>JAEIFM010000508.1:4826162-6029578 GCA_018901885.1 Zaprionus kolodkinae
CTATGCCAAAGTGCAGACACTTGAGCAAATGGCGTTAAGTGCGATAACGCGCAATGCGCCCCCCTCCACAATCTGTGTGTGTGTGTGTGTGTGCGTGTGTGCGTGTATTGTTGCGGTTGATTTCGATTCGTCATCTCTCCCTCTCTTTGTTTCTCCCTCACTCTTTTGCATTTTAGTTGCCTTAACTCATCAACACGAACTGATTAGCGAGGTGTGTGTGTGAGATGCTGTGTGTGTGTGTGTGTGTGTGTGTGTGTATGGCAAAGGGGTGTGCCAGTGTTTGGAAGTGTGAAATGACGCTGCGTAATTGAATTTCAATTTTTAATTGCATTTCGCACAGTTCGACAGCAATCGAAGCACGATAATGATAGAATGATTGAAAGAGAGAGATGGAGAGAGAGAAAGAGACGGATGGAAACATGGCCAAGAACTATAACAATAATATATAGGAGATATAGAGAAAGACTACCGAAATATTTTATATAATATAAAGAAAGAGAAAACCTGCCGAAATATTTCAGGGAAATCTTGGAAAGATACTATAGATTTGTCTAAATATTTTTTCTATTAAAAAAAAAGAAGAAATTGCTATTTTATATTTATTTTCTAATTTTTTTTAGATATTTAAAGAATGTAAAGCAGATATTATAGAAAACTGAAGTAGATAACCGTATATAAACGATGGAGAAAGAAAAAGACTGTCGAAATATTTCTTTGAAAAAAATAATGCAGAAATTTCAATATCTATTCATCCTTCGAATGAATCTATTAGCTTAACTTGCTAGAACCTTCAAAGACTCCTTCTATCTTTTATCCATACTAATCTCTACCTATACTTGTATACCCTGTAATTGATTGAGTTTTTCGCTGCAGCGCATCAAAAGTTTTTCATTTTTCCAGTACCTCCCCACCATCCCGCCCTCCCCCAGCCTTCCACTCGACGAAGACAAAAGAATCATAATAAACGCGCTGAACTTGCCGCAAAGTAATAAAAACGCACAAAGTTTCAATGGGCGCGTTGCAACAACAGCGAGAGAGAGAGAGAGAGAGGGAAAGAGAAAGGTAGAGACAGCGGGATAGCGAGGTAAGGCTAAAACTGAGGCTGACTTAAGCTGGGCCAACTGTTTCTGGCCTGTTGCCCAAAAACTTGATGACGCGCACATTGACAACGGACATGGGACATGGCAAATGCTAGAAAGGGACGGCTCCAGAGATTGAGAGAGTGAGTGAGAGAGAGACAGAGCGTTAGCGAGAGCATAAGAAGATGAAGGAAATTTGTGATATCATAATCTGAAGAGCTCAAGTATCATCACATAGAAAATCACTTAACGCTCTTGTCTGCTCGTCTCTCTCTCTCTATCTCTCTCTCTCGTTCTCTATCTCAACTGGAAGAACTTGCTCTTAGGGATTTGAGGTTAAGCTGCTGTGGCTAAAACTTTTGGCCTAAACTAATTTGGGCTCATAGAAGATGACGATGACGAGGACAATGATGAGTTGGAGGAGCAGAGGCTGCTTGATTATTTCCAGGACATTTGTAATGTCCGAATAACACTTAACATTAGCTTAAGCGGCTGGCAGAGGGAAGGAGAGATGAAGAGCGAGATAGAGAGAGAGAGAAATACAGAGAGAGTAAGGTAGAGCAAGATACACGTATGTAGGGAGAGAAACGGGGACGGAAGAAAAGCTAGAGCAGGAAAGAAAGCTAGCTACAACTTTGATTTATTTAAATTTAAAATAAAAAAGGAAATTTAAAAATAAAAAAAATAATAAAACAAAATAATAAAACAAAATAAAAAAAAACTTAAAAAAAATAATACAAAAATAAATAAATACTATAAAACAAAAGAAGTTAAGTTAAGTTACCAAAAATACAAAAAAAAAAAAACAATGAAAAGCAAAAATAGAAAAAAAATAATAAAATAAAAAAAATTAAATAAAAAATAAATCAAAAATAAAATATAAATGAAAATAAAAAAAAATTTGTGGGTCAACCCTGCAGCAGCTGCACTTGCCACCTATAGCCAACTCAAAACCCCCTTCCTCTTCCGTCTCCCCCCGCACGCCGCCCATGCTACCACTCTTTCATAATTCAGCTGGAGCTGCTGCTGCTTTCTGCTCTCTGTCAGCATCAGCTGAGAATTTGAGTTGACGGCAAAGTTTTAACAAGTTCTGACACTTGCAGCCTCGTCAGCCGGACACGTGGGGCAAGAGGTGGGCGGGATGGAGGGAGGTGTGAGCCAACTGGCACTGCTGCAAGTGGCAGTTGAGAAGGTGGCAGGGGGGAGGCAACTGAAAGTGCATTGCGATATTTGCCTGGCAATGGAATTGCTAATTTCCGGCACAACTTTGCGGTGCATTTTTCTAGCCAACTGGGCAAGGGTCTAGGGGGCAGCAGTAGGAGCAGGAGGAGCAGGAGCAGGATGAGGCTGAACTGGCCACTTCAACTTGAGGCTTATCAATAGCTAATGACCGACGATGACGCAGTGCGCTGCAAACTAAGTTACTGCCTGGCTCCATTTCCGGCAGCGACGTAACAGCTTCCGCTCGATGACCAATTTCCCGTGTTCTCAAGGGAGAGAGAGGGGAAAAGGAAGGAGTAGGATGGAGAGAGAAAGGTAGGAAAAGAGATGGGAGAGAGAGAGGAACTTGCCAGTGCATTGAACTTACACTAAATCCCGTCAGCGTATCCTGCTCACGCTGCGTATGCGTATTCTGCTGCTGCTGCTGCTGCACCAACGTCGCCGACTGCGCTGCCTGCAACTGCGGCTGTGCCTGTGCCTGTCCCAGCGTCGCTGCCTGCTGCTGCTGCTGCTGTGGGTGCTCATTGGAGATCTGCTTGAGAACGCCAACGTATTTGAGATTATTGCAGAACTGCAGCACCATCGCATTTAGCCATTCCGTGCCAGAGTTGAAGCTGCAGTTGCTCTGCAGCGTTGAGATGAGCCACTTGATCAGCATTTGACCTGCAAGAGAGAGAGAGAGAGGAAGAGAGAGAGAGGGAGATAAATTAGCATGAGCAGCATAGAAGAATTTAGTGGTTCGAGAAGCCTTTGGATCCACACACAAACTTTGCACACACAGCTGTGGCCCCTACCCGATAAAGTAGAAGGGACACAATGATATATGTGTGTGTGAGCGTAACTCAAAAGAAATTTAGTGTATGAGGCAGAGGGAGATGGAGAAAGAGGCCTAAATAAATTTAACTGTTGTACAAGTGTTAAAGCAGAAGGAATCACCACGAAGATAAGATACCCTGCTCTATCTTTAGTTGTGCTGATGCTTTTCAATCACAATTTGACAGTCCCACACAAAAGCGCAAAAGTGAAATCTTATACTATAAATGATATATGGTTCTATAGAGTATCATAGTCATATCTTCTATTTGCCTCTGGGATTTTACAATTTGTTGATTTTATTTCGATAAGAAAAAGGGAAAGGTTAAGATACGGAAAACTTGTAAATTTATACTTATACTTATTAAATTCGATTATTTCTTTAAATATTAAATTAAAATTTAAGAGCAATTTTAGAAAAAAATATTTTAAAAAATATTTTTTTTTGTTTATTATCCGAGCACCAGCAAATTGGCAGATAGCATTTGGATTGTAATAATTATTGTGCACAGCAATAATAAAAAATATTATTGTTCACAAATGGAAAGGTTTTACAGATAATCAGAGAGAGATAGATAGAGAGAGAGAGGGGGAGAGAGTCTTATGCACTCAAGACTATAAAAAAAAATGTCAAGAACTAGGTTAATCCCTATTACTACTTAAAATATCATACAAACTCAAAGCGTTGTAGATAAAGCTGCATTTCTAATCCATCTAATGGAATAAAAAAATAAAATAAAAAAGAAAATAAAAAGAAAAAACTTGGAAATATTATAAGTGCAGTTCGGGATGTATTTATATATAATATATATAAAGCAATATACTACGTAATATATGCACTTGAAAAGTGTCAACTTAGGTAGAGCTTATCAAAATTATAGAATATTCCAAGTGTTTTCCTCAACCCTATCCCTCTCTCTCTTCTATCTCATCATTAGTTTTCTTCGATTTTGCAATATAATTTTATTATGGCGCAATATATATTTTTTCCCCGCCTAGTCATGCATACCCGACGTTTGGGTTAGTGTATGACGTGGTGTGTGTAAAACTTACGCTGACTGTCAGCGCGTGTCGCTGGACATGGGATCGGGGAGAGGATGGCGAGGGCATGTCCATCCATGTCCATGGCCAGCTGTGGGTCATGTGGCGCGTGTGGGTCATAGCGTAGGCTTACAATGAGCACACTAATGCTGAGAGAGGTCGAGGTAGCAGCTGGAGCGGATGCGGCACGAACGGTTGCCCACTCGGCTGCGACATCAGGTGGCTTCTGTGGACGAGGTCGTCGCGCTCGCTGAACACTTTTGCCCGCCAGTGAAATTAGTTTTAGATAAGCCGCCAATGATTCCAAAGATTTTACTTCCGGCTGACGCCATATTATACTCTGCTTTAGGTTAATTGGCACGTGCTGCTGCTTCCTTCTCTTCAGCTCCAGCTGCTCCTGCTGCTGCTGCTGCTCCTGCGCGTGCCTGGCCAGCAGCGTGCACCATACGTTGCTCAGCGCGGGCGTCGCTCCTGAACCGCAGGAGGATTTCATAATATTTTTTTTACACTTTTCCGTATTCTACTCGAGCGTAGCGTGTTGGTTGAACTGAGGTTTCTTTTGTGTATTTTTTCATTTGTCGCAATCAAAATGTATTCGCCTCTTATCGGTATTATCAGTCGACAAAAAAAAAGGAAAACAAACCGCACTTGGTTTGATAACACGCAAATCGAGGAACTGCATTAGACCGAACCCTTTCCCTTGCCGCCCCAGCCTAAACGACCTAGCAAGGTCGCTTCTCGCTTATCAGTCACGGTCTGATAAGAAAAAAACTAGAAGTACAAGTTGAGGGTTTTCTCAGCTTTTTCATTTGATTCATTTCTCTAAATTTATAAGGAACGCGTTTCCCCAAAAAAAAAAACGAATCTCATGCGTCACGAACTGAACTGACTCATCTCCGTGTGAACCCATCGTATAATCTATATGATCCATTATGATGATAAAGAAAAGTTTTTGTATACTTAGAAATTTCGTTGACTTGTGGCACAAATCAGTCAAGTTTGTTTATTTTGTTTTGTTTATAACAAGATATTGATTGAGTAATATTATTTTTTTAGATCCTTTTCTAGCTAATTAGTCAGCTACAATCTTTACATATTCATTGAGTATATCGTTTTAGTCAAGTGTTTTTTTTTTAAATTTTTTTAAAATCTAAAAATCGTATTTAGACATTCTTCAGTTTAAATTTTAAACAATTTCTAGTTTCAAATGCGGTGAATACTGAATATAAGAAAATAATAAAATATATATATATATTTCTTTTACTTTTTCCAAGTACTCATTATAATATTGCATACATATTTTATGGGTGTATTGATAAAATAATTATACATATTTAAAGAAAAGTATACTTAGCGCTATAGATCAACGTTATCACGTTTGTCGCTCGATTTCAGCTGGTTAGTCACTAAATAAGTCGGTCAGTGTAACTGATAAGGACTCTAACAGCTGACAAAAGGCAAAGTAGAACTGACAATGATAATGATAGGGAGTCGAAAGTACAAAAAAAATCATTATCATTTCATTATGAATGAAAAAACTTTCATTTGAAATTCATTTTAGCAAAGTTAAAATAAACTATGAATTTATAATGTAATTTGATAAACAATACTGATATATAGTGATAATTTCGAATCGATTTAAAATTCTTGCTTATATTAAATTTAATAAGTTTTTATGTAGTATTTCATTCGATTTTATTAAAGAATAAAAAAAAATGATTTGTAAAGAGATATTATTTTAAAGAAATAAACTGCTTATTTATGTGAAAATAGAGTTCTGTTAAGGGTTAGAAAACCTAGTATAAATTTATATTAAGAAAATATATTTTATATATATATTATATATTTTATTTTATTAAGAAAATATTTAAAAAAAATGAAAAAAAATTTAAAATTTTTTTCAAAGAAAAAGTTTAGATAAGAAACTTATGATATAAGTAAATCTATTGAAATGGAACCCGTTGGAAATGTAAACTGAATATATAGAATAAGACTACTATGATCAATTAGTTTTCATATGAGAATTCTTTCAGCTAATTTGGAAAAAAGAAACAAAATTGATATGCTCCGCGAAGAGAGTCCAATCAAAGGGCAATAAGAGCGTCGATTACCCCATGGAACCCCCAACAATGGTCACATTATGCGCAGCGTAATCAGAGCTGATAAGAGCAAGTTTGGGCATTGATAGGTCTGAAGTGACGATGCCCGGCCAGGCCAAGCCCCTCGCTTTGGTTGGGATAGGTTGGGCAACACCTCCCCCCTTCCCCCTGAGGGGATGGCAGGAATGCTTACTTAGCCGCCTGTCCCTCTCTCGCTCTCTGTGTTTTTGGGCAACTTTTGATCATGAAACAGCGCGAAACGTTGGCCAACAAATTTGCATAACTGCTTCGTAGCCAGACAAGTGGCCAGTCCTACAAAGGGGGGAACTGAAGAAGGGGGAGGGGGGAGGGAGCACCGGAATAGGAAGTGGTAGATGGAAGGCGCCACGCTCGACGCGCCCACGCTGCACGCATGCATGCGTTGCATTCATCAACGGCAGCAATGATGCTGACGTCGACGTCGACAGCGGCAGCGACGTCAGCAGCGACAACGTCAAAGCGTCGCGATGCATCGCCGGCAACCAACACTTTCGCTCAAAACAACAGACAACAAGGAAAAGCGAGGAAACCCAGGAAGACCGAGAAAAACGATGAAAACTGAAACGTTGCCAGAGGCGACAACACGCGACAACAAGTACGAGAGCACGACTTGCGGCATACCCTGTAATATTATAAAAAAAAAGTCATATTATACTCACACAGAACTTTGGTTGACGGCAGCATTTCGAATGCTTTTCTTATAAAAGTATGTGGAAAATAATAATTTATTCGATATCTGCGAGAGAAGTTCCACAATTTCACTTTATGTTCATATCTCTCACTCACTGTCTCCCTCTCTCTTTCTTTTTCTTTTTCTCTATCTCACTCTGTATTTGCTTTACTTGATATTTTCGAAAAAAATATATATATATAATGCACACAATTTCGACTGTGATATATTATTAATACACTGTTCAAATTTCAGCTGCGAATTTAAGTAGGCGTCGAATATTACGATTCGTTTTACTTAGTATTTTTTTTTTTTCGAAATAATGATGTGACACAGAAAAAAAAACACATAAATATGAATAAATAGCAACGACACATGTATTCGAGAGCATGTGTGTGTGTGTGTGTGTGTGTGTTGTTTTGTATGTGTCTGATTGAGAACTGAATACATAAACATCTGTGCTCCAGAGCTGTCAGTTTGAATTCAATTTAATAATCGTATATGTTTTGAAATTCTTTTCGTTTTGAAGAAATTGAAACTATTGTTTTAAACTGCATATATGTAATATATATATAAAGATGTAAATTTCTAGCAAATTTCAATTCTCTATCGCTTCTAGTTACAGAGATCCGTACGAAATAGTTAGAAAGTTAGATTTATATCACGAATTTAAGCTCTATAACGATTGTAGCTTAAGAAATCTGTATGAATTAAATAATTACAGATATATAACAAATTTCAACTCCATATCGCTGGTAGTTACAGAGATCTACACGAGATTATAAGAAAATAAGAGAATTATGACAAAATGCAAACCCTATAACGCTTGAAATTATGAAGATTTGTACAAAATAGTAAGATACAGATATATTATATTTTAGCTATATATCGCTTGTTTTTGCACAAATAAATATATAAATAGTGATCTTTAGAAAATATATATGTAAATATCAGATCTAGGCGAAATAAATATGAGGATAGTTCTAGATGTAAACTAAATTTCAGTTCTATATTACTTATAGTTCCAAAGATTTATAAGCATAATAATTTGTCGCCCAAGGCATACGCGCAATGTCGCGTATACCCGCTCTACAGGGTATGTCAAGCACATATCTTGTGGCTGTAACTCCCCTTATATCCGTCTACCAAAATATTGTTTCATTACGCGTTGCACAAACATTGTACGGCTGCTGATGAGGATGGGGATGAGCAGCAGCATGAGCCGGCGATGAGGCGTCGTAGGGGGATGCAGGAGCAGGCAGGGGATAGGAGCAGGAGGCAGAAGCAGGCAGGAGAAGGCAGGATGAAGGGGATATGAGCAGGAGGCAGAAGGCAGGAGACGGGCAGGAGACGGGCAGGAGCAGGCAGGAGCAGGCAGGAGGAGGCAGATGGAGGCAGGAGCAGGGAGGAGACACACTGGAGCAGGCAGGAGGAGGCAGGATCAGGCAGATGGAGGCAGGAGGAGGCAGCAGGCGGCAGGAAGGAGCTGTGGAGGAGCTATGGTGTTTGCGGTTGCTTTCGCTAGCAAGAACGTGACGTTGCTGCCGGAGCATACGATAAATCAGATTTTGGCCAGTTGCCGCTGCCGCTGCCGCAGCCGCAGTCGAAGCCGCAGCAGTTGCAGTTGCAGTGCGCTGTCAGCGTTGACGTTGCCGCCGCCGTTGCCGCCGCTGCCGACGTCGCCACCAACGCCACCGCCTGATGAAAAGTCGCGACAAAAAGCTGCAGCAGCTTCTGCCTGCCTGCCTGGCTGCCACCAGAAGAATTGATGGCCACTTCAGACAGTGACAGCAGCAACAGCAACAGCAGCAACAGCAACAGCAACAGCTACAGCAGCAACAGCAGCAACAGCAGCAACAACAGCAGCAACAGCAGCAGCAGCGTCGCTGGCAGCATGTGGCAAGGGCAGTGGCAGCGAAGGAGGAGGAGGAGCTGCAGCTGCAGGGCCGGCAAATTGCGTTTGCCGTGGATTTTGGACTTCCTCTTGTTGTTGTTGTTGTTGGCCCTGTTGCTGCTGCTGCTGCTGTTGTTGTTGTTGTTGCCGTTGTTTGCGCTGCGAGGCGTTAAAATGTTTGTTTGCATTAATTTGCAGCAGACGTTGATGCGACTCTCGATGTGGCTGCCGCCTCGCCTCATCTCATCTAATCCCAGCTCTGCTCTGCTCGTCTCGTCTCGTCGTCGTCTGACACCCCATGGCTTCCACCAATTAGCGGTGCCTCCAGCTAAAAAATATTGCGCCTAACTGGCCACAAAATTGGGCGAAAAAGTTTTCTCGCCATCGCTTTGGCAAAGCTTGCGAAAAATAGTTTTTCTTTTTTTTTTTTCGCCCCTTTTGGGGAAGGCACAAATAATTTTCAGAGTGGAATTTTAAGCGCAAAAATGCCACAAGTTTGCAAGTGTCTATGTGTGTGTGTGTGTCTGTGTGTGTGCGTGTGTGTGTGTGGCAGGCGCATTTTTGTGGCAAAGTTTGCTAAGCTCGCGAAAATACCAAAGACGCGACGCATCGATTTAAAGACGCCGCCCGCAAGTATGCAACAAAAACTGAAACGACGCACACACACACAGACGCAGACACACACGCACACACACTCGCCAAAACTTTAATCTAATCACAGTTAGCTGCCTCTCTAGTAGACGGGGAAGGGAGGCTGAGGTGTCTGAGTTTTTGGTAAGAATTTTTGACTTTGCATAGCGACGACGTTAATTTATAACTCTGGCTGTCATCCGCAGCAGCAGCAGCAGCAGCAGCGTAGAGTACCCAAATATCGTATATAGAGAACTCTGAATACGCCCACAGAGCACACAAACATACATGAACGAAAGCCAGAGCGAGTCGAGAAGTCAACAAAAAACTTTGAATTTTCCCGAAATATATGTATTTATTTTCCAAAAAAAAAATTTGTTTTTCAAAATTGATTGTCAACTATTTTTCAAGGCAAAGGCGATTAGAGAAATCAATAGAGAGGGGGAGTAAGATAAATAATAAATAAATAGAAGCAAATAAATATAAATAGGTATCGGTGAATTTATAATCGATAACTATTAAGCAAAACTTATACATGTATATGCATTGAACGATATAAATAAATTACTAGAAAAAGCAAGCACATATTAAAAATCGATTAGCAATACCGATTTAAACTATCGATTCAAAGGGCATATGCATAGGTGGATTGGTTATAGTTGTTTATTTAAATACTATGCAAATAAATGAATTGTTGTCAACTATCGATTAATTATCGTAAAAATCGATCGATTAATATTATGCATTGAATAGTTGTAAAGAAGAAAAACAAGCATATATTAAATATATCGATTGACTACATCGATTAAAACGATCAATGAGAGGAGGAACAGTTATCGATATTTAATTTAAATACTATGCAAATAAATGTAATATTGTCAACTTTCGATTAATTATCGTTAAAATCTATCGAATGCTTTTATGAATTGATCGAAAAAAATATAATAAAAAAAAACTGAAAGCATACATTATACATAAATCGATTTACTACATCGATTAAAATTATCGGTTCAAAGAGAATATGCTATGCGACGATAGATAGTTATCGATATTTAATTTAAATAGCAGTAAATAAATGTAATATTGTGAACTTTCGATTTTTAAGCAGTTGAAAAAACAAAAATTAAATAAATAATTAAATTGAATGTAATCGATAGATAGATAGCTAAGAATATTAAAATAAAGGCAAAGTAATTTGTCTTCAAGATTCAAGCCACCATAATATCATCTAAAGATACTGAAATAACCGATAAAGTCAAGAGCAAAGCAATCGCAACGGGACTCAGCTAATTCCATTATTAAGTTAACAAAGTTCAAGTAAAGTTAAGCTCAATTATGAACCCTACAGTTCTACTAATATTTACTACCAACCGTAACACTTCTCCACCCCGTTCCACCCAACGCATAGATGGCGCCACAAGCTATGCCAAGGTACACTGACTGCCATAAGTAACTCAACGTTTGCCTAATGATTCACTCAAGTTGGCATTGTCTTTTGATTGGTTAACTGATTTGCGCGTGGATGGGGATGGGGTGAGGCAGCTCAAGGAGTAGTCGGGGATCTTACCGGGAGAAGGAAATGGGTGTAAACTAATTGTTAACTTTGGGCAAACAACGGCGGCAAAGGCAATCAAACGTGGCGCCAATTTGCCAAGTTTAACGAAAGAAGGCAAACAGAAATGCGCAAAAATCGCACGCTTCGAGTTGTATTTAAACCAGGTAAGATAGCTTCCCCTGCCCCTTTTCCCTTTCTGTCTCCCCCCTCTGTACGCTTCGCTTGACTGAAAGTCGGTAAAAAGAATATTTTTTGGATGGGGAGGACTTACCTTCGAACTTTTCGTATGCAGCGAAGCTTAACTTTTCCGGTACAAAAGATGAACCACGTCGCGAGCCCGCTCCAGCGCCAGCTCCAGCTCCAGCTCCAGCTCCCAGTGTCGTCTGCTCCACTGCCTCTTGTTTCTCCCGTTCCCGTTCCCGCTCTCGTTCACGTTCCCGCTCCCGCTCACGTTCCCTCTCCCGTTCCCGCTCCTCACTGGCTGCCTGTGACTGAGCATTACTGCTTGTCGAGGATCTTTCGACCGAAAAACTGGCCACCTTTTTGAGCACATTGCTCGAGGCCAGCGAATTGGTGGGCGTGCCATAACCAGGAGGCGGCGGCGGCATCGGCAGCGGCCCAGCATCATCCTCGGCCTCCGTCTCCGCCTCTAACTTTATCTCCGGCTCTCCAGTGAGCGTTGTTGCTGCTGCTCCCTGAGATTGCACAGGTGTTTGAGATGATTTAAACGAAATTATAACAGTTGATTGCGTTTCCAGCGATGTCGATGAAGCAGTCGGTGTCAGGCAGGGCGTGGGAGTTGTTCCAGTTCCAGTTCCAGCTGAAATTTAACGAAAAAGGTTAGAAATGAATACTGCATGAAAACAAAAATATTATTTAAATATTATAAATATTATAAATACGAGCCCCAACCACTATTAATTCGAACTGCATGTGTTTCTTGCAGTGTGCAATGTTCAACACACGATATTTTCAATACTATTACAGAAAGCGTATGCAAGTAAATTTTTTCTAAAAGAGAATTTTATTCTCTTTACGATGACAAAAAAAATTTCTTGTATTTCCAACAACAACAAAAATATTATTTATTTATTCAAAAGGTAGTCTTAAGAGATAAGAAAAAAATGACCACTATTAATTCGAACGCTGCGTAATATAACAAATTAATTAATATTAGAATTGTGTAACGTCGCCTCTGGCCTGTATAACACATTTAACACGTTTTGGCATTGATTTTAATAAATTTTCGCAATGTTCGCGAGAAATCGAGTCCCACATCTCTTGCAACTTAACTTTAAGGTCTGAAATGCTCCTTTGTGGCTCATTTCGAAGCTTTCTTTTCATTAGCCACCAAATATTTTCTATGGGGCTTAGATCTGGACTATTTGATGGCCAATCTAAAACCTCCATTTGCTTATATTGCAACCAATTTTTGGTTGTTTTGGCTGTGTGCGATGATGCTCCGTCCTGCTGAAAGGTGAATTCACCACAATCTGCCAGTTTTGGTATTGATGGCAGTAAACTTTCTTCTAAAATATTTATATATTTTTCAGCATTAACTGTCCCTTCAATAAAATGAAGCTTTCCTAATCCTTTGGCAGACATACAACCCCATACCATAGTGCTTGCAGGAAACTTTACTGTCCTTTTAAGGCAGTCTTTATGGTATGTTTCTGTCTTTGTACGAATGACGCGTTTTCTTGTATCGCCGACACTAACATCAAATTTAGCTTCATCGCTAAATATGATGGTGTCCCACTGCCTTTGAGTCCAAGACATCCTTTCCCGAGCCCATTGCAAACGCTTTTTTTTTGACGAAGCGTAAGCAAGGGTTTTTCCTTGGCCTACGAGTTAGATAAGTTATTGAGTATGATACATAAATAATAACAAAACGTACTTTATAGAAACCATATCCAATATTTTTTAACTGCTGTCGCGTCCATTCTCGGTTGACAGTTTTGCCAATTTTCTCCGACCACTCTGAAGCCAAATTTCTCAATGATTGGCGACGATCAGCCTTTACAATTTTGGCCAGTTCCCTTTTGTCACGGGGTGTTATTGCTGATGTTCGGCCTCTATTTGCAATATTACTTTCAATATTCCCAGTTTTTTTGAACAATTGGATCACCCCATGCACCGATGATTTAGACAAATTTAATTGTTTGCTAATTTCAGTTATTGTCTTCCCAGATTTATAATAATCTCTGATCAATTCTCTGATTTCGGTGCAAATAGGCTTACCACGTGCCATCGTTGCTAAACTTTGACTGTACTGCAGTAATTCTAAATTTTTTGCATTCTGCATTGTGTTATTATTTGCAGATTACAGTTAGATAGTGATTCCGTTACATTTGCTGCTTTTGCTTTGTTCTTCTTTTGAGTTAACGGTTAACTTGCGCAGCGTTCGAATTAATAGTGGTCATTTTTTTCTTATCTCTTAAGACTACCTTTTGAATAAATAAATCATATTTTTGTTGCTGTTGGAAATACAAGAAATTTTTTTTGTTATCGTAAAGAGAATAAAATTCTCTTTTAGAAAAAATTTACTTGCATACGCTTTCTGTAATAGTATTGAAAATATCGTGTGTTGAACATTGCACACTGCAAGAAACACATGCTGTTCGAATTAATAGTGGTTGGGGCTCGTATTATAACATTATTATATAATTATATTATATTATAATCAATTTAAGAGCTACTAGAAGTACTTTTCTTTAGTGGGTGGATGATCCTTATGGTACACCATTCATTATAATCTTTCCAGGCAAGATCTGCACTGAATTGAGCTATAAATTTTAGCTATTAAATGCTGCAGTATTTTAATTTAGGCTTTTTATAACCCAGTTGTTTAAATTTTCTTTTTTTTTTTACAAAAATAACTTCGATTTAACATGTTTATATAGCAAATTTTAACCCACCCTATTTATACACAAATATTTCAGGCAATTCTAGAAATCAAGATCTACACAGTTTTTTCATTATTATAATTCACTCAAATAATCGAAATGTTTTATGAAATTATCCAGAAATTGTTGCAATGTTGTATTTTCTAAAAGTTAATACTTTTAAATGATCTATCAGGTCTATATAGCATAACTTTTAGTAGGAACATTTTAACGGAAACTATAGCTGGCTTTGAACTAAAAGATCTGCTCAGCTTTCACTTATTATTCGCAATCTATTTAACTTTTCAAACTTTCTAATTATTTAGCTAGTGATCTGTAATATAAACATATATATCTTCAACAATTAATGATATTATAGTTCCTTAAGGAAACTCTTTTGTTAATTAATAATTTTCTAACCTCTTTAAGTTTGTGAAGAAATAAAGATTAAAGATAAAAAAGAATTTCTATTGGAATACCATCTTTGCCACTAAGGATCTTTTAATCAAAACACATAGAAAAGAAAGTCAATTTCCCCCAGCTCAATGTGCAATCTTTTAGCAAATTGTACAAGTATCTAGAGAGCCATCGCGAGTGTATTTCGTATTATCGTATCTCGCCTAGAAACGCATTATTAAACGCTTGGAGCAAGTGAGCAGAACGAGTTGGTGGATGGAGAGGGGAGAGTGCGGGAGAGGGAAAGTACAGAGAAGTGTAGGGTAGCGGGAGTAGGCAATATTTTGAGCGGTGCCTGGTGGCATTTGAGCACACCCAGCGGAGCGCTTATCACAACCATCATCATTGAGTCGGGTGCCCAGTCGAGGCGTTGGCCCAAGGATTGCCTACTCCGCTGGCTTTTCCCACGTGCATCATTCTATACAACATGATTTAATTAAAATTTAAAATTTCCTTCGTTTTTTTTTTTTCTCTTTCGTTATTTTGTCCAAGGACTGCTTCCCGTGTACAATGGGGAATCGAACACAGCCTGAGGGACAGGCGGGGTGGAGAGAGCGTAGGGCGGAGCTGTTTCCGGCCGACATTTTGTAAACAATGAAGACGTGTTTGCAATTTTTAAGTTTTTACAAATGTTTTTACATCCCGAGAACCTGAACCCGAACCCCAAAGAGAGTAAGGAGAAGGGAACCGAAAAACCCATCGAGCCGTATTTCGCTTTTGTTTGTCAGTCAAGCGACGGACGGACGCGCAATTAGAAGGGAATTGGGGAGCAATTCCAGAGAATTATGTGCAGGAGAGCGGGAGTGGGAGGGGCTGGGGTGGGTGTGGGGTCTGTGTATTTTATACGTATTTTAGCTGGCAATTATATATTTAAAATATCATGTGAACCGAGGAGGCACGAGGAGCCTTTGCATAAATGTGCCAATAATTACTTTGGGCCTGACTGTTTGACTTGTTTTTTATTTTTTCTTTACGAAATACCTTGTAAATGTTGTGAAATATTGGGATTGTGAGTTGAACTTTAGTTTACAGTAAATTATTAAAATATATTAATATTTGAAACCAGTTTATAAATAACAAAAATAAAGATACTCTGCAATTTTTATATTGCAAAAAATTATTAAAGTTTTTACTTTATATACCACAAATTTCATAGCAATCACATTGTTATAACTGTTATACAGGGTATGCTGTAGTCACCCATACTGCACTTATTATTTTCTATATTTTGTTGTCGCCTTCTCTTGTTTTGGGCACACTGATCGGATCACTTGCAAAAACAATAAACTGTGTGTGTGTGTGTGGGGAGAGGGAGGGAACGAGAAAAAAATAACACAAAAGGCACAAGACACGAGTTAATTAAAAAACTTGAAGCAAATTTTTGGAATACCCTTAAGAAACGGGTTGACTGAGCAGAGTAGGAGAAAATGAAATGGAGGCACATCGTGTCGCCAGTTCATATTACACACGTAGTACAGAAAAGTTTTATTTGATTGGGAAAATCTTATTAGAAGTTATAATTAAAATTAATAGAACGTAAATGTAATTGAATTTTTGTAAAAAGGAAATCGAATCGAACATGATATTTTTGAAAAGCGAGAAATGTCATATATATATAATCTGCCTTTAGTTATCATATTAAATCAATCTAGCAAATGTTTCTGCACTTAAATATACATATCTTTTATTCTACATTATTCTCCATATAGCCAAAACAATAAGAACAAAATTTTCTTTATTATTTTATTTATTATTATTTATTTTATCTAGCTATGAGTTTATCCATCTCTTATTTATTTATTTATTTATCTATCTTTCTATCTATCTGCTTTTATATGTATAAAGTTTATAGATAATAATATAAAGTTTATACTATAAAAGTATTTTGATCTGTATTTGTCTGTTTAATTTTCCGTCTCTCAATTATTAAATATTTATTATATTCGCAATCTACAATCTATCCACATATCTTTCCAGCTGTATATTTCTGTCTTTATCTGACTGTTTTTCCATCTATCTATCTCTTAATTTAAATGAAAATCTAACAATATTTAAATTGAATTTTTGTATATTCCAAATAAGTTAGGCTTGAAGAAATCATTCAATCTATTTTTTTTTTAATTCAAGAAGTATTTCCATTAAATTTCAGAAATTTAAGGAAATAAATCCTTAGTTTAAACTACGTTTGATTTCCTAAAAATCAGTCCCAACAGAACTTGAAAAAAGTTTTTATTTTGTTCGTTCCACACACTTAAAATAATAGGCTGCTCTTGGCGATGTTGCTCCACTTGTGAGGAGGAGCTGAGCCAGTTCAATTATCTATGTGGCGCCCCCGCTGGGAAGGTCGGCACTCAAACCGTACAGTTTGACAAGCACTTCGCATCGATTCGAGTCTGTTTACCTTTGAAATTGGCAAAAAGAGGACGAGGCTTTTAGTTATTCTCCTGCTCTGCTGCCTCTCCCTCCCTCCCTTCTTTTTTTCGCTGTTATTTTCGGACACACAAGTGCCACACACTTGAGCATACACATGGCATCAAGTGGAGGCAGGAAGCAGGGACAAGGAGCAGGGAGTAGGGAGTGGGAGCTGAGGCAGAAGATTGAGTTTTGTTCCGCGTGGCGCGTTTCGTTTATTTGCGCTCGCTCGGCCAAGTGGGAATTTGAATAATTCCTGAATTTCACCAAGGTACAGGCTCCTACCCCCTCCCCCGCCCCTGGACCACTCGACCAATCTCTAATGCGTTTGTAATGGGGCCAAGCTCCTTGCCCGGGAATGTGAAATGAGCAAACAAATGCGTGAAACTGCGTGTCCAAAAAGGACATGAGCAACTCACCTGCTGCTGCTGCTCCTCCGCCTCCAGCTGCTGTCTCTGCTGCGGATGCGGATGTGGCTGTGTTTGTTTGGCTGACGGCGGCACTGAAACGCGACGACAGATTCTGCAGCTCCACCTTCTTCGCCTTGGCAATGTTGAAGAGTTCCCCGCCATTGCCCAGGGGCGAGTCGAGGCGTGGCGTGGTCACTGCCACAGTGACACCAACTCCTGTTGGCGTTGCTCCTGCTGCTGTTGCCTTTCCTGCTGCTGCTACTCCACTTGGTGTTGGCGTTGTGGGCATTGCCACAGCCAGCGGCGATTCCAGGCAGCTGCTGCTGTTGTTGTTGTTGTTGTTCATGTTGCTGTTGCTGGCAATGAAATTGTTGTTGCTGCTGCCGCTGCTGCTGCAAACGGAGTTGTTGTTGCCGTTGCCATTGCCATTGCCCAACACCTGGGCCAACTTCTTGCCCAACTGCAGCGCCATTCTCTCATCCGGTGAACTCTCCGGCGTGATCAGCAAATCCTCCAACTTAACTCCCTCCGCCTCTGGCTCCAGCAATTGTCCAGCACGCTCATTGGCGATGCTCAGGTACGAGATGGGGCTAAGGCTCAGGCAGGCGATCTTATCCGAGCGACAGCGTCGCTGTAGCTCCAGAAAATATTTCTTATTCAAATCTGTGAAGGATGTGGAGCAGGATTAGAAGAAGAAAGATGGAATTAGTAAGCTTAAAAACATGGAATAAATTCATAAAGAGAGAGGGGGAGAGAGAGAGAGAGAGAGAGAGAGAGAGACAGATCTGAAGAATCTTTTAAAGGCATCAAAGAACATATTTGGGAAAGAATATTGAGGTAAGATCAGCCGGATAACTTCATAGATCACTCTAAATGTTTTTTTTTAAACTCATCTTATATGCAGTTTTAATATTTAATATAGTTATATATAACTCCTATAATCATAATTATAATTATTAATCAATTTTTGTCTGATTCTGATAATTATCGGAAAATTGTGAATTTATTTTCTCATATATATCATATGATAAATCATATTCTGCGCGGTCTTTACATTTCCTGGTGCTGTTTTATCTGAGCTTAGATATAGTATATCATTAAAACATATTTATAATCCATAGTATTCTTTGTAATGTATTATTATTTGTATGAATCATATAATGGTAGCATATGATATTTTTATCAGCCTTTATGTTTTCCACTTTAAGCTCGTTTATGTTCTGAATATTTACTGTGAAATACTATTTTTAGAAATTTTATTTTATGCATTACTTATTCACCCCAATTCAAGATTCATGAGTCATTATTCTTAGAAACTTAATTCTGTACAAAGTCTAAATAGAAGGGCAGGTCAGCTATTAGTTAGAGTAGATTAGAACTCTGAAGAACATTTAACTGCATAGCTTTATTTATTTATTTGAAGAACATATTGAAAATTTGGAGACTAAAATGATATTCTAGATATGGCTAAAAGCAAAAAATAGTACTTTTTCATTCAAATGCTTAATAATCGAATTTAATCGATTTATTGGGGCGTAGCATAAATAAATCGAGAATATGATAAATTTCTAAAAAAATCATATGAGAGTTTTAATAGAAAATGGGTTGTTATTTTTTTTTTAAATAGCTTGGAGCTGAGCGCTTTATCAGACCGACAGATAGACCTAGCTACATTAAATTGGCTATAAATACAGATAATAAAGAAATATATTTTATTCCTTATGGAATCGCAGAATTTCTGCTTACAAAAAACATTATGGATTATGGATTAAATAATTTTGTTAAATTTTTTTTGTTTTGAAAATTAAAACGTATATGAAAGTATAACCTATATTTTTGAAACTTATTCTCAATAATATTATATCTTTTTCTTATCATTAATTGGCAAATTTTGTTATTTGTAGAGCCTCATTCCTAGTTCTTTTAAACTTTTAACAGTCACATCTTCTATTTGTTGCCTAATTTAATGTATAAAGAAACGCAAAAAGAAACTGAAATAAAACCTCAAGAAGAACTGCACAATTTCTGTTGTGAAGCACATGTGTAGACAAGATGTATATAGAGTGGGGGATCTAGCTACACATAGATATAGTATACTATATACTACATATGGTATATTGTATATTGTTATTTTTCTGTCTCGTTTCTCTGGGGATCGAAGCCGCACTTGCGCTTCCATACCGAAGAGTGAGTCGGAATCGTTGCTGGCCGTTGAGGGCGAAGTGGTGGAGCAGATGGAGATGGAGGAGAGTGTCTGTGTGGGTGAGCGTGTGTGTGTGCGTTGCTTCTCAGTCAGCGTGACGTTCGATGCGTGACAGCCGACGCTGCAGTCGCTGCTGCAGTTGTGGAATTCAGTGGAGTCGCTGGTGTAGTCCAGGCTGACGACATCATCTGTTTTTGGCATAGGCAGGCAAGAAAGAGTGGGAGTGAGAGAGAGAGAGAGAGAGGAAGAGAGAGCAAAAATAGAAATATCGAGACTTATGATTTATCGCTGTCGAATTCATTCAGCAAACGCGACATGTGTAAAATTAAATTATTAAAAAAAAGTAAATAAAAACAAAGCGTCACTGGAAGGCGGCAAAAGAGAGCGAGAGAGAGAGAGCGCAGCTGAGCGAGCGTAAGCCAAACTCACGTGTGCTCTCATTTTCGCTCTCGCGCTCTCTCGCTGGAAATGGCCAAACAAAAGGTAAACCGTGCATGGTAAACTGAAAACTGAAACCGAAAAGCAAAGCGCAAAATTATGAAAATCCATATGGAAAATGAACCCAAAAAGGGAAAGGTTGAAAAAAAAACACGCAATGACAAATACAGAGAAGGAAGGAAAGAAAGAAAAGCCAAACAAAAACAAAACGAAAGGCAAACTTGAAACTGGTTTGGTTATGGGTCAGCTGGCGGGGAGGGGGTGAAACAAAAGGGAAACAAAGAGAGAGGGAGAGAGAGAGAGGGCAACGCGTTGTCACTTCTGCTACGCTTTTGGTTCTATCTTTATTGTCTTATTTCACGCAAACAAATTGTTTAATTCCACTGTTTGGCAATTAAAAGCAAATTGAAAGCAAAACAAAGACAACGAACACAGCGTAGGAGAGTAAGAGCGAGAGAGAAAGGGAAAGAGAGAGAGAACGTTTTTCTAGCACCTTTTATTAACTTGCACGCTTTATTTGCTTGTGTGTTTATCCACTTTCCCCCCTCTCTCTTTGTTTGTTGAATTTTTTCTTGGTAGAACTAACTTAATTCTTGCCACAACTTTTCACTTTTCACACACAAAACAGTTTTCAATTAGCCGCTGCGCTACGGCGACGTCGACGGCGACGATCTGCGCGGAGTCAAGTGCGAAGCGTAACTAACAACAACAAGCGCAACTGGTTTGTGCGCGGCGTCGCAGAGCGCAGCCCTGGAAGCTAAGCTGAGCCAGAGAGCGCAAAGCAAGAGAGCAATGCGAGCGAGAGAGAGAGAGACGTTGTTGTTGCAGCACGGCAGCGTATGTGCATGCGAGAGAGCGCATACATGAATGATGGCGGCTAAGTCACGATTGCGAACAGCGCCAAGCGGCGAGTTTTGGTACTAAAGCTTGTTGAGCGCAAGGCGCCACTTTTAAATTGCATTTCGATTGTCAGCAGTTATCGCAGTGCGTTTCGATAGAAATACAGACATTAAAGCGATTAGTCGCTTGACTTACAGCGTGGGCGGAAAATCGATAGAACTTTCGATCTTTTAATTATGCAAAATTAACAAACTAGGGCGGGCAGTAAAATTGATAGAACTCTCTATATTTGATTATGTAAAATTAACAAAACAAACAAAGAAAAGAACAAAACAAATTAAAATGCTAAATATTCACAATATTCTCATAAGGAGTCGAGCAAAGTATCAAGCTATAAAAAAATGTCATCTCCCACGACAATCTGCTGATTTTGTTTTAAACATAGGGGTATTCAAATGGAAATCTATATATTGCAAAAAATGCTAAGAAACTTTACCAGCTTAAAAACGTTATTTAGCTCCAACTAAAGCTAAAGTTCTCACTCAATCTATACAGCATGCAGTGCGATATACTGCATATTTTTAGGTGAAAACATAAATCAGCTGAGCTTAAATCTCAATGGAATAGGGAAATAAATACTTTAAATATGCACACAAACAGCTTAAATTTCGCTTAAAAACATGTTGAAATTGAAAACTGGAATACACAACAACAATTAATGTGATGTTATAACAAATTGTAAACAACATTAAACAGTTGTTATAACTTACTTCAAAACATAACGAACGAGATGGAGCATATGACAGAGAGGTAGAGAGAGACAGAGAGAAAGAGAGAGAGTGAGAGAAAGAGAGGGAGAGAAGTTTACAACTTTACACAAAAATGTACAAGCAAAACTATTAAAACTAATTGCCATAAATATTAGCGGGCCGCCACGTGCTAAACTTTTTTGCCCAACTGTGCAGTGGGAGCGAGCGAGGCAGATAGAGGGAGGCAGAGACAGAGACAGAGAGACAGAGAGAGAGAGAGAGAGAGTGAGAGAGAGAGAGAGTGAGAGAGTGAGAGAGTGAGAGAGAGGGATGTGTAGTCGCTTAATTGAGCACGTTGTCGGTTGTTGCGCGCTGCAACTAAAACGAAACTCGGCGAACAGCAGCGACCACTGTATACCCTACTGCCCCTCGATCTCCTCCCTCCCTCCCTTCCTCTCTCTCTCTCTCTTACCAACCCCATCCTGCTTTTCAGACTGGATTTTTTTATGCTCAGCAATGGAGGTCGCCGCGTTTTGCTTATGCTCCACATGAATTATGAATTTTTGCATTGAAAGAGGCCCGAAAAGTTGTGTGTGCGAGCATGAATTGGTTTTGGGGCGGAGGAGGTCGCGTGTGAAGCCGTGCCACGCCCACACTATCTTTCCGCGCCCTGTGAAAGGGAATTTTTGATAGGAGCCTCGCGCGGCACAGCTTGCGCCTTGGCACGTTTAGGATTTTTCGTTGATTTGATTTTGGACTTTGGACCCGCTGCAGTGGCGCAACCCTGCAGCCAGCGCCTTTGAATTGCTTTTTGATATGGTTGCCAGCCTCTCCCCTCCCCCCTCCCCTGCTCCCACTGCCTTTTTTTCAGTGCCTCCTTCTCGTCTTTTTTTTCATTTGTCTTGTGCCTTCTTTGTAAGCAGCGAAAACGCAGCACAAAACGCTCGCTGAGTTATTTCGGCGTCAATTTGAATACACTTCCCGGAAAGGGTCGCTCGAAATGAGTAAAAGGTTTGCGGTGTATGAAAGACCCGATTTAAAATTCTTAATATTTTGTTTGTATTTTTTTTTAAAATTTAAAAAAAAACAGTCATTAATTTGTTGTGTGTTATATACAGCAGGATTCTTAAGTCTCAATGATATTTCAGCCATATATCAATGATTTGATATGCCTATAATATAATATACCTATCTATACCATATATACCTATTTAAGATATCTTTATAATTATATATATAATCCTAAATAATATATATTCTCATATTAATATTTATATTCCATAAATTATCAGTTTATAATTTAATAATTCAGAAAGAAATTTCGAAAATATTTAAGATATTTTTAGCATATACATATAGTATTTATATATTTATTTATATATATTTCTCTCTATCTATTTTATCCATATGTATTCTTTTTTTAAAATTTATTTTAAGAATATTTTAAGGAAACTAACCCAACCCAACCCAGGTAAATCTGGACCAACCTCAAGCTAACTTAAGCCTTATCTAAAACAATCGAACCCTAGCGAAACACAATCACCAACTTCAATTCAATCTAATCTTACTTTGTAAAAAGAATAAACTGAGTAAGATTCGCAAATAGAAATTACAACCTAAGGATTTGCTGCAAGCAACAATCCCACTTGGATCTCGGAGATTATC
Organism: Zaprionus kolodkinae; assembly: GCA_018901885.1. Taxonomy (NCBI): domain Eukaryota; kingdom Metazoa; phylum Arthropoda; class Insecta; order Diptera; family Drosophilidae; genus Zaprionus; species Zaprionus kolodkinae. The sequence continues at coordinate 4,849,262 of JAEIFM010000508.1, forward strand.
ACAGTGTAGTTCAACTTTCAAGAGAGTATAAAATATTTGCGTATTTGCAAATGCGTTTTTGGTTATATTTCAATTTGTCGGGGTAGCTGGGGGGTGGGGGAGAAAGAGAGAGAGGGAGTGAGAGAGAGAGGGAGGGCCCAAGTCAGCCTGCAGATTTGGTTGCTCCTCCGCCGTCAACGCATTTTTTAATAGACAGAGTAGAGTTTTTTTTTTTTTTTTTTTTTTTTTTTTTTGAAGTGGGTCGGAGAGCTCTGTGTGTGTGTGTGTGTGTATGTGCGCGCTTTTGTATCTGTGTGAAAGTTATGATTGTAAACGTGCTCGCTTTGAACTGCAGGCAGTCTTTGCCTTCCTTCCTTCCTTACTTTCCCTCCATCTCCATCTCTTTCGTCGCTGCGTGTGTTATTTGTTTTTGCTTCGCTCTTAGCTTAAAGCGAACATCTTAAAGATTTCACATGAATAACTAAAATCTATAAATTTTTGATTTCACTTTGCCGATGCAGTGAGAAGAAGTAAAGATATAACATATATATGTATTTCCCAAGCGAAACTGCCAATAAGTTGTGAGGGGGCGGAACGCCCAATATACCTAGTATCTCTCTCTCTCTCTCTCTCACTCTCTTTCTATCCAGGTAGGATACTCTGTAAGTCATGGTGAAAACTGAATAACAACAGCAACGGAATAAAGAACAAGGTAAGCGGAAAAGTAAAGCTCCAAAATTCGAAAAGTCTAGCAAACAACAAAGGCCGACAATATAGGGAGAGAGATAGAGAAACAAAGAAAAGGAAACAGATACAACGAGTGCAGAGGAGAGAAAGATAGAGAAAGAGGCAGAGAAACAGCTCAGAGAGTGCGGAAAATTTCATAAAACTTCATTGAAAAGTTGTGTATTTTTTTTTGCGATTTTCAAGAGAAAGAGCAAGGGAATGGGAGAAAGACAGAGAGAGCAAGAGAGAGAGAGAGATAGAGAGAGATTGAGCGAAAAACTTGCCGAAAAATTCTTATTTAAACTACGCTTAAATTGCAATAAGTCGAGAGCAGAAGAACCTGAAGCGAGAGAGAGAAAGAGAGAGAAAGAGAGATGGAAAGCGAGTTACAGCAGGTTAGCAGCGCTGCAGGGTTACAGCAGCAGCAGTAGGGTTGCCAGAGTTCTAGCATATTAAAACAAAAGTCAGGCAAAAGTTGAACAATGCAAAAACAAAAAAAAAAAAACAAAAAACAAGGAATCCTGCCATATTGAATAAAGTTACGAACGAGTAGAAAAACGAAGCGACGAGTAAATACCCTGCGGAGATATACAAAAACTTTGGAATAAAGAAAAACTAAACTAACGAGAATAATGTGGAAATATTAAAAACAAAATTGCATAATAAATCAGTGTACCTTATAAGCTAGAAATAAAGAAATATTTATAATATTTGGGGAAATAATAATAAAATACTAACTAGAGTTGTGTAGCACCAGTTCTTTTTTTTAGGTTATGTAGTTTTTTGTTTGAAATGAAATTAATACATTTAAGTATAGTTTCTAAACTCGAAAATAGTTTCCGATTTCAATAAAGTAATAAGAAATACATTGATATTCTAATAAAACAAACTACATACTTAAAATTTAAGAAAATTGAAATTACAATCTCAGCTAATGATGATATATAGGAAAGATGTGCGCGGGCTAGACTTTCCAAGGGAATTAAGTTGGTTAAGTTGAAAACTCAAAAAAAAAAAAAAAAAAAAAGAAAAAAAAAATAAATAAAAAACAAACCGAATTTGAGGCAACAGCAACGAGTCGCAGAAAAACAACAGTTATAACAATCAGAAGAACAAACAAAAAAAAAAAAAAAGAAGAGAAGAAAACAAGTAGCTGGGGAAGTGGCATAACGAAAGAGAGAAAGAGTCGAGGCTGAACTCGAAATTGACTTACGAAAATCCATTTGTTCTGTGTTGCCATTCAATTGTCCATGCTCCACTTCCGCCAGCGTCTCCAGTGCCCCCACCATCCCCGCCGGCGGCACACTCCATTCCGCCAGTGGTGAGGCTGGCTGGGAGGAGCCGGCGGATTCGGAGGCGGAGGCGGGGGAAGCTGCCTGCAGCAGCAATGCATCGCGCAACCGTTGCTGCCGCTGGCTATAGAAGCGACCGAATACGCCTCCGCCGCTGGACTTGCGTCGTCTATCCTGGAGGCCAATGGAGGCGGTAAGGGGCAGCAGGTTGCTGCTTGCTCGACGTGACCCGCCCACTGCTCCCTCCCCCTCTCCTTCTCCGACGGGTGGCTTCTCTAGGGCAGGTGGCAGGCTGCCGAATGCCCTCTGGCCTTGTGTATTGCCCATTGCAGTGCAGTTCTCGGTGTGGGCGTGGGTGTTGGTGTGGGCGTGGCAAGTGGCGCTGCCGGTCAACAGTTGCGTTCGACTTGGTTGCTTCGCTCTCTCCGCTTCCTCCTTCGGTTTCAGCTGCAAAAGAAGTTTACGAAAAATCAATTAAAAAAGTTTTCAATCAGTCGCATTGTTTGGGTTGATTTCTCTTTCCTTTTTTTCTGATTTCGCTCAGTGTACGGCGAAAACTTTTGCCAAAATGTTGCAGAAATATGAAATGAATTAGTTGCACAGGTAGCCAGGGGAGGATGAGGGGGGAGGGGGCGGTTGAGGGGGAGGGAGGCTGTGGATTCTTCTTGCCGGGTTGACAAAAGTTGCCACAGTTGTTTGATTTCTATAGCGGACGATGGGAGTGGCTGAGGGCGGGAATCGGTTGTTTGTGAGGTTATGTCGTTGCGCTGGAATCGGTCGTTTGTGAGGTTATGTCGCTGCAGGCTGCTGCTGCTGTTGCTGCGGCAACTTGCAACGAGCTGCAAATTGAACTTTTACTTTTACGACTTGGCCACAACATTTCAATAATGAACATTAAACACAAGAGAGGGAGGGAGAGAGAGAGAGAGAGAGAATGAGGGAGAGACAGAAAGAGAGAGTGGGCAGACATATTTGCAGTTTGATAGAAATGCAACAAGGGCGAAATTTAAATATATTTTCTCTGCAAATATTCTAAATAAATTTACCAACTGAATTCAATATATAGTATAATATAAATTTAAATATATTTTCTCTGCAAATATTCTAAATAAATTTACCAACTGAATTCTATATATAGTATAATATTATATATGAAAAATATTTATAAAATATTTACTTTTTACTCTAACTCAAATTTCACAATTTTACAATCCATCGATTTCACTTCATGTGTACTTCAAATGATTTGCATATCTAGATTTATCGAAATATCTGACATATTGCAGAATAATATGATCCAAAACGGGTACTCCATGTATTTAATATGCTTAATTTGTTTGTTTTTTTTTTCCAGTGCGTGAAACGAGAATTTTAAATTGACGTGAAAAACTTTTGCATAATAACTAAAAATATTTTTTCATTTTTCATACCTAATCAGATAAGTCGAAATAAATAGAGTACCGTGGATAGTAGGAGTAGCCACTTAAATAATATTCAGAATTCTTTGATTTACCGTAACTCTTATGCAAAATTTGATGTCTTTAAGCTTTTATAATAACTTAGATCTGTGAGTTCGCACAGACTTATAATATACTGAGCGTAGCCACTCGCGTTTTAAACTATATACGGGGTTTTATTTTTAAGAAATGGCATAGCTCATACATAGGTTACATTTCTATTTTATGCATTACCCTCAGAATATTTGATGAATAAGTATTAATGGAATTTTTTGCAAAATTTATTTACGGAAGAGAAAAATTCCAGTACGTTAAAAACTTTGCTTTAGTTTTAAAATAAGACCTGCATATAATGTTAGACCTGTGTACAAATAATATAATTTTATATTTATTTTTTTGTATTTAATTTTTATATATGTATATATCTTTCTATATATGTATATATCTATATCTTTATCTCATTATATTATTTATTATTTATTTATCGTACGTTTATCAATCAACTGTTCAGTGAACTGCTCAAGGGCACTACGTAGCACCCTGTAAATTACCCTATCAGCTTATCGTTAATTGATAAACTCATTAAAGCGTCAAACAATCAAGTTCAAGTTATCGCAGTTTATCGATAAGCGAAAGAGGTGCATGCCCTGCCCTGTGAGAGAATTGAATGATAATTTTATTTAAATTTTTGGAAATATATTTACAGGGTATATGCTGGGAAAAATATTTTAAAAAAATTTTAAATTAGCTTGTTTTGTATTTGTTAACTATTTGTATCTACAAATATATATTTAAAGCCTATAATGATTTTGTTAGTGCAACTGCCCTACATTTACAAAGCATACAGGGTATAATTAAAATTTCCCTCTAAATATACGTCAATTAAATTCAATGCTTTAATTGCATTACATTTTGTAGGCTCAGCAATCACTCTCTCCCGCTCTCTCTCTCTCTCTCTCTCTCTCTCTCTATCTTTGTCTCTCTTTTTGACTGCTCTCTGATGGCGCTCACGGCGTCAACATAAATCACAATAAAAACAAATTAGCAACAATTTCTTCTTCTGGTTTTTTTTTTTTGTTTATCGGGTCCGCGCGTTGTTTTTATTATGCAGGTCCCAAAAATGGGGCGGCTAATTGAAATACTTGCAAGGGGCGTGGGGCGTGGCACAGGTATATATATGTATGAAGGTTGGGTCTGGGTCAGGGTGCGGCGAGGTGCTTAAAAATTTTTCGGCTCAAATTAATTGGTAGCAATAAATTTATCGTTGTTGTTGCTGCCGCTGGTTGTCCTGGACACAAAACGAGGCGTCGCCCACGTGACTCACGGACTGCGCTCGCCACCTCCGCCTACGCCTGTTGTGCTCTGCATAATGAGAGGAATATTTTCTACCGTTATTTGCCTCTACACAAATCAGTTTTCAATTATGACAGAGGGGAGTGTGGCCAGGGGGGGAGGGGGAGGGGGTGGACTAAATAATGACGCACACACTTCAGCTTAATTGTGTCAAAAGCGCAATTTTCTGCAATTTCGTGAAATGAAAGCGAAAGCGAAAGCAAAAGGCGAAGGCGAAGGCGAGAGAGCGCGCACGCACACTCTCTCTCACACACACACACACACACACAGTCACACACACGCACTCGCTTCGCCCTGTAACCAACCTGAGTCGCACTTCCTGTGCAATTTACACAAATCTGTTTCTTCTCCTTCCTTGCTTCCTTCCTTTCTTTCTTACGCGCTTTTGTTTATTTGTGCTGTTTCGCTTTGTGCTAATGCGGTAAGTTCGTGACAGCCTCAATTTCCGCTCTTCGCTCTAACTCACGCTTACGCTCTCTCACTCACTCTCTCTCTCGCGCTCTGCTCTCGCCTAAATGCATTGAACATTGTATTTTGCTCTGTCAATGAAAGAACACACACACACGCACACACACATAAATTGTACACAAAATCACAGTTAACTTAATTCGCGGCGATTTCCCTTTGTGCTGCACACTCTTTTATGGAATTGTTTAATAATTGTCGCGGCGGCGGCGGCAGCAACGGCAACGTCAGCTGCAGCTGCAACTGAGCGCAAGTGTCAAATGCATCGTGCACAACAACGTAAACAACAACACGACGACGACAACGACGACGACGATGCCGACATCAGCCGAAGCAAAGCTTTGCCGCGCTCGGTCAGCTGTTCGCTCTGACGCACGCTCTCTCTCCTGTCCTAGGACAACACTGGCTAGAGCAAGCAAGTCACACACACACACACACACACGCACGCACGTAGAACTCACGGCGAAGCGAGCGAATTCAGTTTGTTGCGGTGAGTGGAAAAATCGATGGCACACTGACAGTCAAGCGAGGCGAGAGCGTGCTCGTAAGCTTGTAGCATGGCGAGCCACACGGACAGAGAGAGAGAGTGGGAGAGTGGGAGCGAACGCCTTGCTAGGCGATAACAGCTGTTGTTGTTGTTGTTGCGCTACACTGGGCAATTTGCTTAGATTTTGAATGAAAAGTGCAAGCTTAAGGCATTTAATTATTTTAAATAATAATTATTGATTATTATTAATAAATAATTAATTGCATAATAAACATACATGTTTATTAAGTACTTGTAAAATATTAATTTATTGGCGTAGCGCACTTCGCTGTCCATGCAGCCGCCTCGTTTGGCTCATTAGCATTGCGCGCTTTGGGGTTAAGCGCGGTTCGCGCGGCGAATGACTCATTCGCCGGTCACCTACACGCACATAAAACAATTGCAATCGACTTTTTCGCCTCTTTTTATGAGCTCAATCTCTCTCTCTTTCTCACTCGCCTTCAAACCTTCGCACTGATAACACTCCAAGGGATCACTCGAGGGACCGAGCACATTACTTATCAGACCAAGATTGATAGGGGCTGCACCCGCGAAAAAACGAAAACGAAAAAGAAAAGCGAAATGAGCGGCATAGGGCATTTCAAATGCAAATAGACTCTCGGCAATATAAAAAAAATAAAATAAAATTTCATTTACTCATTGCTTAAGTGGCGATAAAATGTTTAGCACATTGACCGAATCGCGCTCTTCTCTCTCTCACTCACTCTTTTTCTCTCTTTTATTCGCACACACAGCTCAGTAGAGTGGTCAGCTTTATTGGGACTTTTTTTATGTTTGTGCAATTGATAAATACATTATGAGGGAGAAAGAAAGAGAGAGAGAGATAAATGTTATCGAATAAGCGCTTAAAAATAAACAAATTTCCGAGGAAAGGGAAATACCCAGTAGGTTAGGGTAGATCGTTGGGAGAGGCTAGCATAGAGTTAATTTGAAATTTGAAAAAAAAACTTGTTGTGGCACCCACGAGACAGCAAAATACCCTACTATAAAATTAAAATAAAATTAAAGTAACAAAAAGTAGGGTGTTTGCCAAAAAAAAGCAACACATCTTGGGAAAACAATGTTTGAGAGTTGTTTTCCACTCTAAATTACATTTAAATATATAAACTTATTGCAAAAATGTTCCCCTACTAAAATACCCTTCCATACCAAAAGAACAGATATGTAGTGATTAAAAGGGGGATTTCGAAAGGGGATACACTCCCAAGTGTAGTTTACACAGCTGAGTAGCATGATATCATCATTTGTGAGACCTTCTTTTACAATCTACTTTAAGTTTATTTATGTAAATAAGTAGGGTATTTCCAAGAACATGTAGATACCACAAACTGGTAAGGGTAGCTCGACGCGACGAGTATAGAAATGGGTGTATCTATGGTATACGTGACTTTTTAAATAAGCTAGCTAAGGTAACCTTACGCAGAAGAGTCAAGAGATTCTACTCTTAAGTAAGATACCCTACAATATAGGGGGCAAGTGTTGATTCAAGCCTGCTGTGTCGTTTATAGCATTTTTTCTGTTGATTATTATTATAATAAAATGTAAGTATTTTAAGCCTTACTATTAGTGTAGGGTATTCAGCTAGTCTGGCTGCTACCTTCTCTTGCTCAAGCGCGCTAGTTTGCCATACCCTGCGATTTTTCTTGTTGTTTTCTCACACTTTTTTTTTCTGCGGGTATCACGAGTGTGTGTGAATTATGGAAGGTAGTTCGCTCTCCCCTCTCTCTCTCTCTCTCTCTCTCTCTCTCTCTCTCTGTCTTCTCCCTCTCTTTTGGCCTTTGCTTTCCATATTTGGTTTTTAGCATATTGATAAGACCTCCGCCGTCCATATGACTACTGATAAGGCGTCAGACCCCGAAGGAATGGAATGGCATGCTTACTAATTAGCCAGGTTACCAGAGATTTTGGCTGCTTAATTCAGTTAATGCACACGATGCATGCAAAGTCAACAAAAGTTCAGTCATTTAATTAATTTAAGCGCGGAGGTCGGGGAACCTTTAGGGGAGGGGGCAGCATTCTGACACATTGTTTGACAAATTGCAAGACGCGTCGCTGAGACGATAAACCCAGCCAGCCAGCCAGCCAGTCAGCCAAGTTAACAAAATCATCAAAGCCAAACTTGCAGCGCAAACTTTAATGCCGACGGGCAACAAAAGCTGCTAAGCCAAGGCACAACACACACACACGCACACGCACACCCTGAGACAAAACACACAGGTGCAACATCGGCAACTCAACACAAAGCAGTGGCAGCATCGACTATAAGTTACTTAGTATACTGTGTGAGAGAAAATTCAGCTGAATTTTTTTTTTCTCTCAACTTACCAAAGGGAATAAAATATTTTAAAAATTCCACAGTTTTATTTGGTATACTCAAACTTAAGTTCCAAGTTTGCTATCTCTGGCACTTTTAATAGCTGAGAGAGACGAACAAAGGTTATATAAATAAGTTATATACATGGTATGTACAAAATAATGCCCTCTACCTCTGTGTATAATCGAGAAGCACATGCGTAATTTCTTGTTTCTAGTCCTAATAAAAGTTGAGATATACGGGTATAAAAGTCAAACTGAAACACAGTTTTCTAGAATTCAATCATGTATATACAATTTCATAAAAGCTTAGCCTGCATATGGTCACGGAGAGCTCGAAAACAAATTTTACAAGCTCAGAGTCTTACAATAGCGGAGATCTGCGCATTTAAATGTTATAAAAAACTTTATTTTGGAATATTTACAGAATATTTTGGGTACCATAAAAACTAGTGCTGCATATGATCTCTAAGAACTCAGCTGAGAAATTTTACGACTCTAGGTGCCATAAAACCAGAGATCTACGTTCTTAAGTCAAATAAAAGATGAACTGCTTGAGGTACCTAAAATAAAATTGATTTAGCTCTTTAAGGAGTGCAAATACGTGTGTATATTTTTTGATTCTTAGCTTTAACCCGCCTTAAAAATAGAAAACATGCATATTCCTTTTATCATACTTTACAGGGTATCTCAAACAATGTTGCACACACCGTTTGCACAAGCAGCAAAACTTGTGTACGCGTCCTGCGGGCTCAGAGCAGGACTTTAGCTGCCGCTGCCGCTGCCTCTGCCGCTGCCACTGCCTCTGCCGCTGCTGCTGTTGTTGATGACAACGCGAAAACGTCGCAATTGACTACGCCACGCGGCGTATGAGCAACGAGGCGCTGCACGGCAACAACAACAACAACAACAACGGCAGCAGCAGCTGCAACAACAGAAAACACGGCAACAGCTGCTGCACTTCAGGGTAAATGCCTTCTCTTTCTTCTCCCTCTCTCTCTCTCACTCCCTGTCTCTTTCGCATCCTTCGGCGTGCTTGGGTTATACAATGACAAAGTCAGTTATGGTCAATAAAATGCAATGTGCAATGCGACAATGACGACAAAAACAGCAGCAACAGCAGCAGCAGCAACAGCAGCAACAACAGCAGCAGCAACAGCAACAGCAACAGCAACTTGGACAACTGTTGCCAGCATCTCTGCAAGAGCAGCCAGCAGATGTCGCTTTTGTTGCCCCACGGCCAATGAGCCAATCTCGAGATGACAAAATCATCATCGATTTGACGTGAGTGTGGCACGAACTATCGGTTGAAAATGGAAAATGGGTTGGAAAAAGAGAAAACTATCGTTTGAAATAAAACTATGAGGCCTAAAAATAACTATCGAATATAAAACTAAAAATAATACCGTATGTATTAATCGAAATAATAAAATATCGCTATCGCTTAAAGAGGCGAATACTATCGAATGGAATTAAAAATAAACTCGGAGCAAATAATCCATAATATTGATAAGATACTTAGGAATATGCGAGCTAAATAAATAATGATAATTTATAATTTTGTTATTAATATAATATAAATAGAAATATTAGATTAGATTATTAATTATTATTATCATATTATTAGATTATTTAGCTCCACTTATTTGCAGGGCAAAAAACTATTAGATTAACTAGAAAACACATAAATAAAGTGTAGAAGAATAAGCAAGTATAAGAATAAACTATCGCTTAACGGTATCATTTAGCAGTCTTAACTCTTATAACTTATGAGACTAATCTAGCATAATAAATATACAAATAAAACAAATTAATAAAAAAAAGCTTATGAGAATAATAAATATATAAATAAATAAAATGTATAAATAAATGAAAAGATTAATTAACTAGTTAACTTTTTCCATAATTTGCCCAGCTACTTCAATTAATATTTTGACTGATATGATATGATGTCATTCCACGCTCACGCTGCCATCGCTGACAATCTGCCTGTCGCTATCGGCGCTATTTTATCGGCATATTGGGCGTTATGGGCGTGGCCAATGACTGACTATCCACACACAGTTAATATCGTTAAAACAAACAACGGGCCAGTTGAAGCGAACTCCGATGAGACCTTTTCCCAGCGACAACTGACAACGGTCGTGCTGGGGGCCCCTAAGCTTAGGAACAGTGCAACGTTTAAAAGTGGGCGTGGCCATTGCGAACAACAAAGTTTCCCTCTGGCGACAACGTCGAGTGCAGTGCAAAAAAAAAAACACAAAATAAAAAACAAAATATGACAAAAGTTAAACGATTTGACGAAGTTTGAATATACTTTCCAAGGGGGGGAAAAGGAAGTTTAAATGATCTTGGGATATAAAATGAAATGAAGAAAAAACTGAATAATATGCAAATAGACTAACTACTATAGTATAAGTGCTTCTTTGTTTTTTTTTTTTTTGCATATGTACTATAGAAGACTTTGATATGTCTATAAAAAAAATGTTCACAAAATCACTGTGATTACAGGTCTTGCTCAAAGGTCTCACTATTAATTTTTTAACTTCTATATATAGTAAGTAGATACTTATAATAATATAAATATATAAACATTAAATATATATAATTTTCAAAATAATGTCAATCTGTGTTGCTGAAAGTATATGTAGACTTATTTAAATACTTTAAATTTGTTTAGATAATAACTATCTAGGATAATATATACAGTTAGCAGAATATACTATATATATATATTATTATATCACACTTCTATGGAGCTGAAATACCCGCTCGCTGTTTATCAGTCGGGTATTTCAGCTCGAAACGCAAAATTAAAAAAAAGAAGAGAAACCCGAAAAACCGAATACCCAAAAAGGACTAAAGCAATGGGAGAAATAAAGTGGGAGAGAGAGAGAGAGAAGTGCAGGTAGAAGAGGTAGGTAGGGAGGTAGGAGAGGTACCTAAAAACAACGCGGCACAATTTGAAATTGTTTTAAAATTATGGCTGTGGTTGGTTTTGGCGCGCGGCATTGTCATGCCACATGTTAGCCCCAATATGCCAGCAACAGACCGGGGGCAGTTAAACACGGGTAGGACAGGCAGGTAGAAACGAGAGAAGAGAGAGAGAGAGAGAGAGAGAGAGAGGTGCATGAGGTTACATATGCCAGTGCCACAGGTTTTGGAGAAGCACAGCAAATTATATGGTCACATGTAAGCGAAATATGATTACGTATGTGATAGAAATGTTTTTGCCGCACTCATTTTCCTGTTGTAGCCAAAGAAATTTGAGAGGAAATTAATTAATACGCGCAACATATGGAAAAAAGTGGCAAGACAGGAAAACTGATGAAAAGCTGTGAAAATAGCAAAAAAAAAAAAGAAAATTTGAAATGCACTTTAAAGAGTGGCAAACACACGAAGTATTTGCCACATGCAACCGACCTGCAGGACACACAATTGATACGTGTGTGGGTGAGGAAGATAGCTAGTGTTAAGAGAGAGAGAGAGAGAGAGAGAGAGAGAGAGAGAGAGAGAAACGTGGAGTTGCCGCCGCCGCTGGCTGCGCTGCAGCTTTAATTGCTTCGGCGGTTTGGGCCAAATTAGATTCGGCGGTTTTAGTCGCGTCGCTTTACCAAGCGCCATAGATCTTGAATAGGTCGATATGGTATAGTGGAAATACGGATAGACAGGGAAGAGTACTGGTTGAGGGGCAGATGCATGCAAAGTGGCAGCTGATGCTGACGCACATCAATTAAAGCTGTCGATAGGCGAAAGAGAGCAGCATGTTAGTTGAAAGGAAAAAAAAATCGAGAGTGAATCTAAGAAAATCAAGAGAAAGAGTAAAACTGCGAATTGATAGCATTTAAGTTTAATGATAAAACATAGATAATAATATCATGTCTCTTTAGAGGTAGAAACTCCAATTTGCATAGAAAAAAGCTAAATACTTTCTTAAAATGATTTTAATTTTTAACTGAATTTAAACATTTTGAATGCCTTAATCTCTTTTAAAATATTCAAATAATTTTTAATTATAGTGATTTTGGTAATGGTCCCCCCTGTAAATTTTTCAGAATTTTTTTTCTTAAAAAATTTAAATCGCCTGCTTTAACTCTTAATTGATTGCGAAGGTCAAAATTAGTACTAAACAATTGTTTAAATCGATTTTAAACAATACTTAGTTTTGACCCAAAAATCATGTCGAAATGGTCGAAAAATTAGACATATAATACACTCAACATGCCTGGTACCCTCAATTTACACCGATCGTAACTTTCTTAAAAATCAAACGATTTTCACGCGAAATGACATTTTGTTTACGCTTTAACAACCTTAGTGATTCATTTAAATAATAGAACAATGGATGTTTTGAAATTTTTCAATATTTTGGAAATTTAGGTAAGGGTCCCCCTATGATATTTCAAGAAAATTTTGTTTTTGTAAATTTCGCGAGTTTTTAATTTTAATCGATTGCGGAGGACATATTTTGGACATATAGGCAAAGGTCCCGCCATTATATTTAATGATATAAAATATATGATAGTCTCTTTAGAGTTGGCAACTCCAATTTACATAAAATTAAAATTAAATACTTTCTTAAAAGGATTTTACTTTTCAATTTAATTGGAACATTTTGAGTACCTTAATCTCTTGAACTTTAATCTGCCAAGTCTTTAATCTTCAGATATCTTAACTCGTACCCAAAAATTAAATACCTTTATACAGCACATTTAGCTTTCACTTGATTAAACTTACTCTACATTTTGCTCCTAACAAAACCGAAACACATTTGCCTAGATTTTCCCATGATTTTTTTTTTTTTTTGTGGGGCAATTCTCTTCGCTTCCTTTGCTTATTTTATCTTGTTTGGCCAACATTTTGCGACAGCCTCCAGTGGCAACACAACAACAACAATAACAGCCAAAACCAGAGAGTCTAGGCTAAACAACAAAAGCCAAATACAATCAAAAAGTACCGCAAAAAAAAAAAAATAAAAAGCCCAAAATAGCGATTACTTTGCAGTGAAACGAATGCGGAATACGCTATAGAAAAAAAAAATTAAAAGTATTTAGAATTAAGTTGCCTAAAATAGAACCAGAAATACTAAATGAAATACCTAAAAGATTAAAGACTTACTTATTGCATATTCATTTTTAATGTATATATTTAATAGGAAATAAATGCATAAACCTCTGTTCATTATAAAGAAATTAGGCATACACGTATGCTTTAAAAAAATATTATACTAATATTTACAATATGAATATGTAATTTCATAATACCTATTATATGCAATTTATGTTCTAAATCTATTTTTTTCGTATATATAAATATCATTTTACTTATGTTACATACTGCATAATAAATTCTTATTACCCTGCCGTGTAGGGTGCTAAGGCAGGCAAACAAATCGCACGATACTCGTATCTGTCACACATATATATTTTAAAATATGCGGGCGTACAATTTCGGGTACCTGTGCCAGCCTGCCCGCGGGCCATTGACATTGCAGACTGCCCTCGCTGCCCCTCTCCCTTTCCCTCTCCTGCTCATCTACCGCCCTCCTCTTTCTATAGCTTGCCAGTTCATCATTCCCCCTGCAGGCAGTGAGCCTGTGGAAAACCAAAATGTTGTCGTTATGGACTTTGTCCAAGCTGCTCCTCTGGCTGCCGCTTTTCCTCCCTCCTTCTCTCCCTCCCTTGTGGACTTCCCCCTCCCATTCTGCCTTCTCTTGCTGCTACGCGCCATGAAATTGATTTATTTCTGTTTTGCCTCAAATGCAGTGAAAACATTTTCAAAAAAAAAACCCAAAAAAATACTGAAAACTTTTTATTTCTCCTACCACTACACTTGGCTTAGAAGCTGTTTGGGCCAGGCCCGCGGCTGGCTGACTGCCACTGCTCGTGTTGTTGTTGTTTTTATTCTTGTTACCATTGCTGGCAATGCGTAAGCCTAATCCTAATGCTCTCTAATTACATTGCTCGTGCACAGAGACTCGACTGGAGGCAGCTCAGGTTGCGGCTCGTGCTGCTCCTGGAATGACGCCCTCTTAGGCCTGCCCCCCGCCTTCTCCTCCTTACTGCCCTCATCCTCCCTGCTAGCCACTTGTCTTGCTGCCTACTTTGAGGCTGCTTATCAACGATTTTTATGCCAACTTCAATTGCCTGTGTCACCTTGCTGGCGTCTTAGCCAGTGAGTAAAAGAGAGAGAGAGGGGGAGAGAGAGAGACACCTAATTATTGCCCTCAGGAGCAGTTAGCGGCAGCCAGACGGGTCCAAAAGAACGTTGAACTTCTCCGCCTGCTGGTAACACGACATTCCTAATGCGCTTCTACAGCGTTTTGGAATTTGATGTGACTAACAGAGCTAAATAGAGCCTTTTAAGGGGAAATTTGGAACAATGATTTTAGCTTATTTTTTTAGAAAAATGTATATATTTTTTTGGGAAAAATATTTTTATATATAAATATATATTTATTATCAACTATCGATATTTGTAAATTCATAAAATATGCCACATAGTTACATGTATATTTTTTTAACTGAGCCCCTTTAAAAGAAACATATTTAATAAATATATTACTTTTTCAAGAGTGCTTTAAAATAAAAGTGTAAAAAAAAGGAAAGATTGAAATAAATTCATGACTTTTAACTTAAGTTCTTTGACATTAGTCAATGATGATGTGAGCTACCTAAAGAAAAAAGATGGATATAGAGAGAGAGAGAGACGCCCAGAAACGACACACGCCTAACAGGCATTTATATTTATTTCTCTATATATATTATCTTTTATATATGTATAACCATTTTTTTTTTTGTCGCTATGCACGCCGTGCAAATTTATGATGGGTACTACAAATAGCACCGGCCCCTTCCCCCCCCTTACCAAGCACGCCCCTGGCACAAGAGGAAGGTAAAGCCAGCGCGTAAACAGCCAGCAAAATGGCGAGCAATAAAAATAATTGCGAATTTCGAAATTTAAGTGTAGGCGTGTGTGAGTGTGTGTGTGTGTGTGTGTGTTTGTGTGTGTGGGCGTAAGCGAACAGACAACCTGGCCACACCCCTCCTGCCCTGCCCCCGCCCCTCCCTTTCAGCCACAGCACAAACAATGGCCAACGAGGCGAATGCTCAACGTGCTGTAAAATCAGCGCGTCGCGGTTTTTTTTCTTTGTTTTTTTTTTGTTCTTCTGTTGTTCGCCATTTTTTTTTTTTACAGTGTACAACTGTGTGTGTGTGTGTGTGTCTGCGTGTGGTTTACAATCTGTTTCGCAACTCACGTAAAATATAAGGTAATTTGTGGAAATTTGATGTTTATCGTAAATTGTTTTTTATTTGCGCAATGTCACCATTTGCGGTTTGCCAGCACACACACGCGCACACACACACACACCCAGCGTAGGCATTTACAGCAGCCAGAGTTGCCAGACATTCATAAAAAACAGCAACATTTTTTTCCCACTTTCCCCCCCAACATTTTTCAATTTACCTGCAAAGCGGCGGCTCCATCGCATCTTCTTCTTCTACTACTTTTTTTCTTCTCCAATGCTTTGTCTGCTGTTGTTGTTGTTTTTGTTGTCGTTCTTGTTGTTGTTGTTGTTGTAACTGCTGTTATTACCGTTATGGATGTTGATGATATTGTTCTTGTCGTTGAAATTTTTGGGGTTCTGTTTTCTATTGGTTTTCCGGCTAGGATCCTCCATTTGTGCATTAAGATGCGCAGATTTCGTAACAAGAGATACGCGACGATCAGCACCCAAACGATGAGAATCTCATGGAGCAGGCTGAACTTAAGATTCGACATCTTTTATACATCATCGTTTTGTTTTTTTTGTTCTCCTTATATCGCCACGTCTCTCGCTCAGTATCTGTCTGTGGTTCTATATGTTATTTGATATCGAGTATTAAATTCACATTTACATAAAATAAGATATGGTTTTAATTTTGATCAACTGTAGAATTTCCCCGCCTACTGAGCTCCATTCGATTCCAATCGGAAATAGTTAAAACATTGAAAGATATAGTTGTGTTTTTTAAGAAAGAAAATTTCTGTGGGAAAACAATTCATAATATAATGTATAAGTTATCCCTTAAATACTTGAAATATATCAAAGAAAAGTCTAGCATATATTTCTTTGGTTTTACACTCAGTTTATTTATCATATCGTTATCGTATCCATATAATATCGTTAGTTTACAGTTAAAATGTAGTTTGTAGTAAAATGCTTGGAGCGCCTTGCGACCAGCATCTACACACAGTATCGTATATATGTCTATATATCTGCCATAATTATGTATGATTATATTTATGTTTATATCATTCGTATGTTTATCATTACTAATAGTTTACAAAGAGATAGAGAGAGGAAGAAAAATACAAAGAGAAAGAGAAAAAACGGAAATAACAGACGACTTAAAGTGGACATCAAATCGTATCGTATCATAATCGTATATCGTATATATCTAAATCTTATCGAACTACTTACACTGCTCTGGCTGGTTCAACTATATATGTTTTTTGTTTTGATTTCTGTTTTTTAAATGCATTTATCTAGAGAAACAAAGACAGAGATTCGGCTATCTGAGAATATAAGAAATTCCAACTTGACTGAAAAGAAGTTGAAACTGAATTTCGAAAATTTTTGAAAAGAATTCTGCTCTCTTTGCAAGTCCTAAAATTAAAGAAAAAAGAGATTGATGTTGGTTTTCTCATCTACTTTTTGCTGTACGTTTTATGTATATAATATTTCTTTGGTATCCTCTTTATATATATTTATGTAGGTTCGTAATTGCGTGTATTTACATAATTTATTTAATTAATCAATTAGTTTTGCATATTCTACGATACATTTGGTTATTATTAATATTAATTATCGCCGTATTTACATGAAATGCACTTATAGATTAATTATAAATTTCCAATGAGATTTTTTCCTCTGTGTTTTTTTTTTCTTTTTTTCTTTGCTTCTTAATTCGATTTGCTTAATTTTCTATACGCATTCTGCATTAATTTATTTTTTAAATACTGTTTAATAATCATTAATCGTATTCAATATTTATTTTTGGTATGAGCTTACCTGCAAAAGAGCAATACCCTGTAAAATTATTTGGTATACCATGTAGAAGATTTACTTAGCTTGGCATAAACTTAGAGCGAACATAATACAGGGTAAATCTCGACTTATGCCTCGACCAATTTATTTCTGTATTTAATTTTAAGCTTTTCTATTCTTTGTTTTACATCAAAATAAATGCCTCAAGTAAATCTGTCTTTGGTGGAATTTTAATCGGTTTTCTGTTTCGATATTTAAGAAATACTAAATGCAGCACAATATTCGGTTGGTTTTCATCTCGCTTTACATTAATATTGGTATTTTTCTGGTTTAGTAGAGGGATATAGAGAGAGGGGGAGATATAGAGAGAAAGGTGGTGAACGGGAGAACGGTGAACAATTTTTTCTCAATTTTTACAACCTTTTTTGATAGCATGAAAATGAAATGAAAAGTGATTTTTCTTTTATTTTTTGATTGGCCTTCTACACGAATGAACTGCAAAATATTTTGTAAATTGTTTTTTTGACTAGTGTTTAGAATGTGCAAGAGATTAGACAGGTGGAGGGTAGTACGATGGTATAAATTTGTGAAAAGAGCTTTTACAATCATCGAGAGCATCGTAAACTATAACTAATTGGTTGGAGCAATAGGGAAATCGGCTTATGAAGCTACTCTTTAAAATTGTTGTTTGAAACTTGGTGCTGTAACCACTTTTATAAATATAGATATTGAATATATCAATATCTAATATCATTTTCGTTGAATGTCTTAAACTTATTCCAATAATTATGTGTATAAATGTTTGTAATAAAATATCATTGAGTTTTATGTTCTTCAAAAAATGTGAAAATTATTCTAATGAAATTTCGTATTATAAATTTTATAATTCAGCATTTTCGAAATGTTTAATTTTTTTTTATGCTCTGAAACTATATTGGAAGTTCTTTGCAATTGAATATTCTAAATAAATATTTTTTCTTTTAGCCTCCTGGCAATTATCTTAGACACATAATCGAATTGAAAAATGCATTTTATTTAGCTGCATAAATCAGCGGGAATAAAACAAAACACAAAAAAAAGAAACCAATTAGTAGTTTGAACTTCGACCCAATTTCAGTTTCATGCCAATTCGAATACGATTCGAAGCTAACTCATAAATAAAGCAAGATTGCATATTTCATATGGACAGTTTTATTAATTAAGCAAAGCTCGGTGAAAATGTCACGGAAAATAACACATTGCCCCGAGTTGAGTTCAAATCTCGAAACAGATAGATAAAAATCCCTCCCTCTCCCTCTCTCTCTCTCTCTCACTTTGCACACAGTAGGATTTTCGATTCTATTAAAAGGAATTTAACGGAATTCAACGAGTTTCGTTTGCGTTTATTTGCCTCAATTTATGCATTTGGTTATCATCTCATGGTTATCCAACAAATTCCATAATTGTTCTTGTCATTTTACTATTGTTGTTGTTCTGACAAAAAAATAAAAAGCTTAAAATTTAAATTGAATTTCTCGTATTATTTTACCTACTATTTTTCTTCAACTTTTAAGAATGGAAACGGATTTTTGTGTGAAATTTAAATAGGCTCGTTTCGATGCAATTGAGGCAATTTCAGGGTATAGAAAATAAATTGAATTTCGCACTTTGATTTCACATTTGGGCAATGTCCAAAATTAATTTACAACATTTACAACACAATCTAATTTGCGCTGCCCCAAATTGTAATTTGTAATTACAATTTTCGATGATTATAAACGACGACAATGCAACAATTGAAATTAGCTGCGCAATTAGTTGTTCATCTCGTTGGGTCATTGTTCTTTGTCAAAGAAAAAAAAACAAGGGGAAAGGGGGCACTCTGCCTACCTTCCACCACTTTTCAATTTAGTGCCACAAAAACAAAGCCTAATGAGCCGGCCTTTGGCCACTGCGATAATTTCGGTATTTGTATACCCTAACCAGAGATTATCATGTTTCAATTGGTTGTGGTCAACTTGTGATAAATTCACTGATAACTTATCGATATTATTTGTGTAGCATTTCGCAGGCAATTGAAGATAGGCAGGCTTAAAGAGTTATTAAATATATTATTAGGTCGATAATATTGGAATCCACAAAGGGGTATACAAATTATAAAACACGAATTTACATTCGCCATAGATTAATCAATAATTTTATAAAATGCAGCATTATTATCGATCAACAATTAATAAGTGTCTTTAAGCCAAACAAAATTGATGGAAATTTAAATTGTTCGTGTTTATTTATTTAAGCTAAACGACTCATCAAGGGTATTCCAGCTTTGGCCTATCCGTTTCATCTTTCAATGCAATTAAAATGCCATTTCGTTGCAATCTCTGCGTGCGTTTGTCTGTCTCTCATTCTCTCTGTGTGTGTTTATATGTGTGTGTGTGTGTGTGATTGTATGGCAACAATAACTGTTTATTTGATTTTGTGAAATTTTCCATATTGGCCGCACAATTTTTGTTTGGATTTTTGGGGTAAACAGAGCCTCAAAGGTGGCTTTTGTGTGTTTGGTTTTCGGTTTTGCAACGAGTTTTGGTTTGCGAAAAAGAAAAAAAAAAATTTTCCCAGGCAGCTTTTCATATTGTCGCCGCCGATTGGAAAACAAAATGGCAAACCTCAATTTTGGTCACAATTCGCCACATTTTATAATTAATAACCAACTGTGTATGGTTGAAAGAGAAATGTAAATTGCGTAAGAGATGTGGGTTAATTGAGGAGTTGTAAATGCGCTGAAACGTATGCAATCATTTTTCTTTGCTTGAAATTGTAGGGTATTTTGCCTTGCTCGCACCTTTCTTTCTCACTTCATCGACTTAAGTAACTAATGTGCTTGGTATTTTTCTAGTTATTTTGTGTGGTATATTTGAGTATTTTCTTCGTTATATTTCTGGTAGCAGTTTATACAGTGTCATCTTCTCATTCTTTCTTTTTAATCCGCTGTTTTGCTTAACTCTACAAGTTATCCTAGAATTTTTCATTTGCTGGATTTGGTTTTGTTTTTCTTTTTTTTTCTTGGTTTTGGTCGAAATTTGCATTATTCTCTACACGTATATAAATTGGAATTATGGCTTGGAATAAGTGTGCTGTTTTGCGTAAATCGAAGACACCTAAAAGTATGCTATATATTTGGTATATTGTTGCTGGCATTTTTAAATGCATTCACAATTAGTGGAGTGAATTGAATGCGTTCCACTCGTTCCACTCGTTTTACTCACTTAATGCTAATGTCAAAACGTGCTGTTAATTTCAAACGTTTCTCTCCGCTGCCTTTGTTGTTGTTGTTGTTGTTGTTGTTGTGTCTCTTAACTGGCAATTAGTTTAATTTGCTAAATCCTGTATTATGTCCGCTGTAATGAGACAGATAAAACGAGAGAGAGTGAGAGAGAGAAGTAAAGTGAGAGTGAGTAAATCGATAACGGTTTCAAACAAGTTAAGCTTAGGAATAAATTTTAAAATAATTAAAAACTTCATTAAAATATGTTTAAAATGCGTGTTAAACATAGCGCAGAGTGTGCTCGACTAGAAATATACCCTGCATTTAATTTTATATTTATTTGTTTATATAATTAAAATTTTCAGTTCTATTTCGCAGAGGGTATCCTTAAGTACAGCATTAATCGTCCATCGATATATGCAAATGGATCAGCTGTTTTTTTTATCGCTTGGTCAAGCATACGTCATGAATAAATACTTATATATAGTTTATATAGTGCACCTATATAACACGTACAAATAGAGTTTTGTTATATGTAGGTTGAATTTTGTATAAAAATATTTATTTATTTGATGCATTTCAATACGTTGCCGCTCCAAATGCATTTGCATTCAATCAGCATATCAGCCCTATGAATGCATTCGACTACTGCACACACATATTCAATCTATGCTCTGGTATGGTATATTCTATGGTTGTGTGCATATAGACATCAGCCAAATCTATCTATCTATCTGTATTATGTGACAAAAGCAGCGCAACATAATCAACACAAACACGCGACAGTTCTGGAATGCAAAACTCAATTCAAATGCCAAAACACTCAAATACTCAGGCAGGTGAATGCATGTGGTTGCACCTAGCTGAGTGTGTGTGTGTGAGTGTCTGCCTGCCTGTCTGTGTGTGTGTGTGTGTGTTTAAAAAGTCAACGTTAGGCAACTCTAGCGCGCACTTCGTGAGGAGTTTCGATGTTTATGCGGCGAGATCAAGATAGTTTGTGCTGATATGAGTTCAAATGAAAGGGTATATAATTTGTTATCTATAGAAAAAATATTCTAGTATTTAAAAAAATATATAATTTCCCAATTATACTCCAACAGGTTTTTTAAATTATTAAATTAAATATTAACGAATTATTTTAGCGAAGTTGTAGAAAATGTTTTGAGTTCGGTATAAGATTTGATTAATATGTATTTATAAAATTTTATATCCTAAAAGGAAGGAACGATAAGTTCATGGAAAATTGTGTAGCTTAATATAAAGTTTTCAGTACATCAAAATTTAGAAATTAAAAATATTTAGGTTCTTTATAAAAATAATATAATACTTAGTAAATTTTTGTTATTTTTCTTATTACACCATATACCAAATTTTCTCTTTTTTCTGAAAGTTTTCACGATTTCTTTACACAAATCTCTGCGCATGAACTAAGTACATACATTATAGGATATACTTCTATATATGTATGTGTGTTTGTGGTGCGTGTGTGTGGTTGTGCGTGTGCGTGAATGTGTCTCGTTGATTTCGCAAAACACTTTTGCACTTTGCACCCGCGTTGACAATTGCAACTTTTGCATAAATACATTTTCTGCATTTGCCACGCACACTTCACAATGCGCCAACTTCGAGCTCCAGTTGCTCTATCTTTCTTCTCTTTCTACTCTTTCTCCCCTTCTCACCTCCCCCCACCCCCGCTGCACTCTTCTTTTTCCCTTGCTCTAGTCAAGTGGAAGTGCAAATCGTCGCCTGCGGTTGTGGCAACTCCTCTATCTCTTTCTCACTCGCTGCCGCCATTGCTGCACGTGCAATATAAAAATACTTTGGCATCATTTTATGCGGCGGCACCCATTGAAAATTTATCAGCGCGTTGCGAATTTTCGCGAATTCTGTTTGCCAAAATGCGTTTAGCTGCGGCTTTGGCTATGCCCGATTGCCCCGTCCCATACAGGCACGACTGTCCGTCATTCAGAGATTTCCACTCCCATTCCCATTCCCAACTTAGGCGCAAATCAAAATGTTTAGCTTGGGGATGTTCCCATTTCGAGATGCATTGAAAGCGCATTTCTTTTGTTTTGCGATTTGATGGAACATTTTGAAAACTCTTTTAATTTTCTATCGATGATATGAATCCGAATGATACTTGATACTATAAACTCTTTTTATTTATTTTATTTATTTTGTATAGATTGAAATATTTTGCTGGGGAATTGAAAGCGATTTTTGTTGTTCTAGAAATGCTGGGATATTCTTATTATTTTCTGTGTTGTATTAAGAAATATTTAAAATTATTTAGAGATATTAAAAACTAGATGAGCTTCCTTTTAAAATGTGCTCTCATTCTACAAGAATTAAACATCAAAATGGTACTTTACCAATTCTTCTACAGTTTTAATACGATTTTTGTACTTATGTAAATTTCAGGAAATTCTCATTATTTTTTATGATGTTTTCAGAGATTTGTGGGATAAAAAAAATTAAGAAATTTATTTTTTTCTACTCAAAATCTATCTATATCATGTTGGGCCAGACTTTTAATCCAATTTTTTATTTATTCATTTTTAATTTTCTGAATATTTAAAAAAAATTTATGGCTGAGAGAGTCATAAGAACCATCTATATTTGGCAATTACCCTGCCAAAATTTGCTACATTTTGCTAAACAAAATCATCAAAATTTTCCAGCTAATTGAACAGACTCTCTCTATTTTTAGCAATTATCAATTGCATTGCGTAATGAGTTGCCATTATTTTTGGGCATGGACAAGGGGTGTACGAGGTGGGAAGGCCTGTCAGTTTTTCGTTTTGAAAAACCCAATTAACCATTTTCAATTTCTTCGCTGAAGCGCAGCGTAAACAATGCCAGAAACGCGAGAGAAATTGCGCTCAAAGGACGAGGCGAGATGAGGCGACGAGGCTCGTTTGAAATTTATGTGCGACAGCGTTGATGTTGCTGTTGTTGTTGTTGCTGTTGTTGCTGTTATGTTTCATTACCTAATAAACATTTTATGTGCGCTCCGAGTTGGTCAGTCAACACACTCAGGCCCACACACACACACACACACAGACACACTGGTGCACCGAGGGACCGCGGCAAATTGGTAAATTGTTTGAAAGATGCACATGCCCGTTGACCGTTGAATTCACAGTCCGCCGTAACAGTTACCCGTAACCGTTACTCGTCGTTACTCGTTACACCCACACCCTGTCACCCGTTACCCGTTAGCCGTAACAGTTGGCCGTAACGGTTTTGGCCAGTGCCGGATAGCAAAGCGCAGTTAGCTTCCGCCATAATTAACAAGCTACAGAACAGGCTCCGCTGATGGGTTGTCCTTTTTTTGGGGTTATGTTGAGGCACTTTAGGCGTTGGGGGGTAGCGGGTTGCGGGGAACTGTGATAAGTATACGCCAAGTGGGAAGAGATAAATATGCAGTAAGCCAAATAATGTTGGATTTATTTGCGGAAAAGACTGCGAATAGCTGATTATGCAGAGATCATGCCATAGGAGCTAAGGTAAATAAGGTTAGGTAGAGCCACAGTGTTGCACAATTCAAAAAAGTAGAAAATTTGAAGAAACCAAAAAAAACTTAGAGACTAAAAAAAAAAATTTATAAAACGTTGTCTTTAGAACATGCAGAAATTCGGAGAATAGTTAAAACTGAAAAAAAAAATAAGATTTAAATATAATAATTACAAAAAAAAAAAAAAAACATAAATAATATTTATAGTTGTTTATGAAAAATAACATTCGAATAGTGTTAAAAATGGTTATTTAGATGAACAGTCTTTCAAAATTTAAAAGAGACTACAAAAAGGCATCTTAGATTTATGAAAAAACTGGGAATTTAAGATATGAAATATATATATGAGAAAGAATTAAGTTATATTATAGGTTGTATTATATTTTCTGCAATGTTGTAAAAATTATTCCTAAAAATTTATTTTCTACTTATTGTTGCTGATAAAGCTCGATAGCTAAGGCTTGAAATAAATTTTTGAAGTCGGTTATATCATAGATTTAATTTATTGATTTTATATATAGTTAAGATTTTAGTAAGCACTGCAATTTTCTGAAGATCTATTAGTAGTTCATTTTTATCAATATTCTCTTTACTATCCGAAAATTTTCTTACTCTCAAGGGTTGCATTGACTTAATATTTTCGATTAAATGCCATAGTTATTGTTGGTTTTACTGTTTGTTTTTATCTTATTTTCGAGTGTATTTTCGATTAATGTGCAACGAGTCGAGTTTACTGAGCTCCCACGTTCTGCATGCCGCCGCTGGTCGTGGTGGTCGCTGCCGCCGCGCACAGCTCATAAAACATGCTTGGCCGCAGGTATGCTGCAGTGGAGGAGGGGAAGGGGTGTGCTGTGGAGAGGGGTATCCTGTGTACCGAGGCTGCTTTCGTTACCTGCCTTGGGTGCTGCCGTGTGGCTTGTTGGCAGCATCTGCTCTCTCTCTCCTTCTCCCTCTCCCTCTCTCATATTTATGCCTATGAATATTTCATTTAATTGAAACGCATTCATTACCGGCAAGTGCTGCCCCTCCCCCCTCGCCCTGCCCAGAAGCACACATCCGCCCACTCTTGGCGTTGTAATTAAAATAAATTTATTACGCAAAATGTTTTGCCAAAAAATTTGTCAAAAGTTGTTGGCCCCGCATAAATAATGGCGGCCATCTCTGTGTGCCCCGTTTTATATGCACATCTCTTATGCGAGTGTGTGTGTGTGTGTACTTTATGCTCTCAGTGTGCTTAATGATCTGTCCTGTGCGCGGTGAGTTCACGTTGTTGTTTGCTTCAGTTGCTGCCCCAACGAACTATAAATTGATGCGGTTAATAAGCTTCTAATTGTGCATTTTTTATAGCCCGCACGGTGAGTTAATTAAAATGTGCATACCCTGTAGAAGAGCTTAAGCTGGGGTATGCTAAGTTTTATAGGGTATGCCTTAAAGACAACATTAATTGAGTGTATGAAAGTGATTTTCGAAATTGAGCTGGTTTTGTTATCGATTTTTATAGAACTATCGATATGCAAAACGAAGTGCATACCCTGTAAAAAAAGCTGAGCTAGTGTATATCAAGTTTTTAGAGTATGCTTTGAATACTGCTTAAATTGAGTGTATAAAATGGGGTATATGAAGTGTATAATCAGAAATGAGCTTAAATTTTGTTTTGCTATCGATTTTAATAATACTATCGATATGTTTAATCGCTTTATAGCTCAAAATTTAATTTTTAATTTTAAAACAAACTGAAAATCAATAAAATCAAAGTGCCTCATTGCTTACAGGGTATAAAAACCTTGACGAATTGAGCCAGCAAGCGAATTGCGGAATGTGCTCAAACAGTTGGCAATAGAGACAAAAAGAGAGAGGGATAGAGGGAGAGAGGAGCGGGAGAGAGTGAGGGAGACAGCGCCAAATACTTCGCATAGCATTTCAGTCTGATTACGTTACCCTTTCCTCCCCCTCCCCCTCGCACCCAATTCAAGGGCGCTGCATAGCCGCAAATGCGGCAATTGATTTCGCACAGCACAGATCGAGGACTCAAAAGCATTGCATACTTTGCAGCGCCAAATACGCCCAACAATGGCGAAATATTTTCGCCGGCAAACGTCAAAAGATGCAGCACTGCAGCACAGCTCTCTTTTCCCTCCCTCTCTCTCTCTCTTTTCTCTGCCCTGTTCTGCTCTACTCCCTGTTCGGCCCTTACCCCCACAAGTTTTGCACTTTAAGCTCGACTTGGAGGGTTCCAAGTTTACTTTTTATTGCTTTCGTTGTTGTTGTTGCTCGAATTGCAACCGTGTGGCCGTTAGAATGCTAAAAGCATAGCAGAGGGAGGGAAAGAGAGAGCGAGAGAGAGAGAGGGATAAGGGCAGTTAGAGGGAGTGAACGAGCTAAAAAAAGAGCGCAAAATAAGCTGCATAACTTGACGTGCTGCTGCTGCTGCAGTTTGAGCATAGGCGACAGCCAGATGCGCTGCAGCAAGAGTTCATTTAGATAGAAACTGAACTTGAACTATTCCTAGATTAAAAATTAAGATATGTGCTATATCTGTAACTGTCAAATATGCAGAGAGAAAGAGATCAGCTCAAGTTGCCTTTTCCTCAGTATCTTTCTTTTTTTGCCTGCTTTTTCTTTCCTCTTCTTTCTGGCGCACTTCTTCAACTAGAACATCTTCTTCACATTCTGCTTTGCCCAGTGATTGTGCTCTGGCCAATCATTTTGACTTTCTTGTCATGCTTTGGCTGTTTTCTGGTCTCTGAGCTTTGCCCTCCCCTCCCCCCAAGAAGTTAACAGACATATTTCGTTATTGCCTGTCCAAGTCGTCCAGCCTGTCCATGCTCTGCCACTGCAGATTGCCAGCTTCGATTCTGTTTTTGTTTTCTGTATTTTTCCCCTACTCCTTCTGGCCCTTGCTTTCTGTTTTGTGGCCAAAAATGCGGCATACTCTGCGGCTCGCAGCCGTTCGACTTTGACTGCTTTGTTTTAATTGAAATGTTTTTGCAAACTGCTGCCAGCAGCGCTGCTGCTCTGCTCTGGCGCTGCTCTGCTGCGGGCTCTGCCACAAGGAGGAGCAGAGCAAACTGCTAAGCGGATTAGAACTAGTTCATAATGTACGAGTTTGGTAAATATGAATGGCCAAAAAGCCGCACAACAATTGAGCCAGCCTCTGCTGCATTCTGCTTTCAGCTTCAGCAGCTGCTTTTCGCATTTGCCTTCTCTTCTCGTCTCTTTCCCCTTCTCCTTCTCCATCTCCTTCTACTTCTCGGTCTGCTTTTGTCTGACTAATTGAAGCTGCATTTAGTGCGGTGGAACCAGTAGCAAAAACCATAAAAACTTTAATGACAAGCAGCATGTTTGGGGTAAACGACGGTGAGTTGTGCTGTAGAACTGCGTTTAGTACTGACAAAAATTAATTTTCCTTTTCAAAATTAATGAATTAGTTCATTTAAATTAATTTAGTTAAGGAAAACGATTGTTTAGTAAATACAAATTTTGTTGAGAATTTAAAAAAATTTCAAGCTGCATAAAAAATGATCTTTAAAACACAGTTGGGCGCCCATCTTGACAGCCAACACGCATATTACGCATACGCACTGTGATTGTACTATATATCATTTTTAGCTTTAATTTACGCTCTAATTTATGCAAAAATTAAATATATAAATAATTTAAATATATAATTAAATACATACGGTAATTTTTACTAATTTATTTATGCAAAAAGTGTATATTTACTAAATTAAATATAAATAATGTAAATATATAATTAAATATATACGGTAATTTTTACTAAAAATAAAAAATTATATAATTTTCATTTATTTATTTAAAGGCAAAGAACTTTAATTAAACAAATATTTTATTAAATATTTATTGTATTATATATTATATTATTTATATATTATATTAAATATTATTTTTTTATGATATGCGCTCTTCTTGATAGCTAATACGCATATTACGCATACGCAGCGTGGTTAAGTCAACTTGCTTAGCTGCTCAATATCATGTCTTAATTTATATTCAAAAATAAATTATATATAAATAATTTTAGTATATTTGTATATAGTCTAAATTGCTCTGCCATGTCACGCATACGCCCCATGCTCGTGCTGCACAGCATAAGCAGCTCACTCGCATTGCTTTTTCTTGCCGTCGATGTTGTTTAGCACAATGCACAGTTTTTTTTATGGGTTTGCAGTATATTTTTTTTTCGCAGCATTTTTGCAGTGGTAAAAAACTCACAATTATTGTGGCATATTTTAAGCTGTTTTGTGAGTAAACTATTTCCACAAGCTGCTGTGGTTAGTTAGCATAAATTCCCTACTCTCTCTCTCTCTCTCTCTCTCTCTCTCTGCGGGGTTTAAGCTCGCATCTCAATTCGCTTCAAAGTTTCAATCCTCAATGAGGCAGCAATTGTTATATTTATTTTTGTTGGGAATTATTTAAATTTATCTAATGCAAATTATTGCAGATTAAATAGATTTTCGTCTACGGCAAAATTTCTCGAAAAATGCATCATGATATCGTTGTCCTAATCTGACTCCATTTCAATAGTTTTCTATTTTTTTTTATTTATATTTTTTTTGGGTGCATTGTGAACTGTTAAGCGCTTCGCCCAAGTGCTTCCCCGCTGTCTGCCAACGCGTCTGTTTGCTTTTCTTTTCTATTTCTATTTCTATTTTACTTCCATTCCATTTTTTATGCCAACGGAAGAAGGGTTTAAGGAGGGACTGCCATGTGGCGTGTTGCATTGTTTTCAGAGATTCACTTCACTTATAGCTCGCAGCGTTGTTTGATTTTGATTTTGTAAAATATTTTGTGCTCGTGCATTTTACATTTTTCGTTGTTGCTGCAGTTTATTTTGCTATTTGTTGTCGCAAATACCCTGTAACTATTGAGAGGGGTAACTGTGACTATCAGTTTTCGCTGTATTCCATTTGAACCCATTTTTCTGATATACATTTTGGAAAATAGACATAGATCTCTGGATCTGTTTATGCCAGAGCGACTAAATTTACAAAATGATTTTAAAAATACTTAAGGTAAGTGTAGAAATTATTAAAAAAATTAAAAACTTCAGCAGCTTAATAAATAAGTATTTTTAGCTAGTAAAGAGGAGATGTTTCAAGTAAAAGTGCTGAAATTAATACTGAATAAGACAGAGATTTCAATTAAATTGACTGACAGCTAAAAAAGTGATATATTAAATATAAATATATTATATATAAATACAAGTTTAATATTATAGATATAATATAATATAAATATAAATATATAAATATATTATATACATATATAAAATAAAACCTAAGCTGACGCCACCAGTCGCTCAAGTATGCAACTACAGGGTAGCAAGCAATCGAATTGATATTTTATTATTTTAAGCAAGTTTTTTACTATTTCAGTTAGCAGTTTTTTATGCTGCGGGAGGGAAGGAGAAAGAGAGAGAGAGAGAGAGAGAGAGAGAGAGGGAGACAGTACTATCGAGTCGAAGGCGTGTGCTGCTGCTGCTGCTGCGATAGTTGTCGCTGGAAGCGATTTGTTGTTGTTCTTGCGAGGGGGCAGGGCAACAGGATGCAGCAGCTCGAGCTGACTATTTTATGTGCACACGCGGCGTATGCACAAGTGTGTGTGTGTGTGGGTGTGCGTGTGTGTGTGCGTCTCTAGCGGTTGTTTGCCTGCTGTGTCTGGTTCCGGCTGCTCATGCATAAAGGGATACAGATGCAAATTGCACACATCCTCAGCCAGCACGCCTGCGAATCCATTTCTATTTCATTTATAAGCATGCTTCCTCTCCCTCTTCCTCTCTCTCTCTCTCTCTCTCTCTTCCTCTTTCTCCTTCTTTTGCCCATTCCTCTCCCACACTTAGTTGGTTTATCAATCAAACTGATTTCCAAGCCATTCATCTCCAGCGTTTATCTTAGTCTCTTTTGCTCAACACTTACCCAGCTGCTGCTGCTGCGGCATCGACTGCGACTGCGACTGCAACTGCGACTGATCCTTGCGCTGCGGCGGCAGCGGTGGCTGCTTCGCCTTGCGCAGCGTTCCATATCGCTGCGCTGCCTGCAGCATCTCGTGCGGCGCCAGCGGTTGCGGTTGCGAATGCTGCGGCTGCTGCTGCTGCTGCTGCTGCTGCGCTGCCTGCAGCGACGACTGCGGCCCAAAGCTCTGCTGGCTAAGCGAACTGGTCACCGTGTTGATGTGATGCGAGTAGCCGGCATAGTCGACCAGACCGCTGAACGCCGATGGCGGTCGCTGCTCCACATAGATTTGCTGACTCTGCGCCGCAGCCAATTGGAGGCGCCACAGCGCCTCCTGCGACAAATCTCGTGCATTGCTGTAGTTGTTCTCCTGGCTGCCGCTCATAGTGTTCGACCCTGCAACAGAGAGAGATGGAAGAGAGGGAAGAGAGAGAGAGAGAATAGAACGATTAATCAGTTGACTTGACCAGTGGGTGCAGCGGGTGCCTCGTAAGAAAATGTGGGTGAAAAACAGTTGAAAAGCGTGCGAAAAGTGAGTGAAAGCTAAGGTTATCGCGGAAAAGTCGTGCATGTTCAACTTGACAGACAGTTTGCCCCTCTCCAACCCCTACCAGGTGACGGTTTCCGTTTCAGGTTCAAGCAAAGGCTTCTTAAGCCCATATTAGATTGATTTTTTTACTGAACAAGAATATATATACATTACTTAATATATATATTGCATTAATAGACTTAATATTAGTTCTTTAGCTTAATATTAATTTCCGAATTTAAACGAGTCTAAAGCAAAATTTTTCTGCAAAAATATACACCATAAAATTTTCCTTTCCTTATTGAACAAGAATATATATGTATATATATATAATATATATATAGAATTTTTATACTCATTTTTTAGCTTAATAGTTTTTCCCGTTTAAAACGAGTCTAAAGCAAGATCGCACAATTTGATTGACTTTTCTTGCAGAACAAAAATATATATGTACACGTATATATAAAATATATTATATATATATTTTGAATGTATATGATTGGATTTATAACCTTAGCTCATTGGCAATATTCAAATTTAAACAAGCTTAAAGCAAGATTTTCTTACAAAAAATTGAACACTCTAAGATTAAGCTTTCCTTATTGAACAGGAATCTATAGCTATATTTATTTTATATATTGAATTTAAATACTTAATATATTTTCTTCAGTAATAATAATTTTTTAAAAATTAAATTTAAACGAGTTTAGAGCAAGATTTTTTTTTAGAAATAGCACATAATTTATAAAGTTATTTTGCGGAACAAGAATATACTTGTGTATATAATAAATTTATAGACTAGAAAATGAAAATATATCCTTATTAAATAAACCACAATCTCCAGCACTTTATCTAAGGAACAAGAATATATATGTGTATATAATACATATATCGTATTTCAAGATTTGTTAAGCTCATTAAGCTATATCCAAAATCAAACTAAAACAAATTAAAAAATTTCTAGAAAATATTCTATATTATTTGACAATCCAACATTCACCAATATCATCGATTTTAAAAGATGTTAACCGTCCGAGTTTCTTATATTGTAGTACTGCTTGTATATAGTATATATATAGAGAACAGCAACTAAAAATTTGATGACACACAGATACTATATATATGCAGGTATAGGTACACACTCCTGATCTATCTATCTACTCCACTTGGAGAACTGCATCTCCTTCTGTTTCTGTAGCCAGCCAATTGTGCCAGAGACCAATTCCCTGGAACCGGTGACAAGTATATCCAGCTCATTGCGCATACCATAACGTTGATTGGCATATTTATCATATAGATACTCGAAGAAGGACTCTACCGATATGGATAGCTGGGCATTATCCCGAGTGCCATTCTCCTCGCACAGGGAACGCCAATTGCTGGCATTACGTCGTGCACGCTGCAGTTCCTCCATGCAATGCCATGTGATGGCATCCTTGGTTGCCTTATCCAATTGCTCCGCCTCCTCATCGATGGCATCGCCCTCGAAACGCAATGGTGTCGGCACAAATCCAGCCTCCTCGAAACGCATATTATGCCTCAATATGGTTAGCAAATCCTTCGAGTTGAACTCATTGACTTTGCTAAACAGCAGCACCTTGGGCGATCGACTGCTTCGGGTGCGTGTGTAGAACCATTCGCGGCACATCATCATGCTCTCCAGGGTGTCGGCACTATCCAGATACACATTGAATATATCATGTTTCATTACCTCGAATTGACCACGCTGCTCGTACATCTCGAGGCCTCGCGTCGCCCCTGGCGTCAATTGGACCGAATTCTCCTCCAGTCCCACAACATACTGTGGCTTATGGCGACGCAGGTAGTCATAGGCCAACTGAATGGCCAGGGAACCATTCAATCTTACCGAGAAATTGGCACCATTCAGTAGCTTCTTTTCGCCACAATTTGCCTCAATGTAGGCAGGATATGTGGGCACCCGATGCAGCTGCACGCCCAGCTGCTTGGCCCGTTGTCCCAGCACCTCACAGCATTCCGTTTGGCTGGTGCTGGTGAAGATGCTGGCCTCCGGTTTCATGATGGCCGCCTTCGACCAGGCGATGTCACGCAGCGAATTGCTCAGCGCAAAGTTCTGCTCCCAGCCCAGGGTACTGATGCCTATGGTCTTGGCATGCGCTGTGATGTTGGTGCAATCGCTGGCACAGCCGCTGCCCACCTCGACAATGGCCACCTCGACGTTCTCATTGCGAAAGGCATGGAATGCCATCAGGGTTAGCAGTTTGTTATAGCTCGGAGGCGGTTGAAATTCGGCCAGTTGCTGCTCCAACTGCACAAAGAGCTGGGTGAATTGTGTCTCCGACAGAGGTTGACCATCGATACGTATTCTTTCGCTGGTCACAAAGAGATGTGGAGCACAGAGGACGCCCGTCTTGACGCCATGGGCACGTAGGATGGCCTCAACCAGTAGGCAGGTTGAGCCACGTCCCTTGGTGCCTGCCACCTGTATGACGGGTATTCTCTCCAGCTGCTGCTGCTCGAATCCAGTCTGCTTGAGGCACTGCAGCGTATGCTCCACATTTGGATCGGTCTGATCTTTACTACCTGCGCCGCTGCTACTACGTTGCTTGCTCTGGGCACGACCTGTTTGCGGCTCATGCCGCTGATACACATTCAACTGACGCACTGCATCCAAATAGGCCAAGCGCTCTGGTGTCTTGGGCTCTGGTTCAGCTGGCTTAGGCGGAGGTGTCTGCACTGCGGCTTGGCCTTCCTTTCCTACTCCTGCTGCCTGCTGTTGCTGCTGCTGCTGTTGCTGCTGTGCCGGCATCGGTGCCTGCTTGATCTGCTGCATCTTGTGCTGCTGCATGTCTCGTCCAGCCTGCTGCTTCACCTGCATATCCTTCAGCCACTGCGCCTGCTTCTTCTGCTGTGCACCGTGCATGCGATTCATCCATGACTTGCGCTCCGCCACCGAACTGGCGCCCTTGATGTCGTCCTCTCCTGGTACCGCAGGCTTCTGTGGCGCTCCAAACTGTGTGGATTGTCCGAATTGAGGAGGTTTACCCGGCTGCGAAGGTTGTCCGAATTGGGAGGATTGTCCAAATTGTTGAGGAGGGTGTCCGAATCGGGAGGGTTGTCCGAACTGTTGAGGGGGTTTTCCGAACTGAGGAGGTTGTCCGAATTGAGAGGGTTGTCCGAATTGTTGAGGGGGTTGTCCGAACTGTTGAGGGGGTTGTCCGAAATGTTGTGAGGGTTGTGCGCACTTAGGAGGTTGTCCATGCTCTTGAGGAGATTGTCCGAATGGAGAAGGTTGTCCGAATTGTTGAGGAGGCTGTCCGAATGGCTGAGGAGGTTGTCCGAATTGTTGAGGAGTTTGTCCGAATTGTTGAGGAGGTTGTCCGAATTGTTGAGGAAGTTGTCCGAACTGCTGAGGAGGTTGTCCGAATTGAGGAGGTTGAGAGGGTTGTCCGAATTGAGGAGGTTGAGAGGGTTGTCCAAATTGAGCAGGTTGAGAGGGTTGTCCAAATTGAGCAGGTTGAGAGGGTTGTCCAAAGTGAGGAGTTTGAGAGAGTTGCCCGAACGGACAAGATTCCTCAGACTTCTGTGCAGGTTTTCCGAATGGCGGAGGCTGTCCGTAGGGCGGCGGTTGTCCAAACTCCTGGCTTGGCTGTCCAAAGGCCAAGGATTTCGGATTGTTGTTGCCACGTTGTCGCTGCAACTGTTGCTGTTGCCAGGCGGGTTTCTGGAACTGACTGGGCATACCGTATGCTGTGTGATTCGCTCTTGTGCCTGGCCTGCTCTGGGGCTGTGACTGTGGCTGTGGCGTCTTCATGCCACCCACCGAACCGGTGGCTTCCGTATCACCCGTCTCCCTGGCCTTCGCCTTACGCTGCATTTCCGGTGACACCTTGGCCAACCACTTGGCTCGCTCATCCTTGACATTGAGCTTGGGCGGGGTCGTTGACTTGATTATCTTGGACTTGGTTGCTTCAGCTGCTGCTGCCTCTACTGCTAAGGTCATTTCGAGCGGTTTCTTGGCTCCTTTAGCCCGTTGATCTTTCACATTGATCTTGGCCACCTTGGGCAGCATTGGTGCTGGCTTTATCCCATCCTTAGCTGCAGTTGTGGTCTCCTCCAGCGGTTTCTTTTGCTTGCTGGTATCGATGGATTTCTCTCGCGACGTTGGCAACGTTGGTGTCGCTGCCGTGGCCGTGGCGGTTGGCGAACGAAACGAGATCTTGAAGAAACTCTGGCCACACTGCATCATCGTGTTGCCGCGCGTGAGGAGCAATGGTCGAGCCATTCGTGTTGATGCCAGCACCAACATCTTTTTATGGGGGAGGGGGTTGGAGGTAACAGTGAGAAAAGTCGAATACGCTTTGGATTTGGATTGGGATGGCTGGGGATGTTTGGGGATTTGGGAGATCCTGAACTGAATTTCGTTCCGACTGACTTGTGTGTGCTCAGTCCTTTGTTTTGTCTTGACTTTGTGTGTATGTGTGTGTGTGTGTGTATATATAATTTTTTTTATTGTTGTTGTTGTTGTTATTGTTGAATGAAAAAAAGACACTTGACGAAAAGGCAACGACACATGGCAAGTTCCCCAGCAGCGACGCGGTGCGACGGTTGGGGGGTTGAGGATTTAATCTGGCAGATTTCGTACAAATTTACACCAAATAAAAATGAATGAAATACTTATGATCATTTAAAAGCTTTTTTTTTTAGTTGTTTTTGCCTTTTGAATTTGTTGCAGTTGATTTTGAATAGTTTGAAATGGAAATATTTTTTTTTTTTTAAGTTTGAGTCAAAGCGCTCTAAATATCAGCAAAAAAAAGGGGAAATATAACAAACTGAATAGAATTGCTTTTAATCGTATTCAAAATGATATAATGCATTTATGGAGGCCTTGTGGATGTGACAATCAAAATTTGAAATAAACATGATCTGCAGCTGGTACAGAGAAGCCTGCAGACCAAATTTAATGTGCCTAACTCAAGCAATTGTCGAGATTAACGTGTTCATACAAACAAACTGGGACAAATCGTATTGGTTAGTGCTGCAGAGAAGGAATTATATGCTGCCAAGTCTGCTTATACCGTACACAGATAGTTTACTCTTATATAATAATTTTCTGGGAACATTAAAGATAAGTGTTTCATATATTATAATCGTATATAGTGTGGCAATATTTTTCGAATCCCAAAAATCATATTGTATTAAAACCTTTAATCAAAAGTGAAAAGAAATTTTCACCTAGAAATGTAGAGTATAAAACGCCTGCATATTATACTCTATCTTTTCGTACCCTACCTATAAAGTGCATAGAAGAATTGTTGATGAATTGCAGTTAAAGTGAAATGAGTGTAGAATAAAAGAAGAAGAAGAAGTTGGTAGATAGAACAACAATTGTGCTGGGTGCATTTCAAGATGGTTGCAAGTGGCAAGTGGCAAGAGGCGTGTGGCAAGTGGCACGTGGCATGTTGCATATTATAAACACATTCAATTGGCGACGTGTGTGCAGTTTGTGGTGCAAGATTCAAGTGGTGCAGGTGCTGGTGCAGGTGCTGGTGCTGGTGCAGGTGCTCGAGCTGTTGCTGGTTTCTGGCCAAGAGGTTGCTACCTGTGATGGCCAGCGTTGTTGTTGTTGTTGCGGTTTTGGCATTTCGCGAAGTTGTTGTAATTGTCGTTGCCAGCGCCGTTGTGGTTGCTGCCGTCGCTGCGGTCACCTGCAACGGCAACTGCTGCTGCTGCTGTCCCATCTGCAACTGTCCAAGGTTGCCGATGCGCTTCAAGGTGGAGTTGTTGTTGCTGATGTGGGTGTTGCTGCTGCTGTGGGTGTTGCTGCTGCTGTTAGTTCCGGTGATGTTGTTGCTGTTGTTGCTGGTGGGCTGCTTCGTTAGTTTGGCGCGTGCTGCTGCTGCTGCTGCTGCTGCTGGTGTCGCCTCAAGTGGTCCTGCTTTGGTTGCAACCGCACACACACACACACCCGCACATACACACACACAGAGCATGTGTGTCACCGGAAGGGGGAGGGGGACGAGAGAGAGAAATTGTAATTAAGTTGGCGTTGGCTGCGCGCAGTTTAAGTGCAAAGTCAAAAAATACCAAAAACAACAACAACAACTAAAATAGCAAAGGCCACACACACACACACACATTCACACACACACATAATCACACACACACATTCACACACACACACATGCAACAATTAAAATGCATTTTGTGGCGCATTTTTGTTGGTCAAATTTTGTGGAAGCAGTTTCAGTTGAGGGCACCGAGGGAGGCGTCACAAAATGGGGCTAAGTGTGGGCGTGGCCAGGCGTGAAAACAGCACAGCATAACCCCCAATCCTTCCTCTCCCCAACCAAGTGGAGCTCACCGCTTTCAGTCAGGCACAAAGTTTTTCAATAGTTTTTCCGCAAACTATGACAACATTTTGGTGCGTCGCCTCTTTAGAAAGGTCGCTATAGCTCTCTCTCTCTCTCCCCCTCTCTCTCTCTATCTCTTTCAGTCTCTTTCTCCCTCACTTGCCTGCTCGAATTTGAAAAAGTTCTTTCTAAACATTTCATGCAACCTCATTTCGTGCAGCCTCATTTTGTAGTCGGCGGAAATTGAAAATAAAACTATTTATAAAGGTAAACGATATAGGGCATATATTATATCTGTATTCTATATACATGTTTATCTGAAAATCGTAATATAGCTGGCTTGTTATATCCTCTTAATTTAGTATCACGTATCACGTCATATATAATCTATGTACAAGGAAAAGAAAAACACCTAATTTTCAAGACATATTATCCCATATTATAGAATGATGAAAATAAATGTATGTATTTGCATATTACAAATTAAAACACAGATAAACAAATAAGAAGATCCTGATCTGTTTGAGACAACATATCTCAGCTATTAAAACAGCTAGAGACACCAAATTTGGGATGAAGGTTCCTATATATATTAGGCAGATTACGTTTACATCAAATGTAAAAAAAATGACATGAAAGACACTTGACAGGACCAGTATCCTCACTTTCCTAACTTCATAAGTTTCTTAAAAATCAAACGATTTGTTTCGGGTAGAGCATTTTATTCGTGGTTTTAGTTCTAGAATAGAATGGCTTAATAGTTTTTGCAATATGAAAAATTCAAAAAAATTTTTTATTTTTTGTGAATTTAATAATGGTCCCCCCTGTAATTTTTTCAGAAATTATTTTTCTGAAAAATTTTAAATCGTCTGCTTTTACTTTTAATCGATTGGGGAGGTCAAAATTAGTATAAAAGAAGTGTTTAAAATTGTTTTGGAGGATACTTAATTTTTGGTCAAATATCATGTAAAAGTCGATTAAAAATTTGACATGTCAGACACTCGACAGGGTCAGCATCCTGACTTTCCTAACTTCATAACTTTCTTAAAAATCAAACGATTTTCTTCGGGTAAAGCATTTTTTTCATGGTTTTAGTTCTAGAATAGAATGGTTTAATAGTTTTTGCAATTCAACAATTTTTGAAAATTATTAATTTTTGTGATTTTGATAATGGTCCCCTCTGTAACATTTTCAAAAAAAATTTTTTTCATAATTTAAAATCGCCTGCTTTTGCTTTTAATCGATTGCGGAGGTCAAAATTAGTATAAAAGAAGTGTTTAAAATTGTTTTAGAGGATACTTAATTTTTGGCCAAAAATCATGTCAAATTCGACTAAAAATTTGACATGTCAGACACTCGACAGGACCAGTATCCTCACTTTTCTAACTTCATAAGTTTCTTAAAAATCAAATAATTCTCAGAATTCTTTGTTTCAATCATAAGTGTGATTACACAGTTGTAAAGGTTTTTGGAAACTGGGCGAAGGGTATCTTAATGTCGGGCGCGCTCGACTGTAGCCTTACCGACTTGTTTTTATATATCTGTTGTTATTAATTTCTAATCTGTATATTGTTTTTCTATCTCTTTTCAGACTCTTAAGTCAACTCAAGGCCTCAATGGCCACAATAATCTTTCCTAGAAATGTGTTTATCTTCTCTGTAATTATCAAGAATTCATCCTATACAATCCGTCTTTAATTACCGTGTCTTTGGCTCAATGGGAGCCCCCTCCCCCCTACGTTAACATAAAAACATTTCCCAGAAATGTTGGTGTCGAACTTAATTCATTTTCATTTCATTTCTTATAGCCGAATTTTTCCCTTTTTAGCCGTAAAAGCTGACGACGCGTGCGAGGCTTACCGAATCGTAGGATATTTGTAGATTGTTAATCTTTAATCTTACTGGTGGAGAGAGAGAGAGAGAGGAAGAGTGGAAAATCTTTACTGTTCTTTTTTTCTATTTTCTCCCTCGCCTTGTTCCGTTTAGTTTTTAATTGTCTCTGCGATTGAAGTGGGCAACCCACTTTGGCAACGTTGGCAACACTTTTTATGACTTTTGTGAAGGATGAAACGACTGACAACACGTTGGACTCACAGTGGGACGTGGTACAGTGGGACAGTGGGCAGGGATGGGATGGCGACTTAAAGCCAATTAAAAAGTTGCCTGCAAGATTGAAGCACAAAAGGAATGGAAGAGACTAACGGTTTAATTCTCACTTAATTGGAATTACGCCGGAATGCTACCACGGGATGCACAGCACAGACACAGACACACTTACACACACACACACACGCACACGCACTCGCACACACACACAGAGAGACACAACTGGACAGAGAGCTGCGTGTGGCGCAGCCGAAACGGATATGCGATTGGGCCGCTTTCGAGGCTGATGATGTCATTTGGTTTTTGGCCACGGACTGAAGCTGCTTATGCACTGAAGAAGAAGAGTGAAGAGGGGGAACGGAGAGGAGGGCGGGGGGAGGGGGAGTGAAGCAGAGCACGCTGTAGATTGACATGAAATGCAATTACGTTGCCCAAAGAGCAGCACGAACATGAGCAACAAGAGAGGCGTCAAAATGGCCGCCATAAATCTACGCGTATCCTTCCCAGCTGCAGTAGCTCCCCTCCTGCTTTCCATAGTCTGCCTACTTACACTCGCCATGATGTCCAGCACTGGATGGCAGCACTTGATAGCTATCACCATCGACGCCTATGGCACTTGTCACATGATATCCGTAGCCATTGGCATGCGAGGGCGGATTGATGCCATAGAGTCCGCCCGTGTTGTGCTTGCCATAGCCAGCATGCTGCTGGTGTTGCTGCTGCTGGTGCTGCTGCTGTGAGTGCATCTCGCCCTGCTGCATGTTCAGCTGCTCGTCGGGATCGTGCAGTGCTGTGCGTGTTAGTTCCATGCCGCCATCCAAATGCTTGCTGTCCAGGCTGCCCGTTGGATAATATGGCGGTGGTGGCGGTGGCAGCGACAGCGATTGTGTCTCTATGCCAACTGCACCGCCTGCACCAACTCCATCTGCTGCCGTCCCAGTTCCATCTGCCTCGTAGTCCTTGCCAGCGCTCCCTGCTGCCGCCGCTGCTGCTGCTGCTGCTGCCGCTGTGCCCGCTGATGATGATGATGGCGATGCCGCCGACGATGCGGACTGCTTCTTGGCCGCGTGAGTGCGTCGACAGCGACAGAAGGCGTAGAGCAGCGCCAGCAGCAGCAGGAACGATAGGCCGGCTATGACGATGGCCACCAGGGCGGAGGTGGTCATTGAGGTGCTGCGGGGCATGTACGACTTGCCAACTGGAAGAGGAAAGAGAGAGGGTGGAGGAAAGAGAAAAGGTTCATGTAGATTTATTGCCGTATTTCGAGTGAGTTATGCGTTTCTTAAATGGAACTAGTGGAACTAAATTTTTGGAACTAGTTCATTTTGCAAAGTTTTGTCAATTAAACTAGTTCCAGTTAGGTAAAACTTGAGTTTGTAATGCAACTGGTTGCTTTCATGTTGAACTAGTTCCAGCAAAGCTTTGGCATTTCAAAAATGGAACTAGTTATTTTGCAAAGTGTGGTTTTATTTCCGATCAAGCATGACAAGTTTCATCTTTAAATAAGCTATGCATTACTTAAGTGGAACCAGTTATTTTGCAAAGTGTGCCCAATTGAACTAGTTCCAGTAAGATTATGCTTACATTGTTCTAATGCAACTGGTGGGCGCAATGTTGAACTAGTTCAAGGTGTGGCCAATTGAACTAGTTCCGGTCAGTTTATGCAAATTTTTTTTAATGCAACTACTTGCCGCAATGTTGAACTAGTTCCAGCTTTATGTAAACTATGCATTTCTTAAGTGAAACAAGTTCATTTTGCAAAGTGGGACCAATTCTATTTAGACCAAGCATTACTTCCTCAAATGGAACTAGCTGCCGCAATGTTGAATGACTTCCAGGTAAACTATATGCATTTCTTAAGTGGAACTAGTTCATTTTTTATAACGCTGCCCGTTTCATTTTAGACCAAGAATGACTCTCTCAAAAAAAAGCTAGTTCCTTTTAGTTAAACTTTCTCCTCGGAACTAGTTCCAATTTGTTTCAAAATTATTACTAGTTCAAAAGAACAAAATCAGCACTTACTCTCTGCATTCGCATAGGCTCCACAATGCTCATGATTGGCCAGCAGACAAAGCTTCACCCTCACCACCGGACCCGGTCCTGCGGTCTCGGCCAGCGCCATGGTGCGATCCTCACCAAGCTGTCCCAACTGTCCATTGGCCCCGGGACTGTGACTACGACTCGTTCCCGTGCTGGCTGTGGTATAATGTGCGGTACGTGTGATCTGATTGATCACTGCCTCCTTGAAGGTAGCTTCATTGCCCGAGGGAAGCAGGGTCAAGGTCTCCACAATTTCCCACATTGGTACCGTCGCCTCTCGTGTGACCAGGGACTCCACCACAGCGATCAGCGAGAGACAAGTGGCCGCCACATTGATGCCCAAGACATGGGAATTGGGATCGTAGCTGACATGCAAAGGTGGCGGTATCTTGCTAACCTTTGTGGTGGCCAACATCTCGTTGGAGTAGCCCGAGGTGCCCTTCGAATTCAACGCATAGACCTTGAACATGTAGCTCTGGTGCTGATCCAGTGGCGCCAGCTTGCAGGGATTCTCACGGAAGCAATTGAATTCGATCCATTCGTGGCCAGCTGATCCTCCAACTGCACCCGCCGATGAGGAGGAGCTACTCCCGGTTTGATATTGATACTGGCTACTTGGAGTGAAACCTGCTCCTCCTCCTCCGCCTTGTGCCGAGCAATCGGCCAGCAGTTGCTCCCTTGGCGTGGCCACACGACGATAGCTAACCAGATACTTGGTACTGGCCAGGCCGCCATTGAAACCCGGCTGCCAGCTGAGCACGGCATAGTTGTGTGCCACCTCGATGATCTTTAGCGCGTTGGGTTTCTCTGGCGCTCCCTTGGGCTGCAGCCGGATCTGTGTGCGTATCGTGTCCAATGGATTCACTGCACGACATGTGTATTCCCCATAATCGGAATGCTGCACATGGGCGATACGCAATATGGATGTATAGATATCATTGTTCTCCATGCGTGTGCTGATCTCGTAGTGTCCGTCCGAGGACATGGTGAGAGGAGAAGGATTATTCGCGAATTGCCATTGGAACTCCGGTTTGGGATACGCCTGCACCCGGCACACAACCTCAGCGGATTCACGCAGATCATAGGCAACTTTATTGTATTGATGCAACACAATCGGTTCATGTTCGATGCGCAGATGCATCGAGGAGTTGGCTGAGTTCACATCGTTCTCGTAGAGGCAGGTGAAGAGTCCACGATCACCGGGTAACAATTGATTGCCATTGGGTCGAGCCTTGCCACGAAAACGTAGAATACTTTGCACTGTCACCACACCGCCGCCCGCCTCCGTCGGCGTAGTCCTAATCTCGTAGAGCTTACGTGTTGCCAGTATCTCAGTGCCATCTTTGATCCATCGTATCTGTGGTGTCGGTTTCGCTTTGGCACTACACGTCACCGCATAGTCCACATCGCCCACACGTCGCGTTGCATGTTGTTGCAACTTGGCCAGAAACTGGGGCGGTTGATGCACCTCCAGCACAATCGTGGCCAGCTTCCCAATGCCCAACTCATTGACGGCATGACAATGATAACGTCCCTCGCTGCCGAGATGTGCCTTGGGTATGGAATATTGTGGTCCCTGGGCGAGTATCTTTTGCGTATTACCCAAGTCGCCATCCACCTCACGGAACCAGCGATACTGTGGGACAGGCCAACCCGGTGGATTGGCTGAGCAGCTGAGGGTTACCCCATTCCCAACATGCACTACCGGCTTGTTGGGTGTTATATACGCCTGGCCGGGACGATGTCGGACGAGTAGAGCCACCGTCGAGTTACCCACACCCTCGACACGCTTGGAGTTATACGGTTGCATTAGATTCACCGAACGACAAATATAATTCCCAGCATGCTCGGCCCGCACCGAGACCAGCGTGAGCAGTTCCCCTGTGTAACGGAAATCGGTGGCACCTTCCTTCAACCATTCGATGGCAATCGGTGGCGGATTGGCGGTTACATTGCAACGCACCAGCACCGTCTCACCCTCCTCTGCCTCGTGTGTCTTCGATTCGATGGTCACCACGGGTGCATAGAGCACATCCAGTTGGATATCCTTCTCACCCGTCTTGCCCAATCCATTGTCCGCACTGCATGTATATTTGCCGGCGTGATGGCGACTCACGCGATATATCGTATGACTGGGAGTCGCACTCACGTATTGCCCGTTGCGTGACCAGCGGACATTCGATACCATCGGCTTGGCATCGACGCGACAATCGAGCTTGGCAATGTGATCGCGCTCGACGCGCAGCGGGTTCTGTGGTCCCACCTCCACGCGGGGATAATCTGTGCAGGAAGAGAGTGAGAGAGAGAGAGAAGGAGTTAGCTGGAGACTCTTGATAGCGCATACAAATAGTCAATTAGGCCGCAAGACTGACCCCCCCTAGAATGGCCCATTAAGTTGCCAATAACCATTTTCAATTACAAGCACCATGGCACAGTGGGCGCAGAGCGATGGGTGTGCGGAGCACAGTGTGACAAGCAGCGTGACGAGCAGCGTGACCCATCGACATTTTTAAATAATGCCAAT
Source organism: Zaprionus kolodkinae (assembly GCA_018901885.1). Lineage (NCBI taxonomy): Eukaryota > Metazoa > Arthropoda > Insecta > Diptera > Drosophilidae > Zaprionus > Zaprionus kolodkinae. Next base: position 4,892,688 of record JAEIFM010000508.1, read on the forward strand.
TTGAGGTGTAACAGCAACAACAAAGACGGAAAATGACCAAGACTCTTGGACATTACGAAAAGTGCACATTGTGTTGAAGCAGCAGCAGCAGGCGGGCACAGTGGGTCACGCGTGATTGTTGTCAGGTGAAATTAAGAGTATTACTAATATCAACTGAAAGTGAATTTTTAAAATGTTTAGGTTATAAATAAAATTAACTTAGACATAAATTATAATTGCTATGGTTATAAAATTAAAACTAATAGTTCAAACAATAAGAAATAAATATAAATAATGATATAAACATAATGAATTAACATATCAAAAGTTTTATAAAATATTGTATTGATATCATATAAAATATTTTGCAATATAAACATGGCAAAACAAATTAATAAAATTCACATTTAAAATTTAAAAAAAGAAATAATTATTTAACTTTTGAAAATAAACAAAAAAATGTAGAAACAATTTTAAAATGATTAAATAAAATTAAATAGAACGTCAAATAAATTTATACAACACAAAAATTGTGAGTATTGTTAGTTATTTTATACCAAACTTTACAGTATCTATAACAAATTGTACCTAGGCTCTAAAAAGAAAAATATTTTTTTTTTATATTTTAATTAACTCGTTATCTCTCGATAGTTTCTTATGAAAGTATTTTTATATAATTTTGCACATATATTTTTTTTAACATATTAAATTACACAATATGTTATTAAGTGTATTTATTTAAGTTTGAATAGATCGTTCAGTTTTCATCTTATTAACGATACCTTTATTTCTTTCGTTGAAACAAAAAGGCTTATGAAATTTTTAAAAATTTCTCCACACGCTAAGTCTTAAAACTCGTTGTAGTTTATTTTTCCACTCAGTTTCACATAAATTCCTCTAAAACCAAGCTCAGCTATTTAATCTTAACGAGAACTCAGCAACAACAACAACAACAACAACTGATGAAATATACTGTCAACTGTGTTAACGGTAATTGCGAAAGTAATTTCAATAATAGGCCCAATGTGCAATGGGCCATTTTGCTTAACTGGCCACAGGGTGAAAGGGTAATGGGGGGATGGTAGAGTTAGGATGGGGGGGAGGGAAGGGGGCAAACTGCACCGTTAGTTTTTCCACTCGCTTCAAATCGGTTTTTTGGGTTCGTTTTGCCACTTGGCTGGTTAGTCAAGCGTTTGCGGGCATTAAAAACCAGCAGCAGCAATTGTTGCTGATGTTGTTGTTGTTGCTGCTGTTGCTGTTGTTCCCATCTCTAATGTTGTTGTTGTTGCAGTGCCAATTAACTTGCAAACACTTTAGTTTAATCACCGACTGACCAAATGCCTGAATATCCATTGTTGTGCACAGTGCTTGTTGCTGTTGCTGCTGTTGTTGCTGCTGCTGTTGTTGTAGCTGTTGTTGCTATTATGCCTGCACTTGTTGTAGCTGTTGCTGTAGCTAAAAATGGCCGCACCAAAAATGTTCCTAAAACGTCCAAGAATCGAGGCCACTTCTCGCAGCTGCGTTTGGGCCCGCGACCGGGACCCAATTACGACCAGCACAACCAGCACATTAAAGCCTACAAGCTGCGTGTGTATGCGTGTGTGTGTGTGCTGGTGTGTGTTGCTAGTGTGTATTGGTGTGTGTAATTATAAAATAAAATTTAATGAGCAACGCTTGTCAGCAGGCAGCGCTTGCTGCAGGAGTTAAAAAAAAAATAGGAAAAAAGTGATTCCAGTTTGCATTTCAACACATGCTGCCTGCCTACTCCAAATGGCCACGAAGCGTGCCCTTACTCAGTCCCCCTTACTCTACCCCTCCCCCTACCATGGCGTTTTCATGCCCAGCCAGCCATGCCGGTTTCACGCTGACGGGTGTTGCTGCTGCCACGCCCATCTCTAGTACCCCTCCCCATCCCGCTTTCAGCGTTGCAAAAACTTGCTGACATTTGCCATGAAGTTGGCTTCGCCATTTTTCTTGCTACCCCTTCCCCATTTCACTTTTTTCCCTCCCTCTCCCGCTCTGCTTTTGCTTTTTGCTTCATTTTTAATATATTTTTAAAATTTTCTTGTTGAAGGTATCATGATTTTGACACCTGCTTGGGTGTAGCGGGAATTCCTTAGAGGGAGAGCGAGAGAGAGAGAGAGAGAGCAGGCAACTCTTTAGTAGCCATGGAATCGTGCGCATATAAGCACGCTCTTCAATATCTTTAAGCAGTTTATAGCCCGCAAAAATATTTTCTAAATATTTTAAATATATTTGTTATAGATCCTCAAATTTTGTTTTTAATGTTTTAACAAACAAAAATGTTAAACCATTATTTTATAAATTCCTAAACTAAATTTGTAACTACATTTCGCCTTAGAAATATATATATAATATGTTATTTAAGTTCTATAAACTTTAGAATTTTTCGTAAATTGATCTGCTAAATATTAAAAACTAACCAAATATTAGAAACAATGCATAAATATCAAATAATCACATTAAATTTAATTCACAATTTAATTGTATATTAAATTGGTTGACTATGCTTTGTAAATCTGGTATAAATATTATTAAAAATAATTGTAGAAATAACAAATAATGTATGTAATAAATAAAAATAAATATTTCTCATTTATTTAAGTGACCTATAAAGTTAGAAATTATTTTAAAGTGCATAAACATTTGGCAATTATTGAGTATACGCCCCACGTGTACAGTATGTTCCATATTGAACCCAGCAAATATGTTATATTTCTGACTACCCTGAAAAATTTCCATATAATTGGCTTAACAGTTTTTTGCCAGTATATATATTTATAGTATTTCACAGGTTTTATATTCGATGCAACTTGCAGATAAATCCAATTGGGCTATGCCAATTGCTGTGTGAGCGTGTGTGTGTTCATCAAATTTGTTCATTTTGTTGGATTTAATCGTGTTTGCATGCCGTGTAGAGTAGGCAGGCAAGGAGGCATGACAAGCACATATTTATAGTATTTTTTGCTAGGTATATTGCCAGTCGGGCATACCCCTTTGCTGGCATATTTTAAATTATTTATTTATTTTTTTCTTCTATTTTTTTTTCTCTTTTTTTCTTTCTTCTTGCACTATTTTGAATAAGTTGGCTGTGGCTGCGTGGCAGCTTTGGTTCGCACTGCATGTTCGCATGCATGTTGCCACGCCCATGCCACGCAAAAACGCCCACTGGAACGCAGAGCATTGTGATTTTATGACTGGCTACATTAGTGCCATGAAATATGCCACGACGGCACCCGACAACTGCAACTGCGCTCCACCTGCCTGCCTGCCATGCACACCCTGCTGATCTCCCCCCTCTCTCTCCCCTCACTCTTTTCCTCTCTCCCACTCTCTCTCTCTCAGTACAGACTTGCCACAAACCTCGTTACACGAGGCAAACGAGCTCCTGGCTTCCGGCTAGGCAGTGTTAAATAAAACTGAGCGTTGCTCATACGCCGCGTGGTCGTTACTTATGCCCGTTGGCCATTTTGCCAGCGCAAAATTAAATTATTTAACCCGGAACTGGGCCGGGCTGGCTCGTTATTGCGCCCCGTCGTGGTTGCTGCTGCTACCCGGGTCCGGGCCCGTACCAGGTCCAGGATGTATCACACACAACTGCTGCAAGTTATTTTAATGAGTTGATTTTTGCATTTGCTTTAAGCTGCTGCAACTGCCTTGTTCTCTGCTTTATCTCCCTCTCTTTCCATCTGCTGTCTTGGCCAAATTGAAAAGTTACAATAACAAACAGCAGCCGCTTCTGGGGGGGGAGCAGGGAGGCAGAGCAGGGGAACAGCTGCTGTCGCGTACGTGTCACACAACACGTCACGTGACTTCCGCTGCGCGTGCTGGCAACACCTACGCGCGCGCACAAATACAACAGCACACACACAGCAACACACACACACACACACACAGACAGACACACAAATATAAACAAGCTTACATATACAATCCCCCTTTCTCTCCTCTCTCTTTTTCTCTCTCTCTCTTTGCCATTGCAGCTAAAATTCGAAAAACGCGCATTCAAATTATTTTTCAATTAATTTGCCCGTTTAAAATGCAACAAAAATGTATACAAACTTATTATTATCATTGTTATTATAATAGACCTATTAATAGAACTATAATTAAGTGAGATAATCGCTTGTATATTTTTGAATATGCCTAATTATAGCTAGAATAGCACAAAGTTTTATTTAAAATATTTTATTGAGCTGCTGGAAATGAGAAAAGAACGAAATCATAATAAAAATTATTTTAAAATGTTTAAATATTTCTTTCTGGTTTTTTTTTTAATATTTAACCGAACTGCTGGATCTTTTCAACATTAAAACATAAGTTCTCAACGACAGCACATGAGAATATTACGAAATTATAATAAATAACGATTTATAAATGCATTACACAAATTTTTATTTAAAATATTTTACAGAGCTGCTAGATTGCATTAAAAAACACAAATGCTCAACGGCAGAATAGGAGAATATTACGGAATTATAATGAATAATGATTTAAAAAAACTAAAATATTTTTAAATATGTCCAAGCATAGCTGGACTTAGTTTTATTTAAAATTGTTTACAGAGCTATTGGATCTATTAAGCATTAAAAAAAACACACGTTCTCAACGACAGAATATGAAAATATTTACGATATATGCCGCAATTGTTGATGGGCTTGTGGCGAGCTGCCTGCCCCTGCCCCTCTCTCCTACTTTACCACATGCGCAAATCCTCCATCCTTTTATGCAATCTTAATCTAGTCGAAAAAAAGCTGCCACCTCTATCACCCACCCCTTTTTGCATGTTTAACGCGGCGCCTGCGATTGCTTACAAAAAGTGTTGCCTACTTTTTTGGGCCAGCGCAGTTGAGGCGCGCACTGGGCCATAGGTGTCATATGTATGTACCATATATATATGTATGTATGTCTGTGTGTATGGCCATTGAAATTAATTGAATTGGCTGCACGTTGTAACAGTTGCAGCTAGCGGGAGGGGGTGTGGCAAGGGGGGCAGGTGGGCAGGTGCGAACAACAAAAGTTTCCCTACGAAGCACTTGCGGTTGCACACAATGTGAACCGATGAAGTTGGGTGACTTGTTTGGGTTGGGCTGGGTTGGGTTGGCTGCGCTTGCAAGTTAATTGAAAGTGGGCAGCAATTAATTTGCTTTGTCACAAAAGCTGTTAAGTTGCTTTCCACCTGCACACACACACACACACCTGCACACACACCCCCAGTGAGAGCGAGAGCAAAGAAAAACATTTTAACATCTTTTGTGCTGTGATAATTTGCGCTTTGACGAGCTTAAGTCGCAGCTTAAAGCCGATCAAGTTGAGCGCATTGCTGAAATTTCAGTTAAAGACAAGCAGCAAGCACATTGTTGCATACATTTGGCATGCACTGTACAAGGGAGTGGCCCAACAAAAAGCCAAGAAAAGTCGAGGCAAGTCGAGCTGGGCCCGCGGCCAAAAAGCAAACTGGAAATCAGCTTAGGATGGAGCCCAAAAGCAGAAATCTTAAATAATAACAATCGGCATGGCAGACAAAGCAGAGCGAGAGAAGCAGGCAGGGAGATTGAGAGAGAAAGAGAGAGAAAGAGAGAGAGAGAGAAAAGAAGACGAAGCCAAGGCTACACGGGATAAGCAACTCGATGCTCGACTCTTGAAACTGTGCAACTTTTCGGCCAACAACTGTCGGCATTTTCTTTTGTGGTTCGCTTTTCAGCCACCTCCCTCCCACTCCTTCCTTGCCAGCATCCCCCCCCCCAACCTCCTGGCTGACTATGCAAATGTCCTGGCTGCAGGCAGCTGGATAGGATTGCCAGGGACGCCAACACTGACACTAATTGCAATTGTGTGCGGCATTAGCACGTGTCTGTATCGTTCCCAACGGCCCAGGCTGCCACCCCCTGTCTCTCCCTGTCTCTCCCTGTCTCTCCCCCTCTCTCCCTTGTCTTAACACCTTGCTGCCTGCCTGCAGCTGTGCTCTATCCCTGCACTATCCATGGCTGTGCAAAAGCTTTTCTTCCAACATGGCAGCACATCGACAACGTCCTTTGCTTTTTTGGCACTTTGCCTTTTGCCTTTGGCAACGGCATAATCAAAAAGGACAAGCCGCAGCCCCGCTCCAGGCTCAACTGTTTCGATATTGGCAAGCAATAACAACCGAGACGCCTCTGCCAAGAGGAGAATCGCCTCCTGATGCTCGACTCTCCATTCTCCATTCTCGACTCTCGACTGTCGCCTGCCTTGTCTCTGGGTTTTTCTTCTTGTTGCTGCTGCTGCTGCAGCAAGGTGTCGTCCCTTTTGAGGTACAATGGCATAAATTAAGAAATCTCTGCATACAAAAGTTCAAGCTGTCAATAATTTATTTATAATATTCGAATCATCGCTGGGAATTGCAAGACTGTCGACTGTCAGCTTTGGATTGCATTGCAGAGTGCTTTCATTGCAGAGCAGAGAGAGAGAGAGAGAGAGAGTTATGCAAATTTCATGGCTTTTATCGCTGCCAAAAATTGTGAATGAGCTTTTGCTGCAGACAAAAAAGTTTTGTGAAACTCAAAAGCTTTTGAAAAATGCATACACTTATTTACATAGCCTACACAATCTTGAAAGCCTTAAATGTGCTTTGATAGAGGCTTTCAGATTTAACTAATTTAATGACAAAGCTTTTAAAATGTGAATAAAAATCTATAAAAGATTTGATTAGATTATTGATTATATTGCAGTGGATCTGCGAATGCGCTTTTTCTGCAGAGAAAATGTGTTTTTCATTCCCAAAAGCTTTTGAAAAATGCAAGTAATAATTTGCACAGTTGACAGAGTCGCAAAAGCTTTCAAAGTTGCTTTAAATCTTAAAACCTTTTTTAGGGTTGAGCTCATAAAGTTGCTTCAAATCGGAAAACATTTTATAGGTTTTACTCTGAAATCTTATAATATTTGTATTATTATATTATTTCAGTAGAAAATTTAATTAAAAATAGTTTATTTACAGATATAATTTATAAAATGCCTTAATGAGCTTGCAGGTGCTTGGCTAGAGCTTAATAAAGTATATACATAATTGTACAATATAATATATAAGATTGTCAATATTAATTGTTTGATTACCGCATACCTAAGCTAATTGAAATGTTCTACTTGTTTTCTCAAAAATGTTCTTCAAGCAAGCAGACCCAACTTAAAAATCTATCGATAACTTTGCGATTATCGCTGCCAGACGACTGTGATTGTTTGCACAAATATGTAGCTAGCTGCAGCGGGAGTTATCTGTAGTTGGGATGCATATCGGGCCAGTCAACTGTCGCATTTGGTTTTGGGTGCTGGGAAATTTCACGCTAATGCATTTTATTGTCAGACAACGTGGCCAACTTGATGCTGCAGCTGCATCAACCGAATTTGCATGCCACCTGAGTAGGTGATGTTCGCTGCTGTCTCAAGTCATCTAGCCAGAGAGGCCAAGACAGTACCGCCCCCCCACAACTTCCCTGGCCGCAGTCAAATTGAAATGTCTTTTCAACGGCTTTGCTTTCCACTTGAGCAGGCCACGACACATGAGTCCTGTTTGTCTTCGTCGCCAGCGACGACTTTTTGGCCAAGGACTCGCATCAGGGTTTATTACGTGCGCTGCATGCAACTGCACAAAAGTCACGTGCCAAGTGCGCCACCCACACACAGCCGCAACAACTAACGCACAGAGAGAGAGAAAGAGAGAGAGAAAGAGAGAGAGAAGGAGAGAGAGGGAGAGGCAGAGAGAATCCCTTGCTGTTGCCTAACAGATGCAATTCGCGGCGCTGCAGCTGCAAAAATATATGTGAAAACGTGCCTGGCGCGCGTGTTCCTCTCTCTCTCTCTCTGTGTGTGTGTGTGTGTGTGTGTTAGGGTGTGCTTGGAAAACTGTGCCAAGTTGACAGCGCCACGTGTCGCTTTTGCCATTTGTCGTCGCTGTCGCCGTCGTTGCCATATGTAGGCTATGCATGGCCACGTTGCGTATGCGCAATTTGCCAGTGCCCGTCTCTAATTTCACTTTGTTTATCATATTAGCTGCTGCGCGCGCACACACACTCTCACAAATATGCAACACTTGCCACACACACACACACACTGTCAAAGCGAAAAGGAAAATTTTAATAATTTCATTTGGGATTTTCACACGTTATAAAACACTCAGCACTCGATGCTGCTGACGACGACATGACGCATTGGGAGTTTATTTGCGCTCAGCCAGCGAAAGGTTTCTGTTTCTCTCTCTCACATACAGGCATATATATATTTTTTTTGGATTTCCCAGAGTTTTTTTTGTACGTCGTATTTTCTTTTTGGATATTTCAAAAGCGTGGGAAGCTGCTTCGCTGGGGCATAAATCAATCAAATGCAGGCACAACACGCAACGCACACAAACAGCAGCATCAACAGCAGCAGCAGCAGCAGCAGTGGCAGCAACAGCAGCAGCAGCAGCTACGTGGCAAGCGGGCGTGGCAGCTAAACGAGCGTGTGGTGGCAGAGGGGAGAAAGAGAGAGAGAGAGAGGGAAAGAGAGGGAGACTGACTGCTGCATGCGAGGAATCACATTGGCAAGAATCCATGCAAACATTTTCAATTAAAAATTGCTCTGCCATTTGTCAGCTCGCTCTGCCACATCTCAATGTGTGCACGTACGTATGCGTGTGTGTGTGTGTGTGTGTGTGTGCGTGTGTCTATCCGTTCTGGCACCATAGTGCCTGTGTATCTGTCTAATGTTGCCAATTGCTTATCCATCACAATCACAGTCAAGCATTAAGAGGCAGCCAAGGATATGGCGTCGTCTTTGCTTTTCTTGCACATTCATAACTGTCTTTCACAAGCAGTGCTTGTCAAACTGTGCTACAATTCGGTTGCACGTTTGAGTTAAAGTTGGTATATCTAAGTGATATGGTAATTAGATTTGCTATAAATGTGTCTTTGTATAGTTTGATGTGCTTAAGGCAAAATTTTGTTTTAAGGTTTTTTTTTAGATTTTTTATTTAATAATCTTAAGTGAGTTAGCCATATTTTTGGAATTTTAAAAATATATATTTCGTATTGTCTCAATTGTCTTAATATTTTTAAAGATTTACACAAAAATAATTAAATATTTTACCATTTGTGCCCTGAGCCTATTCCTTTGTAAAACTATTTCCGTAGTGTAAATTTAGTTATCTAAATATAATATACTTCAATTCAAGCCTCTCCCTACCCAATCGTTCTTAAACTGTGCCATATTTGCTGACCTTACGCAGACTAGAAAATCATAAAAAAAATCTTGAATTCAATCATTGCTAAACGTCTGCGACAGGTTTGAGATTCCCAGTTGTTTTCTGCCTCTTGTGACCTACTCTGACACCCTGTTAAATGCACCTCGGAGCCGCTTTTGACTTTGGCTCTTGGCCCAGAACACCAGCAGGCTCTTCCCGACACAGCCCAGCCCATGCCCATCCCCAGAGCACAGAGCACACATTATGACCAACAGTCTCAGTTGCCTATTCTCAGTTCGACTCGTTTTATTTGCCACTGTGGCCTATGCTGACTATGCTGCTAATGGATTTTAAATGAGCATCATAAATACTAAACCCGAAATTGCTCCAACGCCCTTTTCAAACGAGGCTCCTTCTCTCTCACACACACACATACACATATGTACATGTCTCAAACATTTGTGTCTGGAAGAAGTGCAGGCTGGCTGGCAAGGGATCCCTACTCCCAGCTCCCAACTCCCTACTCCCCCATTCCTAGCACATCACCCAAGGCAATACGACTTACCCCCTGCTCAGTTTGTTCTTTGGTTTCTTCATATTCCACTTGCTTGTTGTCATTTATTCTTGTTTTGTGTTCTCTGTCTGTTTGCTCTCTCCCTCTCTCTCTGTTTCTGTGTGTGCGCCAAGACTTTAACCAGCTTTCTGTAATACCTTTTTATGCCGCTTAAATGGGCATTAAAAATTTGTCATTAAGTTTGTAACGCTTCAATGGATTATTTTCTGAGTGCGTTTAATTTGCATAAGTCCCCAAACCCAGCCTGGATATGGCGATACGCTGCTTAGGATTTTTACTTATTTGAATTTTTCGGTATTATCAAATTTAGATTAAGTTTTAGATTAAAGAAAAATATATATTTGTTGGGTAGAACGAGAGGGGAAGACGTACCATACCTAACCTAGCGTGATCACCCTTAAAGTTAAAGCCAACGAATTCCTTCTATTGGCAATAATTAAACTAATCTATAGCTAGGTAAAAAATCTCCTTTTAAAAAATATGGTTACTCTAATGTATAAGTATTTTCTATTTTTAATATTTTCTCATTTTTTTTTTTAGTTTTTAGAGTTATTTTCTTTCATTCTTGCGAATTATCATATGGTCACCCTTATACATCTGGTAATAAACAGCTATAATAAATTATTTGCAGTTATGGTCACCCTAATTCACAAATAGTTATGTATTATTTATGATTGCCCCATATTCTGTATTTTATGCGTGTTTGTCTGTATTCCACAATTTGTGCGCCTCCTGCTTTAATCTCAATATGGTCACCCTTATTATAAGCACACTCCCTTCAGCCGCACAGCATGTAGTGTATTCCATGCTGAGGCTTTCCCTGTGCCACAGCGATGTTTCTCCGTCTTGTTGGGTTTTTCTTCGGCTTGTTGTCTGCGTTTTCGTTTCGCTGGTGCTGTGCCAAATAGCAAAGACTATAAATATTTGTTACGCTGACGTTACGGCTCCACTGCATGTGACACAGCACACACACACACACACACAGAATACACACACACACACACTCGCACAACTCGCATGGTTGTTGCTGTTTGTCTACTTTTGCGGCTACAAATCCGGCGAGTATAAAAATGACTGCAATTTATGTTTTCCTATGAATATATTTGCGCGCTTCCCCTAGCTGGCTCCCTCTATCTCTGTCTCTCCCTCTCTCTCTTCTCTCTGCCTTTCCCCCATGTAACTTGTCATTTATCTGTCTACCTTCAGCAGCAGCAGGGGGAGATTGTTAACTGTTACTCCATTTGATTGCATAAATTTGATGCAGATTTCATTTGGTGTCACTTTTAGTGATTTTTATTAAATGCAACTAACGTGACAAGTTTATTGCGCATACGCAGCGTGGGCCATTCAAATGAAATTTAATATTGGTAAAAATGGCAGCAAGTGCCCCAAGCAGTTGCCATGTGCACAGCACCAGATCTACCCTATTTTTCCCCCTCAGACTTGTCAGCTAATATGACAGCTTGAGACTTGCGCCGCCACGACAGGAGCAGCAGGAGCAGCAGCCCGAAGGAGCCGTAGTCTTTGTGCTGTGGAAACCAATAACTAACAATCAAGTGGTGTACTCAGTGAGTGTGTAAGTGTGTGTGTATGTGGGTGTGTATGTGGGTGTGTGTGACAGATACTTTATGGGTCTGCCATGTGCGCGGCTTCTGCTTTTGGGTCACGTTGATCATGTGACAACTGGACAACAACATTTGTTCAACAAACTGCTGCATTTAATTACAAAAAGCGACAAGGAAAATGCGAAAGGAAAATGCGAAAAAACAAAAAAACAACAAAGGGAAAAGGAAACGTGAATTTGCTGGCACTTTTCATACTCTTTATGTTCGAGCGAAAAGTTAAAGTTGAGCAGGCAAATAAAATAAAGCAATGAGAAGAATTTCTAAGTAAACTGAAAAAAACTGAATAAAATATTATTAAATAAAATATCTTTTTAATAAAATATCTATAAAATTTTAAAAGATATATACGTATAACTGAGTCAAGAAAACTAAAACAAAGATGGAAATATTTCAAGAAAAAGAAACAAAGAAGTTCTATGACACTATTCAAAAATAGAACAGAGTCAAAATTCTATAAAAATAAATCAAATATAAATCATACACTTCCCTCAAAAATTATAAAAAAAAAAACAAAACTGAGTCAGAAACCCATAAAGTTAAAGAAATATAATAGTTCATAGATTTGACTACTCTTTAACATCATAAAAGATACAAAACAGAGTCAGAAATCTACCCTAAGAAACATTATAGTTCAAAGATTTAACTATCCTTTTAATTCGTAAAATATTAAGCCATTATATAGTTAAAGAAATATAATATTTCATAGATTTTTATAAAACCCTAAGTCAGGAATCTATTCGCTTTAAGAAATATTCTCCTACAAAAGATTTAACTACCCTTGATGGTAACTATGTTGTTCCACTTAAATTAAATAGCAAAGCTGATCTCTAACGACCTCTATTTAGCTATTGTATACACTATGTTGAAGATGTTTGTTAAGAGAATGTGCCATCCACTTAAATATACTATATTGTATCCTATGCAAAAAGTGCTTCTGGCCAGAAGCAAAAGCAAAAAGCCAACGAATTAAATCGTCGGTCAAGTCATAAATTCTGCGGCAAGTGTTTTCGTTCTTCTCTTTTTTTTTTTTTGAGGTCTCTTTTTCAGTTTTTGGCTCCATTCCATATTCGGCTTTTAAGTGCAGTTTGACCTCAGGACCCCGAACCCTGCTTGCCCCTTTTATACTCACAGTTGACATTCAACGCGACGCTGGTCTCCAGGGAATGACCCTCGGGCATGGCACGATTCCGGACAACGCACTTGTACTTGGCACCATCGTCCGCCCGCCGGGGCAGTATCTGCAGCGTCGCGTTCGTATAGTGATTCTTCGAGCCGCCCTTCAGCGCATACGACTGCAATGGCACACTGCTGCCCTCACGGAACCAGCTGCAAAAGAGAGCGACAGAAACAGATAAAGAGCGAGAGAGAGAGAGGGAGAGTGAGGAGCGTGAGCGATTTAGTGTCGAAAAAAGCATGTGCCGGCACGGGATTATTAATGAAGGCGCCCAGTTAAGTGATTTACTTGCCGCCGGATGCGCCTTAACTGGGCGCACTGACCACACGACGTTGTCGGCAACCGCCACAGCAGCGGCAACGGCAACGGCGACGACAGTTGAACCCAGAAATACGGGTTTTTGGTAAAAAACACAAAATTAAAATAAAAATCGAGCGGACAAGTGGCAAAAAGAATAAAGTTCTACGTTGAAAATAAAATACCCTAACTCAAGTTGAAAAGAGCATGAAAAACTGTAGGTTTTATTAACAGAATGGTAACCCTAAGAAAATCTAGAGCAAATTATATATATTTTTTTTTAATAAGGGCTTAGTCCAAAAAAGTAAGCGAGTGATTATTATAATAAATGGTCACCCCAAAAATTATATAAATAAATCGATAGCTAGTTAAATCATCAGAAAATATATGGTCATCTTAAAAAAGTTATAAAATATTTAGAGCAAAGTTAAATAAAATAAATAAAAATAAACCAAATAAATCAAAATACTTTTTTAAAACATGCAAAATTATGGCCACCATAAGAAGTTAAATAGGCTACCAAAAGCAAAAAGTAATACATGGTCTCCCTGAATAAATAAACCAATCGTGATTCCCTTCATTTATTACTCGAATCTGCTTATGCTAATATTTCTACTCATTTTGTAGCATATGCCATAGCAAATTAGAAGTACCCACGTCTACCCTAACTCAAAGGTCTTCCCTGCCAACTGCAACTGCTGCCGTTGGAAAATTTGTGCATTTAGTATGCGAACTCACGTTATCGTCGGATCCGGTGAGCCGCCAATGCTGCTGCAGGTCAACTCGAGCGGCTTCTCCTCGGTGGCCACCGCAATGTTACCAGGCGTCACCATGGGCGGATGTGGTGCCGTTAGCACCGTCACATTGTAAAACTCCTGATGCACATCGGCCCCGGTGCCTTTGGCCTTGATGCGGCACTCGAAGCGTCCGTTGTCCCGATTGTATGAGGTGTTCTTAATTTGCAGATCGTAAATGCCGCGACCCGGCCGAAAGTCAAGTCTATAAAGAGGCGAGACAAATATGAGAGTGAGTGAAAAAGAGAGAGAGACAGAGTGGGCAATTTATAAGGCGTAAAGTAAGCCGCAAAACGTAAGAAGGCGCAAAGAAACCATCGCTACTCTGGTACTTTATGTAAATGAACTGCGGCCACACTTTGTTAATTTACATGGGTCTCTAAGTAAGTACATATCCATTAGAGCTAATCCCTACAATGTGCAGGTGTGTTAACTTTATGAGGGTATATTGATTCATGTGAGAAGTGTATATAAGACTGGAGAAAAAAGTATTTAAGATTAACATTTAAAAAAAGCTAAATAAATAATTTTCTGAATTATTTTTAAAATTATATTATATACATTTCTTTTTATATTTCTGTATAATATAGCTTAAGCAAAATAAATAATAATTATATTTATATTTCATATATTTCCTTAATCTTTTAATAATAAGTCTCTAAATTATTTCAAATTTATTTATTTATTTTTATATTTGAATATTAATATTTATAGAAATTTATTTATATGTATTATATTTATATTTATTCATTTTCCTTAATCTTTTAATAATAAATTAAAAAATGATTTAAATTTAAACATTTATGAGAACCCGCAGCACTTTAATAGCTTCTCTCATCCCATTTGCCTTATTATCTCAAATTATATTTTTTTTGTTTTATATTTTTGATAAGCTCTCAAATTCCCTTCCATCTCGGGCCTCTATTTATAGCAACACAGCAAAAAAAAGAAATTCTCGAAAATTGCGTGCAAAATTGATTAGACGAAGTCGCTAAACCTTTTTGTAGGGTCTTCATTTCCGTTGTTCGCTCCCCAGAGCATCTTGAAGTCAGGCACCAGTTCAGTCCAGTTTGTTGTTCATTTTTATTTCTTTCTTTCGTTTTTTTCGGGGGGGTCGCGAAATAAAAATGAAAAATGCTCATGGCAAATTAAGCGTCGAACTCATTTTTGTAAATTTATTAGCTTAATTTTGGCAGCACAGGAAGCTGCCTGTGTTGCCTGTGTTGCCATGGGGCACTTTCACTTAGCTGGGCAGGAGGGCAGCCTGGCGGTGGTTCCCCATTACATTTTGATTAATTTAACATATTTTCTTGTTTTGGCCATGGCAGTTGCTACCTGGCAAATGTTATCAAAGAGACAGAGAGAGAAAGTGGGGGCGTGGGCGTGGCTAAAACCCAATCAAGCGTAAGAGCTGAAAACTGTTGCATACTTTGAGGCTGCGGCGTATTTGATTACGAAAGCCAAAGGAAAATGCTTTTAATGCATAGTCGTCTCGCATATGCCACAGCTCACAGAGCTGCTACATCTTTCTCTCCCCTTCCCCTTGCTCCTTCTCCCTCCCTCAGCTGCCTCGTCAACGTCATCGTCATTTATTTAGCCCAGGCCCAACCCAAGGCCCAGGCCGATGCCAGTCTGCTTTGTGTTTAAGTTTTAATTTCTCTTGATGAGATTCTTTTGCTATGCTGCCACAGAACTGCAGGGGGGTTAGAGGGGGTGAAGGCAGGTTACTGCTGCAGCTGCTGCGTGGGCGTGGCATAAATCATGCACTCGACATTATTAAAGTAGATCTTATAAACTTCTTGAGTGCATATGCAAGCCGCGTCTCCAGTTCGCTGCAAACTTTTTAAATAAAATTTCAATTTTGATAACTTTTATAGCAACTATGGTTTATGGCAGGCAGCAAGAGGGGGGTGGGATGGCAGATGGGGGAGGGAAGAGTGAAAAGGAGGCAGGGAAGGAGTATGCTTCACACATGCGTCAGTTGTAGACCCAAATGCGGCGCACTTCCGCTGTGGCAAGGGCAGAGGCTGAGGCAGGAGTAGGAGTAGAGGCAGGAGCAGAGGCAGCGGTAGAGGCAGCGGCAGCGGCAGAGGCGGAGGCAGGAGCGGATGCATTGGCAGAGGCAGAGGCTGCGGCAGCGGCAGCGGCAGCCTCGCATAGCATTTCGGGTTTGTTCTCAGTTGTCGAGCTGTAGAAGGAAATGTTCGCTCGCAGTTTTTACCGTTACCGTTGTCGGAGATTTCGCAGCGCGCTGCATTTCCGGCTCTGACTTTTGTGTGGCTGCATCTTGAGTGTGCATGTGCATGTGTCTGTGTGTGTGAGTCTTTGTGTGTGTGTGTGTGTCGAGTGCAGCTCAAGCGAAGCACATAATTGCCTCTGCCTCTGCTTGCTGCCTCTGCCTCTGCCAGCTGCCTCTGCCAGCTGCCTCTGCCTGCTGCTTGCTGCCTCTGCTTGCTGCCTCTGCTTGCCCGCTACCCCCTGAGCCACCGCCTCTGCCTCGCGCCGTCCTTGCCCAGACACAGCCCGAAAAGGAATTTCTAATGTGAAAATAAGTGCTGCCTCCCGTTATTATGTTGCATCGTCGCACGGACTTATGCAAAACAGTCGCAGAATTGTTATGCAAATTGCAGCCAATTACATGGCAAATGCCTGACTCCAGAGCGGCCTCCTCCCCCCTACTCCATCCCTGCTCCCTCCCTGCTCCTACCCTACTCTCCACTCCACTGTCTCTGTAAACTGCACTCTTATTCTCATATATGCTGGCAAATGCATCGATGAAAACTACACTGTGCAACACAGTTTGTGACGCTGATTGAAATACATTGCCCGCAGCAGAGGCAGACAAAGATGGGGAGAAATGGAGAGAGGAAGAGAGGGAGAGAGAGCAAGGGTAGACTCAATTGTGGACTAGCTGAAAGTCTGATAGCAGCCTCAAGTCGTGGAAAATGTAAATGTGAAAATTTTCAAGTTGTATACTCTATTTTCCTCTTCTTAATAGTTTACAATTTCTTTATATATATAGATTGTAGAATGTAGAATCTTGGTATTTATAATCAATTATAAATACATATAATATATGTGGAAATACCAAAACAACCTGTTAGAACTGGAGAACTAAAGCAGCTACAGTTAGAAAATTCGGTATATCTAATCCTTACCATCTTAACATTCAAAATAATATACGATTCCTCAGATTTTTAAGGCAAACAATAAAATTAACGGCTTATGTGCTTAAGCCAAATAAAATACATAGCTTATACAGATAATATTTAAGTAAATTTCCTTAAATCTGTTAGCTATAGCTACTAAAATAGTCCAAGTTTAAGCACAGCTTAAATAACCTCTTTAAACTCGAGTGCTTTAGTTCTACAGTTAGAAAATTTGGTATATATGCTCCTTAACACCTTTAATATTTATTTTATACGATCCATAAATTCAGAATGTGGGAGTCGAAGAATAAACACCAAATTGCCTTAAAATATAATATAAATTAAATATGTTAAGCAAACTTGGGAAGCATAACTACTTGACTGCTCAAATGTTTTATATAAGTTTGTAAAAAACCTATGGGAACTCGAGAACTATAGCTACTATGACTATAAAATTTGATAGGTATCTAGATTTCCATAGATTTCTTAGCCTTTGTTAGTTATATGTTTTCTTAGGCTTGTCTAAACCGTAGGATTTAAAAAAATATTAAGAAAACTCCGCCCTGTAGCACAGTGTATTCTACGTAGGCCCAAATGCGAGCTGCCCTGGCAGCAGGCCACATGTTCGTCCAGGGGTTGGGGAGGGGGGAAGATCTCCTGCTTCCAGGCACTGCCTGCTACCTGCCACATGCCGCAGCTCTTGTTAACTGTAACTAAAGCTCGCCTCGGCTCGTTAGTGCGAGGGCCAAAAGTATTCGCTCTGGCTACGGCCAGATTATGTTATTATCGGTTTTATTATCGAGACGAGACGAGACTCCTGACTTGTCTCAGTTACCAGAGGAGGCGAGGGGAGTGGCGGGGAGGGCAATTGCCTTTGGTTTAGTCTGCGGCGCATTATTCAATCGATGCCGCGCATAAAGATGATGCAAGGGGGAGGGGGGGTATCAGGAGGATGTGCTCTTCTCGCATGCCAAGGCGCCATCGCATAAAAATAATAAACTTTTTTTTTGTAGCCTGCCACGAGGAGACCGAAAAGTGGGACCGGGTGCGGGTGTGGCAAAGGGGGTAAGAAAAGTTTTAAAAGCGCGCCAAATTTGACGCGTGGCAGGCAAGTGTTTGCTAGGGGAAGGGGAAGGGGGTGAGTGGGGAACACAGAGCAAGCTGTGATGCTGCCAATGTAACACTCGCTTGGATCCCCGCCACCTGGCCCCCCCCTGCATTGCCCCCTTTCCAGTGCTCCGTTTGCTGCTCGCCCCCTTGCGCTGCTGCCGCTGTCAACGATGTGCGTTATGTGCGGATAATTGACTTTTAAAATGTGTGTGCGATATCACAACAACAGCAACAACAACAGCAACAACAACAGCAGCAGCAACAACAGCAACAACATGAGGCAGGGAAAAAAGGGTCGCTGCGTATAATTAAACGGCATATTGTCACGCAAGCCAAGAGAGAGAGAGGGAAAGGGAGGGAGGCAGAAAGGGAGAAAGAAAGAGAGAGAGAGAGAGCGAGAAAGGGCAGACAGAGAGTAAAGCGGGTCAGGGTAGTAGAAAGCTGGGCGTGACGCAGCGTGTCGCAGGCAAAGACGATGACGACGACGACGACGCCGTCTCATCGCAAGTGCCATGGGTCGCCAGTGATGGCGTCAAGGACACTTTGCCAGCACACACACACACACACACACAAGGACTCCGTTAGGCTCCCTCACAAAATGGCTACAGTTGTTTGTTTGTTTGTTGTTGTTGTTGTGCTTGACTGACTTAAATAAATGCGAATGCAATGATATGTGCGGAATGTGAGTGTGTGGGGGGGGGGGGGATAAAAAAAAGGTAGGTCAGGACAGGGTGCAGGCAAATTGGGTAGGAAAATTTAGAGAAATAAAAAGAAAGTGTAGATAAGAGAGAGAGAGTGAAGGAAAGACTTAAGAAAACAGACCAAAAGTGCACGCGATAGCATTAAAATGGCGATTTACTGGAGCAGAAGTGGGAGTGGCTAAATCCAAAACAAATATATAAAAACTCTAAAATAGCAATGATCAAATTTGATGTCTCTAGCTCTTATAGTCTCTGAGATCTCAGCATTTTTATTGATGAACAGACAGACCTACAGAAAAACAGACAGACAGGCAGACAGACAGACAGACATATAGATAAACAAATAACAAGATAGACAGATAGACAAATAGGCAGATAGACTCAGCTCTTCTTGCTAATTCAATTCCCCTAAAATTCACAATTTTGTCTTCTATTAATATAACATATTAATACAACATTGTCTTAGCGATTTCCCCATAGATTCAACTTTCAACTATCTGTATAGCAAATTTCACTCAAAACTCATTTAATTTAACAGTACAAAACTGGCAAACACGCACTCTGCATAATTATAAATTCATGTTCCATTAAACAACTGACCATATAGATAGATAGATCGATAGATGGATATGGTAGTTCCCCTCAAACCGAACACTGTCTGTGTGCTAATCAAGATTTGTCGGCTCCGTGCCTGACCTACAGCAATCGATGCACAAAAGCAGGGGCAAACAAAGCGCAGCTTAATCTCTGATTTCCCCAAACTACACTACGCCCCTTCCCTCCCCTCCCCTCCCCTCCCGACCCCCTCTGCAACCGCTTTCAAAACGCAGCATGAACTCGAGTCGAGTTGAGGCGCAACCAAAACCGAAACCGAAACCGAACCAAGCGAAGCAAATCAGGCAACAACTAACTGGACTCGAGAAGGCCTCACAGCATTCATCAAGTTATTCACACAATTTCCGCCGACTCGACTCCCCCATCTCCATCCCATCTCCCTCTCTTCCCCTCGTGGTGTCCATTTGGCCACTGTTGTTGGACTGGTCCAGAATGCCGCTGCCAGTGACTTATTTATGCAAATGGCCATAACAAATGAGGCGCACACTGACAGCTGGAAGGAGGAGGAGTAGGGGCAGAGGTGAAGAAGGGGAAGCGTGAGAGTGGATGAATCCATGCGATGCCAGGGGGTTACTCAAACTGAATGCCGACCGCACAGTGGAAACGATTAATTTGGTGCTGGGACACACAGTCACAGTCGCAGCCACAGTCAGAGACGCGACGCCATTAGGAAAGGGCTGTGCCAGCCAGGGGCAGTGGCAAAGGGCAAGGGAGAGGGTGTGCAGGAGAGAGACAGAGAGAGAGAGAGAGAGAGAGCGGGAGAGAGAGCGGCGGCGACGTCCAGCGTATTGCTCAATCGTGCCCAGTCGCCGGGTAATGGTCATGGTAATGGGGATTGCATGATGACAGGGGCAGAGCCAAACGGGAGGCAGAGGCAGAGGCAGAGGCAGAGGCAGTGGCAGTCGGAGGAGGAGGGCAGCTCCCTGTCAGTCCTACTGGATGCAGAGCGGGTGATGGGGAGGGAGCAGTTGCCTCATTATTGAAACATGTTGCTAACATTTGTTATGCAAAGGCGACATTCAAGCTAAATGTGACAAGAGGGCAAGGGCAAGGCAGGGTGGGATAGGAGGGGGCAGGGAGGGGCAGGAAGGGGCAGGAAGGGGCAGGTAGGGGAAACGAATCGCAGATCACTCCAACTTCCATCGTATTCATCATGCTTATTGGTATGTGTACCTCCCTCATCCATTACGTGTGTGTTTGCCTTGCGCTTGTGCAAAATTTCTATAAATGCCTTTGCCACGCCCCCCGGGCTCACTGCCCTCCTCCCTTCACGCTGCTGCTGCTGCTGCTGCTTAGTTCTATTGGCAATTTGATGCTGTGTTGACTTTATCTGGACCTGAGCGCAGCAGCAGTCGCGTCTCCTTTGGGCGCTGTCGCCTTTGTGCCATTCAAATTCAATGCAATGTCCTGTTGATGTGTGTGTGTGTGTCTCTCTCTCTCTCGCTCACTCTCGCTCTCTCTCTCTCTCTCTCTGTGTGTGTGTGTCTGCGTGGCCTTGCCAGCTAAGCTATTTACGTGTGTGCAGGCTGCTTAATGTGCGCAGCCTTTGCAACAGACTGTCAGTGTGTGTGTGTGTGTCTGTCTGTCTATTTGTTTCTCTGTATGTGTGTGTGAGCCTGTTTGTGCTCTTTAACGGTAAATGTGTGCAAATGACAGCAATATGACAGGCGAAGGCAGCAACGTGGATGTTATCCACGGCAAAGGTTTTAGTGTCAGTGTCAGCAGGTGTTCATAATAAGGACAAGCCAAAGGTAGCAGCAGCAGCAGCAGGGAAGGCAAATTCAAGGGTCAAAGCTGTTGCTGACACTTGCAACATTTGCTAATCAAATGTGGACCAACACTTCTCGCTAATCAAACACAATTTAGCGTATGTGAGAGGCGGCCATGTTGTGCAGTCTTGAAACGTTTAGCTTTTGTATGCCAACGAACATGCAAATGCAAGCTGCTTTCGATGACAACAGACAAAAGCTGCAGTAGATCAAGAACAGCAAAGCAGTCGGCGTGCGCTCACACTCTCTTGCGCGGGAGAGAGAGAAAAAGAGAGAGCGAGCTTGACAGCAGTCGTGAGAGTAAGGCGCACGCGAGAGTGGGGGGCAGCTGGCATTATGCGCCATAAAGATAATATTTAATTTGCATCAGTTATGCAATCAAATCAAATTAGACACATTACCTAATCCAATTAATGCAAAGCTCAGCTAATTGCCGATGCAAACATAAGTGGCGGCGGCGACGGCGGCACATTTAAAGCATTCAATTTACATTAGTATCTTCCATGCATCTTCATGTGAGTATTGCCAACTGACGCAAAGCGCGTTGCCCATCAGCTCTGCGGCTACTCAGCAAACTGACAAAAGCTAAGTGTTTTTGCATTTTTCAGCAATGACTTTGCATATTGATAATGTTAGTGATTTTACTTGTGCCCCAAGTGAAGTTTGAAGGGATTGCGTATGCATCAACTTGTCCATTTGCTAAGCGTCTTATACACACACACACGCACACACACGCACACACACACACACACACACACACACACACACACACACTTACTCCGATAAAGCTGCTGCTGCCCCACATGTGTTTGCATATTTTGCCTGTCACTGATTTCTCAATAGATTTCACAGAGAGAAAATATGCATAAATCATATCGTGGCCGAAACCGAATGTTAAGCAAAAGTCAGGAAAACCGACAGTTGCATACACACACACGAATATGCACATACACGTACACAGTCATTCACACATACACACTGGCAGCTGCTGCTGCTGCTGCTGCTTGTGGTTTGGGCAGCAGCTTTGCGTTTTATGCAACACTTTTTGTGCGCTGTCTGTCTCTTTTTATTTGCTCAGCAACAGCAGCAGCAGCGGCCGCAGCAACGTCAGCGTGGCGAGCAGTAAAATTTTCTGCTGTGTTGTCGCCGCAGTCAAAATGACTGTGAAAAATAAATGTTAATATGCCAAGACAGAGAGAGCATCGTGTGGTCTGTGATAAGTCTGCACACACGGATGCACGGACACAGAACCACACTCACACACACACACATAACTCTTTTGCCGCTGCCATAAAACATGCGAGACCGACAAACGGTTGCCCTAACAAGACCGCACGACGAGCTCAGCGTAGCTTTCATTCCCTCTCTTTGGCTTTATCCTCCTCCCTTTCCCTCTCTCTCTCTCTGTCAGGCTGACTGCTACGCGCTTATTTGGTGTAATGTGCATAATAAAAACAACAACACACATCGCAGCTACTCACACGCTCCCTCTCCCCCCGCTCTCCCACTCTCTCGCTCTCTCTCTCTCTCGCTCTCTCTCTCTGTCCTGTCTCATAAGTTATAATCTGTGCGAGGAAACTGCAGCAGCGACGCGTCGCATCGCGTCTCGCATAGCGCCAAATTTACGAGCTCACTCTCTCTCTCTTCCACTCGCTCTCAATATTGTTGCGGCGCCATATTTACGAGTCTAATGTGTGTGTGTGTGTGTGTGCGTGTTTAAGAACACTTTGCATATTTATAGCAAAAGCAGCAGCGACGGCAGCAGCAGCGTCGGAGATATTATAAATTTGCTAAGATGTTTTGCCATATTCGGCATCTTCAGAGACACTTTCGCCATCTACGCCCATATTAAACTTTTAAATTATACGATTTTTTTTTTTGGAATTTTTATCATATTCGAAATGCGTTAAATGGCATAAATGGGAAATTATTGTCATTAATTGCAAATAAACTGAGAGAGAGAGAGAGAAAGAGAGTCAGGGAGACTGAGGGTAGGTGAGTAAAATTTTGAAAAGCACAGAGGAATATTCGAGGATATCGCATTGTGGATTATATAGAAATGTAGCTTGTAAAGAACATGTTGAGTATATAATAATATATTATATATTATTTTATTATATGTTTATTTATTATTTTTATATATTCGTATTGTTCTTAACAAAGAATACAATGATAATAATAGATAAGCAATACATTGGTTTGCATACTGTTATTTCTGTAGTATTTTTTTAGTACATTATACATTAATTTTCTTCGAGTCCAAACTAGATTCTTAAAAGTTCTTTTTACTATAATTAAGAGTAAAAGAAAGTTTTTTGTCAAATACTTACAAATTATTACGTTAAGTATTAAAATTGTTAATTATTTAAAATTATAATTTATGGCAGTATTTTATTTTACTATTTTAGTTTTTTATTTTATTGTAGTAATTATCAGTATATTATTTTATAATATTTATTTTATTTTTTTTACCTTAATAAAAAAAAACCTTAAAAATAATAAAAAATAATTTATTAAAATTAGAAATATAACCGCAGCGAATACATGTTCCTCGAGTTTTCTTGATTTTTGCACAATGTACACAAATCCCTGCGATTTCTGCGTGAGAACCCTCAACCAGTGTTGTAAAAGCATTGAAAATACTCTTCGATATTTGTGGAATGCGAGCAATTTGCTGCGCCTTTTGTGTGTGTGTGTGTGTTTTATTTTATTTTTTTCTTTGCTTTCTCTTCTGTCATGTTTCGTCAGTCACTTTGCATATTTTGTGCTGTTTTCAGCACATCTTCCCCTTCCCCTTCCCCATCCGCTTCTGCTCTTGCCTTGACGCATAAATATCATGTTGATTTTTATGATTTTTATAATGTTTCATTATGTTGCGTTTTACGACTCATGTGGGAGACAGACCAAAAGAATGGGAGGGGGAGAGAGAGAGGGGAAGGGGAAGGCAGGGAGACTGGCACACATGGCCGGGTCATATAAGTGCTGTATGCGGATGCGGATGCGGATACACAATGCACTCAGTTCGTTTCAGTTCTAATTTATGGCATGTTTGCCTCTTGTTCCTTTTGTTGGTCTTGTTGTTGTTTTGGCCACTGTTGTTATCTACTTTTGGGGGCCTTCGCTTAACAGTTGTAACACTCGCGCACCCTGGGCCCGCTTCACACATTTTATGTGCGCTCAAAAGCCAATTTTGTAGAGATTTCGAAACTGCCCATGGCCGCTGTCGAGGAAACTTGCGGCCCATTATAAGCGCATAATCTTTACAAAACACAGGCAAGCACACACACACGCATAGACACACTCACACTCACACTCACAGCGAGAAACAAGCTAAAAATGAAATGGCTAAGACCCCCCTAAGCTTCCTTTCTAAGCTTGCCGTGCCACTAGTACGACCGCCCATCCTCCCCTCCCCACTTGCTTCTCCTTCTTCTTCTATTAACTATGGCTATGGCCTGTTGTTAGATAATTTTTCGCTCCACTTTCGCATTACAGTGAAGCTCAGCTATAAAGTCAACTGACTTAGGAAAATGCTTAGCATGGCTTAGTAAATTTAATATAATGCAAGCTGATCAGAAATTAGTAGGGGCAATTCGACTTGGGGGGTGTGTTGTATATGTTAGAGGGGATTATCGACTTGAACTTGAAACTTTATGCAACGAATTATATGGTGTAATATACCTTATACGTAATGAAGCTTAAGTGTCTGAGAGAGTGAAATTTCTTAAATAATATCGAAACTGTTTAAGAACTTTAAGAGATATTGCCTGAAAATAAAAATGCTGCTTTTTTAGTATGGAATTATAATATAGTAAGAGTTAAGTACTTATAAAGCAAAAAAAAAAAATAAATATATGTATCTCTTGAATAATGACAAATATAATTTATTTCCCAAACAATTCTAAATAAGTAAATACTTTGTTGGCAATTGTATTTTATATAAGTATAAAAAAATAAATATATACGTAAATTAATCTACCTTAGACAGTACTAACTAAAGGCCTTTTTAGTGTATTAAAAAATTTGCCCCTTATTTCATGTATTAAATACCAGTATATTGTATATTAAATCATTTAAAACACATATAAAACAATTTAATATATAAATAATTTGTCTAAAATTGTTTTAGTATTTTTCTCTAATTTTGTGTTTCAAGTTTAAGGTAACCAACAAAATAGATGTACATGTTCCTATATAAAATATCGAAAATTTCCACAAAAGTTGAGTCAAGTTATCTTCAAAAGCATTTGCCATAAACATCTCCAGCTAATTTAAGTTTAGGCAAGTTCGACTGTGGCAGATGCCGCACTATGCCACCCTCCCCTCACTCTCTCTTTCAAACTCTGCCTCTTCCTTTTCCTTTTCCTACCCCTCCTTCTTGCCACCTCTCCCACCCTCTCATTGTCAGGTCTCTGTTGCTGTTTAGAACTCTTGAAAGATTTTAAAGCGCGCTTTTAGGCGCACACTGCAAACTGGACAAGCTGACAACAGTTGGACAGCGGTTGGACAACAGCTGGAGCATAGAGGAGGAGAAGTCGGGCAGGGGGGTTCTGAGTAGCGCGCTTCGGCCTCGTGCTGCTCTAATTTCTTTTTGGCAATTTTTTTACGACGCTCGTCTTACAAATGAGTTTTACGCCGGCAGAGGCAGCAGCGGAGGCAGCAGCAGCAAGGCCAATGTCGCTGCTCCCTCAGGGGCGGCGTGCATAGATATTTTAAGGGGGTGTGGCCAGAGAGGGGCGGGTGGCCTCGTTTGGCTCGTTCACTTCTATTGCCTGCTTTATGACAGTTTCATAGACTTTTTATGTTTATAGCCGAAGCGTTTAGTGACGCAGCTGTTGCGCCATGGACATCACTTCAGCAGGATGAAGAGTGGGGAGAGGGGGAAGGAGAAGGAATTCGGGCTGGGGATGGGGGTGCATAGTCCATATTTGCGTTTCTTATCTGCACGTAATTAAGGCAATGGACAACAGCGCCCTGCCGACTGGCTGGTGTTGTTGCCCCTTGGCGCCCTTTGCCAGTTTCTAATCATCGTCGCCATCATCGTCATCGTCATCATCATCGTCATCGGCGTCATCATGATGAGCATTGTCGCAGGCGGCGGCTGTCAACGGAGCCCTTAACCCTTGGCATCCAAATGGTGAACGCCTCAGGGCGATCGTTTGTTTTAGCTCCCCCTCTCCCTCTTCCTCCCACTCGGCAACTGACGAAACTATTTGCCCTGGCGCTGCAATGCTCGCGGGAGCAATAATGTCTGACACTCGGCGCCCTCATCGACAGCAGCTGCTCAGCGGGTGTGCTGCCCCCCCTCTCTCTCTTTCTCTCTCTCTCTCCCACCATCTCTATATGCTCCCCTGGCGAGCCGAACCCCTCGTCATTGTCTGCTCCAGCCAGCCAGCTGAGGTAGTTATTTGTTATTGTTGTTGCTGCCGGTATCAACTTTCCCCCAATTATGGTTGCCTCAACCCTCAGCCGAATTGCACCTGCGGCTGAGCATGATTCCCGCTGATTGGTAACAGGTTACAGGCTTCAGGCTACCAGCTAACAGTTAACAGTTAACAGTTATAAGCTTAAGGGCCAACAGATTTTCTGATTTCTACTTAATTTTTTCATTGGAAAAATATTAATTTTCCATCACGCAGGCAGAGCGCGAGCTAAGGCAGAGATGGAAAGGTTTTTAATGAGCGAAACGCATTATTATTTTATTTTTTTTACTATGTGCTTTTTTATAGGGTATTTGCTAGTTGACAAAAATTGAAAGAGCCAATGCACAGCACAATAGAAAATTAATCAAAAATAATTTAAGATTTTTCATATTTTGAACTGAAATTTCATGAGCTTTTCTCAGTTATTTTGAGTCTCTTTTAAGAATTCGTAATTTTCTAAATTTGTATATTTATATACGGAACTGTTTTTAATTTCAGCACATCTATTTTCATTTACTTAAATTATTATTATTATTTTAATTTACTTTTTTTGTTAATTATGTGCAAAATACATACTTAGAGAATTTTTTAGTAGGGTTTTCTCAGTTGCTTTTCAAGTTCAAATATTTGTTATAAATTATAATAATTAAATAAATTAAAAAGATTTTTTAACAGCAATAAAAACTAAAATATATTTTTTCTTAGCCATGATGTGATTTCCCTGGGCATTTCATTTAACAATGTGCAAACCCCTTCCTGAAAAACCAGATCAATTTGCAATTAATTTGCTTGGCAACTACAACTACAAATGGTGCCCCCTTTGCTCTTCTGGTTCACAATTATATTTGTTCTATTCATTGCGTTTTCTAAGAATCTTTCACTGTTTCTTTTGCTCTCCTGTTGTTTTGTTTGAGCGCCTTATCGAAAGCTGCGTATTGCATTTTAATGAACTTCACTTGGCTTTAGTTTTAAGACTCTCTCACGCTCTCTAACACAGCCTCCCTGCCTTTCTAATACAGACTGTTCTACTGACTGAATCCTTTTTTTCTGGCTTTAAGTTTCGCATTTTCAGCTAATGAGTTGAGCCATAAATTTGGCCTTTTAGCTTGAAAAAAAGACACACACATTCACGCATTCTTGGCAGTTGTTTGAGCCAATTTTGATAAGCCCAAACTGGAAATTTGTGTGACATGCTGCTTCTGCTTTTTTTTCCTTTTTCTACCCAACTCTGCCCTGCTCTTCCTCTGCCACCTGCCACCCCTCCGCCCCTTCTCATTGTCTGTCAATGCTGGAGACAAAAAATATTTCTACATTAAAGGTGACAGCGGCAGACGTTGACATCGTCTCCTGATGCCGCCGGCCATCGCCAGCGTCTGCTGCTGCTGCTGCTGCTGTGTCAGGCTCTTCTCCAGCCCAACCTGCTCCGCTGTCACTGACATGGAGAAGCAGCAGGTGGAGCAGCAGGCGGATGCGGACGCCGACGACGCAGGAAACAAACAAACAACGCAGCAGTGCAAACATTCAGCAGGCGATGGGGGCGGCGACGGCAGGGCGTGGCAATCTGCGCAGTGCGTGTGTTTATTTTGTCGTAAATTGATTTTAACGGCGAATGACAAGCAGCAGCAGCAACAACAACAGCAGCAATTGTAACTGCTACGACAACAACAGCAGCAACTACAACGAGCAGCAGCGGCAGCAGCAGCAGCACGTTTCTCTTTCGCCTGGCAGCATTTAAAAATGTATTTAAAAAGCAGCAGGTAACGAGCGAAGAGATAGAGCGAGAGAGAGAGGGACAGGCAGAAAGAGAGGGCGTGGGAAAATGTGAAAAAATGTCGTGGAAAATGTGCGGCGAAAAGGCAACGCGACAACACGACGACGCGACGTCGTATTCATTTTCTGATTAGAACAAAAATTATTACATAAAATTTATGTTAGTTGCATGTGCGACAAGCAGCAAGTTTATGATGACAAGAGATGGCACAGAGGGGGTGGAAGAAGCGGGAGGCGGGTGGAATAAAAGCACAACGAGCTGGCAACTGGCTGTCAAGAAAGCGAGCGGCAAACGAGAACAGCAGCAGCAGCGACAGCGACAGCAGCAGCAGAAGCCCCCAAAGGCTGTTAATGGCTTCCTTTCAAGGCTGCCTTGTTCGCACACTCTCCAGCCCCTCTCCTCTCTCCCTCTGCCACCCACTGCCTGGTAAGTTAGCTAAACTGCGTTACGGCAACCGCAAACAACAGCAGCACCCGCAACAACAACAACAACAAGCTTAATAAATGTAGACACAAAGAGAGCAACAACAGCAGCAGCAGCAGCAGCAACAACAGCTTGGAGCAGCAGCTGCTACAGCGCTGGCGCCTTGCAACATGTTAAGCAGGTGTTTCAAAATCACTTACGCTAAAACATAACAACAACAACAACAACAGCAACGGCAGCACGACAGCAACAACAACGAAGCAGCCAGCAGCGTTTCTCAAGGACAGCACAAAGAGAGACAACACAATGAGAGACGACGAGCAGCAGCAGCAGCAGCAGCAGCGGCAACCAGCAACAATATTTTGTTAACATTAAAATCGTGTCGTATACACCCCTTACACACCCCCACTAAGCATATTCTGCTACCCCCCCCTACTCCCACCACTTGCAGTTGGTTACACGCGGCGTATGCGCAATGTGCAACAATGGCGAAGGAAACAATTTGTCAGCTTATTTGGGTCAGAGAGAGAGAGAGAGATTTGTGTGATTCGATGTTTGCAGTTAATGTGCAAATGTTTGCATAGCTGAAATAATATATATTAATTATGATATCCCATACTATAATATATGATAATTAAATAAATTATTCATTATTTGTTATTTCAGTTTATGCGCATTATGTGGTCGGTTTTACAGCTTAGACATGAGCTAAGGTATATTTATGTATAATATATTTGTATTTATCTGCTATGCATATATTTCTATATACATATATTGTAAAGATTTGCAGTCTTTTCAAGCAAATTAATTTGCGTTTACTCAGCATTTTCTGTGAGTATTCTTTTCACTTGAAATTTGATATTTATAAGCATGAATTTAATTCAATCAATTTACGTTTTTTTTAATAATTAAATTAAATATAAATTTATAAATTTGCGACTAAACATAATATTTCTTTCTTGATTTATTTTCAATAATAAAATAAACAACAATTATTTAAAGTTTGTTGTTCTATGGATTTATATTTTTGCTAAATTGCTTATAAAAATAATCACAAATTCTTTTGATTAATTAATTAAATTGAAAAACTGCAAATTGTAAGGCCAGATCTTGTACAAGATACTACAAATAGAAATAGGAAACCCAAGCGTAGTGTAAGTTAAATTACAACCTTATTATGACTATTTTAATTCTATTTAGCCATGCTGAGCTTAGGCAATAAGGGCTTTATTTCAATTACAATACGAGGCGTGTTTAAAAATGAAGTAACTTTTTATTCATATTTTGAGTACTTGTGGAAATCCTCGTGCTAAACGTAAGCCTAATTAGGTGCAGTTTGCAAAGGTAACGAGGAAAAAAAAAACTGCAGAACGTTGAAGCTTATGTAGGGTATCAAGCGTGCCCACAATAACACGAGGACAGTAGCAAAAATTCAACTGAATTATTCATAAAGTTGATAACTGAGGTAGGGTAGGGCGAGGGGGAAACGACTGTGTCTGAGGTTTGGCAGAGAAAAAGAGAGAGAATGGGAGAAAGAGAGGCAGGAAGACGGCAAGCAACATCGAGGCGACTGTTTCCTGTGTATGTGTGTGTGTGTTTGTGCGTGTGTGGGTAGCTGCGGCAGTTGCGGCGTAGCATGGCGGCCGGAAGTACACGTTGACAAGTCGCACTTCGTACAGCGGACAACTTCCGGCCTCGACGTCGTCGTCGGCGTCGCCATTTGCGGTTGTCCGGAGCAAGGAGAACGTAGCACAAGCTGGAACTGGAGCCGTAGTAGCAGAGCAGACACAAGCGGCACAGCAAAACAAGCTTTATGAACTTCACATGGCGGCGGGTGGCCTACCCGACTTTGTGGTTCATCGTGCTGTTGTTGCTGCCGCTGCTGCTGCTGCTGCTGCTCCTCGTTGTTTGCCGGCTGCGTATTTGCATAGAAGGTCAGTGCGGGACAGCTCCGACCATTGTTGTTGTTGTTGTGCTGTGTTGTGTTGTTTGCTGTGCGTGTGTGGGCTTAAGCTAACTTTAAATTAAGCTTAGCGGCTGAAATTAATTTACGCGTCGCCATGCAGCATAACAACAGCAAAACAATAAACACAGCAGCAGCAGCAATGCCAACAACACATGGCGAGACACCGAACAAGTTACAGCCTCGTCCTGAGTTGGGTCGAGAGCTTGAAATGTGCCCCAGCCTGAAAACCTCCCTTTGCCCTCCCTTTCAGCAGTGTAAAAACTCGTTAAAGTCGTCGCTGCAGTCTGAGAAAATCTTTAATGTACAACGTACGAAAGTTCGCATTTGCTGAAAGCAATTTTAGTTTTTCCAACTCTTTTATTTTTCATCTGGAATATTTTATACAGTATTTTTTCGCTAAGTGCTCAGCAAAGTGAATTAATTAAAAAATGCAGTAAGTTGTGGAAAGTATTTTGTGATATATTAATAAATTGTGTGTGTATAAATTTGTATATTATAATTTGCTACAGTTTCAGCGATATTGCTCAGCAGGAACTCTAACTTAAACAAAAGTGTTGCATGCTTTTAAGCGCAACAGGAAATTTCATTACATTTTTCACACACGCGCTTAAAAGTAGGCAATGCTTTTTTGCTCATTTTGCACGTGTTAATTCATTAACGCGCTCAGCTTACAAGTATAGCATGCTTTTAAGCGCAGCTTTTTATTAACCTATCCGCCATATTTATTAGCTTTATTATGCTTTATTGTTAAACGTTTTAAAACATTTTGCAATGCAATATAACATGAAGTGACGATTTTGTGTTTCAAATTACTGCATTAAAAAAAAAATTTAAAAAAAATATCATGGAATTTAATTCTGTTTCAACTGTTTTTTTTCTGCTGTGCCACACTTCACCCGTGCTGCATCCTTAGATAAAATATTTGATGCCATTCAACACAAATGTAAACAGTTTGCGTTATGGCAGTCATTCCTGGCAGGCCGTCCCGGGCTGCTGCCTGTTGAATGACAGCAATTTATCTATTGTCCTTTTTTATTGCTGCTCGCCATTAACAAGAGTTTAATTGTCTTTTGGGGCGCAGGCGGTCTGGGCTTGGCTGGGCTGGCCTGGGCTGCACACAGCAATTGGCAGAGCATACAGTTAGGCGTTGACAGCCACCCAACAAAAGGCAACTGTATGCTGAGCGACGGGGCGTGGCAATGGGCAGAGCCACTAGATCATACTGGACCCGATGCTCATGGCACGAAAAAGGGCAAACAAAGCTGCAGACAGCTTTTCAATGCCTTTTTATAAGCTGGCTCACCCCTTGCCCACGCCCAGCCTGCTGCGTTCCCCAAGGACCTGTAAATGAAGCCCCAGTTTACTCGATTGTTTCCCCTTTGGAGTCACACTGTGCAAATGTGTGTGTGTGTGTGTGTTTGTGTGAGCCTATGAATGCGCCTTTCTTTGCGCTGCTGCTGCTCCTTCTGTTTCTTACTCTTTATTTTCTCCTTGTCTATAGTATATGTTTTTTTTTTCGGTTGCAGCCTACTAGCATTGACACCAAACAAAAGGCTAATTGGAAGGTTAGCTGGAGTTACATTTGTATAGCATACTTGGGCGTGGCGGGGGGGAGCGTCTGTGCCCCTACAAAGAAACAAAGGACGAACGAGCATGGCAAATGCGCTTGCAAAATGAAAAATTGTTTTTTAAATGAATTCAATAAAGCGTGAGAAAGAAATACACAAACGTACAGACACAGAGATAAATATATGGGCTAAGGAAAGAGGGAAAAGAGAGAGAGAGAGGCAGATGTGAAGTAGAGGCAAAGCAAACCGACTGCGTCTTACGTTGAAGACGCCTCAGAGCGACAGACACTGCGTCGGTTGCCAGGCTTATTTGCATTTCAATTTGCATAAGTGTTGCCATACCCCGCGTAGACAGATATATCATACGCACATATAGCCCCATATATATATTGAGATATATGTGCGTGTGTGTGTGTGTGTGTGTGCAGAAGTCAAACGAATCGGAACCAACACGTGTTGCCACACATTTTGATCTATGCATTTGTCTCCCTGGCTGCCTCCCCCTCTCTCTCTATCTCTCTCTCTCTGTGTGTGTGTGTGTGTGTACAAGGTAAAGGTTAAACGTTGACCCGCATTCGCATAAAAAAGATATAGAATTTGAGATATGGGCATATTGGACCAGACTGGCAGGGGGAAGGGGAGTTGTCTCTGCTTTGTGGGGCTGGCATTGATAACAACCGAGTCGACTTTTGCATAAATAGCAAAAATTATTGCGCACATCCATCACAAAATGAGAAATGTGTCAGCTTGCTCTGGCAGCCAACAACAACAACAACAACAACAGCATAACATGAGCAACAACAAACAAAGAAATTGCTAAAAATCAAATTGAAGAAAGAACAACGAACTGCATGTGCTCTCTGTAGGGATATAAAGGTTTGCCAGATGGATGAGTGTCATAGAAAGGCAAAAGCAAAGGGGCATATATATATAAATATAAATATATATAGAAACATGTTTGGCATAACTCAAGCAATAACCTATAGCAGAACCACGGCCCATAAACAAGTGCAATTTATGACGAACCTTATAGAAAAATCATGCTATCCCTACGATAGACAGCGAAAAGCGAAATGAACCAGAGATGAAAAAGTCAATGCCAGCTGAGCAATTTTCCGACTCATGTTATGTAGCTGCTGCTGCTGCTGTTTTCCTTTTCCCCTCTCTCCCTTCACCTTTCCGAATTTCCTTTGCTCTGCCCTTTGCCTACGCTTCTGCTGAGGCGAAAATTCAGTTTGGTTTTATTTTCGCTTAAGCGCAACAAATTTCACGGGCAACCACAACAAAGACACAGCAACAGCAACGCCCCCTGGCGGTTGGTTTACAATTTGTGCGCGCATCAAAATCAAAATTAAAAAAAATCAATATTTTTCGAGGGAAAGAGAGAGAGAGAGAGAGAGAGAGAGAGGAGAGCGCTCAACATGAGTTTCATATTAAATTTCTTTTAACGCAATTGAAAAAGACTCCACTTTTATTTCGCTTCTTTTTTATACTTTTTGTTTGAGGAATTTCTAAGATGAGAGCAAACACACACACACACACACAGATAGAAAACTGAAAGAAAAAACCGTTTTTCGATTGTTTCCGAAATGTTGGCGGCACTTGAACACAAAATTCCAATATCATCGCAGAGGCTCGAAAAGAAAGAAAAAAAAACGAAGACAGTGCAAAAAAAAAAAACAGGAGAACAACTGACAGGCGACAGGAAAGAGGAAGGAGGTGTAAGAGGAGTGGGGGGAGTGAAAGTGGCTGAAGTAGGTGGAAGGGGTAGGGGAGTTGCCCACACACAATGCGCTTGTGGATGTGAATACGTTGTTAAAGCAAATTTCATGTCATCTCAATGACAATTTTGAAAAAGGACAAAAAGTGCAAATGGACACATTGAGCGGGGACAGCGCGTTCAGTGGGGCAGTGGTACAGTGGGACAGTGGCTGATATTGGGGTCAGTTAGGCGACCACAAACTGGCATCCATCATTCATTTTGAGTTAACAAGATTGCGTTGATTGAATGCCGCTCGTTGGGCTGTCATTAAAAAAATACCACCACGAGGAGCAGGTGGGGCAACAAAATTTCTGCCTCAATTAGTTTCTAGTTGCAGTGAAAGCGAAACAGCTGAGTTGAGAGTGAGAGAAAGAGCGAGAGAGAAGCTTAGTACACAATTTAACTGCCAGAGATCGAATCAATTACACTCGCCTTGTTGTTTGGCAACATTCGACCAAAATGTGCGGCCTAAAGCAATAAAAAACAATTGCAAATACATCACTGAAATGTTGTAACATTTCGAATACCCTGTAGTAATTTGAGGGCACATTATAGGGTGTTTTAATAATATTTTATTTTGTTTTTCAGTTTTTTTTGGAGGTCAAAAATTATTTTGAATTTGTATTTAATTCAATTGCACATTCTATTTAATTATGAATTCTTTTGTTTAACTTCATAAATTATTATAAATATTAATGCTGCCTACAGGGTATTTGCTCTCCTATTCTTCGCTCACACTATTCCAGCTTCTTTTTGCCCACTGTCAGTGGCCATTAGCCTCGTGTTTAGGGGCCACATAAATCAAGCAAATTGTTTAACGCGCGATTAGCAAAATTTTACAATAATTTTCTTTTGTTTGCCGATCTGTTTTTCCGCTTTTCCGCGCGCGCTCTCTTAGCATGTTCTGTGCGGCTGCCCCCTTACACACACACATACAAACATATATTATGCTACAACAGTTGCCCTATATAGCACAGCATACAGCATGTATGTATGTGTGTGTGTGTGCGTTGTCTCTTTTGTGCCATTGTCTCTTGGCGGCTGTGTCCGGGGGGGGCGTGGTCGGTTGAAAATTTTCCAAGCGATTTGCGGCATACGCCGCATTGAATGTTTTTCACGCTTAAAATGCGCTGCAAAATGATTATTATGATTAATAAATAAATAGGCGAGCGGGGGGGGAGAGACCGAGAGCGAGGAGCAGGGGGCGTTCAGCGCAAGCACTCGCCACATTTTGCAAAAAGCCTTTAAAAGGCACCGTGGCACGAGCTTGACGAGCTTTCCACGCTTTAATCAAGTTGCGTATACGCAATGTGTTGCCAATTATGCACAGTGGCGCAAAGCGTAAAATCCGTGGGCAGAAATATGCGCCAATGGGAATAACATGATGAGGGAAATTGGGTATATCAAAGGGGGTATTCTAAATAATTTATTTATATTTGGTAAATAAATTATTACAAATATGCAGGTATTTGTATGTAAGAAACTTTATTTCAGCTTGTTTAAGTACTTAAATATTTTTTTTTAATTATTTATGATGTTAGTAAATATTTTATAGCATTACATAAAAAGTTTTTTAAATCTGTAATATTTACAAAATATATATATATTGTATAAATTAAATAAAATTAATTAAATTCATTTTTAAGAATCTTCATTCAAACAAAATTTAAATATTCTCTCTTTTTTTTTGCCTTACTTTCTCCTATTTTTCCCACTGTTTTAGCCGCTGTGGCATAACAATAATTCCGTCTTTTGCTTTCGACACGGCATACACAGCTGCGGCTGATGGCCACGTTACAGCAATTGCCCTTTAACCTGCCTTCAGCTACCCCCGTTCCTGCCCTACCCTGGCTAGATTTCCTTTAGGGTATTTGCAATGGCCATCGTCTTGTTTACACTGCAGCAGCAGCAGCAGCAGCAGCATGGCCCGCCCCCAACCACACCCAATTGGTATTTGTAGGCGTGGCTGGCATATGAATTATCGCCAGCCAGATGAACATTTAATGATGTACACAACGCAATGCCAGCGAGGCGATGACATCGTCATTCTCGTCCGCAAACTGATGTTGTCCCTGCTGCCGTTGCTGCTGCTGTTGCTGCTGCTGCTGTTGTTGCTGTTGCTGCTGCTGCTGCTGTTGCTGTTGCTGCTGCTGCTGCTTGCCAGTGGCAATTTTAATAAATTTAACAGCTGAACGCATCGCGCAACTTTCGCATCTTTCATCTTTTATCAATAAACGTGCGATAGGGCGAAAGATACAACGGAAGAGATACAAGATACACAAGACGCGGACGGGAAGAGGAGAGACGAATGAGGGATGGGGGGATGAGTGAGTGTAATTCGCGATGCTTGTGTGTATTGAGTGTCGCTGCTGCGATGTCGATGTCATGCAGGCAATTAAATAAATGTGCAGTCAAGGCAGACGCCATCAACGCCATCGGGTAGCATCGCTTGCGCCTTTAACTTTTCGCCTGCTTATTGACAGGCCATCAATGTTGAATTTATGAGGCCGACTGTGATTTATCAGACCATTGCACACAGCATACAGCTGAGAGCAGAGAGCAGAGAGCAGAGAACAGGAGGCAGCTGTACGCACACTTACCGATAATTCGAGTTGAGCTGCACATCGCCAATGGCCACGTTCTCGAACAATGTGGGGCAGCAGGTCCAGCGGGCCCAGTAGAAGGTGAAGTCAGTTGAATCATAATGCTCGGTGAAACGGCACTTGAGCACCAGATCGACGCCTTCGCGTGTGTCCAGCGATTCATCGGCAAGAGTAGGCCAAAGGCAGAGGCAGCCTGCTGAAACGAGAGAGAGAAAGAGAGAGAGAGAGTGTGTGTAAAGAGAGAGACCTGAACATGGTTATAACATGGCAATGCAATTTGGTTGTGCAAATTTGCAGCGCACATTTAATTAAGACTACGCCGAATAGTTAAGCCCGCTGCACAACAACAAACAGCGTGAAGGGAGGGCAGAATGAGAGGGGGAGAAAAAGAGCGAGAGAGAGAGAGAGAGAAAGAGAGAGGGCCAGGCAAACACACATGCGGCGACCACTCGCTCTCACTCTCACTCTCGCCCTGATTTGATTTATTTTATTATCGCGCACAACTCGGCACAATCAATAGATGGAAAAATACTATATTTAGAAGGAATATAAATTTCGATGTTGGAAGTTGTAAATCTGCGCCACAAAATGAATAATGCAAACACAAAATGTACGATCTGCCAAGCGTAGTATGTTCTGCAAATGGATTTCGATGGGATTGCATTAGGAATTTTATATGATATAATAGACACCGTAAATTTGGAACCCTTGATTGTAAGAAGCTTATTCAATGTTTTTTTAAATATTTTCGAATTTTCTAATTTATTTCAAGTCGCTTTTTTTCTTTCCCTTTACAGCATTGGTTAGATCATTGTTGAAATTGCAGAGAAATTGATTTCGCTAGTGGAATTTTCAAAAAAAAAAAAAAAAATGTTTGGCTAAATGAAATTTGTTTTTTTTTTTGTTCGACGAACTGTTGTGGTTGCCTTACAGTTTGAGCAGCACTGTGCAAATAAAACTAAGCACACAGCTCAGCTCCTGTATGTGTGTGTGTGTGTACGTCTGGTTGTCTACGTGCGTATGTGTGTGTGTGTGTGTGTCTACAACTAAATGGAGCAAATGGTCGAGTAGCTGCCATTGGGTCGAGTGCTTTCCCTCGGGAACATTGTTTGTACATGCAGCGCTTAGTTTTAATTTGTCTGCCTGCAGTTTTTAAACCCCTCAAATCTTCCACCTCTACCCAGACCAGACCGCCCCCGCCACACCGCCTCCCGGCGTGTATTTTGTTTGCGCAAATCTGTTTTTTGTGTACAATACATGCTCATACGCAGATATATACTGTGTACATACGTATATTGTTTTTTATTCTTCGCTCTTTTTTGTTGTTGTGTGTTTGTTTGCGTGCTCTTCATTGTTCGCTGAGTTTGTAGCAGACATTTAAAAAAAAAAAATCAAGCAGAGCGGGGTATGGTTAGGCGTGGAAGACCCTGAAATACCCTAACATTTGGTAAATGAGAGTGAAAAATACAGTAAGTTAAACGTCACAGGCAAATAATAGGGCAGAAAAGTTCCTTATTATTAATGAGTAAAAACTTTACCATATATCTTTAACTTTTATTATATATAATATAGCTAATGCCTTATCGATCAGGCATACATTTTTATTTATCATATTTTATATATATATATATTTTTTTATATAATATTTTTCATCTCATTTCCTCATTACTTTCAATTTCAATTCAATTTAAAATTCAGTTTCATATACCCTTTGCTAGTTGTGCGCGTAGGGTATATACACTCATATTAACAAGAGAACCGAATGCGCAGTGTGTACACATGCATTTCATATTGTGTTGAGATTTTTCACTCTGCCGCATATAACAAACAACTCAATGTGCTCCGCCAACTCCATTTTCAATTGCCGCCCGCAAATGTATGCTACACTTTTTTTCACTGCCCTCCCCCGCAGTGAGTTATTGTAATTAACATTGCAACTGTTGCCGCATGTAGAAAAGAAACGAATGCAAAACGGAACGGAATGAATAGAAAAAAGAAAATGTAAAAGAGAAAACGAAAAAAAATTGAAGAAAATATTTTAAAAATTGTTCGCTGCATTTGTTTGCCTAAATGCTGACAAATGTATTCGCAACTCGATTCAATGACATCATTCTCTAGCTGCTACTTTCTCGTTCTCTCTTTCCCTATCGCTGTTCCTCTTTTATGCCATTGAGCTGAGTGTTTTGATACGCTTGCAGTTTTATGAGCTCACAAAGATAAATATATTCAATTGATCTGAATATTGAATGGGTTTTCCTACTGGAGAATTTATTATTTGATTGAACTGAATTTGAAATTGGCAAATTTAGTTAAGGTGACAATTGATTTGGGAATGTTTGGATTAGATATTTCTTTAAATAGTTCTTTTCCACAAAAAAAAACATTATAGAAATTCTCCATAATTTATATAACTAACTTTGCGCTACCCAAAATGTCGGCGTACTTTAAGTATTCACTATAAATGCATTTCAACAAGTATTTCTGTGTGCAAAACAAATTAAAGAAATAAACACTGCAAAGGACACGTTGAGGAGGAGCCGAGGGATACGTGTTAAAGAGGAGCAACTGAAAATCACTCAAAGCAATGCAAAGCGAACGCGAAACTGTGAATAACACTCGAGAGTTTCGCTTTGGGCTACCTTGGGCAACGATTTGCATATTTTTATGCAAATAATTATAACGTAAACGCTTTGGCTCTGGCCACTGGCCAGTAGTGCCACGCCCACAACCCTACCCCTCCCCACCCCCCGCCATACACAGCATGCTATGATATTTGTGCTTATGTAAACTTCATATGCATTTTAATGGAGTTTTCATTTGCTTTATTTAAGTTGATTTCGCAAAATTAAAATATATTCGCTGGAAAAACGGAAAAACAGAAAAGCAGCTTGGGTAAAAATGGAAAAACTCAGCATTAAAGTGGTAAATAAAATACATTTTTTTAATTTTTTTGTTATGGCAAAAGTTCAGAAAACAGTTTCTCCTTTTTTTTTCTCTGTCTGTTTGTATATTTAACCAACACTGTTTTTGCACACTTGCCAATCGAGCCGCAAGGCAAATGGGTTTAAGTGTTTAAAAGCGACGTTTAACGATGTCATCGATACTCGAATTTAAATTTGTGAAAATTTGCCAAAATGTCTGTGTGTGTGAGTGTGTGTGTGTGTGTAGTAATTAGCCATTATTAGAGTTTCAGTATACCACACGCACACACTCGAACACACACAAACAAAGTTTCGTCTTTATGAATTCGTCTCTGCTGACTTTATGAATTTTTCAATTGTGCTTCAGCTTGCCAGCAACTTGCTGCAGATTCGAGTACTTAAACATTCATAAATGCAAGTGCACACAGCTCACTAGCAGTGAGCTCCCTAGGGAGCAGTGGGGAGGGGTAGGGGTAGGGTGAATCCGAGTCCTCTGCTCGTTTGACTTCTGAGGTTGTCGTCCTGCTGCTTCATTTGCCTGCGCACTGAGAAGTTGCCAGCACAAGTCAAAAGTCTGCAAAATGCAACCAAAACAAAAACAAAAACACAAAAAAAAAATGAAGGCACACACACACACACCCGCACACACACGCACATTTTTTTTGTATGGCGGGAGCTTAAAAGGGGATGGAAACACTCGTTGATGTCTCCATAAACCAAACCAAAATCAAAATGAAAATACAAATTAAATCAAATAAAAAAAATATGTCAAATGACACTAAGAGAAAATAGGGGGTTATTTAAAGTATAGAAATTTTAGCAGATGTTTGCTTAAGGTACAAATTAAAAATGTGTATATAAAATCGAACATTAGCTCAATTTCTGTCAATTATTATTATTCATTGTATTATTGGTTTTTTTAGTATTTATAAGTATTAATTTTTATATACATAATTTAATAATTAAAATTTTTATTTCTGTTGTGAATAAATCAATTTTCTTTAAAGACAAATAAACTTCCTTGGCCGCCCTCGTTGCCGGCCACGTTCAATTCTCAGCTCTGTTTATTTGGCACATTTGAGGAATGTGTTCATTACCAACCAACGCAGCAGACAACCGCATCGCAGATACACACAGATACATACAGATACATACAGATACATACATACATACACATTCATCTGCTTTAAGGAGAGGATACTCGAGTGGCAGAGGCAGTGTAATGCACTTTAAGCACTGCCGGCGTCGACGTATGTTTCCTGCAACTGAATCAGCTAACACGACTCTATACTTCCGACTGCCCCGCCCCCTGCCCTGCTCTGCCCCCGCCCCTGCCACTCCCACTCGGCTGGCCTGGTCTTATCTATCGTTGCGTTGCGTTGTGGCTGCGTTGCTTGACTTGTTTGTAATTATTTATTTCATACTCGCAGTAAGTGTAGCATACTTTTGTGCGTAGACAAGAATTATGGCAATGCTGCCAGTTGTTATTTGTATGGCAACTTTATAGCGTCTGTTTGTCTGTGTGTGTGTGTGTTGGGTGGATGGGGGGGGGTATTTTTAAAAAGATTTCATGCTACAACAAGCGACAGGATAACAACAGGAAGATGTTTGCCAGCCGAGTCGAGTGCGACCAGCAGCAGCAGCAGCAACAACTAATGTAAGTAAGCTCGAGTGTGTGTGTGTGCGAGTGTGTGTTTGTGTGAGTGTGTGTGCTTAAAACAAGCTGCTTGGCTCGATTACTTGTGGCCTGAACTTGTCTGCAACCCCGCAGCACCGCTGCCCCTCACGCAGCCCACAAGCTTTTGCTTTTCTTTCGGCTTAATGCGAACTTCTGCTTTTAACAACAGCAGCTACTGCAGTTGTTGCTGCTGCTGTTGTGTGTGTGTGTGTGTGTGTGGCATAACGGCATAAATATAATATGCAGTCTCGCCCTTTGCCATTGTAAAATATATTACTTTTTGCCCCCCCTTCCACGTTCCCGCCCACACTCCACTCCATGTAATTTCAGCTCATAACAATTACAAGAACAGCAGCAAAAATCAAGCATAAAGCGCATAAGGCAGGCCCGTGTAATGTGCTGCTGACATGCTCCGCAAATGTTCCGCAATTGCAGTTGCTGCTGTTGTTGTTGTTGTTGCTGCTGTTGCTGCTGCTGCTGTTGCTGTTGTTGCTGCTGATGTTGTTGCTGTTGCTGCTGGCTTCATAGGCAAATGTCATGAGTCTTTGGGCTCAAAGCGAGCGAGTAAGCGTGGCTGCGTTGCGAGTTGCCTTTTGTATTGCATTTCGGTCATTGTATGCATAACTATAAGTGTGTGAGGGCAGCTGTATGTGTGTGTGTGTGTGTACATGTGTGTGTGTGTGGCAAACACATGGCAGCTGCTTGCTTGCACAGATGCAGCTGCAGCCAAAGCAGTCGCATTTATTGCTGCACAAATGATGCAGCTGCCACTCGATGAGCTTACACAGCATTCAGTCACACACACACGCACACACACACACACACACACACACACACATGCACACTCTCTCTGTAAGCTCAAGAACAATGCAAGGCAAACTGCAGTGACAAATATTTACAAGGCATAAAGCATAATAAGCAATACATCGTCCGAGACAGAGAGAGGCAGGCAATACGTCGCCCATAGCACGATAATCGATGGGCAAACAATAGTTAAACGCTCGCAGGCAACTCTTGAGAACTCAATAAAAGCCAAGAAGAGAGCGGAGAGCGGAGAGAGCGGGGAGAGACGGTACTTTCTTCTTTAAAGTGCTCATTAAAATGCCAGCATGTTAAAACATTTTGCAAATTAACTGCTTACGCTGCGTATGCGTAATATGAGAGATGGAACCAAGTATTTGCTTAGCCTGAGTCCCTTCAGCCTTCTACTCAGGACAAGATAAAAGTGCAGCTAGTGCAGAGGGGAGAAGGGGGACGCAGAGGGAGCATGACAACTGGCAATTAAAGCGATTGAGGTGCACTGCAACTAACGAGCGAATGGCGAATGAGAAATGCGCTACAAAAAATACAAGAAAATACGCATAAAAAGAAAAATATAATGTATACATAATGTAAATTTAAAATTTAAAATTTCTTAAAATTTTAGAGCAAAATTATCTAATAATACGTTCTTAAAATAACAAGTCAATCCCAGCAAAATTGACGTAGATAGAAGCTTTCAAAAGAGAGGCATCTTTTCTGACTCTACAGTGCTGCTAAAACTGTAAGCGCGCTTATATTTCGAATATGTCGAAACGATATTTTCAAAAATTCTAAAATATACTCAGAAAAAGTACTTTCAGCTAAAATATGAAGAGTTCAAGTAAGTTGTTATATTTTTGTTTAATAAAATAAAATCTACAAAAATGGTTTCTTCTTACAAAAGTTAGAAAAGTTAACTAAATGTTTTTTGTATATTTTTGTTTTTATATAATACCGAAGCCAAGCTAAGCACGAGCAATGCAATCAATAAAATATTTACATATTCCTTATACAATCCCTTTTCTCATATCTTGGCTTTTCAAAGTTTGTTTTCCGCACACAGCAAACTAAAAACGTATTCACGGAAAACTCACTAAAATATTTCGGGTAGCGGGGGAATGAGAGGGGAGGGGGAAGGGGAGGCACCCGCCAAGTTGTGGGGAATTCGAAAACACTTGGTTCGTAATTATGTTTAAATGATTCCACTTTGGGCGAATGTTGCGTAACAGCTCGCATAGTTGTTAGGCCTGCAGCGTGCTATCGCGTGTGCGCTGGCTCGTATGTGTGTGTGTGTGTGTGTGCGAGTGTGTGTGTGTGCCGCAGGCATGGGCAAAGTTTTACGCTGCGTATGCGTAACATCTGGCTAAGGCTAAAGCCAGCGCTGCCAGCTGCCAGTTGCGTTGACTGTTGACTGTAGCCAATGTTATTGTTGTTGTAGCTGAGATTGTAGAGGGAGTAGGAGAGGGTGCTCCGGGGAGGGGCTTGGGGGATTGCCACTCAGAATACCCAATTTCACTTTAATTAAAACATTCGCAGTGCCTTTTCCCCCATTTGCAGCTAGTAATGTTCGCAAACTTGGTGAGCCAAGATACCCATTACGTAAACCCTTTGCCAAGCCAGCGACCCGCCTACCCTACCCTACTTTCCCCTATTCCTACACACACACACACTCAGCCAGGCAGGCAGGCAGCACTCGTATGTGTGTGGGAGAGAGCGGTCTGGGCACGTATATTACATAATATGCCATTAATAAAAGTGTTTAAAGTTCACTTAAGTGCCGCATGGAGCTTTAGACAAACGGAAAAGCGTATCAACAACAGTTACGGCACACATACACTCGCGAGGAGGGGAGGGGTGGGCGAGGGCAGCCTGAAACGGGGTTAGCAATTGGAATTGCTCTGGCACTGGCTTGGCGAGTGGATTCCATGACAGACTAACACGCAGCTGGATTTATATGCGAGAGTAAACACACCGCGCTGGCACTGGGGACAAGGAGCTGAAGCTGAAGCTGGAGCTGAAGCTGCAGCACGGACAGATAGATAGATGGATAGATAAAGGCCGCTAGAGCAAGACAAATGAACAAATACCGCAGGCAGTGGCTGAGGGATGAGGAGAGGAGAGGGAATGGGAACAATGCACCGAAAAGAAGTTTACGTTGCGTTTCTCATTGAAATGAAAAATCTACGTGGCACAGTTCACAGATTGTGCCACAGCTCTGCAGGTGTCCCCACAGTTGCACCGACTGCAGTTCCCACTGCTGCACCCACTGTGCCCTCTGCCTCCCCCTCTACCTCCCTCTGCCTCAGCCTGCTCGTGTCCAGCCTTCATTTCCGTAGCCCTAGACTCACTCACAATTGACTTTGCGGCTCAGTTTGCCTTGCAAGCCAAGTCAATAAGGGCACGCACGTTGCGAAAGAGACAGAAAACAGAGATAAAGATAGAGAGAGAGAAGGAGATAGAGAGAGAGAGAGACGGAGCAGAGCAACCGCAGATTGCTTGGTACACTATGCAAGAGGTTATTTGCGTAATGTTGTTATGATTGCCACACATAAAACTGCAAGTTGCAACAGGAGCAGCAAAGGCAGCTGCCCAAAGCGAGTTAGGAAATCGAGCAGTATTCAGAGATAATAAAGACAGACAATGGCATACTGTGAGCAGGGGAGGAGAGAGAGAGAGAGAGAGAGAGAGAGAGAGCGGCATGTGAGAGAGTGGGCGCATATACTTTGTGGCAAATTGGGTCAGCATTGTGCAGCAAATCGAGTCGTGTAGCTACGTGATTTTCGAAGTGTTTGGTATAGTCA
The DNA here is from genome assembly GCA_018901885.1 of Zaprionus kolodkinae. Taxonomy (NCBI): domain Eukaryota; kingdom Metazoa; phylum Arthropoda; class Insecta; order Diptera; family Drosophilidae; genus Zaprionus; species Zaprionus kolodkinae. The sequence continues at coordinate 4,937,403 of JAEIFM010000508.1, forward strand.
GTGATCTGCTGATTGATTTCAAGCTACTCTGTGAAATTTGGCTAGATTTATGCCAAAAGTACAGCTTAACCATAATATAAGAACTTAAATGAGAAGACTTGCTTGGTTCCTAAAATAACTAAAGCAAACTGCATAGAAGGCAATTTTTAATGATTTTAAAGCGCAGCAATTATTGAATAAATTTCAAAAATTATTAATATATTGTAAAAACTCTCTAAAAACGATCACATCATTCCCCTACTCAACTGCCAACTTTCAGCAAAGATCTTGCTCTATAAACTTTTGCATTTGGCAGTGTATGCAACTGTGCGACTTTTTTATAGCATACTTTTCTGCGCCTTTGATTTTCTTGCTTGCATAATGCAGTCTTCAAATGTCTGTGAACTGTACAAGTGTCAATACTAAGTGTGTGTGTGTGTTTGTGTGTTTTTATATATACATATATGTGTGTGTGTGTATGCGTGTGTATGTGTGTGTGTGAGAGCAACGCCCACGCATTGATGTGCATTTAATTTGTCATAATTTGTACGACAATTGAAAGTAGGCGGTTTCTCTCTTTTTCTCTTTCTGGCTTTCTCTCAGTCTCACTTGCACTCGCACACGTATGCTGCACTGCAGTGGGCGTGGCCATTGAGTGTATAAATCATGTGGTTAAACATGAAGTGTAATTTGTTGTAAATTAAATAATGCCAACTATTTGTTGTTTGTTCACTTGTTCAGCAATCGGTTGCATACTTTTGTGCGACACTTTGCGCAACATGCAACAACAGCAGCAGCAACAGCAACAAATGCAGAAATGTCTGCAGCAGCAGCAGCAGCCGCACTTGCCACAAAATTTATGACTGCATTAATACAGCAACGACACACACACACACACACACACACACGCGCACTTGGCTTGACCAGGCCACATTCGTGTGTGTGTGTGTGTGCGTTCTTGTTTTGTGGCATATGCCACATAAGTCGCCTTTTGCAGCTGTTTTTGTGCTGCCTGCCTGCCTTTGCTTTGCCTCCTGCCTTGCCTCCTGCCTTGCCTCTTCGTTTGTTGCCATTGCACTTGCTGCTGCAGCTGACGCCTCTTAATTAAATTATGCTTTTAATTAGGCCTTCGTGTTGGCCTCTTCATTTGTTGCCGCACATTTTTGCAGCTTGTACTTTGATTGCAAAAAATTTAATTAAGTGCCCTGCTCGCCTTTGTTTAATTACTAAAATGCAGCACAAAAATCTGACGAGAATATGTTAACAATTTCAGCAATTATCTGCAATAATTATCGCTCATCCCACCCCCCGTCTAGTTGTCCTTGCACTAAAATTGCTTAATATATTAAATTTAATTGCCATGTGATTTCTTTGTTTTATTAAAGGGAAAACACACAGTGTTTTTTTTGCATTTTTTTTAAATATACAACATAATTGAGAAGGAATTTATAATTTATTTTAATTTTATATAAAATGTGGCACTGGTAAATTGTTTGAATAAAATTTAAAAATGTCAACGAATTATTAAAATAAGAAATAAAATGTATATTTATTTATTATACAATATTGTTTTTGTTTTATAGAGATTTATTTTATTTATATATATTTTTCAAACGTTTATATGAATGTTTGTTATTTATCTAATTGAATATATTTTATTTCTCATAAGTAAAGATCATAAGTATACAATCTAGAAATCATTTGGTTGTCATTATACGAGTATATGTAGCTTGCCTAAACAAATACATTTTTACTATCGCTATTCTTCCTTTTTTAGCTGCTCCCATATTAGTTTTTCTTTCGTTTCTTTCTTACAATCATCAATTTGCTGCGCTTACTCAAATCATTCATTGATTTAATTCCAAAGTAAACTTCTCCTCCCCAACCCAAACAAGCAAAGTCAACACCAACACAGCCCGCAGAGAAAACATCCGACAGATCCGACTACTTACATATGCATATTCCATAGGAATACAGATTTACTATCTGCTGATTTATCTTGCTGCTGCTGCGGTTTGTTTTTATTATTTTCATATATATATATATATTTTTTTTTTTTCTTCTTCTCTTTAGCTTCCTTTCTCGTTTGCTGGTTTTCTGCATAATTTGGCATAAAGCAAGGTCCGAGCTGGCCAAGGCAAACAGGAAAAAGCAGACAGAAGGAATGGAAGCGGGGGGTGCGAGGGAGGAAGTAGAAGGAAGGAGTTACAAGCTGAAGGACTCAAGCACAAGGACGACGCTTATCTCAAATTTTGTGGCTAAACGCATATTCTAACAAATTTTTGTCATGTTTTTGCCGTTTGTTTTTGTTGTGCGAATAATTTAAAAAGAGCCACCTTTGACACTTGCAACTGACACTTTTTGGGGCAACGAGGTGATATTCCCCCCCCCCCAACACACACACAGCAGGAAGAACACTTTAATTTAATATGCCGTTGAGCAGTCCCAAAACTCGGGCAGAGGCAAATCCCAAAAGTGTACCCAAATCACTTTTGAAACTATCTGGCGCCTTGACGCACTCCGAGAGTGTACAACGAGAGTGTCTGTGTGTGTGTGCGATAGGGATAGAGATATTTTTGGTAAATATTTTTGACCACAGCAAAAGGTTGCTGCGATGCTGCTACATACATATTTATGAGGTCCTTGTGGATTTTCATTGAGATAAGCGTTGGCATTTAGAGGCAACACAACGATGGCACTCTCAGGTTTTTTTTTTGTTTAATTTTTGTTGCATACTTATTGGCGGAGAATTAAATTTGCCCAACAGTTTGACAAGCACTGTGCTTGGTTTATTTTTAGCTGCGGCAACAAAATCAATTGCCACAACTCAGTCGAGCGTTAGCTACGTGCCTCACGCTGCGTATACGTAATGAGCTTTTGCTTTAAGACGACGTACACGAAGTATACGCAGCGTGTGCCCGCTGAGCCAGCGAGCGCCTTGAGCGGAAAAAACTCACAGATCCGTGCCGAAAAAGGCAAAGGAAAATTAAAGCCAGCAGCAGCAGCAGCAGCGGCGCAAATAGAGCAAAACACGCAGACAAAACTAACGAGCTGAGCGAGCGAGCGAGCTGAGAAAGCGAGCAAAAACTGACAACAGCATGAAAAATTGTCACTGGCCGAGAGTTACGACGAGTGCCAGACAGAGACAGAGACGATGGCAAAGACAGAGACGGAGATGGAGACACTGCAGAGGGATGAGGGCAAAGCAAAAAGAAATTGGCAATGGGCAAGCACAGCGCCATGAGGCATCGCACTGGTCATCTTGGGCATCTTGGGCAGCGCCATTGCTGCAAACACTCGAGACTAACCGGAAATGTTGCTTAATAAAAACGGATATACCAATTTAGTTTTGTTCAAACAGCAGCAGCAACAGCAACAAAGGCAACAACAATCACAATGGGCAAGCAGCACTGAGTGCCAGAATAAAACAAGCAGAGAAGGGAAGAGAAGAAAAGAGAAGAGAAGAGACGAGTAGTACAACGACAAAGGGGTAGGGGGTATTCCTGAAGGGACCGAAGCTGCAACTGCAAAGCTCAAATAAACACAAAAATAATAGAAATTCATTTAAAGTTAAAGCGCAAGTAAAACAAAGTGCAAAAAACAAGGCGAAAAAAAAGAATCAAGAGAGCGAAAAATTAAGTGAGACAACAAGGCGGGCCAGCAGATACCCTGTAAAGGCACAAAAGCGCTGTGAAGGAGAAGAGGAATATAAAAAAATGTTTTAAAAAGAAAATCTATTTTCAGTTTAATATTACCTTAAGAAAACTAAAGGCTAAATATAAAGTTGAACCGAACATTTAAGAATATAAAAATAAAGGAAATGCTGAAATTAAACATTAATAAAATAAAAAAGAATGAAAAATATGTATAATATTTTTGTATTATTCATTTTAATAAATATTATTAAATTATATATTGTATTTATTTATTTATCAGCTTAAATGTATAAATGTAACTACAACTTAAGGTTCGCTCTGCATTCCCACGGGTGCAATCTCCTGCAATTTTTAGTTTCTAATTTAATTTACAGGGTATTTACAGACCAAAAAAAAAAAAAACGTGAAACAACAACACGGCGTACAGAGTGCAAAACAACAGAGCGTTAAAATGCACAGCGCAGTGATCAGGATCAGGAGGACAATGGGCCGGGACCAAGCTGCGGCCATGTTGAACATATTTGCAGAGCGCACAGCGAGAGGCTTAGGCAGGCAGGGGAAAAAGGGGACAAGAGAGAGAGAGAGAGAAGGCGAGTGAAAATGGGAAAACTTGCAGGGTTTGCTGTCGCTGAAGTTTAGCACACAGCTCACAGCTCGAGTGGAGCTATTTGTTGCTGCAGTTGTTGTTGTCGTTAGTTGTTTCAGCTGATGTTGCTGTTGTTGTTGTCAGTAGTCGTTGCCATTGTTGTTGCTGTTGTTGTAGTTGTTGCTGTTGATGGCGGCTCGGCCGCAATTTTTGTGTTTTAGGTTTTTAAGCTTTTTAGTTTTTTGTATTTTCTTTTTTTTATTTTTTTTGGTTGCCAACTTTTTGTTTTGTGGCCAATGCAGCTCGCTTACGATTGAATGCACAGCGCAGCAGGGAAAGCGGAGTGCAAGGGATAGTACGAGAGGGAGAGAGTGAGAGAAAGAAAGAGAGAGACAGAAAGGGAGGGAGAGAGAAAGGAAGCCACAGGCATAAAGCAATGGAGATTGCTCTCCAGCCGGGGCCAGTCGACTAGGGGTTTGTCACAAACAAATGACCAAAATGACACATGGCCCGAGCCCGAAGTAGGCGCAAATATTTAGGCCAAAAGCAACAGCAACAACAGCAGCAACAACAATAACAATCAGCAACTAAATTGCAATGCCGCAAACGAAGCACAACAAAACAATCGAGCCATGGGCAATATATAACTCAACAGCAGCAGCAGCAGCCTCATAATTAGACTACGAATCGCCTAGAAAAGCACCCACTCCCCATCCCACCCCCTCCCGTGGCCTTCTATACCCCTGCTCTGTACGCCCAAGCAAGTTTGCCCCAATAGATTTGTCAATATTTTGAAAAGGGTTTAACGCGGAAAATCGTGCGGAAAATGCCTCACAAATGTCGAGGCTGACACGCCTGCCAAGTTTAAGGTGTGCGAGTGTGCGTGTGTGTGTGTGTGTGCGGCCTATGCACAGCAGGAAGCAAACTCTAAAACCAGGCTAAAACTCACACAGAATTGAACCGAACCAAAACCGAACGGAACTGAACCGGAGCGAAGCGGAGCGGAGCTAAACTAATGGCTGGGAACAAAATGTTGTTTCAAGCTGTGTGCACGAGCGAGCCTCAATGATATTTTTCTTATTTTCTTTCAGCTCTTCTTTTTTTTTGCTAGACCTAACCTTTTGCTTCTGGTTTCTCTTGTTGTTCGCAGCGTATTGCCTTCTTTTTTTTTTGGCAGCACACACGAGGCTGTCATAAAAATTCGCCATAGGAAACAGCCGCCAAAAACCTACGCAATGTTTTTTGAAATGAGCACAACGCGGAACAACAACAGAGACAGCGAAGGGGAAAGAGATAGAGAGAGGGAGAGAGAGAGAGAGAGGGAAAATGGAAGGAGCTACGGTACCAGCTGGGCGCGTGTTTTGTAGCCAGCGCCTTCAAAGGAGTAAAAGATAAATAATGGCCCACGCTGATGAGAAGCGGCAGCAGCAGTTCCATTTCCTGGCGGGGTGGCAACCCTGGGAATTACTTTTTTTTCGACAAAAGCCGATACAATGCGTAGAGCTCACATGATTGAAAGCTTTAGCATTGCCTGAGGTTCAGAGCGCGATATTATTCAGCGCGCTCCAGAGGCATGATAGATAGGCCCTGCGACTCAATTAGACTTGGATAATGCGCGGGCATACAACCGAGAGGAGCATCAGTTGCAGGAACAAAACGATTTAATGGTTTTAAAGATGAAGCCAGCTCACTGACGGATTGAATTCTGGCATATGGCAATAAATCTGGCTAAGCTTAGGTATTGCTAATGCGCAGATCTCTCTTGTTACCAAAGCAACAGTTGGCAAACTTGGCACTACAACTCTGGCAATGTTTATACATATAATACATATTTTAAAAGTCGCCTAAGCTTTTGATTGTCTGAGATAAACGTATATGCAGGCATAACTATGCAGAAAACCGAAGAATACAATTAAAATTTCGATTATTTAATATTAATGCAATAGACTTTAACTCAAACTAATTTAAGCGTAAATCGTGCACAAAAGACAACGCTAAAGACATTCTATTGTCTGCTTTAAGCGCTTTATAACTCTATAGAAACCTGAATGGTATTCTGGAAGTGCTGCTTAATTGAAAATGAGCCTATAAGCTCAGAATTGAATCAAAATTTAATCAAACCGTGCAATAAACCCTTTATATTGTCTATAATCAGTCATAACTTGGTAGAAATCTGCACAAAATTAATGAAACCTTGGATTATACAAATTAAGACTATAAACTTTAACTAAACCAAATTGCATTATAATGCAAGCACAAATAATTGCACTAAGCTCATTATATTCTACATAATCAGTCAAAATTCAATTATTATGAATTTCTGACTATTTCAAACTATTTGAAATCAAATCAAATGTAAACAATAAACCAGTCTAAAGCAAAACTATTATTGACAGACATCAGATCTCTCTACGTGATTGTCCTGGCCTCACAACGTTTGCCCTTTTCATTCGTTCTTTGTATCATATCAATCGATTGAAATGGCAAAAACAATGATGAGTGATGCCTTTTTTGGAATCGGAAACTCGCTCTCTCACTTGACTCACTGATTAGTCAAATTATAGTATCACGACCTCAGGCTTTCCAATTGAGCGTTTATTTTCGTTTAGTCTGCTATATTTATGCGTATTCATCAAGGATTCACTGGATACGCTCAATCAGGTCACGATAAACAATCAGGAATCGCATCCCTGAAGCAAAAAGCAAATGGATGCGAGAGAAGAGTGAGAGAGAGAGAGAGGGGAGAGACGAGGTTAACCGCCTAAACTGCTTAAGAGTTGTGCAGCTGATGCCGCAAGCGAGTGAGGCGTAACCCTCTTCCCCCCCTTCATATACGACATTGCTTTGTCCACCTACTGCTGATTAAGGTGCGACACTGTGGGGGGGTAAAGGGGGGAGACGGAGACGGAGAGGAGACGGGCCCACAGGGCGTATGAGCGACGGCAACATTGTTAACGGCGTTCAACTGTGACAAATGCGTTTGTCGGTTTATACACACAAAGAGAGACGAGGAAAGGGAGTGTAAGAGGGAGAGAGAGAGAGCGAACACACACACACGCACACCCACACACGTGGCATCGCATAACATATGTTTCTGTGCATGTTACCAGCTTAGAATTATTATTTATGAACAAGGCAACGCACACAGACAATGAAAGCCGCCTCTTCGCACACCCTCTGCTCTGCCTTAGCCTTCTTCGCTCTCTACTCTTCTCTCTTTTTCTCTCTCTTCCTCTCTCTTCCCTCTTTTTCTCTTTTCCAACACTTGTAATTTTTGCTGAGGTTTTTGCACGTTTAGTAAATAAATCACGCGTTTGTTGTACCCACTGTTCCTCTATATCCATTTCTCGATCTCTACTGTGCTTCCTCCCGCTCTCTTTCCCTCTTTCTCCTTCTTTTTCTTTCCCTCTCTGCCTCTTCTGCTGTGCCACAAAATGCTTTGTGTCGTTTTTTATATAAATAATTTGCTTTTGGGCAGTTGCTGCCCAAACTTGAACGATTTGTTATTGTAGCGTTAGTTTTCACCATGCGCACACTGCGAGAAATAAATCATGCATTTAGATTAAAAAGTGCACAGCACAGCAAATGCACAATAAAGAATCAAAAGAACAGCGAAAAGTGAAAGTAAAGAGAGGAAGAAAACAAATATTTCAGCTTTGAAAAGAATTTATTATAGAAGAAAAATTTACAAGCGATTTAAAGGAAGAAAAACAATAACAACTGTTTAATACAAAAAACATAAAATAAATGTAATTAAATAATAAACAACATAAAGATTATAAAAGACCATTTTAATAACTAAAAAACTTTTTGAATAAATTAACTAAAGAATATTCATAGAGCAAAAGCGAACTGTTAGCAAACAGCTTATAAAAGGCATTAAATAAATGTTTTTTCAACTATATATAAATGAATAAAATTAATAAAATATTTAAAACTATGAAATTTGATAAACTTTTTGTTTTACAAGCTTGCCAAATATTTTTTAACATATTTTTAAAATATTTTTCCTAAATAGTTTCTCATTTATGCCTTTTGCTAAGCCTGCCCAATTTCTGTCACTGTATGCACGTAGCTGAACCGTTACATTGATATGCCCATAAAAGCACACATACACGCACGCACACAAACACACACACATACACACAAACACACATACAGTGGGCTACTAACACATGCATGCGACCTGAGCGAGTGACCGCACCGTGTGGCGCCTCGGATGATTTATTATGTGTTGCCTATTAACGTCTGCCTTATTATGTGTGTCCACGCGTGTGAGTGTGTTGTGTGTGTGTGTGTGTGGTCACATGGGGAATATCATGCTATCATAAATAAGCGCAAATCTATAAACTAAACAAAACTAAATACATGTGTTATTTATACAGGCGACATTTAAAACAAGCCAAAGCACTTTGAGCATGTTGCAAGCGTCTCGACAACACGTTGCTGCTGCTGATGTTGCTGTTGCTTATGTTGCTGCTGCTGCTGCTGCTGCTGCTGCTGCTGCTGTTAGCTAATGAGCACGAAGTTGTCAATGTGTCAATTTAATTAGACACGCAGCCCAACCCGCAGTGACACCAAATTGAATTATTACATCGACATTTCTCGCAGTTCACCAAAGTAACTCGAGTCGCAACTGCGTGTTTAAGTTGCCGTTGTTGTTGTTGTTGTCGGTAGTAAATAATTGCTGTTGTTGTTGTTGTTGCTGTTGCCGTGAACATTGCAAACACATTGCGGCACATGATTTGTTGACTTGCTCGAAGAAGCAAAAATCAAAGACACCTCTCTCTCTCTCTCTCTCTCTCTCTCTCTCTTTCAGCTGAATTCAAGGCGTCGCATTGCGTATACGACGCGTATGCCCGCCGGCTGTCAGGTGGCATCGTGGGCAATGGGGCCAGGGGGGAGGGAGTGTGTCGACTTTGGGCCAGGTCAAGCAAAGCATTGGCCAAGCAAATCACATCATTTATGCTGCCAGCGGCCCATCAATAAAGCCAGCTTGACAGCACGGGCTAAGAAGCATTGGCCAAAACAATTAACGCTGCTTTAATGATTTATGCCTGCCCCACTGCGTGTCTCCATCTCTCTTTCTCTTTCTCCCTGTAAGTGTGTGTGTCCGCCTATTGTGACCGAGTTAATTGTGCTGAGCGGAACTGAATGATGAGCTGCCTGAGAGGTTTACGCTTTGCTCGGCCGCTGATGAGGCTTTGCTGTCCAGGCATGTGAAACTGTAGTCGTACTCTAAGCCGCTCTTGTTGTTGTTGCAGCTACAGTTACAGTTGCAGTTGTTGTTGTTGTTGTTGTTGTACAGCAATTGCTGCAGACTTATTTAAAAGGGATTTGCGGTACAATTACGTCACATGCCGCAACATCAATGACAATTCATGGCAAATTTCTAAGGCAACTAATACGTATACGCACCGTGTGCCAATGACAATTTGATGCGATAATGCAAGACTAGACTAATCGTTGTGGGGGGTGGCAATTATCCATATAGAAGCAGTAATCTGTTATATATAACTGAGTAGAAATCAGTTGCAAAATGTCGCGAAATTGGAACAGAACTGTGATACCTTAAACGGTTCTATTTCGCAATAAATTTAAAATTTTCATTTTAATTAGTTTGGAATGACAATCGATAGACAATTAGACGAGTTTAAGTTTAAAACAAGTATAATTGTTGGACAAAAATCATGTCAAAGTCGACTAAAAATTTGACATGTAAGACTCTTGACAGAACCAGTTTCCTCACTTTCCTAACTTCATAACTTTCTTAAAATCAAACGATTTTCTTCGGGTAGAGCATTTTATTCATGGTTTTATTTCTATAATAAAATGCCTTAGTAGTATTTGTAATTTAAAATAATAAAAAAAATTTTCATTTTTGTGATTTCGGTAATGGTCCCCCCTATAATTTTTTCATACATTTTTTTTCTTAAAAATTTTAAATCGGCTGCTCTTACTTTTAATCGGTTGCGGAGGTCAAAATAGGTATAAAACAAGTGTTTAAAATTGTTTTGAGGATACTTAATTTTTGGCCAAAAATCATGTCGAATTCGTTAAAAAATTTGACTTGTAAGACTCTTGACAGGACCAGTTTCCTCACTTTCCTAACTTTATAACTTTCTTAAAAATCAAACGATTTTATTCGGGTGAAGCATTTTATTCATGGTTTTAGTTCTAGAATAAAATGGCTTAATGGTATTTGCAATTTTAAAAATTCAAATAATTTTTAATTTTTGTGATTTTGGTAATGGTCCCCCCTGTAATTTTTTCATAAATTTTTTTTCTTAAAATTTTTGAATCGCCTGCTTTTAATTTAAGTCGATTGCGGAGGTCAATATTATAACTAAACAAATATTAATATCGATTTTTAACGATACTTAATTTTGGCCCAAAAATCATGTCAAATTGGTGAAAAAATTACCCATGTAACAAAATAGTAATAAAAAAAAAATTTTTTTTTTAAATTTTAAATCCCGAATTTTTAAGAGTGAGTAAGCCATTTTAATTATTTTTGCAAGATTCTTTGTTTTAAATTAGGAATGTGGTTACACGTTTGTAACGATTTTTGGGAATTGGGCGAAGAGTATCTGACTATCGACTGTAGCTTTATAGACTTGTTATAAATTTTTTTTTATCAGCATATAATCTCTTAATTTTCGCGTGCTTGGCTGTTTTTTTTTTCTTTCGTTATGCCTCTGCTCTACGCATTTCTTCGAGGAATTGGTGCAAATGAGTGCTTGCCTATTGCTTTTCTCTATTTCAGTCTCTATTCTCTCTCTCTCTCTCTCTCTCTCTCTCTCTCTCTCTCTCTCTTAGCTATTCTCCCATGGAGGCTGCTGCCTCTCTGGTGGCCCATTCGCTGTGCTTGCTTAACATGCAAATTTGATGGGCTTCAGCTATAAAATGCGAGCCGGCAACATTTTCATTTTCAAATTTCACTTGGTAAATTTTAACTACTTTTTGAGCCAACTCTCAACTTTCGCACTCTCTCTCTCTCTCGCTCTCTTTCTCTACTTCTCTCATTGCTCCGCAGCGTTCTTGTCGTTTGCCCTCAGGCACTTGGTACTCTTTGCCTTGCCCTGTCTTGCCTTGCCTTGCCAACCCGTTTCGTCCATTGTTTGTCTATTTACACGAGCTCATTAACATTTGAAATGACTTTTTGCCTTGGCTTGCTGAAACATTTTTCGTGCGTTGAGTTATTTTAATGTTTTGCCTCGGCAAATACAGCCTGCCCCCCCAAAACCCTGTCACACCCCTTCTGCACTCAGCCTCTGCTAAATTTTTCTCCACTTGTTTTAATTTCTTTGCGTTTGGCATTAAATAAAATTTGCAAAAATAATTTATACCAACCAAAAAAAGCTTTTTAAACATTTGTTGTTGGGGTTACTCCTCCCTCGTCAGGGAGGGGGAATACAATACCCTGTATATATGTAGGTATACGGAGCTGATAAGGCGCGATAGACTGAGAGCTGAGGAGCTTGAAACACTCATTTATGCTAATTTGCGTAATTATGCGCTTCATAAAATCACTCGGCAAATGCAGCTCCAAAACTTCAAGTTGCCACTTGCCAACTTGCGTTGTTGTTGTGCCAGTTGTTGCTGTTGTTGTTGTACTGGTTGTTGTTGTTGTTGTAACAATTAACAACAGCAGGTTGAGTACGGCGCGAAACAGTAGGCAAAACGCAATACAAATAACACATAAAATATTGAAAAAGTTTTTACCAGCAGCACGCAGACAGCGCAGGCCAGAGTGATGAAAAAAGCAAAGAGAAAAAGAGACAGACAGAGAGTGTGAGAGAGCAGAGAGTGGGGGAAAAACATGAAATGAAAATGATGAAAATTTATAAATGAGTCAGTGCCGAAGTCGCTGCCTCGGTTAACAACGCCAACCGAGAGAGAATTTCGTCTTCTCACTCATTTTATGTTTTTGCACGCATACCCTGTCTGTAATGAGTTGCTACAGAGGGGTATAACAGACTTTAGTAAGTTTTGCTATGGTATGGCAAATATTCCATCATAATTATAAAGTTCCAAATGCGTTTTCTTTCAGATGAATTAATCAAATGTTAAATATATATTAAATAATTTTTTTTTTTTTGCACTTTTAAACATTTTATTGTATATTTTTTTTTAACTTTAATAACACATTTAATATATGTATTCTATTTTTTACTAACTTTATTTTCTTTCTTGTTGCGACTGCTATTAAAAAAAATAACATACATAAATGTAATAAAAAATCTATATCTTTTGCAACATGTTTTATAAAATACTGCGTATCTTTACGTTCTTTCATCTCTTAAACTACCTGAGCTGCCCATTTACAGGGCATTTACCTAGTCGCAACGTTTTTAATTGCTTTCTTATGTTCTTTGTTTTTTTTTCTTTTTCATACACTGAAAGTTTTTGTGTTTGGTTTGTACGCTTTGAAGTGAAGTTTGGCGAATGAGGTTTACAGCTTGACGCCTGCTCGTAGCATGGATTCATGTATGCTTCATTTACTCATTGAATAATTGAACATGAGCTCACACACACACACACTCCCACACACACACACACTCCCACACACACACACACTCCCACACACACACACACTCCCACACACACATTCCCACACACACACACATTTTACAGACTGCAGTAAGTGCTGGGGAATTAGCCGCCTTGTCGGCCTAAATTATAGATGTGGAGTGACTGTTAAAGTGACTGTAAAACTGTACGCCACGCATAAATTATGCCCAAAAATTGTTGTTCAATTGTTGTTAGAACGTTTTGTGTAATTTTCAATGCGGCTAATAAGCTGCCGGCTCTCAACTGCCAGCGGACACTGTAGAGATGGAAGATGTGCAAATGCAAATGCAACCAAAAACAAACAGTCTAAAGCAATCGTCATGTGTGCTGTACAATAGGATACCCTTTGCTTGAAAAAAATTAAATTAAAATAGTTTAAAAATTGCTTTGAGCAGGCAATGGACGTGGCAGCTAAAATGTAAAATAATCTAGAGCTGAATATAATATACATGAACTTATCTGCCAAATTTGGTGACCAACGCTTTTATATATACCAAGATCAAAGCGTTCATACCGACAAATCATGCTGAAAAATAGCGCTTTTTGCCTCAGACATTTGCACAAAACTAGTATACCCGCTATTTGAGCGTTTTCCATTGCCGCAGGGTATAATCAGCTGACTAACCGCTTTTGTTATAAGCACCTGGTCAAATTCCATTTGCCATTTTCCATTTGCCATGTTAAACACTCGATTATTGCACAACAAGCGTACTGAACACCCTCGGCATCAGCTCACTCCCCTCCCCACCCTTCCTCCCCTCCAGTACTATCACCATCGGGAAATAGGCATCTATTAATAAACGAATTCGGTGTGCGTTTCATATGCATATTTTATTTGTTCGCCCCACGATTTTTGGCGTTATTCACATCGCTCGAAATTTCTATTCGCATTCGCTGAATTTTTAGTGCAAATGTTTGGTTTGTTCTGATGAAAAACAAATAGAGTCGATTTAAGATTTATTCTTAAATTTTTCTAATTTAGCTGTCGGCTTTGTTCTAATTGCAAAAAAAAACCCCATTGTATTTATAATTAATTAAGCTACAATTTCAAATCGGATACGCATTCACATTCAGAGTTGTTACATAAATAAATTAAAATGTTTTAGTGCTTTCAAAAAAATAAGAGTAAATCGAAAATCAAGTAATATTTGATTTAACAAGATATTAAAACCCCATAAAAAAAAGGACTTCAAAACCTCTCATGAGTAAAACACTTACATAAATAAGTTGAATTGTTAAAGTTCTATTTACATCTTGATTATCAGTAAAACACTAAGAAAATAGAAAAAAGACTATGAATTGAGGAAATAATAATACTACGATTTTAAGAGTTGGTTTCTATAAAAGTTTTCGAAAACAGGAAGGCTATTCCCATATCATTGGAGCTGCGCTACTTTAGTGGTAAATAAGTTAGTGTTATTCCAAAGGGGAATTCAATTTAACTGCCCAGTCTAAAAACCGAACCATTGAAATGCCCTCTTTCTCTCTCTCCCGACTCTCTCTCTCTCTCTCTAGTACTGTGTCTCTTTGTAAGTGAAGTTGTCGGGCCTGGGCCTGGGCACATGCTGCCATTGAAATGCAAATGAAATTGAATTGTTAATTTCAAATAGAAAATCCTTGCGGGCCATTCATTCAATATTGAATGTGCTCGCAATAAATGTAATGACTGGCACAGTTTTTCTCGCATTTCCCGCACTCTCTCTAGCCCACTCTCTTCCTCTCTTTCTCTCTCTCTCTCTGTCTATCTCTCACTCACTCATGCAGCTCAGGCTGCAAAATTGGCACGCAAACAAATTTTGTAGGAAACGTGGCCCGTTATTTTTGGCATGGCAGTATGCGAAAGTGCAAAGAAATGTTATTTCATGTACCAGAAATACATATATGTGCATGCGTGTGTGTGTGTGTGTGCTTATGTATAAAGCATATGATCCGTTTCCGTTACACGAGCGGCGACAACTTTTATGCGTGCACTTTGCCAAAAAAAAAAAATACAGTCAAATTTTGAAGAAAATTCTGGCAATAAATTGCAATTTTTATTATATAAAATAGCTCTCCCTCTCTCTCACTCTCCCCCTCTCTCTATTTCCCTTTTTGATAGTGATTGTAAAAATATTTAAAATAATTGCTTGAGCTGTTAAAGTATTGAAAACAGCAACACAGCGACAACCCTGGCAGGCAATCGCTGCATGTGGCTCCATTTAAAGCCATTCAAACTAACAGACATATTTCCCTGCTCTATCAGTCCGTCCCCCTCTCTCTTACTCTCTCTGTGTCTCTCTATGAGGCACTCAGATAGCCCGAAACTAAACGCTTTAGGTTGCCCGAAAATTCGTTGACAAAGGTCGAGACCTCGTTTACCTGCCAAAGGTTGGCAGTCCGTGCAAAGGGTGTGATTATGCCGCTGACACATGACACCTTCAACTCATGTGTGAGAAGGGGTGAGCGAATGTGTGTGTGTGTGTGTGCGAGTGTGTGCGGTCAAAATGGTGTGCCCGAAAAAAGTTACAAAAATATTGTAGCATATTTGACAGCGTCGCCCTTGCTATGTTTGTGTGTGCTCTAACGCAAAGGGGTAGCTTAGTTTTTACAACGAATTTGTTGCATATAAAATAAAAAATCGAAATATGGTAATTTATTTATTTATTTATTTTACGGCAGTAAATTATGATATAATTTGAAAATAAAATAAACCTAAAAATTAAATTATATTAAATTATATTATATTATATTAATTATTACAACGAGTATTTATTTAAATTAAAAGATAATTGTAGAGTGAATCAAATTTAAAATTAATTTTTTGAACAATTATTTATTTATTCTATTAAATTCAAAAAAATAAAATAAAATAAATAATTATTTAACAATTAAATAAATAATAAATAAATAAATATATTTTAAAATAATTGCTAGCTGATTAATGCAAATGCTGGTAATTGCTTTGCTGCCTTTTGCCGTTTATCAATTAAAATTATTAAAAATATTTTCGGATAGGGTATTAACTATGCGAATTGTGGCCAATTCTGGCAATCATTCCCATGGTTGCCTCTGCTGTTTGTGCAGTACCCTTTTAGCACATGTCAAAGCATGCTGAACTCTTTGGCATTTCGCAACACCTCATTCACCTGGCTCGAACGGGACTGCTCGCTGCTCGGTACTCGGTGCCTTTGGAGGAACCTTTGCTTCTGCAGCTGCCCTACTGCTCGTTGTTGTTGTTGTTGTTCTCACTCTGTTTGTGTTGGACGCTGGCGCTTTCAAAATGCCATTTAGAAAATTCAATAGCGCTTTGATTTTGTTTCGTTTATTTTCACAAAGTGTTTTTCAGTCGAATCCGCCATTAAATCCCCACGACCCCCGTCTTCCCATTAGAAGCCACGCCCATTGCCAGCTTCCATTATCGAATTCGGCTCAGATCGATTTGTTGTTGTTGTTGCTGTTGTTGATTTTTCGTTGCGTTTTGTTTAGCGTGAAAATCAAACTGTTAATTTGCGCTTTTGTCTACGTCGATTTAGTTCGGCTAAGGGGGTGTTCCCTACGCGACCAGGGGTATAGACCCAACTAAGGGACTTGGGCACGTGGTCAAAAAACACTCACAAAAAGCACTTTGGCAACCCTTTTGCCATGTTGTTTGTTTGTTGTTTGTTTGTTTCTCTGTTTGTTAGGCTTGTTTATTTGTTTGTCAGGCTTGTTTCTCTCGGTTAGCTGCGTCGCTTTGTTTTTGCGACTACAAATTAATGTTTCTCCAGGGGATTTTAATAAGTAAATGATTTTCATTTTCCTACAACTAGTTACAGCTGTGTGTGTGCGTGTGTGTGTGTGGGTGTGTGTGGGTGGGTGTAAGGGGGTGCTGAAGTGATTGAAACGACAGCAACATCATCAATCAACTTCAATTCAAATTCAAGTCAAGAGATGAACAGTTGATAGACAATTTACCAAGGAAATTGAAAGAGCGAGAGAGTGGGAGGCAGGGCAGAAGAGCAAGAGAGAGAGAGAGACAGGTTCTGTGTGTGTGTGTATTGGTGTGAGAATAATTAATTAACATTGAAGCAAATGCAAGACTGAATATGAATGGGCGAAGTGAACAATGCGAATAACAGTTTGAGAGTCACTGCACTGATTAAATGCAGCTTGTATTGTGCTGCACTGAGAAAACTGAAACACCTTGACAATGAGTAAGTTAAGACAGTTTGAGAGCCACTGCACAGTGGGCAAAAGGACTGGGAAATTTAAAATATTGGGCATAAAAATAAAAGAAAGAAACTAAAAAAATAATATTGAAAATATTTTTAAATTTCTTTAAAATGTTTACAAAGCAAGCAACTAAAGGCTCGAAAGATTATGCTTATTTTTTATCAGAAAACTGAGTTTAATATTAATGATATATACTCTTTTGTTAGCCTAAAAATAATAAAACTTTCGACTTCTAGGGCTGCACACTCGCCACTAGCTTGAGTGAAACCATTGACAAGCCAGCTAAGCAGGCAAGCAGACAAGTGGCAGAAAGAGAGGGGGAGATTGAGAGAGAGAGAGAGAGAGAGAGGCAGCTAACTGTTTTGCCATCAATTTTGAGCCATTTGTTTTGGTTTCTCATTCGCCTGCCTAGCTAAAAATTAACTCCACTGGGCAACTATTAAAAAGTCTTATTAGATTGCTTTTATGCCAAAGTTTCAGCTGCTGTTGCCGTTGGCAACACCGAAGAGTCTCTACTTTCTACCAATACCCTGCTCTCTCCCCTCTCTCTCTCCTCACGCTGTCCCTTCTTAGCCACCACAGACATCACACGACGCTAGTTACTTTACTTTTAATTACTTTTGTGAAAATTCATTTATCACTTTTATCCCAGCTCAAACTCAAGCTGCAGCTCAAAAGCGTGGCGAGCGAGCCTCCCCTCCCTTCCTCTCTCCATCCTTATAGCCAAGCAGAGCCATTTTTCACTGGAAAACTTTTCCCACACACACACACACACACATACACACGCAGGCAGGCGGGCTGGATGTGGTGTGGGGGGCAGCGGATATAAAATTGAACGCCCTTTGGCCAGTCATCGGCCAGTTTGGCAGCTGAAAAAGTCAAGTGGAAATTCAATGATGCCATTAATTGGCCAAAGTTTTCACTTATGTTCTGATTTTTGGCCCAAACACACACACACACAGTCGCACACACACTGGCCTTGGCTATCAGCCCGAAACTGTGCCAGGAAGTACAAATGTAGCTGCCTGCTAAATTTACGGTCTCTCCCCTCTGGGAGAGAGAGAGAGGAGGGAGAGAGTTGCAACTTTCAGCCAACTGTGCAGCCAAATTGCATGAAATCAGTTTAGCCAGCAACGCCTACACTCCACTCCAAAGACCGATATGCCAAACCCCCCTCATTTCTCCCTGCTGCTGCTGGGCCATTTATCTTGCAATTGCAACTAGCGCAACGCTCTAAACGCTTCCTGCTGCATGTGCAGCCCAACACGTTCTCTCGCCCCCTCATCCACTCTCTCTCTCTCTCTCTCTCTCTCTCTCTCTCTCTGCCCAACTTAACTCTTCGTCGTATCCAGCCCGTTCTATCAGATTTGCCATGTTACACTTGACATATATAGAAAACTTTACGAAGAGACGACCATACGCCGTAATGGGCTATCAGTCTAGAGGGGGAGGCAAGCCAGGCGACTTTCTCGGATATCTTTCACATCTATTTATCAATGAGGTTGATGTAGAATTTTCAGTAGAATATCTTTTTAATATTCCGATTTCTTGTCTTTGTTTATTTACAGTAATGTTTTGTATAAGCTAGCGTTATTCGTATATTATTAGCAGTAAAATCTTTGATATATAAACATGTGGATGCAATATGGAAAGCATATATATTCTTCATTACTTTTAATTCATTGATTATATTTTATTTGAGAAAATAATATGGGTAAACTGTAATCTAACAAGGGATTCTTTGGCAACTATACTATATTTTAGTTCGATTCAAAGCGGAGTTCTTAAACGTTTCTGCTGATGCAGTTTCAGAATATATGCATATAAGAACATTTCAAGGATCACAGATTTCTTTTTATGAGCATAATATTCCCTCAGTAAAAATAATATAATAAAATACAATTTTAAATTACTTAACAACGTTTAAACTTTTAAATATAATAATTTAAAAGGAGCAAAATGCTTGTATATTAATATATTTATACATAAGTTCTTCAAATCTTATAAACCAGCTGCATAATTGTATACAAGAAATCGACCTTTATCCAAAATTTTTTTCGTTTTTGTTCTCTCTATGGCCTTTAATTATCGCAAGTGATTCGGCATTTAAAGTAACCAGAGGAGGAGGCGGCACATGAGAGTTGAGAATAATTATGGCACTATAAATAGTCGCACGCATATTCCGGGGGTGGGGCACAAAAAGCCACTCATGATCGGGGTCAGGTCATGTTACGCCCCTTCCATCTGCCACCCGCTCTCCTCCTCCCTTTGCTACCCCCGCCCACCGTTTGGGCTGCATGAAAAATGGGCGCGTCATTAGGCGTTGACATGCCATAAACAAACATTTTTGCGTCCGGACGGAAGCGAGAAAAGAAGCAAAAACCGCTCATAAAACAGAGACAAACTTTGCCCAGATTGATGACAGTGGGCGGCACAGCCAGGGGGGGGAGAGGGTAATCTGGTAAAACGGGTAAGTGATGGTCAGAGAGAGAGAGAGAAAGAGAGAGGAGAGAGAGAGAGAGCGAGCGCGTATATCAATCGATGGCGTTGCAGCTCCAGCTGCAGCCCCAAAAACTTTTCCCGTTGATGTCGCAAACTTGCAGCTATTTTTACAGTTAGAAAGCCCAAGTAACCCTTACTACACTTAGACAGGCAGCGAGTGGGTGGAGAGAGGGGGGGCAGGGGAAGCTCACAAACAGCCGGCGGGCAGCTCTCGCTCACTAATAGTCAAAAGTTTAAATTGTTACCGAGCGCGGCCATATGAAAAGTCAACGCGGGTGACAACTCTGCCAACGTCAAGGCTGCTGCTGCTGCTGCTGCAGTTGCAAGTGTCGCCAGCAGCAGCTGAGAGTGAGAGAGCGGGAGAGGGAGAGAGAGAGGGGCATAGGCGAACAAAAGTGAAACAAAAATTGAACAAAATGCAGACTGTCTCTGAGAGAGAGTCGTTTATCTTCGAGCCCATAATGACAGTTTTGCAAAAAGAGCTGGGCAGCTGTGTGACAGTTGACAGAGCGTGAGGGCAGGGAGGGGTAGAGTGGGTGAAGTGGGAAGAGGGGAAAGAGGTAGAGGGATTGATAGCATCAAGGTGCACAGAGACATCATGTTGCAAGCGCCGTTCACATAGCCAGCTGCATTAGACTGCCTGTCTCACAGTTTTGTGGTCACTGACAGTTTAAGAGCATGTGCACAAATTTTGTAGCATACTTTTGAGCGTTGTTCGATATTCAGTAAAAATTAGGCACAGTTTTGTAACTTTTCTTGGCCTAAATTAATAACTCGAGAACGAAACTAGATTTTTGAATTCGGTTTTTTGATTTGAGGTAGAGCTATCAATAGAAAGTGAATTTTTTGGAAAAAGTGTCGTGGCACTGCCTTTTTGTAGTGGAAAATAATTGTATCTTGTTAAATAATGAATAAAAAAATTACAAATAAATTTATTAAATGACTGGAATTAAAAAAAAAAATGTGGCATACTCAGAAAATACGTAATTAAACTACACAACTCACTTTCTATAGTCAGTTCCCTTGCACAGTTTTAGTGCCACTACACTCGCAGTTTGACCCGCAGCTCAAACTATTCAACGATTGCTCTATCTGTGGCGACTAATTAAAACGGATGTGTAAGCAGCTCATTTCAGATATCTATATAACTCTAGGCATTACGTGCTGCTCGTTGGCAAATTTAACTGCAGTTTAACAATCACTTCCGGCTTATAAACGTGCAGTTTGACAGGCACATGCAGTGGCACAGGCAGAGGCACAGGCTGGGCACAGCAGCTCATGTATGGGGTCTATAAACTTTTATCGTATTCGCTTTGATTACTTTGCCACATTTCGCACACTTAAACCCACAGTTTGATGGCCACTGTTGAGGGTTGTTCGAGCCGTTTATGGCTTTGACATGCACTTTGATTGCCCTGGGTGCCATAAATAACATGCAACACTTCAGGAAAAGGTAACGATCAAATCACACACATAGCACCCCAGCTGGAAGGAGAGAGAGAAAGAGAGAGCGAGAACACACACAGAGAGAAAGCCACCTTAGGCCATGTCATAAATTATACGACAAATGCGTTTGTCTTGGTGCAGAGAGGGTGGGAGGTGGGCGTGGCCATTTCCGAATAGTTTCGCCTGGCTGCCAGCTGCAATCATTGCCAATGTTGCATTGTCGTGTTGCATACTTTTCGGCGCCGGGGTTGCCATTACGCCGACTGCGACAGCCATGCTGCAACTGCCGCTCCCCCCCTTCCTCTCACCCCTCTCATGTTCCCTCGCATCCTCGTCTAGCACGTCTCTGTAGACTATGCAGCTAATATTATTTTATTGCTTGCGACTTAAGAAGCCGCAAAATTTATGCGACAACAACATGGGCCAAAGAAGGAGC
Source organism: Zaprionus kolodkinae (assembly GCA_018901885.1). Lineage (NCBI taxonomy): Eukaryota > Metazoa > Arthropoda > Insecta > Diptera > Drosophilidae > Zaprionus > Zaprionus kolodkinae. The sequence continues at coordinate 4,958,773 of JAEIFM010000508.1, forward strand.
CAGTCATAATAATAAAAGGCAGCAGCAGGAGCAGGAGGTGGAGCAGGAGGCGAAGCAAGGAAAGCAGAAGGATACCAGAGGTTGCCATTTGCCATTGCCATTCGGTGCAGTTGCTGTTCTTATTGTTGTCAGCATTGTGTTGTTGTTGCACTTGCCATAAATACCCTGTACATAAGTAGGAGTTAAAAGGGAAAGGTATACGCAGTGCTCGCATTAATTGAGGAGAGACGAAATACAAATATTAAAGAAATATTTAAAATAAATACAAAAAATCATATATTTTCTATTAAAAAAATAATAACATTATAACCTTAAATTATATTATTGTGCAAAAAATTGTCTATATTTCAAAATAAATTATATTAATTGTATCTGTACTAAGTTGAACCAAAAACTTTGTTTTTGTGCTTAAAAAAAAACTGTACAAAATATAATACTCGTATTTACAATCTTTCACAGCTTATAATGTTAACTTAAAAATAAGACAAGTAGTTCAGCTTAATAAAATAGCTAGAATATTTAAAATTATAATAAAAATATACTTAAATTTAATTTATATGCCTTAAATATTTTCTTTTTTTTTATTAAACTTGCCAAACTGCTAGACAAATCCAACCGGAAACTCGTAGAGTATAAATTATGGTTTATAAATAATTTTAGTTGCCTTGCGCTCTTCGATAAATATCGATAAATATTATTTGTATAATCTAATGCTTTCTTTTGCCATCTGTTCTTTGCAGTTTCTCGAGGATTTATGTGTTCTCTGCTAATGAGCATAATGTGCATTGCTCTCTTTCTCTGTCTCTCTCTTTCTCTAGATTATTCCCGGTACTCTTGTAGTTTATGACTCTATCGAGGGTATCGTATAGTAAATAATCATATTCGTCGACAGGTGGCGCTGCTGTGTAGCTTCTCTCTGAATGCAAACAAATTTGCATGCCGTCAGTTACTATTTTACTGCCAGCTGGGAATGACTGCGGGGGTGGGGCGGGTCGGTAAGAGGGGAGTTTCTGTCTGCGTGTGTGCGGGAGTATATTGAGTGGAAGCAAGAGGGAAGGAGGGGGAGGGGGACTGCACTGCACCTTGGCAAAGTAGTAAATCTTTTTTGTGTTTTTCCATTGCGGTTATTTCGTTGCAAGTGCGGGGGGAGGGAGGGGGGAACAACTTCTTGCTTCAGCGTTGCCACATGGTGTGAAATATGCAGTAGCAGGTAAAACAAAGGCGAAGGCGGCACATTCAAAGTTTTCCCACCTGTTTCCTAGCTGTGTGTGTGAGCGTGTGTGTGTGTGTGTATGTTTTTTCTTGCAGTGCATCGCGTTGCGTCTCGTTGCGCTTGGCACGTTGCGCACGTGACTTGTTTATGTAGTCGAACTTTGCGATGTACTTCATAGCATACTACGCAGCCTGGAAGCCTCAATATCCAGTTCCCTCTCTCCCTCTCTCTCTCTCTTTCTCTCTGTCTCTACCTTCATTTTCCGTTTCGTTAGCTGTGCATACACACACACACCTGCACTTCTTTTATTGATATTTAAACATTTTTTATTGTGTGCGCATAAATTTCTGCTCATTTACTTGACTCGCAACATGTGTGTGTGTGTGTGTGCGAGTGTGTGTGCGTGTGTGTGTGGCCAGAAAATTGTGCACTTTGCGAGTATTTCAAAAATGCTTCATGCGATAAGGCTGGCATTCATCAAAGCAAACAAAGAGAGTGAGAAAGAGAGAGAGAGAGAGAGAGAGAGATTTGCAACCCATGTCTGCCCCATATGGCTTCCTGTTGCATAAGCCTTGCGGTTTGCTGCAACCAAAAGGGGGTAGTAAGGCTTACAGCAGAGCAAGGGGCAGAGAGAGGGGGGAAGAGCAGCAGCGTATCGAAAATACACAGTTTTCCCCCAGCTTAATTCAAGCAGCAGAATCGACGGGACAACTTGCCAAAGATTTCGCTTAGATCAACTTCAGGTACCTCCCCCCTCGTACTTCCCTCTCACTCCCCTCAAATGTCTCTTGCGCTGTCATCATTAAACTCAGCGTTGCACAAAAGTTTTCCACTCATTACATGCTGCACTTAACAGCTGCAACAGTTGCAGCAACAGCAACGGCAGCAGCTGTGCAACTTGCAACAACTTTGCCAGTTGCAGTTGCTCAGCTCAAACTTAAAGCCAAGTGGCAGCCCCACAGGGGAGAGGGAGGGAGAGGCCAGAGGCAAGGGGGGCAGCGGGGCACGCTTGATAGAAAAAGAATGGGAAAAACTAAAGCCGAGGTAAGCTGAGAGCTAATTTGGCATTTAAACGTCAAATGTCAATCAGAGAGAGAGACAAGACGAAGATTGAGATGAAAGAGTGACAAGGAGAGACAGTAGAGACACACAGCACGAGAGAGAGAGAGAGAGAGAGAGAGAGAGAGAGCGAGCAAAACGTAGCCAAGCAGAGCGTAGAATGCACAAAAAACATAATTGGCCACAAAACAAGCTGGGGATAAAAGTGCAGAGAAAGTGCAAAAAGCAAGAAATTTGCTTAATGCAGAAGGGCAAGCAAAAAATACAGTTGCACTAACAAGACCAGCTGGCAGATACCCTGCAAAAGTGTAAAGATACTAAAACAAGTTGGCAGCACTTGGAACGAAGAAAAAGTGATTTTTTACGTAAAAAGATTTTTATATATTTTTAGTGTAGGGTAGTCAAGAAATTATATGTCAATAGCAATGCCTGTTACAGAGATATATTAGTTTTAAAACTTTTCACTTTAGTACATTCAAAATAGTTTATAATAATATAATAATAATAATTGAATAAAAAAATTAATTTCTATCCTCATATAAAATATCCTGGCAGAAATTACAGATATCTATTAGTTTTAAAGTTTAACCCTTTGTTAAATTCAAAAAAATCTGATTATTCAATTAATTTCTATCATCATATCAAATACCCTGACAGTTTTTTTATTCCAAGATTCCTACAGGGTATGCAAAGTAAATAAGCCAAAAAGCGTGCAATGCAATACGCTGGCAATCCTAGCTGCCAGAGAGAGAGAGAGAGAGAGAGAGAGAGAGAGAGAGAGAGAGAGAGAGTGAGAGAGGGAGAGAACAATTACAGCTGGCAGGGGCGGGAAGGTGCAGGAAAGGGGGACCGAGGCAATAGTTAAGATGTAAGCACAACGCGCGTGGCTTCGTGTTGGCTTCCAAAAAAAAATCTGCATGCGTGTCTATAAGAAGCAGGGCGCACTCCTCCCTCCCTGATGCCACTCTGCCAGCATCTGGATAAGGATTGTGTGATGCTACAAGAAAATCGCATTTTCAACGCGCGCCAAAGCGCTGAAAAGAGCGCAACAAAAAAAAAGAAAGAAAAAGCTGAAAAAAAGAAAGAAAAAAAGCTGAAAAAGCTGAAAATAAAAATGAAAAACTGCTTCGCACTGTAAGGCGACGACAGATAGCGCGCCAAGTGTTTGCCGGCTGTGTGTGGAGGGGGCGTGGCAGGCAGAGAAGACAGAGAGGGGATAAGCGCTATGTGGGAGTTTTGCTTACAGCAAATAAAATAAACAGCAGCTAAAAAATGCGGGCGCCCCCCAGAGACAGCAGAAATCGAGAGATTCTCTGCCCCCGCATCCCAACAAAAGAGGGTATCTCTCCCCCCTCTCCCTACCCCGCGCTGCAGCAGTGTGTCGTTAAGTTGAGAAGCGCACAAAAGTTCAAGTTTTAAGTTGCATTTTTTTTTCATAGCAGCCTGCTACGAAACTGCAGCTGCCATTGCAGCTCCATCATCATCAAAAATGTGTGTTTCTTTTTTTTTTGTCTGTGCGGCAGGCAGCAGACTGCAACTGAAACTGAGACTGCGGCGCGCTTTTTGGCTTCCATCATGCATACATAAAACATGCCACGCCCACACCCACCTGCCCCCCAATGCACCTGTGCCGCTGCATATAAAAGGCGCAGATAATGCAGCAAGGCTGAGCGAGAGAAAGAGAGAGAGAGGCCGCGTCAAAATTCAATTGCAACTTGCAGCCGGCGAGTGCGATGCAAATTAGAATGCCAGAACAGATACGGGTCGAGATACAACCAGGAGATGCAGCTGCAAGATGCGAAGCTGGAGATACGAGCTGGGAGATGCGAAGCTAGAGATAGGAGATAGGAGCTGCGATATGCGAGCTACGATTGCGGATGCGAATGCGGGACAGTCGCTGCTAATTGTATGCAATCTGTAGGTGTTGCCTTCTCTCTCTCGTTCTCTCCCACTCCCCTACTCCCCTACTCCCTTGCTGCCAGTCCGCCTGTCACTGACTGCGGCTGACAGTTAAACAGACAAGCCCAGACCAAAAGCGAATTTTACTGGCCAAAACTCTCAAGTGTTTTGCCTGCTGCTGCTGCTGCCTTAATGAAATTTCCAAGTGAAACTGGGTTATTGTAGTCCCTTCCCTCCCTGCTCGGCAACATTCCTCGTGGGCAATGCATATTGCATGTTATTACTTCTATGCACTTCAATAACTTATTGATGCCATCGAATAACGGGCGAAAATGGCCGCGATTCAGCAAATTGAATTCCATTTCGGGGCGAAACATTGTGCAGAATTAGAGACAATTTTGTAGCATGATAGAGAAGAAATTTAGGCTTAATCTTTGCTCAGAAATAATGGAAAATGTTGTTCCTAAACTTTAACAAACTTAAACATATTAAACTCTTAAGTTTTTCATTAAAACTGAAAAGTTGCTGCCAAATATTGCGCTGAATTGCAGGCAATTTGTTTATCAGTTTTCTTTGAGCATAAATAAAGTATAATCTAGCACAAATTGGGATAAATATTTATTAAAATATAGAACAATTTAAAATAAGTAAAATCCTTTAAAAATATAGCATAAATCATTATAATATAATGCGAACAACTAAGCTCAACTTCTTACAAGTGCTGCAGTGAAAGACTGCACCAATAAGTATGCTACAAAATTTAATTAAATATTTTTATTAAGATAATATAAAATATGTGCATAAATTTAAACAAACTTCAGCACATTCAAAATTTAAGATTTTTAACTTGATTGATTATATAAAATATTACGTTGAATTTGGGACTATTTGTTTCTTAATTTTGTATATCTTTGATAGGGTAAATTCTCGCACAAATTGAGCTAAACTTGTCTAATAATTAAGAAACATTGAAAATAAATAAAGAGCTTTTAAAATATGGTAAAACTTATTTTAATATTATGCAAAAAACTAAGCTTACGTACTACAAAATGCTGCAGTGAGAGACTGCCCCAATAAGTATGCTACAAAATTTGATACAATTATTTTCGCGTACCTCAAGAAACTCCAACCATATGTTGCAATCAATTTCGCCTTACTTTCGCAAAATACCAAGTGGTCTTAGTGCTTGAGTCAACAAACGTCAAGCTGTAGATACAGTATCTTTTAGTGAAAGTATCTTATGCGCTGCGTTACCTACGACAAGCTGCTTGTTTGTTGACTAACTGTCTGCGTGTGTATTTGTGTGTGTGTGTGTGTGTGTGTGCTTCATTTAATTATTTCTGTCGCTGGCAGATGCCACGGCATATTGGCAACCCTAAACCCTTAAAAAACAGCGTGCTGGTCACCGCAGTGAAGCGCAAATATTTGCAAAGGATCATTTTCAATTTTCATAAGAAAAAGGCGGAAAAACGACAAGGCAAGGCGAACAACTGGATGATGAAGTTAAGGATGCTGATGATGATGATGCTGTTAATAATATTGTTGCCTCTGTCGCTTCTGTGTCTCGGCAAAATTCCTAACAAAATTCGCACGCAACATTTTAGCTGCTTTTATGGTTTTGGCAGCGCAAAACTTGGACAAACTTTTGCACTGTAAAATGAACGTTATATAAAATATAAAATATATATGTTTCTATATAGATATATTTTTCTTTTTTTCTGTAATTTTCAAAACAATCAAAGTGCTGTCTGCCCTCGGCCGTAGGGCATGGAAAAAAACTAGGAAAAAATATTTTATACTAATCTGGGAAACACACACGAAATTGAAAGCAAACATGCTGCTGCCAGGCCCCGCGGCATGATTAGAGCAATTATTATTAACTTAGGGCCGCGGGAAAATTGGATGGGGGAGAGAGAGAGAGGGAAAATTGCAATGCAGCAATGCGTGTGGCAGGCCGAGAAAATCACCGGAAATTCAAGCAAAACATTGCGAAAAATTGTGACAAGATTTATGTGTGTCTGCGCAAATTGCAAATTGAATGACAACAATACCATAAGTAGTAGAGCCCTTGACTCCCCCTCCCCCCCTCCACGCTACTTCCCCTCTGTTTGAGTCATGCTGCTGGCTCAGCGTCTAGACTTCCGTCGAGACTCTGCGATGTTCGGGGGCGTGGCATGGAAATATTTTAAATGCGATGTGTCTGCTCAGTTTTCGACAGTTTGCCGTGTCAACCCACATGCTCGTGCTCTTTCCCTCTCTCTCTCGCTTTCTGTCTCTCTTTCTCCCAGGCACGCACTTACAGCCACTTAATGGCAACCGGATGTGGGCTGAGGCAGAGGAAGACGGCGCAACGGCGCATTGCATACGCCGCGTAAGCAATTGGCCCGCGGCCAAGTCAGGCAGGCAGGCAGGTTGGAAGGGGGCGGGCAGGGTGGCAAGCGGGGGAGCAAGCAAGGCAGTCCGAACTGCCAAATGTTAATAAACATTAATTGTACAACGTTTTTATGGCCACGTCTTGTCGATTTCACAATTGGAATATGCATGTTGCATGTGGCACTTGCGATACCCTTACCTAGCAGGTTAATCAGCTAGCACGCTGACTGGGAAAATTATGAGATATATTTAGCGTATTTGATATATGCATATAAAATACGAAGAAAAATAAATAATAATAAATAAATACAATGCAGAACCCATTAAGAAATTTTTTAATTTTAAATTAGTTTTAATGAAAAATTATATATTATTATTATTATATATTATTATTATTATATATTATTATTATTATATATTATTTTTATGAGATATTATTAATTATATTGTATATATTTTGATGCTATATTATATTGCAAAATTTATAATACTTATTTAGCTTATATCTGAGCGACATTTAGAGCTGCAATTCTAGTTTTTATTTACTCAGCAGTGTCTTTTAAAAATATAAGCAGACTCTCCTTAAAATTTTTAAAAATTATTTGAATGCAATTTTATATAAAAATGCAAAAACAAAATAATATATAATTTAATAATACTATTAGTTTTTTTTTTTTTTGTAAAAGGTAGCATATTCTGTTAAAACTTTGAACCTAAATGAATACTAAACTTTAATTATAATTACTTATTTATATTATACAGTCTTGCAATACCTATAATGCTAGATTAGTATAAGCTAAAATTACCTATGTACATTACTATATCGTAACTCTACAGATATTTTAAGTGGAAGAGTTTTTTTGTAATATAATATATAATAATAAATATAATAAACTTATTGTTAATATATTTCTTAGATTTCCTTAGCTTGTATCTTAAGATACCTATACATTAAACCCTATACCTTTATCTGCACTGTTACATCTACTACACATATTTCCCTTCTCTCTAAACAATCTCATCAAAAATACTCTTTAAGTGCGCTGCCAAGTGGACGCTTCAAATAGCTTCTTATCGATAGCATTGCCTGTCGCTTTATAGAGCATTTAAGTAAGAGAGACCGCGAGAGAGAGAGAGGTGTAGAGGGAAAGGGCGAGTCTGCACTTAATTTATATATTTTGGTTCTTGTTATTTTGTCTTTGTGTTTCACAGTCGAGCGAATTTTCTTTTAATTAATTTTAAATGAATGTCGTTCGTTGGCGCGTCGCAAACTTTTTCCCAAGCAGTTTCCGGCTTTTCAATGCAACAGCACAGTGGGCAGTGCCCAGTGGGTAGTACGTAAAAAAAAAATAGTGGGCGTGGCTGGCTGACTGGCATGCTGTGAGCGAGTGAAAGAGAGAGACGAAGCGAACGCGTTGACTTTTAGCTTAATTAGCTTTTGCACGTTGCTGCTGCATTTTTTCGGTGCTGCAAGGTGCGCGGCAGCTGCAGCTGCGCGAGTAGGCGTAGTGGGCCGTGTGGGCGTGGCAATGTAAGGCAATTAAATCTGGTTGCAGCAGCAGCAGCAGCAGCGGCGGCGGCGGCAAACAATGAGCCGATGCAGCGGGCACATGGCTGCCGATGACGTCAGCAAACGAATCGCCCGCACACACACACTGCTCTCCCTCTTCCCTAGCCTACGCCCCTCCCCTCCCCTCCACACCCCCTGCTGTTGTTGGCAGTTATGTTGCGCTGCAACTTTCCGTTATGTGTTGCATACACTTTACTATTATGCTGAGGCTTGTGGCAGCATGTGGCGCCTCCGCCCTCCGCCTCTGCCGCAGCCTTCTCCTCCTCCTCCTGCTTCTCTTTGTTATTGTTTTTGCTGCGGGGCTGCTGCTGCTGCTCTCCTGTTTTTTTCTTTGTTTCCGCTGCTGTTGCTACTGTTGCTGCTGCTGCTGTTTTGTTTGTCGTCCTCATCAGCGGGAACTGCCCCCCGTCACAACTCCTGCTCCTGCTTCCCCCATCCATCCCTGCCCCTGTGGCGCTCTCCTCTTCCTGCATCATGTTTCAGCACTCGCTTTTTGGTATTTAACATTCATTTGAAATTGTCATGCCCGCTGTTGGCTCCCGGCTTGCGAACCCCTCCCCCTCTACCCCTACTCCCTCGCTCCCCCTTGCTGAGAGTCCTCTTCCTGCCGAGCGATTATGTTGATTGCAGCGCAGTTCCTGTGGACCCGTCGCTGCTTATTGTTTGCTTAACTGAATGACTGAATGGCAGCGAAAGGGACAAGCGCTCGCACAATTGTCAGAAGGGGGCAGGGGCGGGTAACAAAGAGGGGTCCCTCCCCCTCCGAGGGGTTGTGCTGCCTGGCAACCCTTACGTTTTTGCGCTTTTATCCATTCATTTAGCGCACGCTGCCATTGCCATTTCATAATGTTCATTATATCCTGTTGATCTGTCAACTGAAGCCGCCCACTAAGTGGGAGCATGGAGGGGGGCGTGGCAACAAAGCAGTGCGTCAATTGCCAGCAGACATGCAGTGGCATGCAGGGGAGGGGGTAGGAGCAGGGGAGGCAGTAGAGAGCAAAATATGCCCAAATCAAGTAAATATTTAAAAATATTTTTAATTTTTTATTTATTTTACTTTTTTTTTAATTTGTTAATTAAAATGGATTTTACAGGTTAAAAGTGCTATAAAAATCTGCTTTAAAAATTATTTCTATATGTCTCTGTGTATACTATATTATTTATTAAACGCTAGCTTTAAAGCTAAAAATAAGCTGTGAATTCACGCTAAAATCTCATCCCTTTTTCCCCCCTGCTGCCATTTTACATTTCAATTTTGATTTGTTTCTTGTCAATCAGTTAGACAAGCCACGCCCCCAGCCACGCCCATTGCCTTCCCCTGTTGTTGCTGCTGCTGTTGTTGTCGCTGCGGCTTTTTGACTGTGCGAAATTTTTCAACGTTAATTGAAAATTTATTGAGACAAATTGTGTTTTATTTTCGCATTATCGACGCACATGGTCCCACTGTGCGAGTGTGTGTGCGAATGTGTGTGCTGGGTATGAATTATGTGTGCTAGTTGTATAGGAATGTATAGAGAATATATGCCCATGCATATAGTATACTAAGTACCGCCACTTCCTGCGCTATCAGATTTATTAATGGCCATCGCTTAATGACAAATTCATTTTGTTTTTGCGCTCTTTAATACCCTGTAATTATCGTTGAGCTGTGCATAGGTTGCTTAGCATTTCTAATGTGTAGATCTCTGTCCCTATAACTGCTAGAGCAATGAAATTTGATATGTGGGTGCAGAAATATCGTATACAACTCACATGATTTTCAAACTTGCCAAAAACTCATTTTCTCACATAAGAAATAGGTTTTTCTATCTTAAGTTATCAAAAAAAAAAGGCATAAACAATTTAATTAGGTTGCTAGCCTATTATAGGGTATCTGCGCTAGTCGTGTGCTGCTGCTAATTGTTTTTTGATTGCATTTCAATGATACGAACGATACATATATCATAAATAGCGTGATAAACAAGCCGAAGCTATTACCACAAATGTAGTTTGTCACCCGTGCATGGGTGTGCGAGTGTGTGCGAGTGAGTGTGAGTGCGAGTGAGTGTGCGAGTGATTTTAATTAATGCAAACAGATTTAACTCGTTTTTTATACAATTTTTATTTGAGCTTCCGATCGGCTCGACTGGAATATTACATAATGAAATGGTTGACGGATATTGATATAAATCAATCGATGGCGCACAAGCTGCAAAAGCAAACAGCGAAAACTGCGAGGAGCACACGATACAGGTTGAACGTGAGTGTGTGTGTGTGCGTGTGTGTGTGTGTGTGTGTGTGTGTGTGGAAGCGAGCAAATAAAAATTAAATGGCATAAAACAAAAGTACACAAAGTATATTGCACAACCAAATGAATCGAATGTCCTGAAGAACGAAACGTGCGGCTTATGACGCCGCATTTAATGCGCCATTGTCATGACAACCATGTGGGAATTCAACGATTCTACAAAACGGATTTAAAGATAAATAAAAATAAGAAACTGGAACTCAAGAAAGCTTAAGGGAGATGCCAAGAAGTGGAATAAAATACATACTGAAATTGCTTAGGGAAATCGCGGGCGAAATTTTAAAGCATTTCAAGATGGATCAAACTGGCAACGATTTGCAACAGATTCTTGGGCAAGCTTTATAGCATATACATTTGAATAAATTTTGCAATAAGAGTTCTATCAATTTTGGTAAATTTTATTTTATTTATAAAACAATATTGAAATAAAATTTCATTTTAATTTTAATAAAGAAACAAATAAAGAAAAATGAGACAAAACTTCAAAACAGTATTAGAAACTTGGAAAAAATTCGCATTAAGTGTTGATTAATACATACAATTACATATAGTTTCTCTAGCTGCTTAGAATTTCCCTAACAAACTAACTTTTCAATCCGAAAAAGATTTAATAAAGTGTTTTTCTTTTATTTACTTATTTATTTATTTTATTTCATTTTTCTGTAAGTACACAAAATGCACACATAGTTTTGGTTAACAAAAAAAAGTAACTATAATTTCCCTTAGTAATTTGAATTTCCCTAATCAAGTTGATTTTCTGAACCTCAAAGGAATAAAATGAATTTTTAATAAAGCATTGTTTTAAGTGCACCTATTCAATCAAATTTGTTTTTTTTTTTTTTTTTTTTTTTGTAATTATTCAAATGATATTATCACTCAAATTGAATTATTAGATATGTGCTTATGTTTCTGTTTCTAATGCCAACGGTACAATGGATCCATTCAGCCCACCCCCATATTGTTTCAACTGAATGGCAAGCAATTAATTTGCTAGAAACACACAGATACATTAACTGATCTCTTTGATTGCGGAACACTCAAACAAATTATTTAATTATTTATGTCAATAAATAACTGTACACTGTGCGCGTGCACCGCAATGGAAATGATTTAAAAAATATACAAACAAACAAAGAAAATGATGAGCAATTGCGACGTGCAAATGCTCTGCAAAGGAAAATGAAAAATGGGGAAAAATTAAAGATGAAATTCAACATGATTTTGCTCGACCTGCAATTACCCCATAGTATGTAGATACACTTTATAATTGATATATTAATTCTGCTGGAATTTTGGACACCCACACCTGTCTACAGGGTATACACCAATATGAAAAAAAAAATAATCAATTTACTATAGCAACAAAAGGTGTCAAATGGACTTATTATCCTTTTCTGAACATTTATTATTTATTAGTTGCCTTTTAATGTTTTATGCACGATTGTTTGTTATTTATCTTTCATAATTTTCGTGTTTTTTACTGCCTTCCCTTGCATATTATAAGAGAGAGAGAGAGGGAGGTAGGTCACCTATATGGCATATTAAGCCAATGATATACTGCACATTTGCAATTCAGCGTTGCTTTTGTTCCACTGTGCGTGGAGTTGTACACATAATGAACTTTATGCGCCATTGTTTTCCGCCTCATTGTCGTCGTTGTTGTTGTGATTGTTGTTGCTGTTGCTGTTGTTGTTGTTGTTATTGTTGCTGCTGTTGGCTGTCAATAAAGTGTCAATAATTTATAAAACAAACAAAACGCTGCCTGCCTGCCTCTGCCTGTAAACAAGGGCACAGCGCCGTGACGAGGGATCGATCCAATCTACGCGGCACACAGTGCGAGGTAAAAGTATCGCATCTAATGCAAATATTTGTCTACAGTGCCGCTGTCAGTCGTGCTCTGCCACTCTACCTCTCCCTCTCTCTCTCTTTCCGTCTCTGTCTCTGTCTGTCTCTGTGTGTTTATTTAAAATTTATTAAAAACGCGCAACAACAATGCGCGTAATGAATGGCTTGCAAAATGGAATATTATTTGATTGCAATTTATGTTGACATACTTAAGCTCATCAACCTCTCCCCCTCCTCTTCCCTCTCTCTCTCTCTCTCTCTCTCTTTTCTTATCTCTGCTTCTCTGCTTGTGGATCGCCTGTCAAGTGTGTGTCGTGTAAACATTTGCATTTCAAATAATTAATCCACAAGTATTGAATATTAAATGCTCTTCTAGCTGGCAATATGATGGCAAGTGTTGTAAAGTGTTGCATGTGCGAGTGTGTGTGTGTTGTAAAGTGCCAGAACAATTAGAGAAAGTAGCTGATTATTTTCGGGGCTTACTCTTTCTCCAGAGAGAGAGAGAGAGAGTGGGAGCGTCGTGTCGCTTTCCCTTGGTAAATATCTCGTTGGGATAGCAGAGAGCAGAGCCACGACAAACATCTGATTAATTATGCAGGTTCAGCAATTACTTGACATTTGCATAATGCATTTTCTAATTAAGTTTCAAATTTCGGCATTCGGCACATTCATGCTGAGTCATGGCTGTTTGCTGTCTACGACGGTCTATGGTCTGCATTCAATTATTTTAAGATCTAGCAAATGGCGTGATAAATATTTGGGCTGGGGAAGAATTACATAAACTGTCTGGCAAAGACCCTAAGAGGCAAATTAGGCGAAGTTTATAATTAGAAAGGTCCACGATAATAGCTGTTTCAATATTTATTTAAGTATGTTCTTCTAAGAAGCCTCATTTATCGATTTAATTGAATGTAAATTGAGTTAAAAAATAAATAAACAATATTTAATATTGCGAAGTATTTTAATAAGAATAAGAATCACATAAAATGTGCTGCAAAACAAATTTTAATCGATAGTTTCAATATCGGTAGCATTGAATTAATTCATGTAATTAATAATAATTATTAATTAATATTGGCAACATTTTGTTTACGGAATTTACCCATGGTATTTAATTTCTATAAACAATTACGGATTCATCCGTTATAGATGGACAACTCTTGCCTTTTATGAATATTACGATATACGCCAAAACTTTTTCGCATGCAATAAACATGTTGCCACTCCCATCCCCAACCTTGTTCCCTTCCTCTCCCCATTCTCAACAATTAAACCGCAAATAATGGTAACTTAAGAGCGCAGCTAAACACACACACACACACACACACACAGCCTAAGCTTGCCACATACACACACACGCACACACACGCACCGCAGAACCGCACAACACTGTTGCCGTGAAGTGTTGGGTAAGTGCGGCAGTGCGGGCAAAGTGTTGTAAAGCGCAGTGAGGCGCAAGACTCATGCAACTGATTAAAAATCCCTCCCCTCCCCCATCCTCCCCCTCTCGATGCCTCGTCGACGACTTCTAAAACTGTCAAAGAGGACGTCAGAGCGAGCATCTCTGCGCGATTTTATGATGAGCAAAACTTGTGAAGCGAAATTGCGAACGGCGGCGACGACGGCGGCGGCGGCGGTAAGAAATTAAAAGAGGAAGCAGCATGCTGCACAAAAGGCCAGGTGAAAGTGCAGAAGGAAAAAAAGCGATGGCTGCCGGAAGCAGCAGCGGGATGCAGGTTGCAGGATGCGCGACGCAGGACGACGCGGGTAACCAGTGCATTTTGTCTTTTGTAATTAAACTTTTGCACGACAATGCAGTGAGCGGCGAAATGAATTTCTAAGAAGCCGCACTGCCAGCCACAGATGCGCTCTCTCTCTCACCCACTCTCTCTCTCTGTCTATCTCGCTGTTGCTGTCTCTGTCGCTGTTGCAGGTAGCGAAGGTGCAAAGCTGACAATGCAACTGACGCTGACAACGATGGCGTCGCGGCAATGGCGGCGTATGCAAAAGTGCCACTCGAGCTGACAACAACAGCAGCAGTGAGCAGGAACAACAACAACAACAGCAACGGGAACAACAACAACAACAAGGGGAACAACAACAACAACGACAGAAGCCAAGTGTCTCATTTTAGTTATGGAAAGAGCAACGTCTGGCAAGGCTGCGCTGCCTGCGGGCCTGGCTGAGGACACGGCTCAGCGAGTCGAAACAAAAGTGCCAGCCAGGTCCAAGAAGTTGCCACAGCCACAGCGGCAGCAGCAGCAGCAGCAGCACCAGCAGATTTAGCAACAATTCTACAACAAAAGACGGCAACTGCCTTCGGGCTGCAAGTAAACTGTTGCAACTGCTGCATGCCGCTTCCTCGCTCTAATTGAAAGCGGGCAACAAAACTAAGCGACGCAATTTGCAGAGCCAAGAATTATGCACACACACACACACACACACGCACACACAGACAGACAGCTGCATAGACAAGCGTGCAAATGAAAAATGTGCTTCAAGAAAATGAGAACTTGGCCAAGATAGACAAGAGAGCGAGAGCTCAATGAGACTGAAAAATGCTCTAAGCCAGTTGAATTTTCCTCAAAATTTCCATAGTAAAAAATAATCTAAAATTATATTCAGTATTTTCTAATTCTAAATTCTATTTAGTATTTTTTTTGGTATTTATTTTGCAGTATTTATCAATATAATAGCATATCAATTTCGAAATAAGCCAAAAACATGGCCGCCTGCAGCTATGGCAAATGAATGAAAATTTCCATAGCATACTTTTCAGGGCACATGGAAATTTATATGGAACGACAGAGAGCACAGTAAATAAAACAAGTCAAATGAATTTGAGAACAGAAAACAAAAAAAAAAAACAAATGTATAGAAAACTATTTGTATATTATAAATAAATTATTTGAATTTTTCCATGCAACTAATTAATGCCGAAAATATGCACACGAAATGCAGGGAAATTGTATTATGTAATTGATATGTTTAGCTCATTTTAATGAGCTATGTCCAAAACACTCGCTGCAGTGCATATGCCCCAGCTACGCTGCTGTGCTTCAAAGACAACAATAATGTCACCTGGCAGAGACGACTGAGTGACGAACCAAAGCTGAAAACGTGCGAAATGCTAATAAAAAATGCAACACCACGTGGCGTTTAAGAGCAAGGGGAGAGATTGGGGAGAGAGCGAGAGACTTGAGAACTGGCAAGCCAAAAGCGAGGGCGCTGCAGGCGAGTGCGAAGGTTAAACTTGGGTTAAGCTCAAGCACAGCGCACTTCAATGGAGTTTCTTAGACCGAGTTAAATCTAATTTGCAGGCAACTTTACGTTTAGCTTTGCTCCCGTCTCCGTCTCCGTCTCCTTCCCTGCCTCTGCCTTCATTCTTCTGATGGCATTAGCTTGCCGAGCACGCGCTTAAGAAATTATCCCTATCCCCAGCTTCAAAAAAAGGTCGAAATTTCAATTGGCGCTGCAGTTATGAAAAATTCATAAAGGATAATGAGCGAGGCAGCGCGTGTCAACGTCGTTGCCAGGACGACCGAAAAGCAGTTTTTCTAAAAAAAGCTGGCAACATTTTCACAAGCGAACGAGCAGCCAAATGCCATGCACAGAGGCGGGGCCAAAGGGGACACAGGCAGAGGTGTGTCTGTGCCGGACAAGAGAGACAGAGAGAGAGAGAGTGAGGGAGAGAGTGAGCTATAGCTGGAACTGGAACTGGACGCTAATTAAAATCGCGCCTGGTAACCATGACAGATAAGCTCAAGCCAAGCTGCTGCAACGAAGTCAAAGGTGTTAGATAAGTGCCTGCGGAGAGGCAGGGGGGGGGGGTGCAGCCTACAGGGAACTGGCAGTCAGATTTGCTGCAGTTGACAGTCAAGTGGGGCACACAAAGCAAAGACAAGCTCTACAAGCTCGACAAGCGACCCGCATATTCTACCACACATAGCTGGCATTTTGACTTAAAGGTTCCACATGCCACGCCGCGAGCTGCTTAGTTATTGGGTTAATAAAACACTACAACAATGCGAAGCAGCAGAAGCGGCAGCAGCAACGGCAACAACAACAGGCGGAGGCACAAACTCACCTAGTTTGTCAAAGCGCTGGTCGCGCACACGGGGCGTATGTGGAATATTTGTATATGCGGATTAACAAGCCAGCGCCAGAGAGAGAGAGAGAGAGAGGAAGAGTATGAGTACTGCCGCACTGCAAGTGTATGTGTATATGTGTGTGTGTGTGTGTGTGCATGTGTGTGTGTGCATGTGTGTGTGTGTGGCAAGCTCATGTGACATGTTGAATAGGCAAACCACTTGCTACACTGTCAAGCCGCATAAGTAAAGGTAACCAAGGCGCAACTTGCACGTAGTTACACGTTGCTTTTGCCTCTGCTTCTGCTGCAGCTTCTATCCCTTTCCCCCTTCCCCTTTCTCTTTGCCTCTTTCTTTTAGCTTAATTTTAGCATGCAACTTAGCCTTCTCTCTCTCTCTCTCTTTGGTTTTTAATATTGCATTCAACTGCATTCAGCATTAATTAAATTAGTTGGCCAAGTTATGCAAGTCATAAGCAGCAGATTATCTGCTGCCTGGGAAAAACGCTTTCGATTCTCTTTTGATGCCTTTTTAATGTCGTTTTAAGCGCTGCCAACTTGTAGTTTATTTCAGCAAAATATAAATGAATAAAATATGTAGAAAAAAAAGGAAATAAAGCCAGATAATTCGCCGAGTTGCCTTTTTATAATTTTATTAAAGTGCAAAAAAAGCTAAGAGATTTTTGTATGAAGCAAAAAGATATATACTAGGTATATACGGTATATATAAATATAAGATTTATAATTAGGGCTAAGCAGGCTTTACAGTATATTTAGGTATAAAGCAGCTTTTATATATAAAGTATTTAATTTTAAGAACAAAATAAGCAGCAAAGACTTAAGGTTATTAATATAAAAAGAATTACTTAAATTTTCAACGAAGATATTAAATATTTTATATATTGTATATATTGTATATATTGTATATATTGTATTTATTTTATATATTGTATGTATTTTATATGATTTACATATTTCATATTTTTTTTTTATTTTATATATTTTAAATATTTTGTGGAACAACTTATGATACACGCCTAAATATATAAGTGTAAGGAAGGCATAATTTCCCTCTAAATACTCCTTTGCCTTTTCCGCCTTAATATAAGTTATACATTTAAAATGATTTTATAATTCTAACAAAATATCAAAGGTTAAGAGTTTGTCAGAATTTTGTGGCATCTGCGTATCGTTAGCCGTATCTCTCCCAGATGCTATTGGGCTTATAGACTGCCTGGACGAGAGATGCCTGCTTAAAAGCAGCTCCAATTGCACTTTAATCATGTTCAAGTTGCTGGCAATGCGAAGCGGCAGGCGGGCTCAGGTTGGCAATGCTTCTAATTGATTCTCCGCTGCAGCTGCTGCTGCTGCTCGGACTGGTCAGACGGGACTGCGTACGGCGTGGCATGCCACAAGCAGCAATAATAATCAGAGAGTGGCGCCATTGCGCCAGAGCTTTTGTTGTTGTCGCTCCTCCTCCTCCTCCCTCTCCCTTTCCGCCTTGACGCAATCAACGAAGCGACAATGGAGTATCACGTTGAGACTGATGACAAACGAAGTGGAGACAACGCAGCGGGGAAATGGTAGCAGGCGGGTGGGGAGAGGGGTGGAAGGCTAGGTGAGTGCGCTTGTAAATGATTCAACACCAACTGGCAATGGAGCAGATAAGATCCAGCAGAAGCACACGCAAGGAGAGACACACAGTCGCGAAGACGCTGCTGACAGACATATCAATCAGTGTGTGCCACGCCCCACAAGCCCTGCACTCCCCCTCCCCCTTCCCCCCTCCTACGCCTTCCTTGCGCGTGAGAAAAATGGCGCTGCATTATTTACATGACGCGCCTGAAAGCATGCTTTAATTTATTTTAATTCACTTGCTCACACCCAGCGTTGCCACTGCGAGTTCTGCTGCCAGTGCTGCCACTGCCGCTCGTTGTCAGCGCTCGTCAAGTGATATGTAAATATGCAGTTACGTGCGTACATTGGCGTGCAATTACAGTAGACACGCCCCCTCCCCCCCTGCCCTTCCGTGTACGCCTCCCACACTGTTCCCCTGTGCAAACAGAAGGGAAATTCTTTTGCTAATGCGAAACACATTCGCTGGCATTAATGCGACGCACAGTGGGCGCAAATTGGCGATATGCGGCAGCAGAGCAAAGGCAACGCTTTAGACGGCTTATTAGGCAGCTCACAAGGCAGTCGGAAGGAGGGAGGGAGAGAGGGAAGACAGGAAGAGAGGGAGAAAGACAGACAGACAGCAAGAAAGGCAGGCAGGCAGCGAGTTGTTGTAGCTTGTCTGCTCGTTATGTGTAAGCAATCCGAGCACTCCAAGCACTAATTCCCATGTCAGCGTCAGGTGCGTTGGCAGCTCACATCTCCGCACGCAGAGAGTCTCGCAGGGTCTCGCTGGGTCTGTCCCCTCTACGCTCTCCCTCTCTCTCTATCTCGCTCTCGCTCTCGCCCTGCTGATTGACTTCCGTTTCTCTCGTTTTCGATGCCTTTAATCGATTTTACACCCAAAGGACATTTTTGTGTGATTGTATGCGGTTTTTGGCTTCTCCTCTTTGCACGCTCTTCCTCTCTCCCTCCTTTTCTTTGCTTTCCCGCTTTCTCTGCTTGTTTTCCTTTGTCGCTCATTGAGGATTTTGATTTGTTTTCTTAGCAAATCTTTCTCTTCTTTTTTTATATATTTTGATTCTTGTGATTTCACGTCATGTAGCTGGTTTGCTTAAGCGACTTGGTAAATGCTGCACAGAGAGCGTATACCCTGGAGAAGGGGGAAGGGGGAGGGTAGACTGGGTCTATAGGAATGAAGTGTATCACTTCAGCAAATGTTTTTCATGGTAAACAACGATTTAAAGGGTATAAATCAATCTTTTGTGAATGTTTAAATATAAAAGATTAAAGTTGATTATTTTATATGGAATCTATACGCTTTACAGGGTATGTGCAAGTCCTGCCTGTCTGCTAAACTATTTTAAACACTCTTAGTTTGTGCTATCTTTGGTTTTCTTTTTTTATTGCGGTCTGCTGCCTTGCGTGGCTGCGACTTCAATTAAATATGCGTATGATGTTTGTCTTTCCCCTGCTCCGCCTCTTCCTCTGCCTCTGCTTCTACTTCTCCTTCCTCTTTTCTTCTTCTGCTTCTTCGCTTTCTTCCGTTTCGTCGAAACTGCGCGACGTGCTCTGTATATGCAACTGAAATTCTCAAGTTCGTTGCGAAACTGAAACTGAAACCGTTGTCAGCGGCAGAGACAGGCAGCCGCCTCCCACTCCCTCCCTCCCCTTCCCGCTGCCACGCCCACTTTTGGCAGTCTTATAAATTTTGGAAGAACTTTCATATTTTTCTTGCATTTCTTGTTATTGTCTCTGGCTTAGTATGAATGTCACATGCGGCGATGTCTGCTCTATGATTTTGAGTAAGCCAACGCCTAAAAGCAGGCAACACACAAAAGTTTGCACTCAGACGCCACCTGGCGGAAGCAGGAGACTGTGTGGGTGTGCATGTGTGTGTTTGCTGGTGTGTGTGTATGTGCTGGTGTGTGTGTGTGAGGTTATAAATACTATTATGCTGAGAGTGGGAAAGAAAAGCATTTTGAAAATGCCCAGAAATGTACTCAAGTTTGCATTGCAGTTGCATTTTAAGCGGGTATATTAGCTGTTTGTGCAGGTAAGTGCAGATATAATATGGTATAAGCTTATAGAATAGATAACTACCCCTACTTGTCTACAATTTCATTTGCTGCGCTACTAATTCTGCTTTATAATGTGCATAAATCGCTGCTTTGATTGCCGCACTCTCTCTGCCTTAAGCTGCCTCTGCCTCTCTGCCTCTCTCTCTTTCTCCCTCTTCTTCTCTGCCTCTCCCTCTCTCTCCCTCTCAGTTTATCATTTGCTGCCTTTATTGCCATCATCTTTGCCACATTATAATTTGATATGCCATAACTAACTAAGCAACACATGCAGCATCGCATTTGAATCTCAACTTGCCTGGCTAAGTGCATTTTAGCCTGCTTTTTTGGGGGTGGGGTGGCAGCTCAGTGACAAGAGGGAGGGTGAAAGAGGGGCAAGGGGGAGGGGAGGCAGGAGCGTGTGTGCTGCATCGATTTCTGTTTAGCTATAGAAAACATTGGTTTGTTGTGCGTTTTGGCAGGCAGCTCAGCACAGCTCAGCTCACTTTCATGTTTAATTAAAAGATAACACACACACACACGGACGCACACACACACACACCGACACACACACACATTGCAGCGGGTGTTGTATATGATTTGGTATGTCAAGTGTTTTAAAACACTTGCTCCAACTCGCCTTTATATCCACATATGATGCAACCTCATCGTATCACATGATTCCGTTTCGATTCGCTGCGTTTGTTGCTCTGCCAGAATTTATGCATTTAAGTTGAGGCAAATTTAACGTGTGTTTAGTTTTCCCCCTCTTCTCTCTCTCTCTCTCTCTCTCTCTCTCTCTCTCTCTGTCTTACTTATATCCTTCTCTATCTGCCTCTGTGTGAGCTGTGCAAGCTAGTGGAAAATATTGCACTGCTTGAGCTGTGAAAACTTTTCTCAGTCTCAGTGTGAGTGTGCACAGTCGTGTGTGTGTGTGTGTGTGTGTGTGTGTGTGTGTGTGTGTGTTTGTCGATTGCAGATGCGAGATTGAAGATTCACTTGCCGCATTTTGTGGCACGTGCAACTTATCGCCCTGTAATTGAAAGCTTTAAAATTGATGACCAACTTTTCTGGCTATTTAGCATATCAGTGAGCCAGAGATCGTAAAACCTAAAACAGCGTATATACATATATATATAGCTGTCTCTTTTTCTCATTCTTTCTCTCTCTCTCTCTCTCTGCCAGTTCATTTGCTTTGTATTTTATTGCACTGCGAATTGTGCGCCATCAATTAATGCGAATGCCATAAAAGTTTTATTAAGTGATTGACTGACCCAGGCCCAGGCGAGAGTTGAGTGACCCCTCCGCTCCCTCCCTCTTCCTCTTCCTCTTCCTCTCCCTAACCAAAACTGTGATCCGAAACCCCAACAAAGTCGTCGTCATCGCCATCGCCATCGACGTCTCGCACTGTTGAAATATTTAAAGCGGCTTAAATAAATTGTGGTTTGTTTCTGGTTACGGTTTCCGCAGCTCCGCCTTCGCCAGGCAGTGGAGAAAATCAATAGAACTGCCAAAGAGTGAGAGAGAGAGAATGGAGACTGAGAAAGCGTGTGAGAGAGAGAGAGAGAGCGAGAGACTGGCCGGCCAAGCCAGTTCGAGGCGTAATCACACATAAAACTCTCGTTAGGCGCATTATATTACAAATTCCATTAAAATGATTATTAAGGCAAGTATTCGCTAATTAATTTACTTGCTACGCACAATGCCGGAGCGCAATTAATAAATCCGAATGAGCAGCTACACATTAGCCAACCAGAGCGCCCCCTTAGCCACTCCCCCACTCCCCCACTGCACCCCATCCCTACCAGGTTCAGCCTGGCAAGAGTCAAGCACGGCAGACTAGTCGAGTGCCCTACACAAGTCGCCATTTTCGATACTCGAGCGAAAGCTCTGCTAATTGAGGAGGGTTAGTTAAATGGAAAGGAGCGAGAGAGAGGGATGGAGGTAAACAGATAGAGAAAGAGAGAGAGAGAGAGCAAAGTTGCTGCTTGAATAAAAATCCACTCATTATTAATACGCTCATAATTAGCTGACGCTTTTCTGGGGGAAATGGAAAATGCTACGAAATACGAAATTTCGAGAAAATCAAAAAAAAAGGTTTGCAAATTTTTCGAAGTGTATTCATATGAAAAAAGAGACTGAAATACACTTTGAAAACAGTTTAATAAATAAATAATAAGCAAGTAAGTTATGAAACAGCTTCTCAAACGATTTCGATAGCCTTTAAGAACCAATTCGGAACCGATTCTTAGACAGTTTTTTTTTGATTTGATATTTTTCAAGTGCATCATAAAAGAACGAGTCATCCCATCCCAAAGAGATCTATGTACTTTAGATTCCCAATAAAAATTTATAATTATTTTTTTTAACTGAATTTTTAAATTTGAATCTTTAAATTTCCTATGAACTCAGTCTTTCAATCAGGTAAAGTGCCAAGATAATTAATGTTAGTCTGTAAAATTCTTCCCTTAACTTCAGATTACGAACTAATTTCGGCAACAATTTTCATATATTAAAAAAAAAACCAAAGAATACTCTATATGATTTTGTGGGCGAACCGGTTCCCCCGAACATAATTTTTCGCATAAAAAGATTACGATAAACACTTCGGGCAGCTTATACACACTCATATTTATATATCAGTACCTTGGGTACTTTATGGCCCAATTGAGTTGGGAAGTACATTAGACCCACTCAAAAAAAAGACGAAAAAACACATGTCGCAAACCCTTTCAAGCGCCACGCATACCTTGCTCAATCCGTGGTAATGAATAACTGCCACCCCCTCCCCCTCCTGCCACTCTGCCTTATGAATAATAAAGCAAATAATCTGTCAGCGTCGCAGACGCCTAACGCACCCCAAACAAAATGGAACCAACTGAAGCGAACTGAAGTGAACCGGGAAGCGGCGCCGGGTCGAAAATGCTGAAACAAACGACTCAATTTCAATGCTGGACTGCCATGGCGTGTGTGGCAGAGAGGGGTAAGGGTACAGGGGTGGGTAAAGAAGGGGGTATGGCATAGTAGGGTGTATGGCATAGGAGGTCGGCTGTGCTAATAACACGAAATCGGATTTGAGCGTTGACCAGTTGACGCTGCGTGTGATAAAAACAACAACACGCAGGTTGCGGTTTTGGTAACGTTGCCATCTCCAACTGCCTCCCCCTCGCTCTCTCCCTGTCTCGCTCTCTTCCTGTCTCTCTCTGGCCGTGAGCACACGCTGCGTATGCGTAACGTGCGTTTTAATGAAATATTGAATTTTATTGCCTGCGTGCCTGTCAACAACTTGCCAGCCAGCCAAAGTCCAGCCACGTCCTGCCCTGACCACATCCAGTCCCGCATCGCAACTTGTCACTGCCTCGAGGGCTCAGCCCAGGACTGGCGTCTCTTTTAATTTGATTTTCAGACAGTTACCCCAGCCTGGCTCTGCCGCACTCCCCCACTCACTCTGCCTCCAGCTACCACACGCATTTTAACGCTTTTTATTTGCTATGCAAAAGTTCAAGTGTATTATTACCAAAAAAAAAAAAGGAAAAGAGGAAGTTAGCAAGTAGAGGGGGGAGTGCCCAGCAGGGGGGAGAGGAAAAAAGAAAAGTTGCTTTATATTTCGGGCCGTCGTACAGCTTGTTGTGCCTCTCTGCTAATAAAAGCAATTTATGAAGCCCAAAGCGCGGAAATGAATTGTTAACAAATTTTGCGGCATTGAAGTGCCAAGTGGGAGGGGTTGGAGAGGAGTGGGAGAGCAGGGCAGGGCGGGTTCAAGGGGACAGATACCCAGTCAACAATGATGAGTGTGTGGTGTGCGTGGACGTGGACATGTCTTGTTTATGCTGCCGCCCCGCCCTGGTTCGAGCACACGCATAAGTGAAGTATTTTTTTTGCCACGCCCACAAGTCGATGGCATTGTGAAATTTCCCAAAGCGCGCATAAAACGCAACATAAAGCAGGGAGAAGAAGAGGGGAGACAGAAAGACAGAGAGAGAGAGAGAGAGAGAGAGAGAGGAGCGCAGCAGAGCAGCTTTAAAAACTGCAACGATTTCTTTGCTCAAAGTTACACAAAGAGAATTAAGAACAAAAAAAAAATCAACCTATTTGAAGGAAAAACCTCCATCTATTAAAAAAAAAAACCTCCACCTATTTGAAGAAAAAATCTCAACCTATTTAGCAGGAATCATTAAAGCGTAGCCCTGCCAAAGCTGCTTAGACAATTTACATATTACCAAGAGAAAACAAAAGCAGAGCATCTGGAAATATGTTAATCCATTTGAATTGCTCAAAGTTTTATGAATTTTTTTTTTTTTTGGTTATTTTATGAATTCCCATGTATTTTCCCCATACACAAATTATATCTGTGATCTGTGTTTTAAATGCCTTGAGGAATTTAATCATAAATCAAGTGGCGCATGATGAAAAATATCCCTCAATTATTTAAACAAATTTTATTGCACAGCTTGAGCTTTAAGTTTGCTTTTCGTTTATGTTTTATTGAAAAGATTTGAAGTAAATCAAGAAAAAGAGAGAGCGAGAGAGAGCGAAGATATGTCACTTTGATTTCTGAAATTAAAGTGCAATTTATTGTGAATTGATTGAATAACAAATTATCAATGGAATCACACAATTTATGCACATTCCAACATGTTTTAGTTTATGGTTATGCCAAGTAAATTGAATTGGGATAAAAGTAGACTGCGACTTGATGATGTGCAGAGATTCATAAGTAGAAATGGAATTATTATGCATATTAATCCTTGCAATATGCAGATATGTAGTTCATAATAATCACGCAATTGTTCTATGATTAATAACCACTTTGGCTAATTGCAACAGCTTAAAAGTGATTATAAATCGAGATTTATTATTCATTTATTTGTATAAAATAATAAAATTAATAAATTGCAGTCACTTGACTGCGGAATACCCTGTATTTAAATGATTGAGACGAAGGATTTTCTGAAGAGCTTAGTCTTATAAAAAGTCTAAATGGAGCTGTTTGTCTGTCGATATATCTGTCTCTCTGTATTTCAATTTATCGGTTTGTTAGTCTGTCTATATATCTGTCTGTGTATTTGTCTATCTGTCTATCTGTCTATCTGTATATCTTTCTATCTGTCTATCTGTCTATCTATCTATCCATTTATCTATTTATCTATGTATCTATCTATCTATTTATGTATCTATCTATCTATCTATTTTTCTTTCAATCTGTCTCTTTTGCTGCATAAATTCTAATCTCTAAAACTCCGAGATTTTTAGAACTATAGGAAAAAACTATATTATAGAAATAATCGTTGGTATTTCTGCAATTTAGAAAATATTTTGAAATTTGTCCACGCCCACTTCCGCCCCGTAAATCGCCTAAATTTCCATGCCAAGTTAAGTTTTCAAGCTAGAATCTTTATTTTTGGCGTGTATAATAATTATCACATGCCAAATGATCTCTGAATATTTACCTATGAACAGATAATATATATACAAATTATTTACACATAGAATTTACCATAAAAAAAACCTTATAAACTCATACACTCTAAATCCATGCTAACTTGTATTAAATCAATATTATAACACTATGATAGAAACTCATACACTCTAAATCCATGCTTGCTTGTATTAAATCAATATTATAACACTATGATAGACACAGACTTGATTTACAGCACGCAGTTCAGTCATATCGCTTGCGGTCTGTGTTGATAAATCAAAATGGAGAAGAAGTTTAAGTAAATATGGCATAAAAACGCAGGCAGATGCTGTGCCAGCTTGTTGTTGTTGTTGTGTTGTTGCTGTTGTGTTTGTAATTGCAGCTGCAACTGCTGCTGCTGCTGCTGCTGATGCTGTTTAATTGCGAGATAAAACTTACCGATAATAAGCAGCTTTATGGTTGCCATGTTTGCCCGGCAGCTCCACGCTGCACTCGTAGTTGTTGTTGTTGTTGCTGCTTCTTTTGTTGTTATTATTATTGTTTTTTTTTTCAATCTATGGCTATTAATAACGATGTTGTTGTTGTTGTTGTTGCGGTTGTTGTTTGTTTGCAGCTCGTTTTTGGCTTGTTATTGTTTATAATGTTGCCGACAAGTTTGCAGCTGCGGGCGCTTTTTCAATTATTATTTACACACACACCGGGACACACACCGGCACAGACACACACACTCACAGTTTAATCCTAGAGTTTGACAAGCACTGCTAGTTTGAATGCAATTGCAAATCGCATGACGCGCATTCACTTTGATTCACTTGCTATTCACTTCAATACACACGCCAGCAATTTCAAATTTCAAATTTAGTTTTTCTTTTGGTATTTTTCTTTAGTATTTTTTGCGTATTTATTTTTGCGTACCTTTTGCGTATTTCTTTTTTTTTTTTGTTGCTTAGTTTTTTTGTGTTTGTTTCGCTGTAATTGAATATTTCAATTAAATTGATTAAAGTTGGAAAAACGCGTTGACTATCCTGACCCTCGGCTGGCATGAATATTTAAAGCCAGAAAATTTCAATTTGTGACTGGCAAAGAAGGTGTGCGAGCGGGATAGAGCGTGCGTTGAATAGAGTTGGCAATACGCGCCTAGACATAAAATTAACATATTTTGTTAATAATCATAATTTCTGCCTCTACGCACGTGTGAGTGTGCAAATGAGCATGTGTGTGTGTGGGAGTATCTAGGTATCTGTATTATCTGCGTGTGTGTGTGTGTGTGTGAGCCATCTTGAGTGCGTCGGACTCGCAGTGCCGACACATGTAAACTGCCTGCCTAATGTCTTATTCATGTTTACAGGCTTGTACCCTGTTGCCGGCTGACCTGACTCCCCGACCTCCTTTCCCCCACCTGCTGCCTGCCTGCTGCCAGCCAGCTCAAAAACTTGTTTGCGTGCTGTGAACTTATTAGCCAGAAAACAGCAGCAGTAACAGCCAAGAGCAACAGAGCAACAGTAGCAGCACAACAATTGAGAGAAAAAAACAAAGCCGATTGACTCTTGCACTTGCAGGATATTACCATTATTCATATTATCTATTGCGATAAATATAAATATATATGGATATATATGTTTATCGAATGTCGCCGATGTTTGAAAATAAATGAGCAATAAATGGGTTTGCTGGCATCATAAATTATTACGCTTTGAGAGCCAATGCAATTCGATGTTGCAATTATTTCACACACGTTTATGGCCAGATTTTTGTTGCATACTTTGCGGCTTCGGCTTTAAAATGACAACACTTGGAGTTGCTGGAGGAAAAGCCAGCTCAGTTAGTATTTATTTAGGCATTCTTAATTTTAACTGGAAACAAATTATCTGTGCTTTGGAAATTGTATAAGAATTTTAAAAAAATATTGCAGTTAAAGTAGTGTATAAGCAATTTAGCTGCAATTTATTGAAGCTAAAATACTGTGCTAATTTTCACTGCATACTTTGCGGCGGTGGCTTTAAAGTTGTACCAAAGCGAGTTGCTGAAGCCGGGCAGCAATTTACGAATTTGTTATTAGCTCAATGAACTTTAATATACCAATTGAACTGTAGCTTAGAGTTTGTTAACAATTCAGAAAATTTTACAATTGAACTAGAAACAGATAAGGAAACAATTTATCTCAAATTTACTAGAGCTAAAATTCTGTGCTAATTTTCATAGCAGACTTTGCGGCGGCTGCTTTAAGGTAAATCAATTAAATTGCTCAGCAGAGGCTTAGTAAACTTTAGTTTCAACGCATAATACTTGTCCAATAAATTCGAAAAAATCCGTAATTAATTTAAAGTTTTTAGAGCAAATTTACAAAAAAGCGCACAGAGTAAATTTTACATTTATCGCAAAGTTTAAACTCAAAAATCGATGGAAATAGTTTTCACATTTTTATTTTGCAACTATTTGATAAAGCTTTTTCAAAATATTTTTTTCAGCACACAGGAATTGTTCCCTTTTCTGGGTATTTTTTACCCCCACCCCTTTCCGATTTATGCACAACTTTTGCAAAATTAATGCGGAATTAAGTGAAAAGTTTTGTCATCTTTTTGCGATTTTGTTGGAGAATTTGTCGCTGCTCGTTTAATTGCGAAATGCGAACTTTGTCGTACAAACTGCGCGCCAAAAAGTATGCAGCACAATGGGCAGTAGAGCTAAGAAGAAAAGAAAAAATGAAAAAGAAAAGAAGCGAAAGAGCATAAAAACCCTACGCTATGGCCACATAATGTGCCATAAGAAGCAGCCAAATCAGCTGTCATGGCAGAGAAATAAAAATAAATTTATTTGCCTGAGCCACTGTTGCTGCCAAGGACAACAAGTTGGCAGCGAACACAAAACGCAACAACAACAACAATAAAATATAAGAGGAAGCAC
This sequence comes from Zaprionus kolodkinae, assembly GCA_018901885.1. Lineage (NCBI taxonomy): Eukaryota > Metazoa > Arthropoda > Insecta > Diptera > Drosophilidae > Zaprionus > Zaprionus kolodkinae. Next base: position 4,987,103 of record JAEIFM010000508.1, read on the forward strand.
AAAAGAAGAAGAAAATACAGGAAAATAAAGAAAATCCAAAGAAATTATACGAATTTGACAGATGAGCCAAGGCGGGAGGAGGCGGCGAAAGCAGAAGACACAAGACAACGAAGCTGATGCTGAAGCTGTAGCTGGCACTGGGCCCAGGTAAAAGTGGAGCACAAGTTTTTGGGGTCTTAAATTGAGCTGAAATTTGTTGCAGCTGCTGCTGCTGCCGCTGCTGCTGCAGTTGGCCCACTTTTTGTTGCAACTATTGTGTATGTTTTGGGTCCCGGCATGAATATGCATGCGGCATGTCGACGACAAGGTCGACAGGCGACAGTTTCTGCCAACAGTTGCACTTTAGCTCCCACTCTCTGTGTGCGTGTGTGTGTGTGTGTGTGTCCATTTGTCACAACTGAGCAAGCTATTTGCATAATTACAACGCACATGAGACGCAGCAGCTGACGACGAGCGCCTGCAAGTAGGCAACGCTTTTCATTAGCCAACACGCGCGCTCAACTCCGGCTACGACTGCGACTGCGACTTGAGAACGTTTTACGATATTGCACGCGCCACGTACCGTTGCTGCTTGGCTTCGGTCTGCTTCGGTCCGCTTTGCCGCCCGTTGCCACCGAATGCTTCTTACCAACTAACACGGAATTGTGTTTTATTGTAGTTTAAGAACGAAATGAGGCACGAGCACGAGCGCAACACGAGCGCAAGCATGCACTCGGCTCGACTCGGCGGGAGACGAAAGGCAACGAGCGCACACGAGGCGGCAACACGAGTCGAGGCGAATGGTGTGCGATGTGCGCAAAGAGAGTCGGCAGCGGCTTGGCAACATTCTCGCACGCACTCTCTGCGTATGTTGCCAAGCAAATGTTGCTGTTGTGCTAGGTCGTGCTCTCCTCTCTCTCTCTCTCTCTCTCGCCTTATGATCCTGCCTTCGTTTTTGCCTTGACGAAGGCAGGTCGTGCCTGTGCTTAAGAGCATGTTGCGTGTTCCATTGCCATCATGTGCCGCTCTCCATTGGCAACATGCTGCTAGCCGCGGCTTGGCAACACAACAGTGTGCAACAGTTGTGCACAGCTGTGTGGAGTGCAACTGCGCTGTGCAACATGCTGCACTTACGCCAATTGCCACTTAACTTAAATGCGGCAACACTCCAAAATTCGTTTTTGTTGTTGTTGTTGTTGTTGCCACAGCTGCCACAATTTAAGTAGCCGGCCTCGGCTTGGCTTGCCTTGGCTTGGCTTGACTCTGAGCCAGGCTCTTGCCTAGCACGCTCTTCCTATCTCTTCATTTCCCCCCTCCATACCACCCCCCTTTCTCCCTCTCTTGCTCGTTGCGCAATCAGCCAAAGTGGCCAAAAGATCCGGGCTCAAAGGCTGCAAACCCCACAGGGTTAACTCATCAGCCAGCTGGTAGGTGTGTGTGTGTGTGTGTGTGTGTGTGTGTGTGTGTGACTAACATGTGCATTAAGCTGCTCCTGCCCGCTTCTACCCGACCTCTCCCCCTCCCCCCTTCCCCTAAATCGGTTTTAGAATATGCACATAAAAAATATTTGCAACTTTGCGCTGGCAACACCTCAGTAAGCACGCACTAACACTCACACACACTCACAGGCACACACACACACACATACTTCCATTCACACTCTCTCCCACACACACAAACACTCACACAGAGATAGAGCTACAAATGCGCATTCATATTCGCATTCGCATTCGAAAAAGTTGTTAAAAAGTCCAAATAAATTTCGTTTTTCTCGAACTGTGGCAAGTTTCAAAGGGGTGTGTGGGAGGGGGGGCGTGGCAGGGGCTGATGTTGCCACTCGAGTCTTTGACATAAATTTATGCGTTTTGTGTGCCACAACAACAACAACAACAGCAGCAGCCAGACAGGCAGCCAGGCAGCCCGTTATAGATCAGGTCATGGATTGCTCTAGCTGCGGGTGCGCCCTAGGATTGTGGGGGGGGAGTGCTGCAAGGGGTGGGGGTGCAACTGCGATGGCGATTGCCAGTGACAAAACTAAAGTGTATTTCAAAATTGAGTTGTCATAAAAACAGGCAGCAGCAGGTTGGCACAGTGTACACTCCATACGTGCAACTAGAAAAAATCATTTAAATCTATTTTAACTGATTTATTTTTTTCCAAACCGAAAAAAATGTTTAAAATATTTACAAAATAAAATTAAAAGAAACTAATATTGAATATATAAAAAAAATTATTACAAATGATAAGCTTAGAAAAGTCTGCCCAAATATTTAATTAAAAATTATATATTAAATTCTAGCTGAATAATTTAAATTTAAAAACAAGTTAAGAAATAATTTTTAACTTAAACAAAATATAAAATTCAAATAAAAAGGAAGCTAAAAAACAATTCCTCAAAATTTAAATTGAAAATTCAACAAACATCTATTTCATGAAATATGTAAATATAAATAAATAAAATATACTCTCAAAATATAGCCTCAAGCCAATACCTAACGCATAATAAATATAAAAAATATGCAGCAAAATCCTTATAGTTTTATAGCCTTTTTAAATGCATAAGCAACGCAATTTGAATAATTAATTTCATATATATATTATGCCACTAAGTCTGCATTAAAATCAATCGAAATGCATAAAATATTATAGCTGTTTTTTTTAAATTCAACTTAATTATAACACTGCAAAAAAAACATGCACGCTGTGCGAAAAACAACAATTTCAACGTACGCTTCAGTCAGCACGCCCTGCCCTAAAAAGTATGCAATGAAAATTAACGCAAGCGCAAGTTTTCATCTACATAGGGATAAGGCTTATAAAGATGATGTCCAGCTGTGCTACAATAGATTATAAAATATATTTTTTTTTTTTTTCTATATAATTTTCTATACTATTTTTTTAAAATTTTCAGAGTTCCTTGAAATTGAAAATTCCATATAAATTTCGCAGTTAAGGTATGCGCACTGTAGTAGTTGCTTGGATCACTGTCTTTTGCTTTTTTATTTGCCACGCCCATAGTGAGCACCTGCCTCCCCTCCCTCATTTCCCCCCTTTCGACGCTTTTGCAGTAACAACTGAGCGAAGTCAGTGCGGAGTGCAAAGCATAAACAGACGACACGACTTTGGCCACTTGAGGTTGCAGATACTTTCACTGAGAACCCCTCCCCCTCCCCCTCCTTGGAGTCCAGCCCCTTGTAGCCCATCAGACTGCTGCTCAGGAGCGACAGACACTTGGCATTACAACTAGTCATAAAATACGGCAAGCTAAAAGCCAAAGAGCACGAAACTTTTTTCGATTTAAATAAAAAGGGTGACCCGCAGAAGGTGGAGAGGGCCGAAGGGTTTGAGAAATATAACGGCAGGCAGTTTGAACTTTGATGGCAAGCAGAGAGAGAGAGAGAGAGAGGGAGAGAGGGTGGGCCGTAAAGCGTATACAACCTGTCCAACACTTTTTGGACTGCCCCAACTTGCCGTGAGAATACAAAAAAAAAAAAATAAAAATAAATAAAAAACCGTGGGGCAAGTCGTAACATTCGCATAGGCTGTCAACACGAAAGATGTAAATAATATTTTGTTGCTGCAGAGTGTGAGTGTGTGTGTGGGTGTGTATGTGTGTTCGTTTTTTCCATTTTCTTTTGTACTCTCATTCGCCTCCGTTTTATTCCCCTTTTTCGCACTGCTTCGGCGACAGACGACGACGGCGACAACGGTTTAAACAGTTTTTAATTAATTTGCACAAGCACAATGCAGACTGACAGCAGCTGCTTGCTATGGCAGTAAGCGACGGGGGCGTGGCAGCCAAATGAAGGGATACAATTAAAATTGTGGCAAGACAGAAGGAGGAAGGGAGGGTGTGGGGGATGATGTGGGGGGCTGCAACTGAAACAGCAACAACTTTCAGTTAATCAAATGACATGCAACACACACGCCATGAAACTGATGGGCGTGGGGCGTGGCTGGCGCACACATAAATCAGTGTGTGCCGCACCCCCTGTACCAGCGCCTCCTCCCATCCCCCTCACACTTTCTTCCTTAATTGCTTAAACAAAATGCTGCGCACTATTGAGCAATTATGCAGCGCTAGAGGGGGAGAGAGAGAGAGGGAGAGAGAGCAGGTCCCACTCCTCCCACGCACAAAAGTATGCAAAACTTTATGCCAGCAAATTAAGAGCCGCCAAAATATCTTAATATATTCAACGATTTTCGACCGACATCAGAGCCCGTCTTCACCTTCTCCATCTTCGTATAATTTATGCGCGTTTTAATTTCATTTGCTGCCTGCCTGCCTGCCTGCATGCCTAACAAATGCCACGCCCCTTTGCCAAAAGGAAAATATGTTATTTTGACACCTTCAAGGTTGCGCCCACAACCCTCTGCTCCGACGCGCCACCTCCGCCAGAAAAAAAATTAAGGAGCAAATTGCCCTCAAGGCCAGCGAGCAGGAATCAATATGCCAGCAGATTGTTCTACACTTGTACCAAAAATTTAGGGGATATTAACAGATTTCCCAACAGGGTTGGGTTCACCACGCAGCCATAGGTCGTTAGAGTCGACGTCAATAAATCAAACTGTTTGGCACTCATTCAAATTGCTCTACTTGTTTATTTGATAGATTTGATAAACTTATCAACGTACAAATAAATTTTATAAGTAATATCATATACGTATATATACTTATTTTTTTTATTTTTAAGCGGAAAAAAATCCAGCAAGCAGTAATAAATTGTGTATAATATTTGTATTCTCAAAACTCACAGGTTTTTTAAGAAAATATATGCGAAAAGTATTAAAAATATGACTCATATATAAATGATGATGATATTTAAATGATTTAAAATAATTTGTATTTATTTTTAAATATATATATAAAGGCATTTTATACATCTGTAAGCATGCAGATATTTTTTCAATAAAATATTTTCCCTCTCCTCCATTTATTTTTTATCTTTAGCCCATATTATACAAACCATTTAAAATTATTTCCTTAAATTTTAAGTGGCTTATAAATTTTTTATGTGTTATACAAAATTGCTGTTGCTTTTCCCTTATTTTGAGTTATTTTATATTTAATATTTGTGATATTTAAAAATTTTTATACTTCTACTATGCTATATTTAAATATATTTAATTAAATAATAATAATTTAAAACATAATAATAATAAATATATATTTAATTTCACTATTTTTTGTTTACTTTTCATTATTGAAAATTTGTTATATTTTTTGTGAATATATTTTGTTTTTTTTTTCAATATTATAGTTTTTATCAATTTCCTTATTTACAGTGTATTCCCACATTCGTTGCGTTGATCAACACATTTCCTGCTCTTGTGTTACTCAACACTTAATCCATTTTGCATAACTTTTGTTGACGCTCATCGGCAGTTACGTTCCTCGTTCCTCCTTTCTCCTTTCCCCTGCCTCGTTGCTGTTCCTTGTTCCTCTTTCCTTTTCTCCCTCTACCTTTCTGCTGCTTCCACGACTTCTGTTCTGCTGCTTCTTGTTTTTCTTCTGTTTTCTTGCCGCATTTCAAAATTCACAATTCAAAACGTGTTAATTAGGCGCAGGATGTGGGCGTGGCGGTAGTTTATACATTTATCGTGCAGAGGGTACGCGGTGGAAGGGGGGGTAGGGTGCCTCAAATGTGTTAATGACTTGCCAGGCAGCCTCTCTCTCTCTCTTTCACTCTCTCTACCTTCCACTCGGAAAAGCCGCTTACCTTTCTTCAATTTCCGCGCTGCCTTAGGCATTTTTCGAGGGGTGTCAATAAAATTAGCATTTTCTTTTCTTTGCCTTTCTGTTGTGTTGTCTGTTGTGCTTTGTTTTGTTTGGCTTGTCGCACAAATTAAAGATAAGGCAAATGAGTGGGGGGAGGGGGAGGAGGTGGGAGGTGGGAGGTGGGAGGGTAACCCGGCACATTACGCAACTAAATATTCATGCGACTTTGGCTTGAAAACTTTGACGCTGCTGCTCAACGCATACTCGCCCACAGCCACGCCCCTTTGGGAGTGGGGGGGTGGCAGGTAGAGAGTGGCCGAGAAGGGGAAGGGGGTGTGGCTGCTGGCAAGTGGCAAGAGCCATAACTATCAAATTACGTTTTCGACATGTGTGTCAGGTCGTAAAAAGCAATGGCATCAGGCAACTAAAGCCAAAACGAAACGAGGCGCAACTTAAATATTTTATTGTAATTAAGCCGCGAATCTCTCCCCAAGCGATGGCTTAAAATCACAGCCAGCTGTTGTCACAGGGGTGAAGGAGGGGGTATAAGCAGGGGGGGGAGGGAGGGCAGGTGGGTGGCAAAGAGTGCGCTTTGTTTCGCTGCTTCACTGATTTATGGCCGCAAGTTTGCATGGCCGCAGCACGCTCTGAATGCTGCGTCTCCCTCCCTCACTCACTCTCTCTCTCCCTCTGGCCGGGGCAGTTAACATTTTGGCTTACTGCACTTCTTAACACTTTGTTGCCGTTAATAATGCAGCAGCAATGGCAGCGGCAATGGCGGCAGCATCCGCCATGCGCTTCCTGTCAGCTCAAGACAAAGCAGCCTGCTGCACTCACTCTATCTCCCTTTTCTGTCTCTCTGCTGCTCTCCCTCTCTACTGCTTTCTCTCTTTTACTATACTACTTCTTCTTCGTCTCTCTACCTTTTCATCCTTTCCCTCTGCCTGTACTGCACCCCACAAAAAACTAAATGAAAACTGTCAAATGAGCCGCAATTGCAATTGTTCTCTCTGCCATTCTTAATGATATGTGTGTGCAGGTGTGTGTGTGTGTGTGTGTGCCTGTGTGTATGTGTGTGTCTAGCTTACTCTGCAAACTTTCACCTGTTAATGACATTGAAGAGTGCGGGGTGCAGCCGAAAGTAACTTTTGCAACAAGTTTTGGAAAAATGTTTTACAACTAAAACTTTAATTAAAAGCGGAAATGCATTATTGAAACCAAAAGCTGAGATTGAGAGCGGGATACAGAGAGGGAGACGGAGAAGAAGAACGAGCTAGCAGCAAATGAATCAGGGCTCTGATGTTTCCTAGATGTTGCGAACTACAAATACCCTCATGAGCAAATTATATAAGAAAATAAATAAAATATTACAAATTAAAGAGCGAATAAGCCTTATAAATTAGATAAAGTTGTTGAAAAATTCTGAGCCAAAAACCATGAGTTTGTTTTTTGACATCAATTTGTACCAAACATAGGATGTTAAAAATTGAAAGAAGGGTATCTTTCTGTCGGGCCTTCAATTTTTAATAGTTTCTATTCTTCTAAGAAAATCACTCCTAAGTTAAGATATATTTTGGATCTTTATAGGCAAACACAACAATTCAAGAACGAATTACGAACTAATTGACAAGGAATCTGTAATTTAAATAAAAATAAATTATAATATACAAATATTGTTTTACTCTTAGGCGTTTGAATAAAACAATAAAAATAGTATAAAAAAGTCAATAATTTGTTTTATTACATAATAAATTAAAATAAATTTAAATGGGGTTTTTTTCAATAAAATATAATATATTAAAATTACATTCTATTAGCAAGCATACTTGTACAGCATGCAAAGTAGTGCAATAAGTCGCTGCCAAGTCTGATTTATTTAAGCATTTTTAATTTATTTGTTATTGAAATATTCAACAAATGACAGACTGATAACTTGAGCCACATAGACAGCTCTAACATATTCAATTCATTACACATTTCTAAGCCATTACACATTTAATTAAATTCAGATTAAAAGCAATAACTTAAAGAATTTTTTTATTTATTTATTTTTTTTTTTTTTGACTAATATGTAAGAGAAGTTATGAAAATAATGAGTAATTTATATAATATTTTGCACTTTATCTAAAATGACTTCAATCATATTTAATATTCTTATTTATTTTTATTTATTTACTTCTTACTCATTTAACTTTATATTTTTATGCTCCAAACCGACCCTACAATGTCTTCAAAACATATGAATACACACTGGTTGGGTTGGCTATGAAATGAGTGGTTAGGAACACACTTGTGCAGTTGACAGTGATGACATCGCTGCGATTACACTGGCAATTGCAGTGTGGATTTATTCAGTTGTAAATCAATAAATTTCAATTAAAATTGCAGACACACGCAGACACGATCCACAACAATTGTCCAGCTTTGCAGGCACCCAAAACTCTCTCTCTCTCACTCTCTTTCTCCCACTCACACTCTCTCCCTCACACACACAACTGATAAATCAAAATGTGTATGCAACTTTTAGCTAACAGTTTTCAATCCTCTCAGCCGGCCATGATGCAGCTGTGTTTGGGGTCAGGCAAATCTCATAATGCGCATTTCCGTTGCCTATAAGCGCCGCTTAGCGTATAATTTGACAAGGTCGCATACTCCCGCATATAATAGATTTGGCATGCGTCTCTCGCGCTCTCTCTCTCTCTCGCTCTCTCTCATCGATTGTCCACCTCCCCCTAATTTTGTTATGCATTTCGATTTCGGCAATTGCCATTTGCGAATTGCGATTTGCAATTTCGATTTTGATTTGCCAGTTTGTGCGTTGATTTCGCATTGTGCTTTGTGATTTTCGGCATTACGTATACGCCTCGCTGACATTATTCGAATAACATTCGTGGTGCATTTGTCAAAACTGCCGATGGCAATGAATGCACAAAAAGGGGAAAAATCGCTCACAAAATATTGATGGAAAAAACAATTCGAATTTTTGAGCTGTGCTTTTTGTCAAACGTTTTGCGATAATTTACTTTGAAATTATCGAGCTAATCAAGTGCGCGCTTTTTGATTCCAAAACATGCTGAGGCAGGCTGAGGCTGAGGTTGAGAGTGAGACTGAGGCTCAGGTTAAGGCTCAGATTACGAGGCAATTTATGCAGGCGCGCGCTACTTGACTGCCCCCCATAAATCGTGCCACAAATCGCAGAGCCGCATGCAACAAATCATGACAACTGCGAGGTGTGCTTGATGTGTTTTGAAGTTGATTTAAAAATTGTAGCTGTTTTCTATTTTGTATCTAAAAATTTATATAAGTTTTATATTTATATTATTCCAAATAATTTTCTATATCATATAATTTATTTATTTATTTTTGCCAAACTGTTTTGAAAGGTAAGATATAATCACTAAGAAATTTTAAAAAAAAAATTTATGTATATTAAAATTAAAACTGCCTTTTAATTATTAAGTTAAATTATTAAAAAAAAAAATTAAGCTTACGTGATATTATTTTCAAAATATTTAAATTGATTTAACTTATGTGATATTATTTTCTGAACATTTAAATATTCATGCAGCACAAAATAATAAAAATAAAGTTGTAGGGTGGAGGGTATATTACAGTCGAGCACACTGGATTGCAGCTTTCTGATTTCTAAAAAATCTGAAAATCAAGTAGACCCATAGAGTATACTTCTAATTAATTAAGCACCCCTCGAATGTGATACTTAAGTGTAGTTTCTGCAAGCGCATAAAGTTTTGAAAGCCCCTATATACATACACACACACACTCATACACACGCACACACACACACACACATAGCATGTGACGAATTGTAATACAAATGAGCTAGAGCGGGAAGCTACATACTTGCAGCTGTCTCCAGGACTGCAGGAGAGCACAGGATTGGCAGAGTGGGGGCAGGGCATGGGAGCAGCTGGAACATATAGTAGGGAACGGCAGAAAGAACAACCCAGAACCTGTTTCCCGGCACGTCGTTTAGCGCAACAACTTAATTTGCATATCAGCGCGGCCAAATTGCAGGCGGCATGCAACGCATAAAACTTGGCAGAGGGAGGGGAGGGAGAGTAGGGTAACTCGGGCCTGGCTGTTTCTAACTGCAAGTGTAGGCAACTTTGTCAGGGGGGAGGGGGAAGAAATTGTTTAGCAGCCTTTGGCAGGCTGGCAGGCAGGCAGGCAGGCAGGCACTTCAAGCACTTCATCAATTTGCCAATAAACTTGCGAGTAGTTTTCGCAATAGTTGCCAACATTTCAATCAGGGCAAACACTCCAGAGCACTCCCCACCCCACCCCCACACTCCTCTTGGTTTACTTTTCGCAGTCAGCGTTAAATTTTATGCACATGCCACACACACACACTCACACACACATAAATCAAATTGGAAATCCGTATTCGAATCCGCATTCGAATCCCAAAGTTGTTGCTGATTTAGCGCAAAATTAACAGGCAAATCGCGCGCCCACTCGAGTTGAGGGACACAGCCAGCAATGTGGGCAATTAATATGAGGAGACAGGGGGAGGAGGGTTGCGACAGAAAGAAGCAGGAGCAGCTAAAGAGGGAGGCAGGCAGAAGCCACCGTCGCGTCTCAAATTAAATTTGCATTTCAAATTCGTCGCTCGTCGACGCGTTTTGTTGACAGCAACTGGAGGCGTGTCCAGGCTGAATCAAAGCATTTAGTTGGCCTGACACCACCTCCCCACCAGCCCCCCATACCCGAATCTATTGACAGTTGGAAGAAGCAGATAAAAAGGAAAATGAAGAAGTGGAAGAAGAAGAGTGCTCGGGCAGGTGGACAGCACCAGCGATGCGAGATGCTGCGAGATGCTGCGCCAGGGGACGACAGTCGGCATGCTCGACTCTCGTCTTGCATATAAATCAAAATAATTTTGTTTGGTTCTGTAATTTGCTGACAAGAAAGGTGGGTGAGGGAGTGGGAGTGGGCAGTTGGGGGAGGGCAGAGGGCACTGTAAGGAAGTTGTGCACTGAAATCATGAAAAGGACAAATGAAGTGAAATTTAAATGATTGCATACTTCGAGGCGTTTGTTAAACCATTTATTTTCACCTAATTGCACACTCGAGTGGACGCACCTCCTTACCCCAACCCGCCTCCCTCCCCCCGCTCTTCAGGCAGCAGCTCTGGGTTGTGGGTAAGGTTAGGTGGCTGTGCTGCCCAGGGTTCGAGAGCTCAGGGTTCACACTTGGCTGAACTGGGCCTGAGAGGCAATGCTGACGTTTTGACACTGCCCCACCCCCCCACTCCATTTTCATTTCCCCTTCCCTTCATGCAGCTACAACTTCATTTAACACACTGCACTGGCTGCTCCTGGTAAAAAAAAAAAAAATTTAGAGCAGGAGGAAAACAACAAAAGTTTTCAGCTGACATGTGCGTGAAATGGTTTTTTTTATTAAATTTCCCTCAACTCGTGTGTTTGTCACAATAAACGAAAACCAATTATAAAGCAGGCAAAGAAAAGTGAAAGCCGGAAATTGCCACAAATGGTAGAGATGAGGGAAACAGGAGGGGGGTGAAAACCACAAAGCAGTTGTAGGATAAACCCATTGTACGATTTTACTGTGGTCATCTAAGTTGTGCAACCTATTTAATTACATATATATTAATATATTTTTATTTTTTAATTTATTTTTTATTTTTATTGTTATTATTTTATTATTTAATTATTTGTTAATTAATAAACTAAATTTTAAGTTGTATTTCAAGTATAAAATTATTTATGTACTATGCTCATTGATAGTTACGAGAAAACTGTTCAAATGAAACATATATAATAATATAATAATATTGAACATATAATGTACAGTTTGCTTTAAATTTAAATAAGATAGAATTATAAAAATTTTTTGGTAATTTAATTTATAACAATATTTGCATTAAAAAAAATTTACTAACCGCATTTTATTTACAACAAATTTAATTAATACTTGCAATAAAAATTGTTTCCTCTCTTTTTCTAAAGACTTATAAATTGAAATTTTGAAAATATAAATACCCTTTCAAATAAAATCCGCTAACATCTATAAATAAATCATTATTTCCTTCCATTATTCACTAATCGAAATCACTATAAATATCTAAATACTGATAGAGAAAATTCCAGATTTTCTGAAACAATTCTACGAAAAATGAGGAAGGTTCAGGTACTTCGTCAAAGTAATAAGAATAAAATGTAACTAGGCTAAGCAAAATGCCAAGACTAAAGAAAGTCCAGTAAAGGGCTACGAAAAGACATGTAAGAAGAAAGAAGAAGAATGGCTTTTTAGAATTCCTGTGGCTATGCAAAAGCCAATTGACTTCTTTTGGATCATTGGGCTTTGAAAAATCAGAATTTCGAAATTGATTTTTTGTCTTATCCATAACGCAATGAACAAATTCCATTGGGGTTGAGAACTCATCAAGATCCAATGAAATATAATATGATATCGGGGACATTTGCTTATCGGACCACCATTTCGATTCTCTTCGTAGCTTTAGCATAAGATAACTCAATTTAATTTGATAGACATAAGGTTTCTTCTTAGATTGTAAAGTGAAAAAAGCGTTTATCAGATTTTCCATAAGCTCACGCTTAGATTTACAATGGATTATTCCGGATGAGAACATATTCTGCAAAAAGATCTCTACTCAATTATCATATATCATATAAATCTGTAGTTGGTTTACTTACATCAGTCGATGGTTCCGTTTCAGCTCGACTCCAGATTAAAATAATTTTATTTCCTAACATTGGAACTAGTTTCCTATCGATTTTTGGTAGAACTTCTTGCTTAGATTTAACCTTAAGTGGCTTGGGTCTCTCAATAGATACTCTCGGCACTTGCACAGTCTTTTTAACCTTTCCGAAGTCAACATAAGTTGACTTGACATTCTGCGACACACACATATTCATCATTCCCATGCCGACAAGTGGTTCCGGTATAACCTCAGCGCATTTCGCTATCTTCGTATTCATATTACTGTCTTCCATCGACATATCTGTATATTAGCAGTTATGGTATATATTATAGTTTTCTTTTTAAAAATAACTAGAATTATGTTATAATATATAGAGTTTTTCCCTGTATTTCTGATCTTGTCTATGCTGTGAATGTGAAGTCAACTGAATCTGTATGCTTTTTCAATGTTCTGAATATATTAGAAAAGTTTACTATATTATTTTGTAAGTATTTTGAATAACCAGATTATTTTGAATACTTTTATGTTATTTTCTATTTGATTTTATTATGTTTTTTATTTCTTTTGAAGCTTTGTTTTTATTACATCAAATACTCTGATTTATGTTATGTGAAATTTATAAAATTTTTGTTTATTTTTTTTTCTTCTCTTTTTCATTTTCCATAAATCCACTATATAATTTTTACGTTTTCTTTAATTTCGAGTGCAGTGACTCTAAAACTGCATATTATTTATAAATCGAAATTATAAAAAATAAAAAATATTTGCAAAGTTTGAACGTAAAAATATCGAAGCATTCTGCGGTGTTTTTCACTAACTGCTGCACCCCGCTCCCTGCTCCTGCTCCTTCTTCTGCTCCTCCGCAAGCCACTTCTTTTGGCTGTCGCAGGAAGCTTCAACTTCCTCCCAAGCAAACTTCTACTCCCTGCTGCCTGCACCCTGCACCCGCGTATCGAGTCGTCTTCATCGTGTCATGACATGTGCAGGAAATGCGTTTTCTGGCGCTGCAGGAGCTGCAGCTGGAGCAGGAGCTGGGGCGGGAGCTGCTATTGCCGCTGCTGCAGTTGCTCGGTTTTGGGTTTTCGGTTTGGGTTAACGGTTACGGTTACGGTTTTTTGGTTATGCCGTGTGCTGTGTGCTGTGTGTGGCGCCTCTCTTCGTGCAGCTCCATAAATATTTAAATTGTGTGCCGCCTCGCGATTTCTTCGTGTTGCTTGCCTGGCTTATATTTTGACAGTTATCGATTCGCTGCTCCACACGACGCTGCCAGAGACGTCGTCGCTGTAGATGGTGCTTTATCTTGCCAGGCTCTTGCAATTCATTTCCTAAAATATGCATGGCTGGATGGGATGGGATGGGATGGGATGGGATCGGTAGGGACGGAAGCCAAGCGGGGCATCATTACATTGGCTACGCGCTGTCAAGTTTGCCTGCCTATGCCGGCGCCCCCGCCCCCGCCGCGTCCTCCACCCCTCATGCTGCTTGCCACATTCAACACATTTGCAATATGTACGAGTTATGCGGCATAAGCCTCTCCAGCTCGCACTCATTTCCTTCTTTTCAGCCAGTTAAAAACTTTGCCAAGTCTTGTGCGCTCTGCTTTGTGCATGTTTAACTTTTGCCTGTCAGTGCGAAGTGGAAATATTCTACTCTTCCCTACCCTTACCCTATAACCCTACATCCCCCTTAGAGCCTGGCCCCTTGCCCCACATGCCGTTCCCCTTGGCTTTGATCAAAGTGACACTCAAGTGCTGCAAATTTTGCAAATGCAACGTTACAGCCTGCTCATTTCACATTCTCCCCCTGTGCCCTGCCTATGCCTTATGTCTTATATACATGACTCTCTCTTACCTCCTCCTCCCCCCGCACCACACTCACACTCACTTGACAGGCAACAAATTGAAACAACAACTCAATTAACACACCCCGAAAAATAACTCAACACATTTGAAAAAGGTTTCCTCACTTTGAGTTGCGAGTTTTGTGCATTGTAATTAAGGCACTCCCGAGACTTATAGAGACTATTGACCTGAATTACGAATGTAAGTGCAAATTTAATTTACTTATATCTGCTCTACACACACACACACACGCACACTCACTCACTCACTGTGCTTGCATAATTGATGTGCAAATATTTGGCATATTCAGAGAGAGGTGTATCAAATTGTCAAGAGGAAAAAACATTGATATATTTGCAAGGGAACTATGTCAGAATGAGAAGGGAAAAGCTGATAAATGACATTTTGTTTATAATAGATATTTATAAAATAGCATAATGGATTTTTTTGACATTTTTCGCTATTTTGGAAATTTAGGTACTGGTCCCGTCTATGAAATTTCAAGATACATTTTCGATTGCGGAGGTCAAAACTAGTACTAAATAATTGTTTAAATCGATTTTAAACAATACTAATTTTGGCCCAAAGATCACCCTTTTTAAGCGGAGCAACAGTTGAGGAACAAAACATTTTCAGAAATTTTTTTTCTAAAAATTTAAAATCGCCTGCTTATACTTTTAATCGATTGCGGAGTTCAAAATTAATATGAAACAAGTGTTTAAAATTGTTTTAGAGGATACTTAATTTTTGACCAAAAATCATGTTAAAGTCGACTAAAAATTTGACATGTTAGACCCTTGACAGGACCAGTATCCTAACTTTCCGCACTTCATAACTTTCTTAAAAATCAAACGATTTTCTTCGGGTGAAGCATTTTATTTACGGTTTTAGTACTAGAATCGACCGGCTTAATTGTTTTAGCAATTTAAAAACCTCAACAAAAATTTTAATTTTTGTGATTTTGGTAATGGTCCCCCCTGTTACATTTTCAGAATTTTTTTTTTCAAAATTTAAAATCGCCTGCTTTTACTTTTAATCGATTGCGGAGGTCAAAATTAGTATAAAACAAGTGTTTAAAATTGTTTTAGAGGATACTTAATTTTTGACCAAAAATCATGTCAAAGTCGACTAAAAATTTGACATGTTAGACCCTTGACAGGACCAGTATCCTAACTTTCCGCTCTTCATAACTTTCTTAAAAATCAAACGATTTTCTTCGGGTGAAGCATTTTATTTATGGTTTAAGTACTTGAATCGAAGGGCTTAATTGTTTTAGCAATTTAACAATTTTTTAAAAATGATTAATTTTTGTGATTTTGATAATGGTCCCCCCTGTAACATTTTCAGAAATTTTTTTTTTGCAAAATTAAAAATCGCCTGCTTTTACTTCTAATCGATTGCGGAGGTCAAAATTAGAATAAAACAAGTGTTTAAAATTGTTTTGGAGGATACTTAATTTTTGACCAAAATCATGTCAAAGTTGACTAAAAATTTGACATGTTAGACCCTTGACAGGACCAGTATCCTAACTTTCCGCACTTCATAACTTTCTTAAAAATCAAATGATTTTCTTCGGGTGAAGCATTTTATTCATGGTTTAAGTACTAGAATCGAACGGCTTAATTGTTTTAGCAATTTAAAAACCTCAGCAAAAATTTTAATTTTTGTTATTTCGGTAATGGTCCCCCCTGTTACATTTTCAGAAAATTTTTTTTTCAAAATTTAAAATCGCCTGCTTTTACTTTTAATCGATTGCGTAGGTCAGAATTAGTATAAAACAAGTGTTTAAAATTGTTTTGGAGGATACTTAATTTTTGACCAAAATCATGTCAAAGTTGACTAAAAATTTGACATGTTAGACCCTTGACAGGACCAGTATCCTAACTTTCCGCACTTCATAACTTTCTTAAAAATCAAACGATTTTCTTCGGGTGAAGCATTTTATTTATGGTTTAAGTACTAGAATCGAACGGCTTAATTGTTTTAGCAATTTAAAAACCTCAGCAAAAATTTTAATTTTTGTGATTTCGGTAATGGTCCCCCCTGTTACATTTTCAGAAATTTTTTTTTTTCAAAATTTAAAATCGCCTGCTTTTACTTTTAATCGATTGCGTAGGTCAGAATTAGTATAAAACAAGTGTTTAAAATTGTTTTAGAGGATACTTAATTTTTGACCAAAAATCATGTCAAAGTCGACTTAAAATTTGACATGTTAGACCCTTGACAGGACCAGTATCCTAACTTTCCGCACTTCATAACTTTCTTAAAAATCAAACGATTTTCTTCGGGTGAAGCATTTTATTTATGGTTTAAGTACTAGAATCGAACGGCTTAATTGTTTTAGCAATTTAAAAACCTCAGCAAAACTTTTAATTTTTGTGATTTCGGTAATGGTCCCCCCTGTTACATTTTCAGAAATTTTTTTTTTCAAAATTTAAAATCGCCTGCTTTTACTTTTAATCGATTGCGTAGGTCAGAATTAGTATAAAACAAGTGTTTAAAATTGTTTTAGAGGATACTTAATTTTTGACCAAAAATCATGTCAAAGTCGACTTAAAATTTGACATGTTAGACCCTTGACAGGACCAGTATCCTAACTTTCCGCACTTCATAACTTTCTTAAAAATCAAACGATTTTCTTCGGGTGAAGCATTTTATTTATGGTTTAAGTACTAGAATCGAACGGCTTAATTGTTTAAGCAATTTAAAAACCTCATCAAAAATTTTAATTTTTGTGATTTCGGTAATGGTCCCCCCTGTTACATTTTCAGAATTTTTTTTTCAAAATTTAAAATCGCCTGTTTTTACTTTTAATCGATTGCGTAGGTCAGAATTAGTATAAAACAAGTGTTTAAAATTGTTTTAGAGGATACTTAATTTTTGACCAAAAATCATGTCAAAGTCGACTTAAAATTTGACATGTTAGACCCTTGACAGGACCAGTATCCTAACTTTCCGCACTTCATAACTTTCTTAAAAATCAAACGATTTTCTTCGGGTGAAGCATTTTATTTATGGTTTAAGTACTAGAATCGAACGGCTTAATTGTTTTAGCAATTTAAAAACCTCAGCAAACATTTTAATTTTTGTGATTTCGGTAATGGTCCCCCCTGTTACATTTTCAGAAATTTTTTTTTTTCAAAATTTAAAATCGCCTGCTTTTACTTTTAATTGATTGCGTAGGTCAAAATTAGCATAAAACAAGTGTTTAAAATTATTTTAGAGGATACTTAATTTTTGACCAAAAATCATGTCAAAGTCGACTTAAAATTTGACATGTTAGACCCTTGACAGGACCAGTATCCTAACTTTCCGCACTTCATAACTTTCTTAAAAATCAAACGATTTTCTTCGGGTGAAGCATTTTATTTATGGTTTAAGTACTAGAATCGAACGGCTTAATTGTTTTAGCAATTTAAAAACCTCAGCAAACATTTTAATTTTTGTGATTTCGGTAATGGTCCCCCTGTTACATTTTCAGAAATTTTTTTCCAAAATTTAAAATCGCCTGCTTTTACTTTTAATCGATTGCGTAGGTCAGAACTAGTATAAAACAAGTTTTAAAATTGTATTAGAGGATACTTAATTTTTGACCAAAAATCATGTCAAAGTCACTTAAAATTTGACATGTTAGACCCTTGACAGGACCAGTATCCTAACTTTCCGCACTTCATAACTTTCTTAAAAATCAAACGTTTTCTTCGGGTGAAGCATTTTATTTATGGTTTAAGTACTAGAATCGAACGGTTAATTGTTTTAGCAATTTAAAAACCTCAGCAAAAATTTTAATTTTTGTGATTTCGGTAATGGTCCCCCCTGTTACATTTTCAGAATTTTTTTTTCAAAATTTAAAATCGCCTGTTTTTACTTTTAATCGATTGCGTAGGTCAGAATTAGTATAAAACAAGTGTTTAAAATTGTTTTAGAGGATACTTAATTTTTGACCAAAAATCATGTCAAAGGCGACTTAAAATTTGACATGTTAGACCCTTGACAGGACCAGTATCCTAACTTTCCGCACTTCATAACTTTCTTAAAAATCAAACGATTTTCTTCGGGTGAAGCATTTTATTTATGGTTTAAGTACTAGAATCGAACGGCTTAATTGTTTAAGCAATTTAAAAACCTCATCAAAAATTTTAATTTTTGTGATTTCGGTAATGGTCCCCCCTGTTACATTTTCAGAATTTTTTTTCAAAATTTAAAATCGCCTGCTTTTACTTATAATTGATGGCGGAGGTCAAAATTAGTATAAAACAAGTGTTTAAAATTGTTTTAGAAGATACTTAATTGTTGACCAAAAATCATGTCAAAGTCGACTTAAAATTTGACATGTTAGACCCTTGACAGGACCAGTATCCTAACTTTCCGCACTTCAAAACTTTCTTAAAAATCAAACGATTTTCTTCGGGTGAAGCATTTTATTCATGGTTTAAGTACTAGAATCGAATAGCATAATAGTTTTTGCAATTTAACAATTTCTTATAATTTTGACAATGGTCCCCCCTGTTACATTTTCAGAAAATATTTGATTTTTCAACATTTTTTTTTTTTTTCATTTTAAATTGCGAGTTTTTAATAGCAAATAGTGATAAAGTGATAAGGAATCCTTAACTTAAATAATATATATAAAATTAGTAATTTATTTAATTAATTAATTTCTTTATTTATTATGGTATTGTTATTAAATTTATATATTAACTATGCGAAAATCATTCATGTTATTATCATTATACCTTTCAAAAATAAATACTTTAATTTTAAAATTAGGCTTGCAATAATTTTCATGGTTGCAAGAGGGCATTGCGAAGTTTTAAAAGTAATTTTAACTACGTGCAGCAATAAGTCATTTTGTCAACAAATTTTGATAGTTATAAAATAACTGCTAAAAAAAACTGAAATCTAGATGATCATACAGACAAAAGGCAAACATGACGTTCAATTAAAATTTTACATAGCTTTTAAGCTTACTTGGCAGTCTTTTCATATCTTTAAATCAAATAGATTCCCATAGAAATTTAATTCAACTAGTTACTGAATCATACTTTTGAATAGATCCAAAAGGGAACACCACGCATGAGTCAACAGAAAAGTTCACAAAGTTCAGAGTGAAAGTAGACTAAAATATCGTCTAGAAAACGCTAGCAAAACCTGCATTTTTTCTATGCAATCAGGAATTTTAGCATGGCGATTAGATTATCAAAAAAGATACAGGTATATATATTGTGAGTACATGTAGCACATACGTTATCAAGCAATCAATATTTTATGTGTATTTTTTTACTGTCGTTTTTGCTTTATCATTAGGCGCACACGGCGTATGAGTAATATTCGCGTAATTACGAAGCTTTTAGGCAGTTTGCTTTCAGTTCTCCAGCCGTCTGGACGTGTTTCCCTAAAGTCTTTACAGTTTTGCATATAACTAATATCTACATAATGCCACCAGGAGATCGTGGCGGACCACCACCACCACGTCGTGGACCCATCATCAATGTGCAGATCGCTCCACGTTGGCGTCGCCCCCAGCTGGTCGTACAAGTGCCTCCACCACGTCCTGCTCCCGTTGTGGTTGTACAGACACGTCCACGTCCACAACCCACCATAGTTGTACAGCAAGCACCACCACCGCCACCGCAATACTATCCACCACCGCCCTCCGATGGACACTTCCACAATCCACCACCTCCACCACGCTACTAGAAGAAGCAGTAGAAGACGCAGAGAAGGAGAGAGAAGACGAGCGCAGATTGGTTCATAATGAATTTACGCAGCACGAACATACATATATCATCGCAGACCTATAGACACAGCTATGCTTATCATCACAAAAAAAAAAAATATAAATATACTATATACTATATATATATAGAGCTATCATAACCATTCGTATCATATGATGGATTTGTTTTGGGTTCCCTTATCTCTTTGCTATCGACAGATAATGAAACTATCGCTTTGCATCAGGTGTTAGCGGCCAGCTGCGGTAATTAGGTACTACACGGATCGATTAAGTTTAGCATAATCTACGCCAAGGCATCTGGGAAGTACTCGCAAGGTCTAGAAAAAATTAAGCCAGCTGTTAGCTAAAAGTGTATTATATTAGTTTATTATGCAAATAATGGGTTGCTCAAGAAGTTCATGTGAAAAAAAAAAAAAGAGGATAAAATGGTTTTTAAACTTATTGAAAGGGCTTACATAGGAGCGTTATACAACTATTAACTATTACTATATTAATAAAATAAATAAAATTGATATCTTGGTAGAGTTTTTTAGAGAACTTCACCCCCAAAAAAAATTTTTGCATTCTTGGTTATCATTGATATGGGGGGGACTTATCGATATCAGGCGACAATGGACATACAAAATGAGTAACCAACTTTGCTGGGGCTGCTTATCTCTGAACTGGAATGGAATTGAAATTGGAAACAGAATGAATATGGAATGAAAGCAGCAGCAATAAGCTGCAGGCCTGATTGATGACATTGGGCAATGGAAGTGGAACGGTTTTCCATTTTGGACACCTCAGCGAATTGTTTTGATAATACGAGTGCGCAGTAGTCAGTGTGAGGTGGTGCTAGAGAGAGCACTGTGGTCGGCCGAAAATATGCGGGTTTACTATGAAGATTCCTATCGCTTTGGTCATCATCATCACCATCATCGCCCAAGTAAGCTATTGACGAGGTACCTACACAGCCAGACACAAACTGTTTGATCGACGGAAATTGGAATTAAGCAATACTAATATCATTTTTCCTGCCTTGACTCTACACAGATATCGAGATTGATGTTTTCTCCGGCTACGGTGGGGCATATTATCCGCCGCCGATTGTTGGGCCCGAGGTCGTCGTCGTGAATCAGGCCCAGAACTATATGCCACCTATGGCAGGTGGACAAATGATGATGCCACAACCGATGCCACAGCCGCAACCCTATGGTGGTGCCATGCCCTACGGATCGACGGGTTACTATCAGCAACAGCAGGGCTATCAGTATCAGCAACAGTACCAGCAATACAATAATCCGCCCTATCCCAGATGGTAGACAAAAAAAAAAAACCATGGAATGACCCAGCTCAAGTGCTCAGCTATCGCCTAATGAAATCAGTTAACTGTTCTGTGTATATTATTACTAAATAAATAATCTATAAATTTTACGCCACAACTACCGAACACAAAGAGAGATAGTAACGCTGTCTATCTGCAAGTTTGAGGAACTCTATTTATTTGTTTTACTGATAGAGGGGTTCTTCGACGCATACTTAAAAGTATGATTAGCTATATGTGTTTACTAAATACTTTTTGTAGTGTTAGATAAGGCTAAATTTTTAGATAGCTACTAGTCGCCTAAAAGTATACCATATGGAAAAATTTATTAATTGTTAATCAAGTAAAATATTGCTTACTTTTCTTTTTAGACAATACAAGAAATTATTAAGTCAGGCATAATAATATTACGAATTGAAGTTTTTATATAAGACGTATCTTATTACCTACCTTTGAAGGATAGCATACTATACTATTCCATATATATTTATACTTCTTACTCATTTTCAATAAATACCAACTGATTAACAATTTAATTGCGGAGCTAAGATTGAGGATTTTTTTTTTTTTTTGTTTATTTAAAAACAAAGACTTTTCCAGTTTCTGAAATTAATTTTAACACTCTCTAGTTTTATTTTATTTATCTCGTTTTCTTCTTTATTTCTTTTGTTTGAAAATTTAAATTTGCAAATGATATATATATGGTGAAACTCTCCTATTATTAGACTCTTTCAGCTTGAGCCTATAGCTTTACTTTTCCCTAGTTCCATTCCCATTTCTATCCCTTTTTAGTTTTCTCTTACTATTTCCTTATTTTTCATTCTCTCTTTATTTCCTATTTGCCCACATATTACAATGAAATTATGCACTATCGACATGATTCATTTGTTGATATTTTTTTGTTTATTTGAAATTTCACGATATTCGTGTGCAAATTTTGGAAATCTAACAACATTCACTTCTCACCCTCTGCCCCAATCGGGCCTGGACTGGAAATCGTTTATCATTATTTATCGCAGAACTTAAGACCACCTGACAAGATAGCAATAACTAAGCTCTATCTGCAAAAAAAAAAAGTACCGACTCGATCGAGTGTCTCCTTAAATATGTTTAGGGAATGCGCAAATGGTTCAGTCGACGCTTCGCAAAGCCAAAGTCAAGTACTACGGAAGAGACCTGCTGAAGGACTAAAGGACTATATATATATACATAATATACCGTGAACCATGTCTTACTACGACGACGAGCGCCGCCATCATCACCATCACCATCATCATGGGGGCCGTCCCATTGTTGAGGTCGATATTGTGCCACCCAGGATTCCACGTCCCATTGTCGAGATCGATGTGGGCTCTCGCTATCCACCCGGCTACAGACAGGAAGTGGTTGAGGTCATCACACCAGCTGCCGTCTACCAACCCCCACCGCCGCCACGTCCCATTATCGAGGTCGATGTGATGCGCCCCAGTCGACCCCTGATCGAGTTCAATATTGGAGGACGTCGTCCGCCCCCACAGGAGGAAATCATTGTGGTGCAGCAGCAACAGCAGCGACCCTGGTAGACATAGGCGTGTGTGTGTGTGTGTCACTTAATTGAAATGGGTGACACAACAGAAAGAATATTGCAGAAAAACCAACTTAGTATTTATTTTTAATTGAAATTATATTATCATGTGAGAGTTGAAAAACACTCGAATAACAACAACAACAACAACAGAAATATTAAATATTTATTCCGTATGTCATTGGCATTAATATGAAATTAAAACCTCCTGTAAACGCTGTCAACTATTCCGAATGGGCATTTATTCATTTATTCATTCATTCATTCCTCGGGCTTGGCCATTTGACGGGTTATCGTATTGGTATTTAAACCCCATTGACAAACCTGACAATCGACTGGGTCATTTAAAACTATTGATTTACTTTGAATTCAAATTCCAATTTCAATTTGAATCCGTATTGCAGTTTATCAATGTAATCAATGAACTATTCGCCAGATTAGGCTTTGTCTCGGTTTTTCTTTTGTATATTATTTAGTATTTTTTTTTTTAAGCTGCGTTTGCCCGCAATATTTTTATTATTTATTATATAATAACCAATTTCATGAACTCCATACTGCCAAATTTCACAATGCTTTGACTTAAATTGGGATACTTTTAATGGTATTTTTTAATAACTGCAGGCGATTATAAATACTCAAAAATACTACAATATAAAAAAATGGATAATTTGTTGATAAATACAATACAATAATTTGATAAGTCAAATACTTTGTTTTGGGAGCTTTATGAAAGGCTTATATAGTCACATTAATCATGTAATCAATTCATATTTATATATAAATGTTTTTTAAAATACTTGATACTATTAAATACTATTGTCATAAACAGTTACTCTAGATTCAAAAATAAAAACCTTTGGTACCTGTCTTAAATCTTGCAAATATATATATTAATTATTATTTACACAAATCAAGTTCGAAACTAATTCCGTTTTATTTACTAATTAAGTCAGTTGAAAAAGAAAATGGAAGATTTTAAAGCATATTTCTATCAGGAAATATCCATATTGAAGGTCAGAGCAAACTTTAAGTACAGTTGCCCCCCAGGGAGGCTATCATTAGAAGTAAACAATATTTTATACCTGGATTACAGAACAATGTGATATTATTTATGGTGTAGTGCGCATGAACCTGTTCCTTGTTAACCTTGACTGATTGAATAACTCTCATGACTCAATTCGAATTATGCTAATGATTGGGGTATGCCCTCGACTTAAGATACTCATGAGTCACGGGCGAAAAAGACATGCTCTAAGACGATACCCCTTATGAGGCATTCCACACTGCACTCGATCGCCCTGACAATGACAGTACATGAATCACAGTTCGAAAACTCACATTGGGTCTATCAATTAAGTCGATAAGGCTCTACTTCACACACTGATAAGCGGTGTTATTATGATAAGAATTACGTTAACTGATTGCAGCAAATCGATGTTATAAATGCAAAACATCGATGGCATTTTGTGGCAGTCGAAAGCGAAGCAAACAACGAAACAGAACCCAATCCCAATCAAAGGAAAATGGCAACAATTCAAGAGGTGCAACAGGTGAACATCCAGTGCGAGTGCCATCATCGTCATGGACCCCTTTACCTGCTCCGACCCTGGGCCTGGGGCGCACCATGTCGCCGCTGTGAACGCATGATGGAGCGTAGTAATGTCGTTGTGGTGCCATCACCCCCAACGGCTGCAGCCATCACAGTCACCTCCACCTCCTCCTCACGCCGGCGACGTGGCTCGCCAGTGGTCATCACAACCACCACACAAGCACCGCCACCTGCTCCATTCCCCCAGCAACAACAACAACAACGACAAGTGGTCACTGTAACCCCAGCACAAACGGCCGCAGAGTGGCAGGCAGCCCAGCTACCTCCCAGATACGAAGTATCTGTCGCCCAATAAAGCCGAAATTCCTGGAATATCTAATTTAATTTTCAATTGGAAATTCTGCATACAAATTTGGCATTTATTTTGAAAATAATTAAAACAACTTTTGCAAATGCAAGACGCATGATTTCTATGCTACTTAATATAAACAAACCATATAATATTTTTATAAAAAGATATTTCAAAAAATTAAATTAAATGCAAGGATTTGAAGAAGTTAAGGAAATTAAAATCCTTACTATTTTCAAATTTTGAAAATAATTCAGGAAATGCAGCTCTTATATTTATTTATTTTATTAAACAAGAAGATTTTATTTCAAAATTTGAAGAAAAATTTAAAATAGCTCCAAATATTGTATATATAACCTATGAATATTCAAATCCTTATATAATTCAGATAATTCTTAAATATTTATTATTTAAAATACAACTCAAGATTAATAAAAAATTGTATCGTTGAATTCTTGCATCATAACTTATTTATAGAATCTTAAAAAGCCAAGCTTAGTTATTGAATTGGTTTCCAAATTTTCGAATTTAAGAGAGTAATGCTTTATTACATTTCAAAGACCTTAGGAATCTATTTAAACAAGCCTTAGTCAAAAAACTGAAATTAAAACAAATAAAGTATTTTTCAAAAAAAAAAAAGTAAGCAAAATAGAAATTATTATTATACTATGGGAAATTTTGACTTTATGTTATTATTTTTCATGACTTAAAAAAATAAAGTTCCTAACTTCTCGATTTAAAAAGTTTCAAGCAGAGTTTGCTTTATAAATTATGAGCTGCATTTTAGCGGGATAATCAAGAAAAATAAAACTGTTTAATCATTGATAAATGGCCAAGATGCCCAAGTAAAGCAAGAAGACAAAAAGAAGAAGAAAGAGAGAGAGAGAGAGAGAGAGGGAATGAGAGATCCAAGTGTTTTAAATGTCTCAACAAAGCGTGGACAACAATAACAAGAACAACAAGGAGAAACGTGAATCCTGCGGGCTGCTTGTTAAATGAAAATTAATTGGCTACACTAATAGTGTTGCCAACTACTTTGCGCAATTAAAACAAATTGTATGTAACAGATACAAGAAAAAAAAACTCCCTGTCCCAGTCAGGATCCCAGTTCCAGTCCTAGTCGCCGTCGCAGTTCCAGCCTCGTTTCACAGCCCAACCGGAAAGGATACAGACTGCATGTGTGTCTGTGAGCGGGGGGTGTGTGTGTGTGTGTACCAAACCTCAACCTCTCCAGCTCCTCCAACTCCTTCAGCCCCTGGTTTCCATGAAACTTTTCCGCACATAATAATTCATGTTAAACTTGCCCCTGTTTTAGTTCTTCTCACGCCTCGTCTTGGGGTTCCTTGGAACCGCTGGCTGCACTTGGGGGCACCGCCAGACGCGTGTTTAGGTATGTTTCATTCACTCATTCAGTTGGTCATCCATTCATTCACTCATTCATTCATTATTTAACAAAGCGGAGCCAACACGCAGGCAGACACAAACTTATCCAACACGACCAACGTGCCGGCACAGGCTAAAGATGGTTTAGCTCGGGACTTACAGGGGCCGTTGTCGTCGCTCTAAAGTTTTTTTTTTCCAGCCTGTCAGAACAGGCTTTGCCCAACAAAGCTGAGCGAGGGTAGCTCGAAGAGTTTTGCATTTAAAATTACAAAAGGAAAATTAAAGCAAAGAATTTAATCATGGAGTAGGAAACTTTTTAAATATGCATTTCATATATTTAGCTAGTTATTATACTGTATATAATTAGACAATTTTGAAAAAGATCTATTTTATCAATTTTTTATTTTAGAAAACTTGGCATCACATATCATGCTTATTACGTATTTTATCTTTGTCCTTTATAATCATAATTCAAGGAGTTTTGTGTTTTCAATTTAGACAATGATATGTTTCATGTCTCTGCTCCGTAACATACTATAATAATTTAATATATTTTACATATTTCCCTTAATACTTGCACTATGAAAACTTATTATAATTAATTAATTTATTTATTAACTAAAATGAATAGTTTCTTACTTGAGAATACTGGGAAGTCTTAATAAACACACGTTTATCTTTATTTAATAAAGTTTTTAAGCTACGATGTTAGGCATGAGCTAGTTGCCATATTTATCTAGCTTATGTTCATCCCCCCAGAATCTCCCTATTTCTTACTCATTTTTGTTTATAATTTTTTCTATTTAATATTTCTCGATCAGCCTCCTTCATAAGCTCACTTATTGTTCATTTCTCTTTTCTTGACTCGCTTCATTTCTCGCTAGTCGCCGGCTTTGTTTTTAGTCCTGTTCCCCTTAGACAGCCCGTTTAACCTGTTGTTTTTGAGAAAAACAATGAACATATTATGTTTTTCATAAGACTGAAGAATTCTGAGAAGGCGAAGGGTGTTAACAGGTCGCCGAAAACGAGGTGTTTCCGCCGCCGTGTCGAGGGTGTTGCATGCCACACCGAAAACAAGTGACGTACCTCTTGTCTTCCCCCGCCCCCTGGGCTTGGCCCATTTTCTGGATGATTAGAGAACTTGCAGCTGCCTTTTAGCCTGGGCTTTCTTTTGTTTAAACCCGCCATTTCCCGCTATTCATAGCACTGCACTGCCTTTCAGACGTCAGCTTTGTCTGGTCCCGTTTTGTTTGGCCTTTATAATATTATTTTCACTCTCCAAAAATTTCGGCCAGGCCCCTAGTTTTTAGCATTTTCAAGCTAGATTTTTAATTGTGTTTCCGGCAATTTTCACTCTATTAAAAAATTTACTTCTATGCTCGTCCCACATGTGAGCCAAGCAACTGACAGATTCGGCCCCAGCCTCTGCACATCATGTGCCACATGAGGCTAGAGACTGGAGTAACTGAGCCACATCAGGCAGCTTGATCATCAGCATCATCATCAGCATCATCATCATCGTAATCATCATTATAATGGGCATTGTCTGTTGGCAAACCAAATTACATTAATAACTCGATACGAGCAAAACATAAATCTGCGCCAGTTTCCTCAACAGTTTTCAGGCAGTAATAGAGACGGAAATGTGTAGAGTGAGAGTAGAGAAAGAGAGAGAGAGAGAAAGACAGGTACTGTCATATCTCAATCATAGCATTTCTCTGGCTGCCCAACTTTTCCCCCTCTCTCCATCTTTCTCTCTCCACACACTGTCAAAATCAATCTGCACCTCCCGATCTGTCTCACTCGTTCTTTGCATTTTGCCTTTGTCTGTGTATACACTAAATTTACAACAAAATACGTACATGAAAATTGGCAAACTGGCAAATTTTAAAACAAGTCAGAAAAATTTTCTATACCCCCACGAAGTTTGTATACCCTTTGCAAGGGGATTAGCAAGAGATTAAGTAGAAAAAATATTGATGACGACTTGTCTTTGCTTATCTGATTTTTTTCGGAGTGTAAGCATAATGATATGTGTATAATTTAAAGCTCCGATAAGATACAAATATTATAAGGAAGTCAAAGTCTTATAATAGACCTTCAACCTACATATCTAGCTATCATATCTATATATATTTATTTATGTATTGTATATTAATAATATTAAAGTCTTTAGATTTTAAGATTTGAATTGACATTAAATACAAAACAATATAATTATTATAAGAAATATTTATTATAACATAAATAATTATATTTTAAACAATATATTAGAGTATCTTTGTAATTTCTTCAAATAATTAAACATTTCTTTCTTCTTTTTCTACACTTTATACACGAAATTTCACATTATTCACCTACTGTGAATTTTTGTAAATTTCAGCTTCAACAATGCCTTAATTTGCTCATAAAGTAACCAACCAAAGCCTGTGCTATAAATCAAATACTACGTCGTATATGCCACGACTAATCTACTTTTGTGGCACATATACAATAATAAAATTTAAATACTCTCTATAGGGTAAACGTGTATTGGAACGACACAAAAGCTGCTGCCAAAAAACCGCAAATGTTAAGCAATTTTCGGACCTAAATTGTGCCACGCCCCTGCCTAAGCTTAGTCTCTCTCTCTCTCTCTCTCTGTGTGTGTGTGTGGATGTGCTGTTATTGCTCATTGAGGCATATAGAGAACGGCTGAGACCAAGAGCTGCTCCCAGCAGAGAGCACAGGATGGACAGAAGCTCAGCCTCAGGTTCAGCTCCAGCTCCAACCTCAGCCTCAAAATTCATGAAATGTCTATTCTAATCCGGAAATTAAATTCCATTTAGAAATTTCGTATACAAAATGGGCGTCAGATTTGTGCTACGTGTGTGTGTATGTGTGTGTGTGTGTGTGTGTGGTCAAACGTGTATGTTTAAATAATGGAACCAGAAGCAGAGTCGAGCAGCAGGAGCAGCATCAGTCGAGCCCTGCTGACTGGTCATATATGAGTCGAATTGAGCTTAACCCACTGCGAACTGAGAGCTATGGAAATTGTTGAGTTTATAAGAATTTTTATAGATTTTTCTCATTATGATTTAAAGTAAACAAATGCATAAAATGTTGTCCTGTCCCAATAAGTATGCTACAAAAAAGTAACTACCTAAATATGTGATTACTAGCCAACAATGGGTTAATTTGATAGACATTTATAGCACAATTAAAATGGAAAAAGAATAGGCTCTTGTTCAGAGAGCAGAATAATCGGAGCACGCACCAGGTGTGAGCAAAGAGAGAGAGAGAGAGAGAACAAGTGGGAGAACAAGAGAACAAATCAGCAATTTTTATTTGTTTGGCAGCCAATTTGGGCAGGCTATCTAAAGGAAGGTAGGGAAGGGGGAGGACTATGTAGGTGTATTGCAATCACTTTGGGCTGACGGCATAAAAAGTGTCAACTAATCAAATGTTAAACAATAAAGAAAACAAAGAAGTCGAGAAGTCGAGAGACGAGACAATCAAAATACAAAAGTGCTGGCAATTTGTATATAGAGTAGATGATGGGCGCACTTTGCCACGCCCTATACTATATGTAACTGAAAGGGAAGGGGCAGGCAAAGCCATTTAGTTCATTTGTTTTGCGTGCGCAATAAAATTTTTATCATTTTTTATTTGTTTGTCTCGCGAATGCGAGTGCGAGTGCGAGTGCGAGCTCGAACGCGTTTTAAAACGCGCGCAAACAGCGCGAAAATGGGGTAACAGCTCGACTCGCATGATGGCAACAAAAAATGTTTATGGCTTGTTATTTGAGCATAAAAGCATTTGGCAAACGTCAGGGGGGAGCTCAAAGAACGTGACACTCTCCATATGAGTAGCGCAGGCACCTCCCACCCCCCCCCTCCCTCCTACCCACCCCCTGCCATAGCCATTGCTAGCATGCAAAAGAAAGAATTATCATTTGAAACGGAAAACCGCCTGCAAAGAAATGCGTATAAAACAAAAGACAAAGAGACAATGAAATTGTCAAAATATATGTGAAACGAGAGACACGCATCACACAGTGGCGTAGTGGAAGGGGGGCCAAAAAAAAGGGGGTCGGTCTGGTGCCGCTTGCTAACAAACAAATAAATTTATGTGCGCCATTTACAAATGAGAGCGAGAATTGAGAGAGCAACATCAGAGCCAATAAAAATTACAAAGCAAGTGGCTGGAGAGAGAGAGAGAGAGAGAAGGAGAGAATGTGCAGGGGAGGGGGTAGAGAAAGTGTCGACACTTGG
Organism: Zaprionus kolodkinae; assembly: GCA_018901885.1. NCBI lineage: Eukaryota > Metazoa > Arthropoda > Insecta > Diptera > Drosophilidae > Zaprionus > Zaprionus kolodkinae. The sequence continues at coordinate 5,017,489 of JAEIFM010000508.1, forward strand.
CCCCAAAATGGTAACCCTTAAGCCAGGCGCCATGACACGTACAGGCAGTGCCACAGAAAGAGGGAGAGTGAGAGAGGGGAAGGCTGATATAATAGCAGCAGGCAATAGAGAGGCAAGAGAGAGGGAGAGAGGGGAAGGCAGGGAGAGCCAGCGAAATGCAGAGAGTGCGAGAGATTGGGAGAGCGTGACGCAAATTGCTAACAAGTAATGGCAAATGAAAAGCAAAGCGAACATAATAAGAAATGTTGCACTGCCAGCGCAGGGGTAGGGGTTGGTGGGAAGGGGGAAGGGGGTAGCAATGGGTTGACTGAGGTTAAGCAGCTGCAGCGCATGAGGTTAGCGCCATTGACCGGAAATGTAAAATGCACTTAGCAGCATCGTTTGCCCACTTCCCCTCTCCCCCTGCACGCTCCTCCTGCCTGCTCCCTGCCACCTGCCTCCCCCGCATGCCTCGCTAAGCTCAGTGCAAAAATATCGCTATCAATAAATTCGCACGTAGCTGCCAACAACTGCTGAAAGCCAGTGCGAGCGAGTGAGAGAGAGAGGGAAAGAGAGAAGGAGAGAAGAAGAGTGTAAGGAAGGAAGAAAGAGAGGCAAAGCCAGTCGCCTGCTTAGTGTGGATATATTCGTGGATAATTGCGAAAAGCCAATGCCGCGCACTGCACTTTTTCGACTGCCCCCCCTGCGCCTTCTACCCCCTACCCCTCCCTATCCCCCTCCCGCCTTCTCTACGCTTGCCTGGCACTTGCAATTTGAGCTTTGAAACAAACACGCGCCAGCACAATCGCCAGCAAAGTCAGCATCAGCTGCTGCTAGAGGCAGCCAGGCAGGGTTAAGGGGTCTAAGAGGGGTTAACGAGAGGGGGGGGTCGAGGGGTACAACGTTGCTGCTGCGGTGACTGCTTTTAAAGGAAATTGCTTCATTAGTGCTGCGGCTCGACAATGGCAAAGGCAGCGACAGCGACAGCGGCAACACCAATTCCAATCGAGTTAAATTCATTTTTTTTTGTTTCCACATCATTTCCAAATTGAGTTGCATGTGGCATATGCCGTGCCACAAGTTTACAATGCTTCAATGCGTTGCCAGGTAAAAGATCAATTAAAATTACGAAGGTGAGACAAGGTAACAATAAAACGGACAAAGGGGGCAAGGAAAAATTATATGAGCGGAGTGTCAACTTGTATAAAATTATTTATACGAGTGTTTATTAGAGGATGTATAAGTGTATTTATACGAGTTCTTATTAGAGTATTTAAAGAGTAATTATAAGACATTTTAGAAGATTATTTCTAAGAGTATAAGAGCATTGATAGCAACATTTCTTTTATATTTATGTGTAAGATTATTTATAAGAGTAGTAAAACTTAAAGAAGTTCTTATAAGAAATTGTATACGAGATTTTTTTAGAGTGTTTATAAGAAATTTAAACATAAATTTTAAAACAGAGGTATAAGAGTGGTATACGAGTTTTATAGAGTGCTATAAGAGTGGTAGAAGACTTGTATATGGTTTTTATTTTTGGTATAAGAGCTGTATAAAAGTTTCAAGAGGTTTTTATAAGAACTGTATAAGAGTTTTAAGAAGGTTTTTAAAGGTACTGTATAAGAGTTTTAGGATGTTATTATAAGTGCTGCATTAGAGGTGTACTAAGTAATTGTTATTAATGCATTAAATATGCTCATAAAAGTATGCTACATAAACTTAAAATGCCTCATGGAAATATAGATATAAGACATACCCAAAAAAGTATGCAACAAAAAGAAAGATTCCTCAGCCATTAAGAAATTAAAAATATCCAAAAAAAAAAATATGAAACAAAAACATCAAGTTATTCCTTAGTAGCCAAGTCTCATAAACTATGGACGATAGCTTTAAGACCCTTTCTCTCACACACACACACACACACACACACACAGTTAGCTGCTCCTATATCATGCCCCATTGTGGCTAATGAAATTTAAGGTAGGCAACTTTTAGGCTAATTGCCGCAAATAGAAAGCAAAATATAAAGCAAATTTATTTGTCTATGTATGTGTAGCTATATATAGGTTTATTTATCTATGTGTGTGTGAGGCTGCGTGAGGCAACAGAAAAACAAACACGAAATGCGGCACGCTGACTAAACATATTGTTGCTTCTGTTCCTCCTCCTCCTGTTGCTGTTGTTGTTGTTGTTGTCGATTGTAGTTGTTGCTGGGCTCGTTTGCATTCATAAATCAAAGGAGCATGTGTCTGTCTATCAGAAATGGGCAGCCCGCTCTCTCTCTCCCTCTCTCTGTCTCTTTTCCTGCCCCTGCCTAAAACATCCTCGATTATGCTCCCGAAAACGAAAAAAATGGGCAAACAATGAAGCTGCCCCAAAAGATTATATGGAAAATGGCCGCACAATAAATACCATGCAATACGTATAGGAAAATATGAAGGCAACAACAGCAGCAACAAGAGAAACAACAGCAACAACAACAACAACAACACGAGCAACAGCAACAACAACTGCAAATGGAGCATAAATTACACATGGCCATAGAAAAATGATACGCCGACAACATAAAACAGATGCTGAATCGGAATGGTAGAGGAGGCAAAGCGAGAGAGAAAGAGAGATAGAGGGAGTGAAGTGCACAAAGATAGGCAGAGGGAAGTGGGAGAGAGAGAGAGGAGGAGAGAGGGAAGCGAGGGAAATGGTCGAAAAACGCGCGCTCTCATCATTTATAAATGCTCGCGGGACTTGGAATTGTATGAGCAGTAGCAGAGGGACAGGCAGACAGAAAGAGAGAGAGAGAGAGAAAGAGAGAGAGTGAGTGAGGCCTGGGCTAAAACGAAAAGGAGCAGCAAATGATGTTAGGCACGAATCCGGCAACGAAAGTTGCGCAGTTCCGGGGCTAATCGCGTTACAATGAAAATTGATGATGATGCTTCATGAAGCAACAAGAGCAGCTGCAGCAGAGAAAGAGAGAGAGAGAGAGAGAGAGAAGGGAGAAGCAAAAACGAACGGAAAATAATAAAAACTATGCAACATATTTTGGTAGCTGCCACAAAGTGGCCAAAACGAATGCGAGTCGTGTCATTGACTTTGTTGCAGCCACTCAAATTCAATTGCCCCGCCCCGGCAACAGCAACAGCAGCAACAACAGCAACAGCAGCAACAACAGCAACAACAATCAGTGCAGCAACAATAACAAATCCAGCGCAAATATTGTCAAGCGAGTCGAGTGTCGCGTCGGCGGTCGCAAGTTAACAAAGTTTTGCAGCCAAAACCAAAGCCAACCCGGCAGCAACAATCCAAACACAGCAACAGCAGCAACAGCAACTGCAACTAAAACAACAAGTTGAACGAGTTGCAAGCAGAGCCCGTTGGCTACTTAACTAGCCAAGCAGTGTAGCAGGCACTGCACTACCAGGGTATCTACCCTGTAGACGGGCCGGTTCTGTTCGTAATACCTGCATAACTATTGTGTTTGCCCGCCGAATGTGCTGAAACTAACAGCATAGCTAAAAAACTAAATTTACTTTTATTTTACCCAATTTCATAATGATATCCTTACAATTAAACGGGATAACTGAGTATTAAAATGCAAGTATTAACTGCAAAGGAAAACAAATATAAAATAAACTATTAAATAAACAAATTTCGTAAGGTTAACTTAGCAATCCATTGAGTTATTTTAGTAAATTTTAAAAAAGCAAGATAAATAAAGAAAAATAAATTATAAAATTACCTAATTTCATAGTGTTAACTTTAAAAATAAACTAAAAACTTAAGAACACTTAGCAACAAAAGAGAAACTCATGTACTTACTATTAAAAAATATTCAGACTTGAGCTTTTGATTTTTCTCTTGTTTAATATACCCACTATAATAACATTTTCAATGGGTATTATGTGTGTTATACAAGTAAGCTGCACTGATTTCAGACTATCTACCTCTCTCTCTCCCCCCTCTCTGCCCCCTCTCTCTCTCTTTCCCTCTTTCCTGCTTGCTCACATGTACAAGTGTGTAAACAACAATTGAGCCTAAAATGTGGAACGCATTTAATTGAATTGAAAAACTAAACAGAAAACAGAGAGAGACGGTGAGAGAGAGAAAGAGGAAGAGAGGAAAAAACCAACAACACAAAGTTGCAGCTAAAATGCTCTAACACATGTTCTAACTGAGTTAGGAGAGCTAAAACAAACATGTAAGGATCATGAGCTACGAATAGGTTTAATCACAGTGTGTGTGTGTGTGTGTGTGACGGAGGTAAGGGAAATATTTAACAATTGTTAACTAGCATAGCATTTTGTCTAAACTCTACTAGAGAGCTAAGTGAGGAGTGTGATTTCCAAATTTGATATCTAATGAGATTATAAAACATTATATTCCAAAAAGACTGCACAGAGAGAACTTCAACCCTTTTTTAGAGACCATAAAGTAACTGCAGCTTCTACGACCCTCATGAAGTTAAGTACTTCAAGTACTCCAAATATTTATCCAATAAATTCAACGTCTACAGGGAATAACCGACTCACTTAGTTTCAAATTGCGAATGCTTTCCGTTTCTGCTTACATATCCACAGGAATTGTGACTCCTTTTTTGGGGCGCAAGGGTTAATCCTTTTCCCAGAGTCGAGGGTTTCCCTGAGGTTTCTCTTCACTTCTTTATCAGTCCCTCCCCCCTTCGAAATGCTTTGGTTAACTGGAGTAGCTCGCGGGGTTGACTTCGTTTTGTTGGGTTTTTGATTTAACTTGAGTGGGTAAGATAAATTAAATCGGATATACTTGTTATATAGAACTCTCCACTGTCCTTACTTAACATTCTCCACTCTGTGCTTTCCGTTTCGTTTTCTATCAGCTGTGGCTTCTCCGTTTTGTCTTTTATTGATGATTTCTTCCTAGGGTATTATATGTTTATACTGGACTCTCCATTAATCTCCCTTTACTGAGTTCTTTTCTTTGTGTTTTATTTAATCAGCATTCTACACTCAGCTCTCTCTACACATAGCTCTTTCTACACTCAGCACTCAGCTATCTTCATTCAACTCCTCCACTCAACTCTCTCCACTAAACTTTCTATACTTAATTTTCTACACTCAGCATTCTCCACTCAGCTCTCTCCTCGCAGCTCTCTCCACTCAGATCTCTCTCTACTCAGCTCTCTCTCCACTTCAGTCTAAGCACCTTTCTCCACTTAGTTCTTTCTACAGCTCATCGCTCTGAAATTTCTGCTCCTAATTCTCTACCCCTAGCTCCCTACCTACACTCATCCCTTCCTACTCTCCACCATTCTCCACACTATCATTTCTACTCTATTTTCTCCACAGTTCTCTCCCATCTGCTTTAATTTTTTAGAAATCTTTTGCTGGAAATAAATCGAAGAGTGGAACCTGTAATAAGAACTATGTATAGCTGAGCCCCAGTCCCAACTCTCCACTTGAATTCGGCCACTCTACACACTCTCCACTCTGCTATTTCCCTATTCGTTTTGGCTTCATGTGGTAAGTGTTGCGAAAAGCGTAAAGCAATTCGATCGTTTTCGATTCCAATGACACACGCGATGCACACACACACACGGCGTATACTCAATGTGGAGTGTGCCTGTGTGGGTGTATATATATGTGTGTGTCTGTGTGTGTTTGGCTAGTTAAGTAATATGATGACGCTTAAACACGGCCGGAACACGACATAATGCGAGTAAAGTCAATTAGAGCAGACGATGGGAGCTTCCTCTGCCTCTCTAAGCGCCTCCTTCACGCCACCCCACACCTCCCCACACCTCGCTGCCCCTCACTTTTCACACTCTTCCGCTCTCACTCTCTCTTTGCACCTGTCCTCCTCTACTCCCCCTCTCTTTTGCCTGCCTGCTGCCTGGCTGTCAACTGTTTTACGCGATTTTAGGCTCCAAAAAGCGGCTTCAGTTACCGTGCCAAGTGCCTGCGGCAAGCGAGGGAGAAAGAGAGAGAGAGAGATAACTGGGCAGGCAGGGGCAGCATAGAAGGGGGGTTTACAGGGGGGGAGGAGAACCTGCATCGATACCGCTGCTGTGCTTTGGCATTTGGACGCCTCGGCGCGCATTAAAACGCCGTGCGGAAATGTCGCGCAACGCGCGATGAGCTTCATTTTGGGCTGAAATCAAAGAGGGGAGAAGCAGGGGAAGAGAGGAAGGTAAATAGGGGTACAGCCTGCACATTGGCTTGTTTGTCAATTTGGGAGGGGGGCAGACAGGGCGGGAAGTCAGTCTTCGCTTCCGATTTTATCCCTTTTTAAAGCCAAATGCTGCACAGGTAAATCCCCTACACTGCCTCCAGTATCCACCTTCCCGCTCTCTCTCTCTCAATGACTTCTCCTCCCCTTTCAGCCAGGGGAAATCTGAAATATTTAGTGGGCATTATGGATCCTTAAACTACCCTCGAGCTGCAGGCGGCATGGGGCAGGCGGCATTTATCGTAAACTTCAACTGCCTCTGCGACGCGTTGAGGATTTGCCAAAACATTTAGCCAACATGACACTTCACACACACACGCACACACGCTCACACACACACATGGCACACACATTACCACACATACGTACCCAACTGGGGCAACCCATTCGATTGAGGGGGCAACTCTATCAATATGGCGCATATAAAAAGCAATGTCAACTCTGTCGGGCCCAAAAAGGGACCTGCTGCATTTGTTGGGCTCAACTTGTCGTAGAGCTTGCCTTAACCTTAGACTCCCCCCCTCCCCTCCCAGTCCTTCTCTATTCCCCTCTCTCCCTCTCCTTCTTTCTCTCTCCTGCTCAATCCTTCGCCCATATACACAATCCACAATGCGAAATGCTAATCCAATTGTAGGACTAACCGGATCCACATTTGCACAGCCCGTAGCTGCCGTAGCCAAATAAGGTTATGAATAACAATACACTGCGACAAATTGAGTGGCATGTAAGAGTGCATAAGAAAAAAGCAGGTTAGAAAAATAGAAAAAAAGTAGCAGATACTGAAGGCATAAAAGATATACGAAAAGAAGAAGAAGATGCAGTAAGTAAAATGAAAAAGAGGAGCGTTGAAGAAAATAGGTTACCAGGATTAGAAAAAAAATAAAAAATACATAAATAAATATGAAAAACAAGATAAATAAATAGAAACAAAAAAGATAAATTAAAAGAGTAAAAAAGAAAAACTAGGTAAATAAATAGAGGAAAAGGAAATAAAAAAAAATAAGCAAAAAAAAAAAAAAAAAGACAGATGCAAAATAAACGTTAAAAGAAAATATAACGACAAAATAAAGTGAAATAATTCTAAAATACTAACAAAAAATTCCATAAATAAACAAAAATGTTAAAAAAAAATCTATTATATTTAATAATTCCTACACAAGAGAAAGGTTCTACAGAAGACTCAACAAACTTTTAATCTTAAGTAAATCAAGATTTTAGAAGACTTAAAAAATAAGAATAGCCTGCCCTAACCGAACTCAGTTTTTCATCTTACACAACTATTTTGCGCAGTGCAAGGGTGTGTATGGAAACTGGCTATGACTGCTCTCTCTCCCTTCCTCTCTCTCTCCCTCTCTCGTCTGACCTCTCGCATCGTGCATTCGACCCGTCTACAAGTCGCCGGCAGCTATGGCCGTAATAAACATAAATAGGCATTATTTATTTATGTGACCGGCTGGAACTTTGGGGCTTACTTCTATTTGATGATGTATTAATTTCTCTCGATGCGATACTATTGCAAATATTCGAGCTGCTCGAAAGGATCGACTCTCTCTCTCTCCCTCTCGTTTTGGCTAAGTAAATGTTGCCTGCACATTTGGCCGGGGCATTAGTTTAATTGGCCAGGGCTTTGTGAAATTGGCCAACTCGTATGTTGCCTTGGCTGCTTTTACCCCCTTAGACGGATGCGGCTGCTGTGCGAGATGCTGCTCGGCCTGCTGCTCGTGCTGCTCGCTCGAGATGCCACCGATGCTGCTGCCCCTGCTTCATCTTGGCCTAATTGCACTTTTCGCTTGAGGAGCTTTCGCTTTCCTAATGGCACGAAACGAGTTCAAAGCAATTCGTGAGCAAGTCAACTATATCTGCCCCTCTCTCCCACTCTCCCTCCCTCTTTCTATCTTTCTCGCTCTCTGCTTATCGCTTAGTTTTTCATTAGCCACGGGCTAAGCCTTTTGATGACCGCCTTTTAAGTCTAATTAGCTGCTAATAGACAATAAATCATTATTACTCAAATTTGAGTGCGCCGTGCGCAACAATAAAACCAAAGCACACACACACACACAGAAACACATGCACTGAAATAAATTCATTAATATGCTAAAGTAGTTCGATCTGCTGCGACTGTCGCATACGCTACGAGTTTGTTTGGCAAAATGAGAGAGTGAGCGAGAGAGCGCTATCCAATACCAGAAGAAATATTATTTATTATCTATAAGGTTTGTTCATTGTATTATTGTATACATATGCAAATATTATATTTATATTAAAAAATCTTATAAATCTTATAAAATTAACCAAGCAATTATTTTCTCAAGAAATTTAATTTATTTTACTAAAATACAGTTAACGTAACTTTAACAGCACTTTTAGAAAATCTTGGAAATTTTTTAGAAATTAGTAAATGAAATACAAATTTTGCGTAGTGATTTGTGTGCATAATTTCAATTTTTCTATTAAAGAAAAAAAACTAAAATAAAAATTAAAATTTTGCTTTAACAAAAAAAGGAAAATTAAAATTCTGATTTACATATAAAAGTAATCCATAAAGCTTTTAAAAAGCCTTAGATATATTAATTTTAATATTTTATTGAAAAAAAGTATAATATTTTTAAATATAATTTTATTATTTGTATTTGCAATACAATCGGTGCGAGGACGAAAAACACAGCTTAAAATCGAGTTGGAAAGCTCCGCCCGTAGCCATAAAGCTTTTAAACAGCCTTAGATATATTAATTTTCATATTTATATATAGTGATTTTATAAAAGAAAATTATAATATATTTAAGTATAATTTTATTATTTTTATTTGCAATAAAAAAAGTGAAAACAATTACTAAAAATTGAAGAGAACAACAGATAGTACAATTTTAAAAATTTCTCTATAAAATTTGCAGTTTTCTCTAAAATGTTTATAGTTCAAGAATAAAATACTATAAAAAATACCAAACTCCTCCTGCACGTCTCAAGGTTACTGCCAAAGTCAATATACCCGACTAACCCATTCGAGCGTCTCCTCAGCAAGTGTATCATAATTCATAAATAAAGTGTGACTAATGCCAGCGGCGACGCCGACGACAACAACAAAGAATATAGCGATAATAATAATAAGAAGTAGTAGCAGAGAGAGAGAGAGAGAGAGCGACGAGAGCGAAGTCTGCAGCAAGTGTAACTGGAATCCATTAAACAATAAAATTTATTTATTATTTATTATGATTACACTTGGCCATTGTTTTTGTATGGGGTTGGGTTGGTGAGGGGGGCGTGCCGCGATTTAAGTGGTAATTACACTGAGCCGCTCAGCCGGCCACGCCTTCCGCCGCCTGCCGCCGACACATATGACGAGAGCCGCCCCCCACCCCCCACGACAAATGGAAATCATAAACACGAAGCAGCTAAAAGCGGACTGGCAAATGAGGCCGAACGGGCGAGAGACTGATGAGGAAGGGAAAGGAGTGAGGAGAGCGGGGTGGGAGGGGGGTCAAGTCAGATCATAAGCGTAAAGTGCTGCGATAGCTGGCTGGCCAATGTTGGACAGTTGCCCCTGAGGCGTAGCAAATGCAATAAAAGCGAAGGCGCGCACAAGCGGAGCGCACAAAAGTAGGCAACAAATGGCGACGACAACTCGAGCTCAAGAGCTGAGCAGGGCAGGGGAAGGGGGAGAGAGAGCGATCTGGGACTGAGTATAATAATAATTCGTAAATTGATTGTGTTTAGTGAAGTTTGAATAAATTCAGCAGGAACGAGGCAGTTGGGCAGGGGATAATCCACTAAAATTTACAACAAACGGAAACAGCAACAGGAAAGCAACAATAAAGCGGCAGGGGGGGAAGGGGGTAGCAAGCAGAGAAAGCAGAGAAAGGAAAGCATAGCAAAATGTGGCAAATAAAAATAAATTTTGCTCACACACACAGAGAGAGAAAGAGAGATGGAAAGACAGCCAAGGCAGAAGTAGCGAACATATGCGCGTTGATGAGTTACGCGCGGGCTAAGGCAGAGGGAGAGAGAAGAGAGAGAGGGAGAGGAAGATAGCGAGTGGACGCAAGGATAACGCAAGCATGTGTGCGTGTGTGTGTGGCAGCAGGCGGGCGCTTATAAATGAAATAAAAATGGAAAGCAAAGCAAAACTTATGACTGGCAGCAGATAAAGCAAAAGCTACCAGCCAAGCTAAGCAACAGCGAGAGCGAGAGAGAGAAAGAGAAAGAGAGGGAAAAAGAGCGAGATAGAAAGTGAGTTAGAGCTGCCACGACGATGCTGTGGCGCTTTCTTCTTTTTTTTTGCTCGCCAGACTATCAAAGTGAAATGCTAAAGCAGCCAAAAATCCACGAAATAATGGCGACATAACATGAAACAACTGTGACAACACAAGGAGGGGGCGTGGGGCGTGGCTCCTGCAAGTGATAGCGAAATCCTTGCTGGCACAGCTACCACGGTGTTGCCATTGCCATTCGGTGTCATTTGGCATCATCATCAATATGGCTAAAAGGACAATGCGTTAAATGCGCTCACACACATTCTACATGATCCAAGTCCCCCTACACCCTACCCCCTACCCCTTCGCCTTCCTGGTACTCCACACGGCACTCCCGCTGACAGCTGGGCAGTGAGTGCGCATATTTGAAGCTGCCTGCCTGTGCGTACACACTCACTTTTTTTCCGAAAAGGAAAAAGGAAACTCCATTAGAGGACTTTGCGCTTCGCATTGTTCTGCAATAATTTGCTGGGCATTTTCTTTCGCTCGCTCTCTCTCTCTCTCGCTCTGTGCGCGATAAAGAAAATGCCAGCTCAGCAGCTAGCGCAATTGATTTTGATTTATGTACAGTAAACACACGGCAAATTCAAAACGTTCTTAAAAAAAAAAAGAAAAGACAAGAAAAAGTGAAGCAATCGCAGCACACAAAAGTATGCAACGGCATTTTGATTTACGCAGCCAAGACACAATCCCAGCCTGGCAGCCAACCAGCCAGCCAGTCAGTGGGCTATAAAAAGTATTGCATACTTTTAGCTGCTGCAGTACAGTCCGTACACACACCCTCAGAGGGAGCGCGCGGTGCCTGCCATCGACAGCCCATAAATATGCATTGTGTCACATTAGACACAAGTGTGCGTGTGTGTGTGCTTGTGTGTGCGAGTAGCAGTTACATGTCACTGGAGGTTAATAGATTTTCTTTAACCCAAGCACTTGCAATATGTACTGCAAGTCACGGTGTCAGGGCAGAAACGAGAGTCGTACACACAACTTGTGCAATCGACCCCCTCCTAGGCCTAGCTGGGGCAATGATAAAGTTCACTTTGATACGCTGCTGGGTTTAAGTGATTTTTGCTTTTTTTTTTTGTCTGTGCAGCACTTTAAGTGAATGGCTTCCACACACACTTGGCATGCAGACGAGTCTGTAAATAGCTTCCACATGCTCTAAATGTGTCGAGCAATAAATATTTTCGTAGCATACTTTTTGTTGCACACTGCAAAAGAGTTGATTTGCAGTGGCAGAGGAAATTTCAATTTGCAAGGGAAATGAGTGCGAGCAGTATACGTATAAAATATATTTTAAAGAAATACTACATTTATTTGAATTGTAAACAGCACATGAAGCTTTTAAAACTTTGCAAAGCTGAGCTTTAATTTCAATTTTATGGCATCAATAAATGTGGCATTTAATTTTGTGTGCGCACAAAAGTATGCAATAGCAAATGGAAAGTCACTTGGTATCAATTGGGAATATTATTTGATCTACGCTTGAAAGTAGGCAAAATAAAAACATTGGGAATGCCTGAGTAAAGGGAAATGTTGTATTTTTTGCGGGAAAATCTTTGAAAATATTAATAATAATTATTTTTTTGTTTAAAAAAAAATCTCACCTAAACTAAGCAAAACTATGCCTTTAACAATTTGTGCAGAGACGAAAAAACAGCTAAAAATCGAGTTGGATAGCTCCGTTTTAGCCCGAGAAGGAGTGCAAAGCTGCGTAGCCGGAGGGGTGTGTGGAGAAGAGAGAGAGAGAGGGACTTGTAGGCGTTTAGCCATTGCGTGAGCGCTGTTCTTTCACATTTTTTTTTGTCGTATTTTTTTTGTATTTTTTCTGCACTGCGCCTGGCACTGCTCGGTGCCTTTTACTTTTGCCAGGGCCACAAGCCTAGCACAAGCTTTATTACAATTTGCTGTAGAAGCCAAGGCAACAGCAACAACAACACCTACACAGGGAATGGTAACAAAAGCAACAACAACAGCAAACAAGAAAGGCAGCAGCAACAACGGCAGCAGCAGCTAATGGATTCTATTTAACTTCCACTGACTGCTAATGGATTTTTCTTGACCCCAAATGAAAATGCGCATCGAAATGCGATTGAAAAATGCTTATAAAAAATAGAAAAGGAAAATGCTCCAGTATAATGGAGCAATGAAAAAAAAAATAAAACGAAACGAAACGAAAAGAACAGCAGCAGCAGCGGCAGCGGCAACAAAAGCTAAATGAATTTCCGAATGGCCAGCGAAATGCAGGGTAAGGGGAAGAGAGGGAGAAGGCGGACAGAGGGAGGTGGAGTGGGCTGCATAAAAAACTTACCTTCGCTTTGGCTCAATCTCAGCCGTTTTGGCCAATTGCAACTGCAGTTGCTGCCAGCTGCTGCTGTTGCTGTCGCTGCTCATGTTGCTGCTGCTGTTGCTGCTGCTGCTCCTGTTGTTGTTGCGCTTTTCCTTTATTTTTCATTTCCCATTTTTGACAAAAACTTTTTGCAGCGCGTTTTTTTTTTTGCTGCGTTTCGATAATTTTCTTGACTTGTTCAACAACCTTTTGCGGTTTACCTTTTATGGCGCCAAAATGAAATGGAAATTAAAATTAAACTTGCCAGGGTTACCAGAAAAGAGAGAGAGGGAAAGAGAGAGAGAGAGGGGGAGAGATGAAGAAAAGAGCTAGCTAATTATTACAAATATTTCTTAATTTTATGAGCGACCCCGAACCGAAGTCAAACCCAACGAACCCGGCAAAGGAAAAGTTACGCTCGAACAATTTTCCTTGGGCGACGGCGGCAACGTCTCAAATTATGGAAAAATAAGTAGAAAAGTCGCCATCAACTGGTTTTTCCTACCCTTCCTCTCTCTCTCACTCTCTGGCTCAGGTGTGTAGGTGTTGCTGGCGAACAATGTGGAGAATTCTCTCACCAAAGCGTAGAGACAAATAAATCAACTTCCGCTTGGCTGAAGACGCCCAAAGTGAAGTCCGCAGCAGAAGCAGCGCTCCCTCCCCCTTGCTTCCGTAAAGTGAACTCATCCCCTCCTCCCCCCTCCACGCCCTGCGACATTCTGACATAACTGCGAAGCGCTCAGGCAGTCATCATCAGAAATTGAGACTGCCCACCTGTGGCAGGAGGAGGAGGCAGGTGGAGAAGGGGGTGATAGGGGGAGATGAGGCAGTTGCTGTCGGAAAATGCAACCCGCAAACGGCAGCGGCAACGGCAACTGGAAACCGTTTCAAAGTCGCCTCGTTACGCTTCAGATCGGCGCACACATGACGCTTTGCATAGCCAGCGAGGCCGCTGTAACTGACCTATCCCTAGTGCAGGCAGTGCGGCAGTGGCAGGGGCAGTGGCGCCGACCAAGAGGGATCGCGCATGAGAGTAGTTGCAGCTTGCAGGGCTTTTTCCTTTTCACTTTCGGAATTTATTTAAGGCAGTTATAGAGCATTAACAATACCTTTAACGTACTGTATTATATAGGTATATTTTATAATGTATAATAATTTGTATTTTAAATTTATTTTTTTTTTTTTTGTTTTTTATATACAACAGGGACAATGTATTATGTGAAATATTTTATAAACAATTCGACTATACAAGTAATAAAAAAAACTTTTCTTTAATATTTATATGTAATAAAAGAGATATGTTGTAAAATATTTTAAATAATTTAAATTATAATAATTCATTTAAGAAATTTAAGAAATGTTTACAATTATTATAAGAAATAAGCTGTAAAATATATAAAATAATTTTGATTATAATAATTCAAAGCATGTTAAGAAATATTTATATTATAATAAAACGTATTGTACTATAAATAAATAAACTAATAAATATACTAATAATCAATTTATTATTCTATTTTCTATGTGTTATTTCACAAAAGTATTAAATGAGTTAAAAAAAAATAACGAATATATATAAATATATATATTATACATTAAACTCAATAATAAATTGGTTTAAAAACATTTTCAATTTCTGCTCTATCTCTTTTTCATATTACATATATTTCTCATCATCCTCCCCCTTCACTGTCTACGCCACTGGCACTTGCCTAGGCCTTCTGCCCTTTCCCTACCTGCCTCAAATGGTATTTCGATGCGCGTTAAACTCGAGCTGGAGTTCAAGTTGCTCGTCCCATTGTCTTGCACGGTCTTCACACACTATATCACACGCATACACACACTCGCACACACACACTCGCACACACACACACTCGCACATACACTCCTCAGTTGCTTTGCAAGATAATCATTTCACATTACAGCACGATAATAATTTCATTATGTATTTTTCATGTTATTAATTATATTGTATGGCATCGAGTTCCTGCCTTTGCCCCTCCCTCTCCCCCTCTCTATCCGTATGCCCATCAAATAGTGGGAAAATAATTATCGGTCTACAAATTTCGCTATCATGCTGATAATTACAAGAGATCTACCCCAAGTGCGGTCCCTCTGCTCTCTGCTACAAAAAGGAAGTTTGTCGTTGTCTCTAAGAGGTTGCTCCAGTTGGCCTGGAGAGAGAAAGGGAGATAGTTGGGAGAGACAGAGGGAGAGAGAGAGCGATAGCTCCCTTAGCTAATGACATTGGCATGCTACGAGTGCTGCGGAAACTCTCGGGAAAATCTTTCACTTGTTGATGCTTTTTTAATCGCATTTTCGAATCGCGCATTTCAAAAAAAAAAAATTTTCATTATTTTCTCGAGCTGCACTTGTGGTTTTTAATTTTTTTCCAAACTGAAAAATTTCACTGGGAAATTAAAGATTTTCATTTTACTCGAATTAGGAAAAAGTTGAGGTTGAGTTGAGTTGAGTTTAGTTGGTTTTAGTTGGGTTTGTTTCAAGTGGTATTTTCACACAGAATTCGTTAGTTAAGGTGGTTAAAACTTTAAAGAGTTTTTTTATAATAATGAAAGATATAATATTTATATGCTCAAAGTATTTTTTATTATCTACGCTTAAAGTGCATCAAATTGATATGCCAAGTGAAATTGATCAAGCGCTGCATAGTGAAAGCAATTTGATTGGATTTGCCAGATAAAAAAATATTTAAGAAATTTTAAAAAAACTTTAGATATATTAAAAAGAGTTGAGTTTAATATATCAAGTCTTAAGCGTAATCGATAGCCGCAACAAATGTTTTTATAATTACAAATTTAACGTCAATTTGAACCCTTTTTTCCAGAGGTCGTTGAGATTGAGTTTGTGTTCCTCCCTGAGGTTACACCTTTTTGGGGTCTTACGGATTTTTTTTTATTTTATTTTGTATTATGCCGCAGCTGGCGCCAGTTGTGAGTGTGTGTGCGTGTGTGTGTGTGCCACGCCCTTAACTTGTGCTCTTACATCAAGTTGCAGTTGAAACTATTCAAGTTGATTAGACCGCAGACAGCAATTAATCAAGAAGGTTTAGCAAAAGAGGAATAGGAGGGGAAGAGGCAGAGATAGAGACGGGAAACAGGGGCAGGATTAGGGCAGAGGAGTGTCAAGTTTGTGGAGACAAACGTGACCGAGACACAGACTCAAATTCAAATTCGAAATTCGAAATCGAAATCGACTTTGGCACTTGTCAAGAATGACCGCAAATGAAGTCGCACACACACACAGACACACACTGACACACTCGGTTACATTATGAGTTACGCACAATTGCGCAGACAACAACACAGCTCCCCCTCCCCCCTTCTGCCTGTCCCCCTCCCTCGCATGACTCATTTCCCCTCGGGCTGTGCTCGCCTCGAGGTGAAGAAGCCAACAATAGCAATTATTAAGCATGCAACAATTGAGAAATTCCCACAGTCGCGTCGAGCGTTCAACCCTCCTGCCCCTTCTCCTCCCACACACACACATGAAACCTCACCACTCTCCTCTCTTCTTCCCTCTCCCCTGCTCTATAAAACAATAGCAACAGCTGTGTAAGTAGCACAACGCAGCAGGCGGGAGAAGGCAGCAAGTCCCAGGAAGCGACGCACAGGAACTTGTTGAGTTGGAGACGGAGACGGAGACGTCGTGCTGCTTCGCTGACTTCTTGGCCTGGGTCGAGGGTCGCGGGTCGAGGGTTGCGGGTCAAGGATGGGTGGGTTGCCGTTGAGGGTCATCGCCTGCAGGTATGTAGAATCCCAGGCGAGTTGGGGGGGTGCAAAGGATAGGGAAAAGTGTGTTTAGAACTCGCATAGCAGAAGAATCTCTGCCCGCTATGTCCCAATCAACCCCCCCCCCCCTTCCCACTGCACCCTCTATAAACAAAATCAAATTTCAATAAACACAGAAAAGGGTTTATTCCAGGTGCAAGCGAAACAAGTGAAAAGAACAATCAAAGTGAAGCGCAGGGGAATTCCCCCAAAAAAAAGCTGCAAGAGTTGCCAAGCGGTCGGTCTCTGTCTCCACCTACAACCCTACGTGCTAGGGGGTGGGGGGTCTTACCCGCAACTAAATCGAGCGGCCAATTAAAGTCAAGCAGGTTCCCCCTGAAGGGGTTACCCCAATTGCCAAAAAAAAGGAACAGCAGCAAGTGAAACTTTAGCCCTGATAGAGTTTAAGATATTTAAAGTTCAAAAGAACGAGGGGGAAAGAGAGGATTGTAGAGGGAGATAGAGTGAGCAAAGAGGGGTGATATAGCTAGATAGTATTCCCAATCTAATTGCTGTGTTGCCAACTGAAGTTAGTTAAGAGTAACTCAAAAAAAAAAAAAAAAAAAAAACATTTTAATTGCGAAAAGAAAGATAAACCAGGCGACAAAGCAACCCTCGGCACGCCGACGATTCTATACCCTTGCATAGATTTCACATTTAAAAAAAAATACCGAAAGAGAGAGAGAGAAAGCATAATGAAAACTAAACAAAATTAATAAAATTGCAGAAATTTATCATATATATTAGAATATGTTGTATCATATTTGGAATTTGAAATTTTGAACAATTTCTGCAGACAAAGTCAGAATATTCTGTATGTATGCTTAAGAAAATCCTTTAATATTTTAGGATACTATTGAAAGTGCAAAGTGTGAAAATCGAAATATATAGTTATCGATTAGTTTTGATTGTTATCGATCTTTATCAATATTTGTCGAGTGTTATTGTTAGTTATCAATTTTTATCAATATGTATCGACTGTTACCGATATGTATCGAATGCCACCGATAGTTATCGACTGTTATCGATTGTTATCGGTGGATATCGAATGCTATCAAAATCATGTCAAAGTCGACTAAAAATTTGACATGTAAGACCCTAAGACGGGACCAATATCCTCACTTTCCTA
Organism: Zaprionus kolodkinae; assembly: GCA_018901885.1. NCBI lineage: Eukaryota > Metazoa > Arthropoda > Insecta > Diptera > Drosophilidae > Zaprionus > Zaprionus kolodkinae. Next base: position 5,035,163 of record JAEIFM010000508.1, read on the forward strand.
ACTTCATAACTTTCTTAAAAATCAAACGATTTTCTTCCCGTAAAACATTTTTTGTTCATGGTTTTAGTTCTAGAATAGAATGGTTTAATAGTTTTTGCAATTCAACAAATTTTTAAAAAAATATTATTTTTTGTGATTTTGATAATGGTCCCCCCTGTAACATTTTCAGAAAAATTTGTTTTTTCAAAATTTAATATCACCTGCTTTTGCTTTTAATCAATTGCGGAGGAAAATTAGTATAAAACAAGTGTTTAAAATTGTTTTAGAGGATACTTAATTTTTGGCCAAAAATCATGTCAAAGTCGACTAAAAATTTGACATGTGAGACCCTAAGACGGGACCAATATCCTCACTTTCCTAACTTCATAACTTTCTTAAAAATCAAACAATTTTCATCGGGTAAAGCATTTTTTTCATGGTTTAAGTACTGAAATCGAACGGCTTAATAGTTTTAGCTATTTAAAAACTCAACAAAAATTTTAATTTTTGTGAATTTTGTAATGGTCCCCCCTGTAACATTAGCAGAAAAATTTTTTTTTTCAAAATTTAAAATCGCCTGCTTTTGCTTTTAATCAATTGCGGAGGTCAAAATTGGTATAAAACAAGTGTTTAAACATGTTTTAGAGGATACTTAATTTTTGACCAAAAATCATGTTAAAGTCGACTAAAAATTTGACATGTAAGACCCTAAGACGGGACCAGTATCCTCACTTTCCTAACTGCATAACTTTCTTAAAAATCAAACGATTTTCTTCGGGTAGAGCATTTTTTTCATGATTTTAGTTCTAAAATAGAATGGTTTAATAGTTTTTGCAGTTCAACAATTTTTTTAAAATTTTTAATTTTTGTGATTTTGATAATGGTCCCCCCTGTAACATTTTCAACAAATGTTTTTTTTTCAAAAATTTAAAATCGCCTGTTTTTGCTTTTAATCAATTGCGGAGGTCAAAACTAGTATAAAAGAAGTGTTTAAAATTGTTTTGGAGGATACTTAATTTTTGGCCAAAAATCATGTCAAAGTCGACTATAAATTTGACATGTAAGACCCTAAGACGGGACCAGTATCCTCACTTTCCAAACTGCATAACTTTTCATATTTGTGATTTTGGCAATGGTAAAATGTTCGGAAAATTTTTTTTTGAAAAATTGAAAATCGCATCGATTGTTATAGTGTTGTTATCGATGGTAAACGATTGTTTTCGAAGAGACAAGACACCATTTCTTGGCAATATACTTTTGTATTAAATAACGATATCTTAAAGAACTAAATCTGACTTTCCTGCAAAGAGCGAGAGGTTTCATAGTTTCATGCTTCTTTGACTATAACTCTAAACTTGTTACCGTTTGTTTTTTATAAATGATCCTTCTATATTCCCACATATTTTTCTATATATTTCATTTAATACGATATCTTTGCTCTATAAATCGCGTGTCAGCTCCTTGAGAGTGCTCCCAGGGCACGCTTCCTTCTTTCGCACACACCAAAAAAACCCTATTCAATTCTCAGTGCTCCACTTTGGCTGATAACTCTCTTGGCCAAGTTTGCAGCTGCCACTGCTGGTTGCCACCGGGTGGCAGCGAGTGCTCTCGAGGATTGCGCGGATTGGCGGCTCGTGTTTGTCCACTTTCACAGGAAAGTTGCTCAATTGGTGCGATCGGGTAACGCAAGGGGCAGTTTGACCAACTTGAGAAGCATCGCTTCTTCTCTCCCCCCTCTTCCTCTCCCTCTCTCTCACTGAGTCTCTTCCCCAACATACTCTCTCTGAGTGTCGCGGGAGGAGTGGGAGGGGAGGGGGAAGCGACTGCTGTTTGCGTGTGTCTCCACATATGAGGTCACATAACGGCACATTTGAGGCAGTTGCAGTTGCCACAAGCCAAAAACAAGTCCTACACACACACACACACACACACAGAGAGAGAGAGAGAGAGAGAGAGACTGGCCTGGAGACACTCCAAGTGGATGTGGCAACTCCCCAAACGAGTCTCAGCTGCGGCTCGTTTTGCTGCTGCTGCTGCTGCTGCATGTCAAGGCGGCTTATAACGGTAACTGCTCATTGCCTTCTGCTTGTTGCACACATGTCCCCCTCCCCCTTTTCCCCTCCCCATCTCCCTATCCCCTTCGCCTCCCCCCATCGACCAGCAGCTCCTGCTGCAGCTAATTAATTTGGCCTGGGCGTGCCAAAAATTGTATTGACCGCAGACAAGTCAAAACAATTTGTCCAGCCTGAACGACACGTTCATATACCCTGTAAATGACCTTACATGTGCAGAAGCACATCTATTCTGCACAGTCTGGCACATATTGTAGAAATTCAGAGGCAAAGATGAAAACAAATAAAATACACATGTCTGGACTAATTTATACCCTATAAGAAATTGTTTTTTAAATTGCATGCATTTTGGGGGACATTAAAAAAAATACTCGGTATACATTCAATTAGCTGCTAGCAAGCTCTACTCATTAGAGTTATATAAACTACTGCATACCCTGTAAAACGATAAGCAGAGTCAATGACATGTATTGCATACAACCAGACTTAGGGCATATTAAACAGCAGGTTATCCAAACACTTTATGATGTTTATGTCATACAAATACGCTATAAGCAGTATATATACCCTGTACAAACTGAAATTAACTCAATTATTATTAGTTAACAATTTTTTTTGCAGTAACCGAAAAAAACGCTAAATAAATACGATATATTAATTTAAACGTTGCAAATTTATCCTATTCACATTTACAGGGTATCACTGTTGCTTACTGGGATAAAAACTGACGTAATGTTGTTTATTAGGTAGTTTTATACCGATTCATATAACTTTTATGGTTCGTTAGGCTAGAACTATTACAGGGTATATCCCTAGTCGACTATCAAGTCGAACAAGCGGCAAAATACTCCTATTGTCACATAGAAACTAAAGATAGGTTAAAACTCACTGACCCAGCAGCTGCTTGCAGTCCATGCCGATAGTAAGAAACAACTATCGCTAGGCAAAGCGATATCGATTATTCTAGAAAATAGGAAAAAAATAACTTAGGCAATTGTAAAGCGTAAATATAGTATATAGTAACATATAGTTTACACCTAACTGAGTACAGAAAAAAAAATCAAATATAAGTGCGATTAATTATCAATACTATCGGCAGCAAAAACTATCGTTTACCTATCGCTTCACGCACTCTTTAAGCTTAAGTTCAAGTTCTTTGAGCGTGAGTTCAAAGAAAGGGGAGAGAATAGGAGAATAACTGACTATATATAATTTCAAATAATATTCGTATATAAGTTCGATTAATTAGCAATACTATCGGCTGCAAAAACTATCGTCTGCCTATCGCTTCACGCACCCTTTAAGCTTAAAGGCGAAGGTAGTTTGAGACCAGAGCTCGAACAAAGGGGAGGCTACAGAAAGGAGATTTCCCAGGAAATGCGATTTGTGGCACAGCTCAGGATGGGCAAACAAAAGAGCTGAAGGCGACTGTAAGGTACTGAAAGGGAAAGAGAGAGGGAGAAAGTAGGGAGAGACTAGGAAGGGTATTGCAGGACTGGCAACTGAATGCATTGAGGCGCAATGCCAGCATGGTTGCAGCAAAGTTTGCACAAAAATTAGACGCATTTTGGCCAGAGAACTTTGACTAATGTGTTGCCGAGTGAGTGAGATGGCAATACAGCAGGAGGAGAGTAGTACAGGAGGCTGTCCAGGAAACTAGCTAGATTCGACTCGTATCTGGTTACGATTCCTCTGTTTTTGGATGCGATGCTAAGTAGGCGATTCAATCAGTTGGCCACTCGCTCTAATTGAGCGCCAGCTACAGAGCTCTATACCTCTCTCGCTCTCTCTCTCTCTCTCCCTCTCAGTTGTACCTCTCCCTTCTTCCTGCCATATTCAATTATGCAGTACCTGTGCCACTCGCATTTCCTCGAGTTTTTCCAAGCGAAACGCACAGCTTGGCATTTTCACATGCGAAGGCAAATTTCCATCTTCAGCTTGAGCAAACTTCTTCAGCTTCGGCAGCTTCTCTGGCTGTCTCTCCCTCCCTCTTTCCCTCTCTCTCTCTCTGCCTTGTTGTCTTTAGCCATTTCCATTCTGACATTTTTGCTTTCTTAGCTTTTATTTGTTATTTCGCACACGTAAAATGGCCAAATTAAACCACCAAAAATTATTAATTTTCCCAACGTGCCTCATCTCTTTTAGCCACGCCCCTTCCCACCTCTGTCTACCCCTGCTGTCAGGCAATTAGCAAAATGTGCTTGTTGGCCATAATTGTTGATGGCCAAAAGGAGTTGGAGGGGGAGGAGTAGCAGGTATAGACAGAAGGCAGCGCGATTTTGGCCAATTTTTAGCGCTCGATTCGTTTGCCTCATGCATTTGGCTAATTGTGGACTGTGTCCGTGTGTGTGTGTGTGTGTGTGCAGGTGTGCGTGTGTTGTATTAGCTCAGGCTTGGCTTTCTTGGTTTTCTTGGCTTTTCCGGCACTGGGGCCACAATTAGCCAACTCTGCCAGCCAATTTGCGCAAGGCCAACCAAAATTGCCACGCCCACTGCAGCATTTACATATGAGTTGCTCCCACCTCTCCCTCTTTCCTTCTCCCTATATTTCTCTCCTTCTCCCACTTAAACGCTTTCCGCGAAAACGCTTTTCAGTCGGGCATTTTTCTCTGGCATTTCGTAATACTACATGGAATATCAAAAAAAAAAAATTAAAAAAATTTGGAACAGCTTTACTGTTGCGATTATACGAAAGCTTTTCCCAAGTTCCCAGTCTATTTTTCACACCTTAACAGTTTGAGGAAATTTACTTTGCTTAGGAGTTTGTGCTATAATCTTTTTACGCCACATAGAGTGGGAAGACTAGTGATTATATGATCGTGTAACTGAGCGGAATGTAATCCCTAAATAATCTATGTAACATGTATAAGTTTATTTTTATTTCTGGATCTACTAGTAATATTTTAGTATTTATATAATGTGGCTTAAAATCGTAATAATATAATTTATGTATTTTCTTTCAAGTTTTCAATATTTCCTACTTTTCAGTTCCGTTTATTCTTGCTAGTTTTTTAAAGTTTCCTAACTTTCTTAAAAGTCATGCGATTTCCTTTTTTAAATATATTGTAATATTATTTAAATTCCTAGTTTTTAATTCTTTATATATAAAGTCAACTAAGAACTGTCGACTATTGCAGTAAAAATAAAATATAATATATAAAAATTAAAATTTAGGAAAGATATTGGAAACAAAAAATTAATATTATTTTATTTTATATTAAAATTAAATTTAAATTAAAAGTTAATATATAATATATACAATTATACATATAATTTAAAGTTTAAATTGACGCTAAAGATTAAATATAAACATTAGACTTACCTGCTTAAGATCTGAGAAATCTAGCTAGGCAGCTAAAAAAAAAATAAATAAAGCACTTAAGATCGATTGCAATACAAACTGCAATTTAAATGAAATATGGAAAATAAATTGAAATATCTTTAAAGTATCTTGATATATGTATATTATGGGTATAAATGTGAGTTAAGTAAACTTGATACTATTTTCTCTTCTATTCCCTGGCCTCTTTTCTTACTTTAGCAACTTTGAGCTGCGCTTTTTAGCCATAAATGCTAGAACTAAGCGTTTTTCCCGCCTTTCCTCTCCCCCTTCTCTCTCTCTCTCTCTGCACTTTGGCGCATTATCAGCTTCTTTTCTTGTAATTCGATTAAAAAATTGTTTATTCAAAGAGTTTGCGAACTAACATTAGTCCAGCAGCTCCGCCAACTGGTCAAGTTTTCGCCCAACTTCCTGTTGCACTGCGCTCTCCCCCTCTCTCTCTCTCTCTCTCTCTGCCCTCTCTATCTACCTCTCTCTCTCTCTCTTTATAGCGGTCTTTTTCCCGCTGCGCTTGGTTGATGCATCGATGCGCGTTGATGCCACACTCCGAGCTAATCCATTAGAAGCATTGCATTTTTAATTTGACATATACAATATACATTTTTACGGAATAAGGGGAATTTCGGGAAGGGGGGGGAGGCGGTACAATGGGAGAATTCCCGCAAATAGTTGAAATATTAAATTAACAAATTCGACGGATTTTCACATATGAAGCGAATGCATGGGGGAATACCCGAAAATACACAGACACACACACACACACACACACACTCCTGTGAGCGACCGCTAGATGGCGCATTTGCATCGACAATTGCTATTTGTGGGCCTTGAGGGGGGGAAGCGAGGGGTACGGCAAAACAATCGCTTGAATTATTCATGCGACACATGAGGCTGAAATTGAAGCTATTGCCAAATTGATTGAGGCCAAATTTAAGAGGGATCCAGAGAGGGAAAGAGCGAGAGAGAGAGAGGAAGAGAGAGAGAGAGAGAGAACTGAAACTGTCATAGATTGTCGTGGAGAAAGAACTTGCCTCACATGTCAATTTAAATTAGGCAACAAATCAAATCGAATTTACTTATATCTTCAACTTCTTTTACGTATTTAACAATGTCAAAAATTGCAGAGCAAATTTAAAGTGTGTCTCATTCTATTTGTACATTCTAGTAGTAATTTTATAGAAAATTTGATAACCTTAGCTTGAAGAGTTCCCGAGTTCAATGGGTACTCTTTGAGATTTTTGCGTATTTTGCTGTTTTTAAAGACTTAAAACTTGGCTAAATCAATTTTAAAGATGTTGTTTTTTTTTTTTGAATATTAATAATTTTTTAGCGGTTCTCGAGTCTTATAAAGGTTTTTTTTACATTTAATATGCATAATAATCTAAAATTAATTTTATTTAATGCATAAGATATTTTATAGTTTATATATTAAATTTTTGAACGTCAGCTAAGATTAGTGTGGAGTTCTATGAGTTGGATTTTTGTATTCTCAAGAACTTTGAAAGGAACTCAGTCATTTCTTTGCTAATTTGTTATATCCTTTCTTTTTTTTTAATACATTTTTAGAGATTTTCTGAGAACACCGCATAGATATCTCAAGCTTTGACCACATTTCAAAAACAGTTTCGTTTTGTGGAGTAACCAAAAAAAAAAAGAACCTCAGTCTATTCAAATTATTGTTTATATCAATAATTCCCAGATGCTTCGAATGAACTGAGCCTGCCACAAACAAAGATTTTATTTCTGTGTGCCTCTCTCTCCCTCTCTCTCTCTCTCTCTCTCTCTCTCTCTCTCTCCCTCGTTCAACTTGGACAATAATAAAAGACGAATTGTAACAAGACGAAGGTGTCGCCTACAGTTGCCTAAGCCCTCAGGCAATTACAAGCTGCCACAGCAATTTATTTTACTACGTTTCTGTTCAGATACCCTGTAGGAAAGAGGCAGACAATTGTGGCTACTCTAGAGAAATAAATAAAAAAAATTTTAAATAACGTTAATCTTGGTTATTATAGGAGCTAGGGCTATCAAATTTGTTTATCATATATCTTAAAATAGTACGCAACTCAAGTGGTTTTTTAAATTTAGCCACGCCCCCAGCAGTCTTAGTAAAACGAAAAAAAAACGTTTTATGAACGTAATATTATAACAAAAATATTCATTTTTGGTATGTGCCCTAATTATTATTAGGCAAATAATTTCTGCAAGTTTCATAGAGGTGGGTTAATAAACTGAATTGGGTTATAATTATAACTATTAAATATATAATTTAAAATATATATAAAATAAAAAAAATAATAATAATTATCTAAAAAAAAGGAAAACCTTTTTTTGTTGCTAAGTTGAGTTTTAAAATTTGTATCTACAATTTCCAGCTTATCTTACAGGGTATTTACCTGCACAACCTGCTTCCTTCTCTTTTTTTCCATTTCTCCCTCTCTTTTTCTCTCGATATATTTCTGCTTTTTATTTACGCATCAAATTTTATGACAAATACTTGAGAAGGGGAGCCTCTTTTTAGAGAGCCGGAAAAGCGGAAAACGGATTATGTGCAATTGGAAATTAAATTAGAGAGGGAAAGAAAAGAAGTTTTTTTTTTTTGGTAATGTTAGTGTACCCTGCTCCCTGCAGCTTGCCCCTCCCTTTCGACGTGCGCTCCTGCACGATGGGCGGTCTCAAGTGTTCGTCGAGCCGATTTCAAGTGTTTTTGTTGTTGTTGTTGTTGTTGCTGTGTTGCTGTTGTTGCTGCTGTGTTGCTGCTGTGTTGTTGTTGTAATTCTAGCATTGTTGTTGCTGCTGTGCTGTACACAAAACAAACATTATAATTCCTATTGAGTTGTAGCTGGAGCAATGCTTTTCAACGCCAGAAAAAGAGAAGCTATGCAGGAAGGGGGGAAGGTAGAAAGAAGGGCAGAAAGAGGGGTAGAAAGAAGGCCAGGAAGAGTGGTAGGAGGGAGGGGGAAGTAAGGGAGTCGATGACGTCGTAATCGTGCCGAGCAGGCGCTGCTAATGCTCCACATGCGCCTCAAATTGCGTTGCGCACGCAGCGTGAGTTGCGCTGCCGCCTCTCGGCCCTTCCCCCACTTCAATTTGCCTTCTTTCCTGCTCTCTCCCTTCCCTCTCTCTCTCTCTTTGTCTCTCTCCTCCTCTGGCAATCAACTTGCTGCATGCATTGCCCGTTGCAGTGCCGCCTCTACAGGCACAACCGCAGCCCGATCTCATTTTCATAGAGCCTGCAATTTTGCCCACGTCCACAATCCACATCCATGTCCGGATTGCTGCATCCTTGTGCTAGCGAGGCACAGTGGAACTGCTGCTGCTGCTGCTGTCTCCAGTTGCAAGTTGCCGCCGTGGCTGCTGCTGCTCGGGCGGGACGAGTTCGTAAACCTCAACCCATAATTAACTCTGCCAAACAGACGACAAGAGCAACAGCAGGCAACAGGCAGACACACACACACAGTACACACACACACAGTACACACACACACACACAATACACACACACACAGTACACACACACACACACAATACACACACACACAGTACACACACACACACTGCGCAGAAGCTTCGCAGACTTTGGTCAGCTTAAGTGCTTCTTGCGGCAAAAGACACTCAACTACAGGGTAGCTGGCATTGTGAAAGAGTGGGAAAGAGATGACATTATCGATAAATATCGATAACTGATAAATATATTCAAATTCATCAAAACGTTAACTTAAGTTTAAGGTGTATAGCAAAAATTCCAATCTAATGATTTTTTTGCGAAATGAAAAGGTTTAAGATTTTTGGGGCTACCAGAAAGAAAGCCAATCATTATTTTCCTAATATTTCAAAAATCATAAATTAAAATTTATATATATATATATATATATATATGTATATATATTCAAAACTTGAAGAATATATCAAATCTCTCGATAGTTCGTTTATTTCTGACCAACTTAAGAAATTGGAAAGCTAATACTAATACTAATACTAATTTTGAACTCAACAATAGATTAAAAGTAAAAAGCAGTCGATTTAAAATTTAAAAAAAAATGTCAGAAAAATGTACAGGGGGGTCCATTATCAAAATCACAAAAAATTAATAATTTTTAAAAAACTGTTAAATTGCAAAAACTATTAAGCCATTCTATTTTAGAGCTAGAACCATGAAAAAAATGCTTTACCGAAGAAAATCGTTTGATTTTTAAGAAAGTTATAAAGTTAGGAAACTGAGGATACTGGTCCCGTCTTAGCGTCCTACATGTCAAATTTTTAGTTGACTTTGACATGATTTCTGGCCAGAAATTAAGTATTCTCTAAAACAATTTTAAACACTTTATTCATACTAATTTTGAGCTCCGAAATCGATAAGAAGTAAAAGCAGGCGATTTAAAATTTTGAAAAAAAAAATTTTTCTGAAAATTTAACTCACATACAGTTTTCAAACATATCATATGATATATTTTCGTAAAACAATTTAGTCTAGAGAGTCAACCGCGATACGATAGAATATATCATTAAAAACGATCGGAACTATCGAATGTTCGAATCATCGATAGTTTCCCAGCGGTACTGAGCTGTTAATTATAGTTGCGTAATATTCAGCAGCAGTATGATTATAGAGATCCAATCTTAAAGAAATTGCCGAGGGATATCCTTAATAATACATATAATGATTATACCGTAGATTGACAAATAAAAATGTATTACTAGAGTCAGTTAGGAGGTTTAATGGATCAGTTTGGTTTACTAGAAATTGACAAGGGATTATCCAAAGGTTTGCTCAATTTTAGCATTATAGTATTATATATATATAATAGCATATAGAATAGAGATCCAATGCAGATCCCTGAAGCAAATAAAATCTGCCTCTATAGTCTATTAAATTTTGACTATGTTGGGGGTCCAAATCTATGAAAAACTCATTTAATTCTTAATCTAGACATCTAGCTCAAGCTACACCCACTATATTTCAGCCACAACCCATTCGTAACCCATTGAAACCACAGAAGAATCGCAATTTCGCAGATAAGATCGTTAAGAACTTCAACCACGTAGTGCAGTGTGTTGGTCTGTGGCTCCTTTTGGTCACTTTCGACATTGTCGTCTGGTAATACCCTCATACCTCGATCGGTTGATGGAATGGGGAGGGGGTAAGGGTGGTCAAGGGGCAGGCGAGGGTTGCAGACTTGAGTTGAGTCCGGTTTGACTGACAGGCTGCAATGTTAATGTTGATGTCGTCTTAAGGTTGTTGTTCTTCTTCTACTGCTTCTTCTTCTTTTCTACTTCTTGCTAGTCTTCTTCTGCTTCTTCTTATTCCTCTGCTTCTCCTGCTTCTTCTTCTTCTTCCACTGCCTGATTGCGCTTTCGTCTCGTTGCACACCTGCAGACGGCGTTGACGTCGCAACTCTTTGACTCGCTTCGCTTCGTTTCTCTTCTTTCCCTCTCTCTCTCTCTCTCTCTCTCTCTCTCTCTCTCTCTCTCTCTCTCTCTCTCTCTCTCATTCTCTATTCTACAAAGTCTGTTACTCTCCCTTGCTTCCTCTGCTTTGATATACCTGTTCCCCCTGCTCGTGGTTCCACTTCATTTCTTCATTGTTCTTTGGTTTCTACCTGTCTGCAGTTCGTGCGGACCCTCCCTGTTTCTTCTTATATTTCTTTCCCCCCTTCCTTCTTCTTCTTCTTCTTATTCTCTTCCCTCTCCCTCTGTGCCTTGCCCCTTCCCATTGTTTTCGACCTCGGCCTCGGCCTCTTAATCTAAATGTAATTCAAGCCCCCGAGTGCCCGTTAAAATGCTCAAGAAGATCATGGATCATGGCCTGATGGGATCATGGGATCACGTCTCTTTCTTTAATTTCTGTTTCATTCTTCTCCTGTCTGCTTCCCCTGCTCTTTCTAGCTGAACCTCTAATACGCTTTAGGTTTTGTTTTCGTTTATTTTGTCAGATCAGAAAATCATTTGCCAATCGAAGATCGTTCGAATCAATCGGATCAGTTGAAGAATTGGCTAGAAGGGGGGAAGAGTTGAGAGTGGAGGAGTGCGAGGGAGCCTATGGAACCCGATACGTAATGCCATTCTAGGAAAATTACCGCCCTGACTTGCTTGGCCTTTGGCTTTCCACACTTTTCACTTGATCGCGTTGAATGATTCAAGCGAATGCTTGATCAAGCAGAAGACTCTCTACAGAAGAGAAGAGAAGTGAAGAGGGGAGGAGAAGAGAGGGTTGAAGAAGAAGCCAGAGACAGGGAAATTGATCTTAGAAGCGAAGCAAAGCGACTGTAATCAGGCAAATTTATCATTCCTCAAGCGTATTTAAAGCCTTTTTCGTTTTCCTCTTTGTTGTGTCATTCGTAAACGTTTGCCCTTGGGCGTAGGCATGACAGAACTGACATGCTATACAAATTACGCTTAATTGTTGAGGTTCTTTGATTTGTTCTTGGCTTAGAATTGGAAAATTGGAAAAACTTTGGTAATTTCTCTTTGTTTTTTGCTTTCTTAAACGTTTTTTTTTAAGAGTTTACGGTAGATAGAAGTATTCCAAATACAGGGAGAGCCTTATAGACTCTCCCTTCTGCAGCTTCTGTACCCAGTTTTTTGCAGTTTTTTGAGGGAGTTCGAATTGTTATGCAATTTTTGCATTTCTCTTTTGCTTACTCGTTCGTAAACGTTTCTCGCATGTTTTTGACTTATGTTTTTATTATAATTTAGAGTATTCTCTATATAGAGTACATAGCTTGTAATATATTTTCTTTATTGTAAAATTCTTAGTTCCCTTTTTTGCATTTCCCTTTTGTTTAGTCATTCTTAAAGGTTTTTTGAAAAACTTAATATATATTTTAATTAGAGGGAATGTTTTCTCTATGTTCTTTGCTGACTTTTTCTCCTTTTCGCTTTGTTTTGCTCATTCTCAAACGTTTCCTGTACGATTTTTTTAATTAAATTTATTTTCTTCTCTTCTTCTCTCTCTCTCCTTATTTTTCTCTCTTCTTCTCTCTTCATAATTCTCTCTTTCTCTCTGCTTTTCCACTTATAGTCTCATTTCAAAGCTGATGTAGACTCTGTACTCTCTCTGTCTCTCCTTTTTTCTCTGTCTCTCTCTCTCTCTTCCTGTCTTCTATTTATTCATATCTCATTTCTCACTTCCTTTAGTTTAATTTTGTCTGTTTCTTCGATTGAAAAAGGTGATACTAATTTTGAATAATTAACTTGCCTCTTTTTCCCTCTCCCCCCTCTCTCTCTCTCTCTCGCGTCTGTCTCAATTTTGGGCTCAGCCACGCTTCGCATTATTGAAAATCCAAGCGAATTTTCCCAACAGCAGCGGCAGCAGCAGCAGCGTTTTTCCTATTAATATGCATGGAAAACCAGTGAAAATTTATGCGAAAAACTGTAAAATTAAAGCAATTACAGCAACAATTGAGTGTCGAGGGGGGAGGGAGGGAAGAAGAGGAAGCAGAACCAGGTTTGGCCTAAAGCTAATTACAAGAGATTTGCGTGTCGCTTTGAGGGGGAGGAGTAGGCGTGGCAGCTGCGGGCAAATCTCGGCTTAGATGTGCCTCCTCTTCCTCTCTCCCTCTTCTTCTACCTCTCTCTCTGTACAATTTGTATGCGTGGCCAGTCGCATCCGCAGTAGGCAAGGCAAAAGCAATGGCAGGAAGAGAGAGGGGGAAAAGGAAGCAGGGAGAGGGGGAGCGGGGAGTGTATACAAAGCAGCCGCAGGAATTCAATAAACATTAAGAATATTGTGCATAAATATTTACAATTTGAATTTCGTCTCTCTTCCCTCTCCCTCTCCTTCTACTCTTCTCCCCCCTCTCCTTCCATTTCGCATTGTCATGCACAGCGCGTGCCCCACTGCGTTACGTACAATTCAGCTTTCTGTCAGCGCAGGCAGAACAAGTTCTCAAACTGGTTGAGAGCAGGAGGAGGAGGGGAGAGCGGGGAAGGGGGAGCAGAGCAAACATGAACTCTGGCAACGAAGCAGTAGAAGAAGAAGCAGAAGAAATCCAAGAAAAAGCAGGCAAGACATAAAAAAATAAAAAACCTTAGCGAGGCGACGCCACGCGAAACTGGTTAAAAGTAGATCTCGCGAAGAGAGCGCGGAACGGTTAAACTGAACGAAGCTCTCCAAGCGGGCGAAGCGGGCCCCAAACACTGCTGCCGTCTCTTTCCAAGACGTTGCCCCTGCGCAGTTTGATCGTAGTTAATGAGCAACTGGCTGTGTGTGTGTGTGTGTGTTGGTGTGTGTGTTGCTGTATGCGGTCCAACTGGTTTTTCCTCTACAGCGATTTTCCAGCAAGAAACTTGTTGGCCAACAGCAACGGCAGCAGCGACGGCAGCAGAAACAAGTTTCGCAAAAGTCGCGCGCAAAACGCACGAGAAACGCACACAAAACGCTACGTGTTGCGCTTTGCTTGTGTTAACAGTGCGCTGTTAACGTACGCTCTCTTTGCTGTTAGCTGCACACAACAGCTTCGTTAAGTCTTTCGTTGAGTTTGGCATTGGCGGCTCTCTTTGCCAACGCTCGGGTACGCGCTCTCGCTCTCGCTCTCTGCTGCGTTCGTATGCACGACGCCAGCGTTTCGTACATCGTCGCGTTTCGTACATCGTCGCTTGCGTGCGGCATTGCGTACATCGCCCTGCTTAAAAGCATGCAACGATTCAATGCGCTCTTACAGTGCGCTGTTAAGGCGAGAACTTGTAAATTTTTTTTCAATTTAAATATTATATATTTCTTATGTTAATTTTAATATTAAATATTTAAATAATACATATTAAAAAATTTGTATTTAATATTTTATATTAAAATAAACACATTTATTTTTTATTAATTATGCATTTTACCTGCTCTTATTCAAAGCCAACGATCGCGCTATCTTTGCCTGCGATCGCACACACACATTCACACACACACACACACACACACTCGTGCACTACGTTTGCCCACCTGGCCCTGTTGCTCTGAAACAAGTTTCGGCACGCAAAGCGAACGAACGCGTGAGCGGGGGAGGAAGGGAGAGAGAGAGAGCGCGCTTGCTTGCGACTCGAGAGCGCGCGTAAGAGAAACACACCACATTCGGCGTTTACAGCATGCGACTGACGCTCGCTCTCTCGCTTCGTTCAATTCGTCGCTTTTCGTATGCATTCTTCATTCTCTTTTCATTTGCCGCTGCGTACGGACGTGTCGCGCTGTCGCTGTCGCTCTCGCCGCTCGTTTAACAACATTCATACACAGCAGAGACGCACACAACAACAACAGAAAAAAGACGTAGGCAATAATAAGCGACAATTTTTTGGCGTAGCCTTTTAACGCGTCGCGTCGTCGCCTTTTTGCGTTTTGTTTACAGTTGCAGTGTATGTGTATGTGTGTGCGTAATAATAAATAAATAAATAAAGCGAATTAACAAATTGCAGCGTAGTGAGTGTGTGTGTGTGCAAACAATAATAATATTAAAAAAATAATAATAAAAGTAATAAGCAAAGGCAGCAGCAGCGCAGCAGCTGCGTCATCAGCGTCGACGCCGGCTTGGGCAGCGCTTGATTTTGCCTGATCTCTTTCATCTCGCGTTCGCTTTGCCTGCAACTTGCTTACCTGTCAAACAGGTTTCTACAACAACAACAACAAGTGAAGCAAGTAGAAGACGCAGAGGAAGAAGCAGAGGCAGTAGCCGCGCGCGCAGCAAACATAAAAAGGTTTTTACATCTCGCTCGCTCTAACGCGCGCGCTCTCTCGTGTACGTGTGTACGTGCGTGTGTGTGTGCTTCTTGGAAACCTTTCAAGCGTCGTTGTTGTCGCCTGCACACACAGCAACAATAACAACAACAACAACAGCAGCAGCAGCGCAGCAAGACGCTGGCGCAAGAGCAAAGCAAACGGCCGATTATAACAGTGAATAGGTGTGCGTGTGCGTGTGCGTGTGTTGCGTGTGTGTGTGAAGTGCAGGCAAAGGCAATGAAAATGCTGCCTGCGAAGGTTTGAAGACAGACCTGCCCAGCCAAAGGGCTCCACAGCAACAACAACAACAACAACAACAATAAGAGTGAGAGAGAGACGCGCCGCCATATTGGAAATTGGAAATTGGAATTGATATTTTGTATTTAGTGGAACGTGTGTTTGTTGTTGTTTTTTTTTTGTTCTACGCGTTTAACTCTTTCGTTCGTTTATTTTGTTTGGGACCCGCCGTCGCCGTTGCCGCCGCCGCCAACATGTGGCGCTGTTGAGTGTAGGAGCGCAGGAGTGAGTGAGCAAGCGAAACGGTTAACCGTTAGCAGAAAACAAAAAATAATAAATAAATAAATAAACGATAATAACAATTGACGAGAAACTGCGAAACAATGCAAAGCAAGATGAACAAGATGCGAGCCACAAGGGAAACAGAAACAACAAGGGAAACAACAACAATGAGCACAGTGGGCAGAGGGACGCGAAGAAGGAGCAGCAGCAGCAGCAGAACAACAAAAGCAACAGCGAAATGTTTTTGGAAATTACTTATGATCGGTAAGTGGAGAAACGTGATGCGAATATGAATATAAAAAATAGTAAAAAATAAAGCAAAAAAAAGTAAAGCAAGCAGAGACAGAGAGAGAAAGAGAAAGAGAGAGGGAGATGCACATAAAAAGCAAACAATTAGATGATTGTAAACAACGCTTATCTCTCTATAAGACGAAAAGTCCAGTTATCTTGGGGAGGAAGCGAAAAAAAAGCGCTAAACGTGTTAAATAGAAAAAGAGTTAGAGTTGATCAGCATAAAAGATCATACATATGGTCTCTAAAAAAGAAACTAAAAGATTTGAACTTTGTAATGTATATCTTTATGAATCTTTAAGATTTTTCTTTCTTAAGAATTATCCATTTTTAATAAGAGTTCTTATTTTTTTAGTATACCATTTTTAGGCTTATGCACAATTTTATTAAATATATTGGTAAAATATTTTAAGATTCTAGAAAAACGTTTTAAGCAGTTATATTTCTAATCAATAATAAGATATTTCAGTTAGCTATGCTGAGAAATGCAGTATATACTTAACATTTTTATGAATATTTCCCCAATTTGTCTGTGATTATGGAAAATTCCTAAGAAAAACCTGAAAATGCAGAATACACACAACTTTGATAATAAATTTGATTATAATATTTCTGGTATTTCGAGAAGTTCTTTGGGAACTTCTTG
This sequence comes from Zaprionus kolodkinae, assembly GCA_018901885.1. Lineage (NCBI taxonomy): Eukaryota > Metazoa > Arthropoda > Insecta > Diptera > Drosophilidae > Zaprionus > Zaprionus kolodkinae. The sequence continues at coordinate 5,051,707 of JAEIFM010000508.1, forward strand.
TCTTTAAGAAAATACCTTAGCTATGTCTGATTAAAATTTTAGACTATACTCAAATTTATTAAATTCAGTTTTAAAATGTATTGAACTTTTAGAAAATCCTGCGAAACAGTTAAAACTCCTGCTTTAAGCAGATAATAATCATTAATAATAATAATAATAATCTCCTATCAAATGCAAAAAAACTCAACTTTATGAAGTATAATGCAAATATTTCTGTAATTTCTAGTAAATCTTTAGAAACATTCCCTCTTTTAGCATATATCTCTCAGTTGTACGAATTTAACTCAACTCTATCGAAGTGAATACTCTATGTATTTCTAATTAAACTATAAAAGAGTGCATATTTTATGCTTATATGATCTTAAAGACCTTTCCCTAACAACTTGATGCATTATGCAAATGTGTACTCATTTGCAATGCGAATACCTTAGCTTTTTTTTACTATCTTATCGCACAAGTTGTTCAATTAGTTATCTCTTTTTGCAGGGCGCACTTCATATACTATATATACTATATAGTATATTATATCTTTACCTCTTATTTATGTGTGCGTAATCTTCTTTCTTTTGCACACAAGTTCCTGTTTTTTTTTTTTGTTTTTTTGTGCTTTTCTCTTTTACGATGTCTGCGTCCCTTTGGGTTATTATGATAGCTTAGCATTTCCTTTTTCAATTTCACTCGAAACTTTCAATCGAAGTGGACAGAGAGATGGGAGAGATGTTTTTGTGGGGCCTTTTTTATATAGCAAAATTAATTCTCTCTCTCTCTCTCTCTTTCTATCTCTCTCTCTTTCTCTCTCTCTCTCTGTCGCTCTCTTGCTGCATTTGAACAATCTTTAGCCACTTTTCAATTTTAGTTTAGTTTTCCTTTTTTTTTATCATTCACACAAGTTTTGCTTATGACAGTTGTTTGTGCCCCCCCCCCTTCCCCTCCTCCTCTCGACCCCCTTTAACTACGCACCTGTTGTTGCCTTTTTTTTCTTACTGTTATTTCTAGCACTTGTTCTTCTTGTTCTCTTTGTTGTTGCTTTTCTTGTTGTCGTCACGTTAGGTTGAGTTAAGTTTTTAGCTCGCAGTTTTTGCTCTCTTTTTCTCTCTCTCTTTTCTTCTCTCTCCTTCTACTGCTGTCTCAGTGTCATTGTCGTTCCATTGACAGTTTCTACCGTTAGTTTTACTCGTTGACTTGTTTGCTCCCCCTCTCTCTCTCTCTCTCCCTCTCTGTCTCTCTCTCCCTCTCTCTATCGCACTTTGATCGTTTGACAGCTTTGGCCAAACTTTTGTTTGGCACAAACTTTTGCCAAACGCTTTTTAATGCTTGCTCCCTCGGCCCCGATATATCTCCCCTCTCTCTCGCTCTTTCTCCCTATTTCTCCCTCTCTCCCTCACACTTGTTAAATTGTCGTCAAGTCCATCAATCATTCAATCAATCGTTCAATTCAATCAGTCAACACTTTCTCAATTTGTGCGCGATTAACAAGCTCAGTTCCCCCTCTAAAATATTGTCACTTCTTTTCCCCCGCTCTTTCTTACAGCTCTCCCTCTCTGCCGCATGCACCCTGTTAGTTAACAGGGTGTTTATGTTTATGTTTATGTTTTGTGTGTGTGTGTAATCATTTAATAAATAAGACAACTTGATTTGACAATTTAATTGCACGACAGAGACACGTTCTCGCTCTCGCTCTCTCCCTCTCCTTCTCCCTCTCCCACCCTGCTTGCCCCCTGCTCACCTCCGCCCCTGCGCACCTTGTCAACTTGTGTCAAAAATCAATGAACTCTCCATGGAAAGCTTTAAGCGGTAAATGATCTCTAGAGGGCGGCATTAAAAGATTGAGGGAAGAAGTAGAAGAGAAAGAGAAAGAGAGAGAGAGAGAAAGAAAACTGCCAGCATAGTATCTACGCATCTTTGAGATACTTTTTTCTTTTTTTATTGTATTTTCTTTTTGCAGTAAATAATTAAAAATCCATTATGCTACATCGGCGACATCGAACCATAATTAATGCCATTAGCTGCCTATAAATATCAATTCCCAGCCGGGCATAACTGTGTGTGTGTGTGTGTGTGTGTGTGTGTGTGTGTGTGTGTGTATCTTTGTATCTGTCGTTAGTATCCTTGCTTATTGCTTCAAGTGTCTTTTGAGTTTGCTTCTCCCTCTCTCCCTCTCTCTCTCTCTCTCTCTTTCTACCCTCTTTACCCTCTACTACAGACAGGATACTTAAGATGCGTCTCTCGTCTTTTCCGCTTTGCCTGCTGCTTCGCACACACAGAGAGAGAGAGAGAGGGAGAGGGAGGTAGACGCGCATTTTCTTTTTGGGTTTTTATGTTTATTTTCGTTTGCCTTTGCTTTTTATTTCGCTGTCGGTTGCGCCTTTTGTTTTATTTATATGCCTCGTTTTTGTCTACCTGCCTTGCCTCTTGTCTCTTCTGCTCCCTCTTCTGCTCTGCGTTTTTCCTTTGAGTTTTCCCACATTCATTTCATTTCCTGCGCCCTGGCACGGCCAAGTGCCTCCTGTCAGTCCCTCCCTCTCTCTCTCCCACACTTGTTCCCTCTCCCTCTCTCTCTCTCTCTCTCCCACACTTCTGCTGCTGCTATCTCCCTCTACCTGCGACCCGCTTAGCACTCGCAAATGCGCGTGAATTATGATTGTAGCTCGTTTTTCAAAACTGTTTTTCCACTTTTCTTTTTTCACTTTTCGTTTTTCACTGCTTTTACTGCTCCTTTTTTGTTGCTGTTGTTCTTCTTCATTTTTTGGCGCATCCTTTTTGGATACACACGCGCGTGCAGCCTGCGGCTCACGTACTGCCCCGCCCCTCCTTCCCTCCCCACCCCATACCCCTGCAGGAAAAGTGAAAAACAGCAAGTGCAGCAGCAGCGGCAGCAGCGGCAAGTTGAAAATTAAAATAAATTAAACAAATATTTTGTTTGTTTCAAATTTACGTGCAAACGCAGCGCGCGCTCTTTCTGCCATTGCGGAAATGCCACGAAAAACGAGCTGAATTTTCCAACAGCAACAAAAAGAAGAAAAACAGCAGCAACAGCACAAAAAGCAGCAGCAACAGCAGCAACAGCAACGGCAGCAACAGCAACGGCAGCAGCAGCAGCAGCTGCAGCGACAGCATCAACGCGCCGCACATCCTGCAACAGTCATGCTTGAGCTGCCTCTCGCTCTCTCTCTATCTCTCTCTCTCTCTCGCTCGCCCTGTCTATCACAGTACCTCCTAGTCAAAAGAATATCGAAAATACTCTATATATATATAGCGCAAATGCAATCTAACAACATCTATCAAAACTTTTTTAGTTTCAATAAATAAATAAAAAATAAATAGTTGAAAATAAATATATATAAATATGTAAGGAAAGAAATGACAGATTTATTATTTATTTTATACTTTTGTTATATCATAACTTAATCATCTTTCAACTAAGCAGCGTGTAAGAGAGATAGAAAATACGATAAAAGTAAATACGTAACCCTATATCATAAATTTTACTTAGTTCCTAGAGATAGATCATGAAAAAGGCCTTCAAGGTTTTTCTGTCTTTCAACTACTAAATTACAATAGAAAAAGTGTGTACAGTCTATAAGTCTGTACAGTCTTTAGGGCTCTAGACTTAATATCAATATAAAAAATCTTCTAGGTTCAAGTTAATTGAAATGTATGAAAAGTAAAATTTCAGAATTCATTTGGCAGGTAATAATTATGATAAAAACAGAAAATTAAAGTTGAAGCTCTAAAATTATGCTTATAATTCGATTTTTACGAGTCGTAAAGGATGTGTTCAGTTTAAAAAATAAACCTAATGACACTGCAATTAAAATAAACGTTTTTACAAAATTTGATGGCTGTAGGTCTTGTAGTCTTTGAGATCTAAGCGTTTATATAGACGAAGAGATAGGCAGATAGACAGACAGACAGACAGGCAGACAGACAGACAGACAGACGGACTGCGATGTCTCCTACTGCCTGTAAGACACATGTCCTCACATTATACCATACTTTTCATTGAAAACTCTTGTCCTTATAGCCTCGTTTTTTTATATAAAATATAATTATTTATATTATTATATTATTTTTTTGCCCTCTATGAGTTCAAAAAATGATCAAATAAATAAGTTGCGCAAGCAAATCGTTTCTACAGAGATTTATTTATTTATTTTGGGAATTTTCTATTTTAGCTTCCAATTACAATTGTTCTTCTTTCTCTCTCTGATTATACATAAAATTATCACCTTTCCAGCTCGTCTGAAATTTGCCAGAAATTAAATATGGATCATCTATCTATCTCATTGAGCATATCAATTTTTTTTTTTTTATTCTCTCGTTGCCTTTTGCCTTTGATTATCTCATACAAATTTCTTATAGTTCAAATTTAATGCAGCTTACTCGCTCTGTTTATTTTGCTCTCTCTTTCTCTCCCTCGCACATTCTGTTCATTTAATCTCTAGTGTGAGTTGTGCTGCTTTTGGGGGTTTTTATTGCATTTTGCGCAAAAACTTTTAGAACTGATAATACTTTGAGTCCCCGTGTCTGACCCCAGTTTCCTCTTCCCCTCCCTCTCCCTCTTCTTCTTCCCTCCCTCTCTTTTCTGTCTGTTTTTGAGTTTAGTTTTTGGCTCTTGGCATATGGAATTTATGTGTGTTTTCCCACACACACACACACACAGGCACACACACGTCTGTCTAACACGATTTGTATCTGTATCTTTTTGCATGCGACAATTGTGTATTTTGCCCACTGTGCGTGTTTGTGTGTGTGTGGGTGAGGCAGCTGTTTAAACAAACGACGCACAACAATTGCAAACTTCATCGACTGAAGCCACTGTTGCTGCTTCTTCTCTCTTTTCTTCGGCCCCTTCTTTTCCCCATTCTTCTTATAGCTTCATAAAAAAAATTCAATAACATTTGCTGACAGTGTGCGAAGAAAACGACCTCAGTTTGGTTATAGAAAAATACTGCAATTCTTGGCAATATTTTTGAATATTTTTGTAAACGTTTTGAAGTAAAATTTTCATTGAATTTTTCTTTTCACTTTTCCTTTTCTGCATGATTTTCAATATTTTTCACAGCGATTTTTGTAACATTTCTTTGGACATGTTTCATGGTTTCTAAAGATAATTATTATGCGCTTTTCAACACGTTCTTCGGTTAGTCTATCTACCTATCCTCTTTTTTGTCTTCTCATTCGTTCGCTGACTCATTTGCATTATTCACACATTTTATATACACAAATTTATTATTTAATAATTCTCTATGCAGTGTTTTAATTGCAGCGGCAGCATTAATAAATATTCTTGCGTTTTCTGCATTTTCTTTTCTCTTTTTCTTTATTTTTCTTGTTATCGTCTTCCGCTTGTTTATTGAGAATCGTGCTGCGCGTTTTTAAACGCCCGCAAAACGCTAGAGAAACGTGCAGGCATTTGCCGCTTGACCAGCGCTACTCACCACGGTCTCTCTCTCTCTCCCTCTCTCTGTCTCTCCTGTTCTGCTACTGGTGACTGGTCACACCTAAGTTTTGCTGAGTCGACGTTTCACATTTTGATTGAATTGCGTCTGGAATTGTTATTGGGTATGGGGCAGATACGTTACGTTTGCTTCGACGAGTTTTTATGCTTCTTGCGGGCTACCGTTTTGCCACAGTTCTTCATTAGCATTTGAGGAGGGAAAAGAGAGAGAGAGAGAGAGAGAGAGTGGGAGAGAGAGGGGAAGAGAAACAGAGAGAGGGAGTGAGCTGTCTATCTACATATCAGACTGTTCACAGTTTTACTATGTCTGCCAATTTGGCAAGCGTTGAGTGTCTGCCACATCCCTCCGTGTCTCTCCCTCTCTCTCTCCCTCAGTTCTCTGAAAAGTCATTAACATCGAGAAAAAAATAAAGAAAATAACATATAGAGAAATAAAGAGAGAGAGAGGGATGCAGATATGTCGATCTTAAACCTTTAACAAAGACTTGGTAACACTGTGCGTGCTTGTTGGATTATTTTTATTTTATTTTTTTTTTGACTGATTTACATGTGTAAATATTGTGATCACATTGAGGCTCTTAAGTCTATAAGAATGGGCTTATTTTGTGTATTATATACACCTAATATTCTATGCAAATCTTTTATTTTATAGCAGTTTTAAAACTTCTTTTGCTGTAGTTAAGTACATTAGTTCAAGTAGCTTAAAATCATTTCTATACCTAATAAAGGTATTATAATATCAAAGTTTCCTATAGTAAGTTTGCATTTTGTAATGAGAGAATTTGAGAATCTTTTATAATACGTTGTTAAACTTTCTGAGATATCCCAGAATATCTTGTCGAGCTTTTTAAACTTTCTTATATATAGATAAAATATTACTATATATACCATTATAAGTGAACATAATATATGTATTTTTATTTGTTATATATTTTTTTTTTATTTATTTTTATTTTACATGATTTTTTTTTAAATAATATTTGTTGTTTTATAAATCTCAAAAAACTCAAAATTCTTTTGGGTAACTTATAACTGGAATATCTTGCCCGGAATGCCTCTTGAATCCTTTATGGTATAACAAACCTGTGGGGAATATTCAGCCCACAAGTGTATCAAAATATTCGGTTTCCTTGTGGCAGACAAATTGCTTTTAATTAAAGCGTATCATGCTTTGCGTTTTGCTCGATTTGGTTTTGCTTTTTTTTTGCTTTTTCTACAGTTTCTTTTTCATTTGGTTTTTTTTTTTTTGCTTCTGCGCTTCATTTCTTGTGGCCCCTTTTGGTCAACACTTTCTGCTGTTACACTGTTTTTTTCTTCTTTTTTTGCCTGTCTGCTTGTCTGCTCTACGTTCTACGTGCTGCTGGTTCCCACTCCAACGCGGCAAGTTGCTCATCGCTTGTCGCTTTTGCGGCTTCTGTTTGCCCCGTTTTGCAGCTGCTTCTTTGGCTTCGCCCAGGGAGATTGGCTTTCGGCTTGTCTTCGGGGGCTACTTCAGAGTGCCCCCTACCTGCCCCCCTCCCCCAGCCCCTAACCCCTTATCCAACTGAACTGGTCTAATTTGTATGCGCAACATGTCAAAATTGTTGTGGTCAATACACTGATTGCTTTTCATGTATCTGACTCGACCAAGAAAAGAGAGAGAGAGAGAGAGGGAGGGAGAAAAAGAAAGAGAGAGAGAGAGAGAGCGAGAAGTATCTTAGCCCACGTTGTGGCAGCTGCACGTTTCGTGTGGCAGCCGCAGATATTTATGACCATGTATAGCTAGAAGACACAGAGAGAGAGAGAACGAAAGAAAGAGAGGGAGAATGAGAGAGTGAGAGAGAGCAACTTGGGTCCAGTCTTCGAACTAGGCCAATCCTTCAGTTCTTGCTCAGCCTTTCGTTTCACTCGTTTTCGACGCGTTTTTTTTTATACCCTTCGACCATTAAAAATGGTCAAAAAAGGGTATACTAACTTTGTGCAAAATGTATGTAACAGGCATAAGGAGGCGTGGCAGACCCCATAAAGTATATATATTCTTGCTCAGGATCACTAGCCGAGTCGATTGAGACATGTCCGTCTGTCTGTCCGTCTGTCCGTCTGTCCGTCTGTTTGTTTGAGACAACAGATCTTAGCTATTAAAAAAGCTAGAGACACCAAATTTGGTATGAAGGTTCCTCTATATCCGGGGCAGGTGAAGTTTATGTCAAAAATTTGATGCCACTCCCACCGCCCCCGCAAATCGGTTATTTACGATTATTAAGCAAAGTAATGAACCTATAAAGTTATGCTTTGGTATGTATAAAGCTGAATGCAATATCAACATATTCTCCAAATAACAATCAGATCGGACCAATAACACAGAAGTTATTAAAGTCAACGTTTTCAGTACAAATGTTCCGTACGGGCAGCAGCTTGCGCGCTGCTTTGAGCAGTCGACGCCGACGTCGACGTTGAGTCGTGTCGCTTTACTCTTTACGCGCGTCGCTGTGTGAGTGCGAGCGAGTAAGCTATATGTACTAGAAGAATTTGTGCAGAATTCTCTGTTTGAAATTATGAGTGTGGTTACACGTTTGTAACGGATTTAGAAAATTGGGAGAAGGGTATCTTACTGTCGGGCGCCCGACTGTAGCCTTACCCACTTGTTTTTCCTTATGATTTTTAGCCGCAGCTTTTTGCTGCAACGCCTCAAGCGTTTTTCCTAGACACTTCTTTGGACTGTCTGTATAACTGTCCTTCTAACTGTCCGTCTAACTGTCTGTCTAACTGTCTGTCAGACCCTTTCCCGGGAGTACTTTGGCTTAGCTGCTTGCGTCTTGAGTGTGCTTCTTGAGTAGTGCGTGAAGGCAGCTCAAGTGGTTTTCTATATATATATAGTATACGATCTAAACTAGAAATAACTAAGGAAATATAACTAAGGAAATATGTATAGGAGATATGATGGAGATGTAAAAAAGATATAGATTTATAAATATCATATTTTATAAATATATTAAAGATATATTAGAGAAATAGGGCTGACATAAAGGGGATTTAGAGTTGATAAAGAGAAGATATAGGGGAGATATAGAAGAGATATAGAGGAGATATATGTCAGATATAGAGGAGATGTAAAGAGATATAGAGGAGATATAAAGGAGACATAGAGGTGATATAGAGTAGATATAGAGGAGATATAGCAGTTCATTATAGTAGATACAGAGCAGTAGGAGATATCTTAGGAAAACGTATAGAAAATATTAAGAAGATATTTTTAAAGATATAGAGATATATAGAAAAAGTATAAAATATATTTTGGAGATATATTGGAGATGTTTACGAAATATTAAAGAGATATAAATCGGATATTAGTTTTTTTATATTTTTATTATTATTGTTTTAATGTAATTCCTAGTCCCTGCTATTAGTCTTGATCTCGTTTTATACAAATTAGTTCTACACATACGATAAATCTACATTTATCCGCATCTTTCGTACTGTATCACCTAATTGTTTCTATGGCATCATATTTCATATGTAATTGCTTTTCATGGTTCCGCACTAATATGATCACCATGATATATGGTTAATGCGTTGGATGACGATTAATTTGTCTAATTATGAATTCCCATCTTGGAAGACAGAAAAAAACTCCCCACAATAGTATCGTCATCTATAACTACACCCTTGTTATTAATTTAATTGTTCTTTTTCAATTTCCCTCTCTCTCTCTCTCTCTCTCTCTCTCTCTCTCTCTCTCTCTCTCCCCTTTGTAAGAACATAATCCATATATCATATTTAAATTCTCTGGAATTTCCGAAATGCTAATGAAGCTGACTTCAATTTAACAATTTAACCCCAGCAAACTTTTCGGGCAAAAAAATTAATCAAAAAAAAAAAAAAAATAATAAATAAAATGCTGAAAAATTTGATTATCGCATAGGCCATCTTGCAGTCGGTCTCCTCTCCTCTCTCTCTCTCTCTCTCACACTCTCTCTCTGCTTTGCTCTTCTGCTTTTGATGCTTAAAGTTTTAATTAAACGCATATTGCACTTTAATTTCCATTCATAATTCAAATACTGAAACAGAAAGAGAGGGAGAGAGAGAGAGATGGAGGGAGAAAAAGATCGTGTGGGGTGACTTTTGGGCCGAGCTGGGTTGTTCTAGGGGGGTTGGGGGATGAATTCGATTGCACATTCGCATTAACCCATGAATAGACTTTTATTGCAATTTTATGCGCTTCAGTGAAACTCAATAAAATGAAAATTTTTGCTCGCTGGCAACGAAAAGCAGTGAAAAGAATTATATAATAAACAACAACAACAAAAAGAATAGCAAAAAGAACAATAACAATGCACAAACAATAAAGCATGGTTCAAAAAAAAAAACCGATGCTCATCAATATGATAGAGAAAAAAAAACATTGAAAAAATCAAAAAACTAAAAAAAAAACAAAATAAATTTCGTTTTGTGCATTATGAAAAAAGTCTTTCATACACGTTGAAATCAATTACACTGAAAATATTTCGAGTGCACTTTGCGTGTGAAATTAATAAACCTCCAGCTGCGTAGTGTAGTGGGCGTGGAGGCGTGGCTTCCAAACTCACAGGGGAGCATTTTATTTATTTTTTTTTGGTTTACTGTGATTTATCTGAACGCATTTCTCATCAATTGATTTCGACTAAATGCGTATTATCAGACCATATAAATGGCAATGTGGTGAGGGTAGTTTTCTTTCAATGGTGGGCGGGGCAACTAGGGGCGGGGGGAGAGAAGGTGGAGTTTGTACTGTGACAATCCAAGTGACGATTGTGAATGCAAATGAATTTTACACTTGAAACGCGCACAAAAGCAGAGTGTGATTGCAACCCCCACAGAATCCGTAACCTCCAACCCAATCCCCTCCCCCTTGCTCCATTTGTCAGTGCAACCCTGTACCCCCCTTCCCACCCCCCTTTGCAATAATACCAAACGAAATGGAATGTTTGATTAGAAAAATGTTTTGCATAGCGTTAAATTTTATTTTTACTTTTGCGAGGGCTTTACAACTTGCAGAGGGTTGCCACCTGGGGTTGCTTGCTGCAACCCTGTTTTATTATATTTCTTTTTTTTCTATATATATATTTCTCTGATTTATACGCTGCACAGCGACAAAAACAATGCGTGCCAAAAAGGTTTACAGTTCATTTTGTGTTTTGTGTTTTTTGTTTTCTCCGCCTTTTCTTCGCTTCTCTGCTTTGCATTTCATTTTCTCAGGCAGACTGACAGACAGGCAGACGAGCCAGCTAAATGTGCACCAGCTGCCCCCCCTCCCTCTTCCTTCTACGCCACTGCTGCAACCCTCGAGGGGTGCAAAAGTGAATTGATATGCTTGAGAAACCAAGCAAAAGTAACGAGACGACGAAATTGCGGATTGCATTCGGGAATGGGACAAGGGGGAAGGAGAGTATAGAGGGAAAGGGGTTGCACTGATTTCTTTAGCACTGCAAGGATGATGGCCATGTGCCAAGGCAGCGAATCCTTCTCGAGCCACCACTGACAGTTCTCTCTCACCCAGCCCTTCCTCCCCTTCCTGCACTGCGTTTGCCTTTCCTGCTGCAAATCCGCATGCTAAATGCTCATTTTGTTGGTTTTACGCCAGCCAGGGGCGGTGGCAGAGGAAAGGGAAAAAGGGGGAGGGAGTAAACAGTTGGGAAATTTAGTCAAGCAGGGAGGAGGAGAAGGAATGGGTTGGGGTAAAAGAAAAGCATACTCCAAAGGGTTGCAATTAATGGCAGAACAAATTGTTTCAAAAAATAACTTTATGTATACAATATATATACAGAGTTAAGGGGTAGGGTAAAGAGATGGAAGAGAATAATATAAAGTATGTGAAAATGTGAGAAAATTCACAGTGGAAACAATAGGGGGAACATTAAAAATTAATAGGTAGATGGAGAGATTCAATAAACGTAAATATAAACTAAAATTAATATATACAAATTTTGAAGACATATGTAGAAAGAATTTCCTATAAATTGTCTTTAACTGTCGAGCATATATATATTGATTAAATTTTAATAAAAATCTTAAGAATTTATAATGAAAAACTTGCTGTAACTTAAGATTCCTGCCGTAAAAATAAACAAACTAAATTAATTGCAAGGTTTTTCACAATTACTTGAAATAATACAAGTTTTTATTAGGAAACCTAATGGCATAATATGATATAATACAAAAATTAATGTGATATATGAGAACCAGTTGTAGATATTATACTAAACACAATTTTTCCGACAATCCAGAAGGAAATAACATGTAAAATCAGCTTTAACTTCTGTTTGGAAGTGTCTTCTGGCAATTGACAATTTTGTGCAATATTGTTTTTTGCGATTTTTCCTGTAGCTTTATCAAAGTGAAATAACAGGAAAATGTCAGAACTGATGCCTTCAATAATTTTGTAGCACTTCCTCTCCCCCCTCAACCCCCCACCCCCTGCTTAGCCAACCCTCGTTGTGGCTGCCATAATAAATTCGCCTGTGCAATGTCTTAAAATGTTTGTCTCGCTAATCACCTGTCAAATCTGGAACTCGGTGACAAATGATGCGGCACACTGTGTGTGTGTGTGTGTGTGTGTGTGTGTGTGTGTGTGTGTGTGTGTGTGTGTGTGTGTGTGTGTGTGTGTGTGTGTGTGTGTGTGTGTGTGTGTGTGTGTGTGTGTGTGTGTGTGTGTGTGTGTGTGTGTGTGTGTGTGTGTGTGTGTGTGTGTGTGTGTGTGTGTGTGTGTGTGTGTGTGTGTGTGTGTGTGTGTGTGTGTGTGTGTGTGTGTGTGTGTGTGGGTGTCTCTGTGTGTGGGTGTAAAACTGTAAAAGTAAAGCAAATAAAACGCAATCATTCAATTGACAACTGAGCCGCATCCCGTGTGGCTGACGCGAATGCTGCGAATGAAAATGCCTGGAAAACGCAGCTGAGGGAAAGAAAATCAATTTGGCTGCCTGCAAAAAAAAATATGTCTCTCTGTCTCGTACTCTCCTCCCTCTCTCTCTACCCTCGCTCAAGGAAAATTCCAACATTGGCGGCGCCAGCAAAAGCTATGCCCGCATTTTCCTTATTTCCTCGCCTGAAAATGTCAATGAAAATGTGCTTGTAATAATAACTGAATGAAAATGGGCTAAAAGGGCGTGGGGAAGAGGGGGGGAGGAAAGTGTTTTCACTGTTTGGAAAAAGCAAAATTCAAGGACAAACACACACACACACACACACAGTGGAAAACACAAGTCAAACATTCGTGAGGTTTTCCTTTTTGTTTCGACTGTTTGCCCTGGCTAAGTTGTTGTTGTTGTTGTTGTTGGGGTTGGCCCCTAAACTGTAACTGCTTAGAAGTTTTTCCAGCCTACCCCGAGGGCGGCGAATTGTAATTTTCATTAGGTTTTGTATTGGTATGGAGCAGGCGGTGGGGTGTGGGTACTAGGGTGTACAGTCTACATACAGACTGGTTTATATCCACTCAATATCCTTGGCATTTCCCTTTTAGCAGAGCTCGGCAATAAATTTTAAAGTCATTGCCAGAGGCTGCTTAAAGTTGGTAGTCCTAACCCACCCCAAGGAGGGATCCCTCCCCACTTACTGTTGTTAGTCCTAGCCCAACCGAAGGAGGGTTGGCTGCTCCCTAATGTTGGTAGTCCTAGTCCGACTGAAGGAGGGATCCCTTCACACTTCTATAGGTAGTCCTAGCCCAACTTTGGTAGGGTTGCCTGCTGCCTACTGTTGGTAGTCCTTGGCCACCCCATGGAGGGACCCCTTCCCCGTGCAGTTGGTTATCCTAACCCAACCGAAGGAGAGATCCCTCCACTGTACTGTTGGTAGTCCTAACCCACCCCTAGGAGGTATCCCTTCATCCTACTGCTGGTAGTCCTAGTCCACCCCAAGAAGAGAGCCCTCTCCCACTTATGTTGTCCTAGCCCAGGAGGGATCTCACCCCCCTATGCCACCCTAACCCAACTGGTTGCTAAGTATATTAACTGTAAGGCGTTTGCGGTAATAAGTTTAAAAAGTTTTTCGCGCTTGCGACTTTTCCTTAGACTTTTCCGACGGCTCGACGCTTGTCAATAGCAGCGAAGGAGCGTGGCAGAGAGAGAGAGAGAGAGGGAGAGGGAGACTTACCTGTGCAACTACTTTGCGTAATTATGTCAATTGCTATTAGAAGCGCTGGAAAGAGAAGGATAGGGACACAGCCAAAGCAAGCTATTGATATGAGTTGCGTCTCTCTCTCTCTCTCTCTCTCCCACTCTTCCTTATTCCTGCTCTGTTTTATCTTGCTTCGAGTGGCGCCCCCTGAATGCCCTTTGATTTCAATCTTGCTTCCCCTACTTTGCCTTCCATTCCCCCCACTCTTTGTTTGCCTATTGACTTGACTTGCCAGTCAACCTAGGCTAGGCTCATCCCATCCATCTCTATCGCATCTATCCATAGTCATTATCTCGCTTGCCTGGCGTGCTCTCTCTCTCCCCTTCATTCTTTAACCAGCATAATCCCGTTTGTGTCAAGGACAGGCCAGGCTCAAGGGTGAGAGCAGGCAGAGAGAGAGAGAGAGAGAGAGAGGGTGGGCCAGGACCAGGACCAGGACCTTTGCCTGCCTTGGCTTGTGCGTGCTTCTTACACATTCCGAATGCGCTTAATAGTGCCACAAAATCAATGTATTTTAGCGTTTTTTCCACGCTTGATTGGCCACCGAAAAACCGTTCAGTCTTTTTTTTATCTCTCTCGCTCTCTCTCCTAGCCCCATCTCGCTCTCGAGTTGATTAACACATTGCGTATTGGATTTGCCTTGTGACAGTGTGTCGTGTGACAAATCATTTCATTAATTTTGCACATACTTAATGGCAAATTAATTAAGCGCCCTTCACACGAAGAAGGAGACAGAGATACACAAAGAGAGAGAGAGAGAGAGAGAGAGAGAGAAGGGGGAAGAAAAAATACCGACTGCATGTGGCGCCATCTAGCGTGCAGTGCCTGCAGTTATGCAAGGCAATAACTTCAAATGTAACTGCAGCATATTAAATATTAATTAATTTCAATTATATTGCCATTTGAATGTGCCACGCCCACGCAACAACGCCCACACTCACAGAATACATCTCGTTTTTTTTTTTGCTGACTAACCGACTAGCAAATACCAATTAATATATATATTCTCGATCAGTGTAAATAGCTAAGTCAATTTAAAATTATGCGTCTGTATGAATTGTTGACAATATGCTTGAATATTGTGCACATTTTTTGGATCTAAGCCACGCCCCCTTGCGCCTTTGTAAATCAAATTAAACGCTTATTTCACGACTTAAGTTTTCATTTTTGTTGTGTACAATATTTATTACCATTTTAAATATATCCGTAAATTTAATTGAGGTTAGTTAATAAATACTAGGGTTATTTAATATCAAATTACAATTTTTATAATACAAAATAAATAACAAATGGATATGTCACAGTCGATCACACACAACAAAGCTTTACCTCCTGCTCGTTTTTCTTCTACATTTTTGCAATTTCATTAAAAACTTCCGCTTCACTTGCACAACAACTTGCCTATACTCTTACCCAATCCATTGCCATAGTTACAGGGCATAAAATGGCATTTTAAATGTTATAAATGAAATGCGTTTTAATTAATTTTCCAACAGGTATGTCGCATTGTTGTTGTTGTTGTTGCACTTTTGTTTGTCATGTTTACATATGCATATTTGATAGAGCATATAAATTTCCATCGTTAGCTGTCTGCCGTCTCGACTATATAGACTTTAATAATATTAATTTATGTATTTATTTGTGCCAGACACAAAGAGCAGGACAGACAGAGCAGAGAGAGAGAGATGGAATAAGCCAAAAAACTGTTTAAGGAAATTAAACGCAAAAAGCTTTGAGAACATTTCGTTGTCAACAAATGGAATTTTGTTTATTATTTATCTAGAATTTATTATGGATTATGTCAGCTATATATATATGTACATATATCTCTGCCTCCTTGGCATTTGCGCACTTACAGTTAACAATTGGGGGGGAAATCGAAATCGAATTGAATCAACATTCAGCCTCAATTTGTGATTGTGTTAAGTGAAGTCTCTGCGCTCTAAAACCCCAAGAAAGTCAAGAAATAAATTTGATTTAACACTTTGTTTTGTATTATTGTTGTCAGCGAAGGATGGCAATGAAATAGGGAAGTCTAGAGTGGCTACAATAGGTATGCGAAATATATAGTAGCTAATGCTATAAGGCATTGGAATTAGGCCTGGAAAATAATGCACAAATTTCAGTTGTTTGTAATAATTGTGGAAAAGTCTAGGGATATGCTTTGATTTCTTAATATCATATCATATTTTTATGAGAGTTTACTAAGAACTTTCAGTAAAAAATTAATACTGGAAAAAAAGCAGTATCTTTCTTTTCTTTAAAGAGAATTTTTACCAATTTTTTTTTTATTATATATCAAATTTATTATAAGAAATCTCATGAAGAACTTTCTGAAAGACTAGTTTAGTATTTTATAAGTAGAGAATTTGCTTGAGAACTTGTTACAAAACCTTTTTTAATGCCAGAAAAGTTAAACAATTTTTTTTTTATATATTCCTATATAAAAAAGTTATAGTAGATGCGTGAAATTATATAATCCTAGTCCAGTTGGGCCAGTTTTACTTTACAGTTACTTTTATAGCGCACTGTTTCAGGCGACTTTAATGTTTTTTTCCGCTGCACAAGTTTCATGATTTTCTTTTTTACACTCTTTATGATAACTCGTAAAAATGAATGACAGGCAGAGAGGGTGGAAAGGGGAGGGAAAGAGAGAGAAAGAGAGAGGGAGAGTGAGTGATAACATTGCGTTGCACTGTTAATTAATTCATCATCAAAAAATTTTTTTTTTTTTTGCGCCCTCTTCTATCTCGAACTGCCCTGGCAATATTTTTGCACACACTTAGAACAATACAGATACAGCTGCAGATACAGATACAGATACAGATACAGATACCGCTACAAAGCGTATAAACAATAAAAATAAAACAACAACAACTGCGTATAGTTTTTATTGTTTACAACGCAACAAAATTGTTTTTTTTTTTTATTATTTTTCGAATTGAAATTTTTTTTTTTATGCAAATATTTTCACAGTTTATTGAGAGAGGGCACTCGTCGTTGCAGCTGTCTCTTTCCCGCACAACAATGCTGCCACACCTGCTGCATAATTATTGTGTGGCAACTCTTGAGGTGGCTCCACCTTCTCCTCCTCTCCCTGCTCCACTTTGCCTTCTTTTATGCGCTTCATTTCATGCCGGTTACAAATTTCGAATGAACTTTAAGAAGCGAAGAAGTAGAAGAAGGAGAAGGAGGAGAGGAGAAAGCAGCGACAACAACAACAACAATGAGCAATAAATTCACGTACTTCTAAACCAAATTGGGTTTATTGCCGCACAAACAAACTGAGAGAGAGGGGGAGAGAAAGAAAGGGAGAGGGAGAGAGAACACACACCAGACACACCTAAGCACACCTCACTGTGTGCTGCAGCTGTCGTTAGATTGTGTGGCAAGGGGCAGGGTGTCAGGAAGGGGGAGGAGGGAGGGGGAGAAGTAGGTGCGACAAGGTGCAAACAACGCAAACATTTGTGCTGCACTTTCATCACCTGCTGAGCCAGCAACAAAAGAGAATCGAAAATTGTTTAATGAAAATGTTGGAAAATCAGTTGTGAAAATCTCTGGAAATCCCCATTTCACTGTACTAGTTTTATATTTCCCATTTTTTTTCAAACGGAAACTCTAAGCAGATCTGGGAAATATGGAAAGCTAAGAGAAGTTTAGAGATCTCAATAATTTGTATAGATTGAGCTTAGTTATGATAATGGAATAGCTCAGAAAACATCTCACAACAATTTTTAATGCTATATTATACTATAATCTTGCAACATAACCCATACAAAAATTATGAAATAAAAAAAAAACTAAGAAAATCCATTAAAAAAATATTTTAAAGCATATTTATATAGGTTTATTTTTCTCTAAAATTTGGTGAACATATAATATACCTAAAATAGGATATAAATATGAGATTAGCTAGTCTGCTGATTTGAAATATATTCTTCAGGATTTTAAAGATATTTCCGCAGCTTATAATGATTTTTAGGCATATTTCTTCGGATACCTCGCCGTTTAAATTAATGGGTACTTAACATACCCATATCGTATCTCTCCCATTTCCCATCTCAAATCTCTCTAAAGTTTTTTACACAGAACTATCCCTAATAGCCTGCCCAATCTGTAGAGCTCCATCATTAACCATTTCAATCTGCTTCACGCCTCTCTCCATCTCTCTCCCTTTCTCTCTGGGTCTCTACCCGATTCGGAATACATTAAAGCAAGAATCTCCTAAGTACTATGCCGTAGCACGACAGAGTCTCCATTAATTCTGTTGCCATCATTAACGCTGCCAGCAGCAGATTCAGCTCAAGAGTTTTTCCTTTTATATACATTTTTATACCCTTCGACCATTGAAAATGGTCAAAAAAGGGTATACTAACTTTGTGCAAAATGTATGTAACAGGCATAAGGAGGCGTGGCAGACCCCATAAAGTATATATATTCTTGCTCAGGATCACTAGCCGAGTCGATTGAGACATGTCCGTCTGTCTGTCCGTCTGTCCGTCTGTCCGGCTGTCCGTCTGTCCGTCTGTCCGTCTGTTTGTTTGAGACAACAGATCTCAGCTATTAAAAAAGCTAGAGCTACCAAATTTGGCATGAAGGTTCCTGTAAATCATAGGCAGATAAAGTTTATCTCAAATTTTTGATGCCACGCCCACCGCCCCCGCAAATCGGTTATTTGCGATTATTAAGCAAAGTATTAAATCCATAACGTTCTACTTTGGTATGTATAAAGCTAAATGCAATATGAACATATCCTCCAAATTACAATCCGATCGGACTAATAACACAGAAGTTATTCAAGTCAACGTTTTCAGTACAAATGTTCGGTACGGGCAGCAGCCGACGCGCTGCTTTGAGCAGTTGACGCCGACGTCGACGTTGCGTCGTGTCGCTTTACTCTTTACGCGCGTCGCTGTGTGAGTGCGAGCGAGTAAGCTATATGTACTAGAAGTATTTGTGCAGAATTCTCTGTTTGAAATTATGAGTGCGGTTATACGTTTGTAACGGATTTTAAAATTGGGAGAAGGGTATCTTACTGTCGGGCGCCCGACTGTAGCCTTACCCACTTGTTTTTCTTTCGCTTTTTTATGCTTTTTCTTGCTCTTTCTCTCTCTCTGTCTGTTGTTCGGGACATCTTTCGCGTGCCGCTGTCAATAGTATCCCCTGCCCCGACGCCTCTGCACTGCCCCTGTCACTCTTTACATGCCACAGACAATTTAATTTCAATGTCGACCGCGCACAGTTTAAAGAAATGAGGCAACTTAAGTGGCAACAAATGGACAGCTGCAGAGGGGGGTAGGCAGGAGATATTATATATATAATATATATATGTATATAGAGAGAGAGAGAGCGAGTGCGTGGCAGAATAAATAGTTTTGTTGTGACACTCATAAGTCGACATGATGACGCGCTTCGCTGGGGCAGGCGGCAGCGTGCAACTGACACGCAGTGCCGGATTAAGCAGTGGCGTAGTCCAAGGGGGTAGGGGCTAAGGGGTAACCAAAACTGTGTGTGTGTGTGTGTGTTGGGCAGCTGACTGAATGTTGCGGTTTCCTTGTGGGCGTGACCAATGCACGCAACAAGTGGCAAGTGGGAGGTAGGAA
The DNA here is from genome assembly GCA_018901885.1 of Zaprionus kolodkinae. NCBI lineage: Eukaryota > Metazoa > Arthropoda > Insecta > Diptera > Drosophilidae > Zaprionus > Zaprionus kolodkinae. The sequence continues at coordinate 5,070,895 of JAEIFM010000508.1, forward strand.
GAGGGAGAGGGGGAGCCATGGCGTATATGCTCTGCTGCTAATGAGTTTTTAAGTGTCGCCAGGAGGAGGAGGAGGAAGAGAAGTGTGGAGCGACACACTTTGGCTTAAGCCAGCACACCCCTGCTATCGCCTCCGCCTCTGCCACCTTGTGCTCTCCCCCTCTCCCCCCCAACACACACACGTCGCGTCGTGCGCGATAAAGTGGCAAACAATTTACGCGTTCTTTTATTATTTATTTATTTATTTCTGTCATTCTTTGCACAGTTATAAATCAAGCTCAAGTCACGTACTACACGTGGTCGTTGTACTATATAGTTCCATAGAGTAAAATTGAAAATAAGTAAAAGAAAAGTGTGTGAAATGATTAAAGAAATACACAGCACTAAAAAAATTGCTTACTCTTCTTTAAAAAAAAGAAAACAAAATACATAATATAAAATAAATAAATATATCTTAATATTTTATTTCTCTTTGAGTTCTTTTAGTATATTTATTATAAAAACAATTACAAAGATTTATATCAGTTTTTCTAAAATTTGTCTAATCAATATAAAAGCGAATTTATGTAAAATAATTTATTTTACAAGTTTTTCTATTATAATATCAAATACTTAGAAACTTTAAATTCTTTGTGTATTCCCAATTTTGTCTTTTTAATAAAAATATTTTATCATATTATATTATTAAAAAATCATATATTAAATTGCATATTAATATTATTTCGTAAAAATCAAAGTACTTTTTCATTTTCCTTGAAACTTCTTTGATTATTTAATTCCTCACAGTTTCTCTGGAAAACCAAAGACTCAAATATCATTCTGAGAGTGCAGTTAATTAACTAAAGTAATTAATACAAAAGTTTGCAAGAAGAAATCTCTCAAGATAAAAAACAAGTGAGAAATAGAACAGCAGGGAAAGAGGGAGAGAGAGAAAGAAACCGCTCTAGTCTGCACCTACAAATGTCAAGTGTCAAGGTGGAGAAATAAAAAATGATTAAGGATGGGGGAGGAGAGAGCTGATAAAGAAGAACTACTGCCAACAAGTAGAGCCCAAAGAAGACAGAAGTAGAGCAAAGAAGCAGGAGGAAAAGGAGGAGGAGGAGATGGAGAACTCGACAAGTTTTAAGTGGAAAATGAAATAAATAAGCAGCGAGTGTCGAGTGAGAGAATTGCCTATGGAGGAGGAGTGGGGGGAGTAGGGCCTTGGTGCCGTTAGTCAATGTTGCCAGAATCCCCCTCCCTCTCACACCTTCTCCTTCTCCCGACCCACTGGCATATTAGCTGAGCAGTGGGTGGGTTGGGGGGCAGGGAGAAGGCGAAATTGACAAGCGAAACATTGAAATTGCTGCAATGACAAACTATATTGGGCAAGGGCAGGAGCAGGGGCAGGGGCAGGAGAAGCGGGTCACGGGGCCCTGCAGCTGATGCACTGCCACTTGACAGAGACGAATGCCAGGGGCGGACCAGGGGGGGGGGGAGGGCTGCACGTGCGTCTGTCGAGAGACATTTAAATTTAAACCGAAGATTGTTGCAGATGTTGCCACTGTGAACCACGCCGCATCCGGGGGCCGATGCCAATGAAAAATTGCTGCAGTGAGGCGGGGTGAGATGTGGAGAAGGCAGGAGCGGGGGGGAGGGGGTGGTTACTACTAGGTGGCGGCATGTTTAATTAATGCAAAGTAAATAAGAAGCAGCAGTGGCAGCATCACCCTGAGAAAACCAACAGCGAGAGCAAAATTGATTGAGGAATGCGCCCGCAAAGCGGGTGGCAACGCTGTGCGCGGCAAGCATGGGCGTAGAGGGGAGAGGGGTGAGTGTAGTGGGTGCTGCTGCTGCTGAGGCAGCCTGTGATAGTTGCCTGCATTGTTGCAGCCTCAACTCCAATTGCCTTCCGTCACAGGCTATTTATAAGCTTCGCCCTCCCCCCTCTTCGTTCCGCTTCCCCCACCAAACAGTTTGCTCAGTTTTGTTTGCTTCTTCCTTCGTTCGTTTTTCATCTTCCTTCACGTTTTTTGATTGGATAAAATTGTTGGTAAATTGGTTTTTTGTGTTCCCAAGCAGAGAGTGAGACTTTTAAGATATTGTGCTAGAAACTAAGGTAGTAGATGCTTTAGTATGCTCAAATTTAGTTAGGATAGGCAGCATATCATTATTAAAAATTTCAGCATATTTAAAAAGCCAATTTTAACTTTTATATTACTCAACAAAATCGACTTAAATGTGGATATTTGCAAAAAATCCCTGACCTTATCGTCTCAAAATAATTAAAGCAATTTTGTTGCTCTCGAAACTTAATTGTTTTTCAACACACAATTTATTAATGGTTTTTTTTTCTTTTTTGGTACCCTATAAATTTCATAAAAATATTTCATGCTTTGTGAATCGAAAAATCATTTGATCGATTGCGCATTTCATTTCCTCCTTGAAGTCATTAACTAATGAACGTCTTACATTATCATTTCCTTATATAGTTTATTAATTGATTGACTAAATATACTAATATATTTCTCATTTCTTTCTCTCGTTTTAGGTAAGTCCCATATGATGTGATGTTAAAAGAAATGTTCACATAAGCGCGAAACCTTTCACTGATGCACTAATCGTAAGTTATTTTGATAGGTTTTTTTTTCTAGAGTTTTTTTTTTTATTTTTCTTGCTTAATGAAGACCACAAAAAAAGAAAGAAAAAGAAATATTTTGCTCGGGGCTTATAAAATCAAATTAATAATGTTTTCTGTGACAATTTTCCCAGACTTATGAATGGGCTCTTTATCTCTCCCTTCCCCCCTCTTCTCATTCCATATCTTTGCTTGTTTTTTACAATAGTCGAAAAGAAAGTGCAGTGTTACAGGGCAACTAAATGTGGCTAAAAACAGCTACGACAGCAGCTACAATTGTAGTAAAAACTCAAAAAAAAAAAAAAAAATGGTAAACATAACGAATGTTTAATGTACTCAACTGTCAGTTACCCTGCACTTCGTTAAAATACACAAGATTTTTACCAAGTAAATTTAAAGAAAATCAAAAAAATGTCTGTGTGAACACCTATATATCAGAAACTATAGGAAGTAGATTTATAAAATTTCTTAGTAGCATTCACAGTGTCTTAGAGTTAATTTTAAAAAGTTGCCACGCCCTCTGCCGCCCACAGAATTTAAATGAATCTTATTGTAAGTTTAATTTTAAAGCTACAATCTTCATTTTTGGTGTGTAAAATGACTTGAAGGAATACTGTGAGTGCTGCTAGTCTTGCTGCATAGCCTAGTCAATATACCCCATTTTAGTAATATTTAATGGGTGTACTTGTATAAAAATGAGAAAGTGAAAATGATCACTAAGCAGCAGCAGCAGCTGCAATGCGAATGTAATTGTACTATAATTGGTAAAAAAAAGTCCCAATCAACTGTGAACACGAAGAGCGGTGTGATGATTGAAGATTGACAGGGAGAGAGAGAGAGCAACAGAGAGAGAGAAAGGAGTAAATCCCATTTACGCAGCCAAAACTTATTTTCTTTGTAAACATTTTTGAGCTGCAAACTCAGCTGGAACTCATCGCGGAAAAGCTCATTTCAATCATGAAAAGCCAATGACACAGGCTGCTCTTCTTTCTCCCTCTTACACTCTTCTTCTCTCTCTTCCTCTCCTTCTGATCTGCTTTGACAGCTAGAATTTCGAAATTGAAACACAGTACACACACACGCACACACATGGCACACTATGCTACAAAACTGCGACTGTCATTGATAGCAACAACTCTTCTGTTCTGCTCTGTTCTCATCGCCTGCATCTGTCCATCTCCCCTCTCCCCCTCCTGCTCTCCTGCTCTTAGCCCTCTTTACACCAGCTTAAATCAATGATGCGCAATAATTAGCGCAACGTTTGTCCGCAAGCAGCTACAGCTAGTTACCCCTTCGCCCCTCCCAATGCTGCCCCCGCCCCTTCTTCGCTTGCTTTCCCATTTTACAGCTCTCTCTCTCTCTCTTTCTCTTTCTCTCTCTCTGGTTAGCAGATACCATTTGTATGTCCACTTTCCGCTGCACTCTCCGCACTTTGACGTCTTTCAAATCAAAACCAGACGCCCCTCTACCAACCCCTTCCCCTCCACCCCCACCCCCTGCCTGCCTCTCCCTCTCTCGCTCTCTAATCACAATTTGCTGGCATTCCGATTGCCAAAGCATGCGCTGAACTTTTGCCATTAACTGCTCCAGTTCCAGGGTTCCTCTTCCAGTGCAGACAGCGCATTTCCGCGCCACGCCCAGCCCAGTTTATCCCCCCCCTGTTTTTCCCTGTTCCCCCTCAACGAGGCTGAACCGAGTCAGCCAGGAATATTCAATTTTTTTTTTCGATGTTTTATACAGCACGCAATTCATGCATTTGTAGATGCTGTACAAGAGGAGGAGAGGGAGGGGGAAGGGAAGATGGAAGAGGAACTGGTTCATTATTCTGTGCAGATGCAGTTGCTTATTGCATGAATGTGCTTAAAAGTATTGTGAGAAGACAGTAGCTCTACAAAAGTGAACTAGTTCTAGCTAGGAGAACAAGTTCCATTTGAGAAGATTCATCTTAGGTTTCTATGCTATGTAGAGTTAGTTTTTTTCCACAACAATTTCTTTAAACTAAACTAAAATAATTTTTGTGAACTAGTTCCAATTGTATACTAGTCTTTTTAAATCTGTTTCGATAGTTATTCATACTGAATATTTATAATTTTTAAAGAATTTGAACTAGAAATACAGCTGCACTTTGTGAACCACTGGTTTCATATCACAATCACAGTGCATTTTAATTTGTGAACTGGATCTTTTTGTTCTATATGATGTAATTCAAACCTTCATTTCATATTAAATATTTGCATTTTTTAGAAACACAGCTGCACCCTTCGAACCACTGGTTCTTTTTGAAATTTGCATGCATTTCTTTTAAGAAACTTGTTCTTTTTGCAGTTTCTTACAGCTGCTAAGCTCAGTCATAGTATACAGTTCGACAGTTAGTTCTTTAATTGCAAATAGAACTAGTTCGGTGAACCACTTGAAGCATGATGCTCTTAATGGAACAACTTGAAAAAAGTTGTTTTATTTTTCAGAATGCAATTTGCTTGGAACTAGTTCATTTGAACAGTTTTTGACCGCAGCACAAAATGCGTAGGCGAATGCGTGCATAAACAATTGGTTAGCCGCATGTTGCTCTCGCTCTCTCCCCCTCAGTCGCTGTTTCCTTTTCTCTCTCTATCTACACACTTTCAATTTAAGCTGCCCCCCTTTTGCATGGCTCTCCCTCCGCACATCGCCTATCTACGCCACTGGCCACAAATGCAGAGGCAATAAAATGCCTCATCTGTTGGCCATCGCGCTGTCATCTCTTTCTGGTTCCCGCCTCCGCCTCCTCTTCCCGCTCCCCCCGTCACGCTATTTGCATGTTTGCCAAATGCCAAGCATCATCATAATAATTATGGAAAAAGTCGTCCTTGTCAACGCACACCAACACACACACACACACACGCACGCACACACACACGTAGCTGCAATTCAGTTTGTGTTGTTGCTGCAAATTTGCGGCCATTTTCGCTGTGACACAAAATGGCGCTCATTGCGTGCAGATAGAGGGAGAAAGAAAGAGAAAGAGAGGCAGAGGCAGAGACAGCTTTATGTATGGATCGCTGCAGCGGGACCTTTTTGGACGCTGTCCGCATACACAACAAACCACAATTTCATACAAAATTGCTGGCAGAAGCAGCCCCTTCCCCTTCTTATACTCCTTGCCACCTCCCCCGATATGGTAACCTCTTTTCTGCTCCTCCCCCCCCCGCTTAAATGCATTTTTCGAATGCGTGTCGCGTTTTTCAATGTGCCACGCCCCCAACAAAAACTGGGTGCCTGCCAATTTGCCTGCAAATATGTTGTTGTTGTTGTCACACACGCACAGAGAGAGGGAGAGAGTGAGAGGGAGAGAGGAGGGAGAGAGAGAGGGAAGAGATGCCACAACTGATGTCCTTTTGCCATATTTTTTTGACTGTGTGGATGTTGCAAGGCAGATAGAGTGGGATAGGGTGAGAGGGCTAAGGCAGAGGGAGATGCAGAAGAGAGGGATAGCAGAAGAAAGAAGAGGGCAGTGGGAGAGAGGCAGCGAACGAGCACTTCAGCTGTGCGTGGCGCCTTTTGCCTGTCACTTTTGCCACATCAACTCGATAATTTACACATTTGCTCCAATGGGTGTGTGTGTGTGTGTGGGAGTGTGTGTGTATGTCCTGGGATGCACTACACGCCCATTTGAGCATAGACTTTTGTAAAAATGCAAACCAAAAGCAAAGAGGGCGGCTGCATATCTCTCTCAGCTCTTACCTGGCCTCCATCACCCACTCAACACCCTACCAGCCTCTCCACACCTCTTTCAACTGCATTGAAATACCTATTAGAAAGGTTTTCAAGGCAATTGGGTATACTTAAGGTGTTAAAACAAGTCTACACACTTTGGATGCCACGCCCCCACTGCGCAAATTACTTAAATACGTTTATTAAGCTCATTTTTCAAGCTACAACCTTCTGCTTTGGCATACATATAGCTGGATATTTTATAAAATTTAGCTTTTAATTGCAAGGCAATGGGAACAGTATTACGGAAGTTATATAGATCTATGTAAGAGAACTGTACTTCAGATTCTCTTTAGTATGCAGCGTGTATGTGAGAGAGAGAAAGAAGGGGAAGAAGGCAATTGCTGTTTAAATAAATTATAATTTGTTTGTAAAGGTTTGTTTATTCTTTTTAAATGTACGTAGGGTATCTTACAGTTGTGCTGGCTGGACAGTAGTTTTCTTTATTTTTATATTTTATTCGCTCATTTTTCTCGTCAATTTGCGTGTTGCATATGCAAATTTGTTGCACCACAAATTTTTATCTTTGTATTGTTGTTCTTGCAGCCGTTTTTAATGCTGTTTCTGTTGTTATTTTTGTTGTTGTTTCTGCTTTTGTTGCTGCTCTTTTTGTTGTATTTTCTGCTATTGTTGTTGTCGTTAGATTAACATTAGAAAATGCTTTTAAAATGCGCTGCTTTTTAGTCGTAAACAGCGTGAAAATGGAAAAACTGTTGACTGTTGCCACAAGCTGTTGTCGTTGTTGTTGTGGTAGTTGTTGCTGTTGTGATAGTTGCTGCTGTTGCTGCTGTTGCTGTTGTTGTTGTAGTAGTATTTGCTGTTGTTGTTGCCATTGTTAGCTTGTCTCACATGCTGTTCTGCTGTTTCCTCTGCTTGGCTTGTGTGTACCAATGTCATTAGGCACAAGGCAGACGAGCGTGTTCCCCCAATATACACACACACGCATACGCACACACACACGCACACACACACACAATGAGCAAACACATGATGAGAGAATTCGGTTTCCTTCCTTCCATCTCTGCGTCTCCTTCCCTCGCCTTCTCTTCAACTCGTACCCAAAAATTTCTCTGGCCATGGTGAGTGCATTAAGTGCACTCAAGTGAGTGTGTATGTGTGTGTGTATATGGTGTGTGTGTGTATGTGAGTCACATAACTGCCAACAGTTTGACACACAAACACAATTACAATGATAACAGCAGCAACAACAACAACAACAACAACAGCAAGCTGAGCCGGAAAAGCGTTTAGAGCTGTGCGAAAATTGAGTTTTCTCAGTGGCACAAGAAAAATAGAAAAACAACAACAACAATTCAGGCAACAATGTTGCAGGCAACAACAACAACAAAAACAATAGAAACAAAAATCATATTAACTCTTATGAAGCACAAAAAAAATCAAAGGTTTCAAAATAATTATCGAATCAAGGTGCGAAAAGGCAACCCGAAAAGGAACCCGAATGCAAGGGATCGTTTCATATAAAGTATTTGAAATATTATTGAGACTAAGCAGAAAAATAAGTGAGCAGAAACTTGAAAAGAACCAGAACAGAAAAATAAAACATCATGCAAATAATTCTCTAAAAAAAAGTATACCAAAGTTCTTGAGATGTTATATGAATAATAATATTATTATCTCTATTATTTTATATTTTTTTTTATTAAATTATAAAATTATAAATAATTTAATAAGTAATTATTTATTAAATTATTATTAAATTTGTTATATCTTGAAAAAACACGTAGAACTCTTTAAAAAGCTTCTTAAATGCGCTCCAAGAGTCTCTTTAAGCTAAAACTCTATACCATTTCGAGGAATTTCAAGTTATTTCAGATTTCAACGCACTTTCCACTTAGATAGTCACATCTAAAATTTGTCAAATTCTTTAAGTGCGTTTCTAAACTCTGGCAACCTCTGGAGAATTCCTGGAAATATTGAAAATTAAATTCGCAAGCGATGTTGACATAGAAATGTGACCTCATTTGTTTGCTACAGCTCTGGCCAGATGAATTTCATCAAGTTTCATTTACTCACTGGCTCTATCTCTTTCTTTCTCTTTCTCTCTCGCTCGAGCAACATTTCCGTCATTTGATGAATCACAACAAGAAAAGAAACTTCCCCATTTCGTAATATAATGCCAAGGTAATGTTAAAACCCTAACAGAGTCGGGTTTAACAGCAGCTGGCGCTGTTAATGAGTCACAACAACATTAATGTTAATGTCGAGAGAATTTCACCTGAACCCAGAAAGAGTTAAAGTCTCTCTGCCGCTTCCGCTTCTCTACTTTTTTAATTAAAAAAAAAAAAAAAAAAAAAAACCATAATTGGCAACTGAAATTTAATGTGAAAAAGCAGCTGCCTTTTCAGCAGATACTCACGAGTTTTATATCGTGCAAAAGTTAATGTCATATATAGCATAGTTGGTAGAACCTGGGGGCAGGGAACAGAAGGGGGGCGTGTATGATGAGATGCGAACGAGATGATAAAGAGTTTGGTCGAAAAGGAAACCATGTCAAGTCACAAGAAATTTTGCAATATGGGCGTGTTGCAACAACTCCACACAGCGAGTGCCTGCCTGACAAAAGCCAAAAAGAAAAGTTTGCATCATGCATATAAAGAAACGGGGGAACTGTGAAAACTGGGACGAGACAGAGACAGAGACATAGAGAGAGAACGTTGAGAAACGGGAAACAGAAAACTGTGAAAACTGTGGGAAGGTGCGACAAGAGGAACGTGTGTGTGTGTGTGTGTTTTCAAAACTTGCTGCTGGGAAAGTGCATAAAAATATTAAAAAATATTATTAAAAAATGAACTTTTCATATGCGAAAAGATGCAGCTGATGTGCGTAAAAGAGCGAGAAAGAGAGAGGGAGAGGAGGGAGAAAGCTGTGCATGATAGACCAGATAGATGCTGCGTTTAATTCAGAGAAAATGTTCAAGAAGATTTTATGTGTTTATCTATTCATGTTATATATTAATCCACTGTTATTTATTTTTTTTTTGTTTTGCCTAATTCCTCTTTGTGCCTTATTCGTAAACGTTTTGCAGTCAACTATAGAGTATTTTAAATATACGTTTAGTTAAAAATACTCTTGGAAATAATTTAAGGCACAGTTATTATTTTTTTTTATTTATTTAATTTCTCAATTCCTCTTTGTGCTGCATTCTAAAACGTTTTGCAGGCAGCTGCAGTTGTTGTACTGCATTCTGTAGACATTTCTAGATTTACTAATATATTTGAATAATATGTAGTACTTATCCCACTCTTTCACTTCACACAATATTCTCAAACGTTTAACTGTCTAAAACGAAATCTAACCTGCAAGTTTTAGCCAGAACTTACACAAAATTAATATCACTTACGCCGCCCACACACACACACACACACAACTACACTGCCACTGCCCGCTTTACAGGGTATTTAACAGGGACAACAAGCCAACTGAAAGTGTCAACTGCAATTTGCAAAAGCAAACTCGCACTGTGAGAGAGGGAGGGGGGCGTGGCACGGACACACAGGAAAAATTAACTGAACTGAAGTTGCTGCAGCTGCTGACAGTGGGACACAGAGTGATACAGTGATATACAGTGGGACACAGTGGGGAACACTGCGACTCGCCGCAGGAGGCAACAAAGTCAACTCGAAAATGGATTTTTTTTTTTTTTTGGCATTTTCATTTGTTAAATGGAGAAGAGCGAGAAAGAGAGTGAGAGAGTCAAAAAATAGGAATAATTAAAAGGCGTTAAAAATTGTGGCTAAGCGAAGAACAACAACAAAGTAACAAGGGGCGAAAGAGCGAAAGAGGGGGAGGCGCAGAAATTCAGCTGCTCCACAGGATGTGGCTATGCCTCACTTGAGGTAGCGACAGCGACTCCTCTGTTGACACTTAAATAATTTGCACGCTGCGGTGGCGTTTTAATTATTAAATGTAAACGCCTACACTACTACACCCCTTTTCCTCCCTGCACGCCCCTCTCCACATCCATCCACCCCCTGCCCAGCTAGTTCCGTTTTGAATGTATACGCAACCTGGGCAGGATGCGGCACGGAAGCGCATGGCACGCGTGGAAATTGCGGTGAGAGCCTGCGGCTGCTTTGCGTCCGCAAAAGGAAACGCAAAATTAGAGCAGCAGCCCCAGCAGGAGCAGCAGCAGCAGCAGCAGCAGCAGCAGGTGCAGCACAAGCAGCCCCAGCACGATAAGGATGCCCTAGCCGGAGGCTGTGTTTGCCCAGTGCCAGGAAATATTTAGAGCAGGCGAAGGAAGAGAGAAATAAGAGAGCGTAAGCTAAGCTAGACAAGGCGACAAAATCAGCGCAAATGAAGCGCAAGGATATTGCATTAGGAGAGCGGGTGTCTTAGGGAGAGGGTGTCCAGGTGAGTGGGTGTCTCAGGGAGAGGGTGTCCAGCTCAGCACACGCTGCAGCAAGTGCTAGCCAACTTTCTTCCAACTTCCCCCAAAGAAAACACACGCCTCATTGTTTTACAATTTGTAATCAATAGCAGAAAGACACAGCAGGAGAGAGACAGAGAGAGAGAGATAGAAAGAGAGAGAGGCAGCTAGAAGTAGAGAGTGAAAGAGAGGGCAAGACCCAAGGGTCACTACAGGTAGCAAACAGATTTGTTATCTAGCCGCATAAATTATACAAAATGCTGTCCTTAATTAGCATAATTTTTTTTTTTTTTTTTTTTTTTTTGCCCAACTGTCTCAGAGCTGCTCAAGTCTTGAGCCTATCAAATGCCTATCAGCATTTGCATAATTCTATAAAAATCCCATTAGAGCTGAACTGAATACCAAGAAAAAGAGAAAAAAATAAAATAAACCCAAAAATACCAAAATATGACTAATTAAGCTTAAGCAGCTTCGTCTCTAGCTCTACGCAGATAATAATAATCAAAACACCTGCTATGCTGCGATATATATATATATATAGTATATATGTCTGCCTGCACATAAAATATAATTTATTTTATTTCTCATCTTTCTTTCTGTATTTCTTGCGAAGCCTTAAAAAAAAATTTCAGATGCTTCGATTGTCGATTCGATTTCATAATCACTTAAAGCAAGAAACCGGTGCGTCGATTCATCTACATATGAATGCGCCATAGCATACCTCTATAGTACTGTGTCATATTGTATTGGGTCTGTCATTTGTCTGTCTCCCTTCTCTCTCTCTCTCTCTCTCTCTCTCTCTCTCTGTCTCTCTTCTTCGTGCGTAACACGAAACGTCATAAAAATTGTTACAAGACACAACGAAATAGACGCAGTAAATCGATGCATAGCCAGAGGGGGGCAAAAAGATGGGGAAAGAGATGGAGAAGGGGGAGAGAGAGAGAGGGAGAAGAGGGTCTTGAGTTTTTTTTTTTTTTGGTTGGCATGCCTGTACAACATTTTCGACTGCTGTTTACAGCAGCAGCATTCGAAATGGGATCGACAAATTTTTTGACAAGGGAAAAAATACGATGATGATTTCTTTTTTTTTTTTTTTCTTAATCATAACAAAGTGTATCAATTAGGAAAATTAAAGTAGTTTGCTTGCGGTTTGTTGTTCATCAAAATGTCTCTACCTTTATCAAGTATATATACCTTTTGTCTTAGGGTCTAGGGCTCTATAATTGGTTTTTAATGAAGGGAAATATGAATATGCTGAAGATTTTGAGTTGCGTGTTGCTGCGTACAGGAAAACAGCATAATAAGGTAGTTCTTTTAATATATTTGAGAAAATTAAATTAAAAGTTGTAGTTTTTTCAATAAGTTCAAAAAGATTTTTTGATTATAACTCTTATAATTCTTTATAACTATAGCTCATTTTGGGCAAAGATAAAGTTTTTGATATGTTCTGCGTGTTCTACAAATTTCACCACAATCGTCGAAAGATTAAAGTGAAAATTCTTGAAAAATCGTTTATTTTTTTTGTATCTTAACTCAATTTGACAGACTCTTCATGACTTGCAATTGTTTTTTTTTTCGTTCTGTTGTTAGACTCTCTCTGACGATTGAAACATATCGTTTGGAAAGAAATTTGTATATTTCTTTTTCTCTTTTTGCTACTTGCTGCATGCCGCCAGAGGGCGTCTTTGGCACCTTGTCTAGCTTGTCTTGTTGTGCTTTGATCCCCAATTTCATCATCTAAATTCATTTGCTATGCTACCAATACCCCAAAGACTGCAGGTGAGATGAGCGAGGAGTGTTCTCTGCCTAAATATTTCTTTTTTTTTTCGATTGTTGTTCTTTCTTTTCTCTCTTCTTCTTTTACTTTTTTTTGGCTACCTATTCTTTTTATATGAAAATGCGTTTTTTTTTTTTTTTTTTTTTGGTTTTGTTTTATGTTTTGTTTTCTTTTTGTCTTGTGCGTTTCTTTACATTTCTAATTTGATTTCGAAAGGTTATCGTATTCCTCTGGTCTCTCGCTCCCTCTCTCTCTGTCTCTCTACTCTCTCTCTCTCTCTCTTTCTTGTTTGTTGTAGGTGTGATGCTGTTTGCTTTTGTTGTGGCTATCAAAAGAACTATGCAAATGACTTTATCGCTCCCGCTCCCACTCCTACTCCCTACCTGCCTCGCCTCCCTCTCTCCCTCTCTCTCCCTCTCTCTCTCTCTCTAACAGATTTATAGACGCGCCACAAAAATGGCCGTCGCTTGGTGGCTTTATTTACCTGTCTTCCAGCTTCCCCAGCTGCCTTTCTTACCGTATTTATGTTTGCTCGCATCATCTTTGCTGCTCTGTCTCTTTCTTACTCCCTCTCTCTCCTCTCTCTCTCTCTCTCTCGGTTGACCTAAAAAACGTTCAACAGCCGCTAAAAAACTGTGAGGCAGAAGTCGAGCTAACAAAATGCCAGGCAGATGCCATAAAAATTGTTGCTGCCGTTGCTGTTGTCGCCGGCGTTTAGGCATGTTGCTGTTGTGCTTGATGTTGCTGTTGCTGCTGTCGCTGCTGTTGCTGCTGCTGTTGTTGTTGCTGTGGCAGTTGCAGTTGCATTTACCTGTGGCCGCCCGCGGCAGCTGGCGGCATTTAAAACGTCGCATCTTTTTTTTTGCTTTTTTGCTACTCAAGTTTTCTTGTGATGTCGCTTGCTGCTGCCTTCTTCTTCGTCTCCTCCTCCCCGCTTCTGCTTCATTTTTTGCTGCTCTTCTTTCTCCATCAATTTGCGGCCGGCCTTCAATCTCAGATCCCTGTGAGATTTGCCCGCGTGTAATTAAGTTTTTGTGCAAAACATCTGCCGTTCTTGTGCTCTCCCTCTCTCTCTCTCCCCCTCTTCCTCTTCTTCTCCTTCTCCATCTTGTTGCTTGCCACAGCTTTAAGTGGTTCGTCAGTTTTCTTGTCTTGTTATATATATATATATATAGTATGTATTTATTTCACGTCACGCTCTTCCAGGAACCCGTCAATGCCGCAAATATTTGCCGTTTGCATTATAATGTTGTCGCGAAGATGAAGGGAAAGTGGAGGGGGGAATTTTGGGGCTACCCTTTGGCATGTCCTTCATCCCATCGATAGCAAAGCTTTTATGCAAATTAGCCCCGCTATACCCCTCTCGATCCTACCCCATTTGCAACAAGGAAACAACCAACAACAACAACCAAAAAGAAAAAAGGTCAAGCGACCAGAAATACCAGGAATAACGTTTACCTCCCATGGCAGGCCGCACTTTAAATTTGAATCTTAAATAATCACTTAATTTCCGAAATATATACATGCATATATATTCTAAGCATGCTTCAGATACCTCTTGACATTCCGCCAAAGCGTGAAATGTTTTTTTCCTTTGTTAAATTTCGTTTTATTTCTTAAATATCTCTTATGTTTTATATTCTAGGGCTTGCAAATTTTGAAATATTGTTTGACTGCTCATAAACTTTGTACACATTAAATTTGATTATGCTAGCTTCATAATTACGCATGTTATTCGATTTCTTTTATTTTGAAGAAGGCAGAAGTGGGCGTGGCAACGTATAAAACTTTATTATTGTTAATGCAATTCATATGAGTGTTGTTACAAAATTTGATGGCTCTAGCTCTTATAGTCTCAGAGATCTAGGCGTTCATACAGTCGGGAAAATAGACAGATGGACGGAAAAGATAAGCAGACATAGCTCTATTGACTTTGCTGTTGATACTGATGCATTATTAGGAGCACGAATATTTTATAATATTTAATAACTAATGAATTTATTAGTTTCCATCAAAAAAAAAAGAAGTGAAATTTTTAAAGAAATTTTTCAATTTAAGTTCTAAAGTTTCATACGTATAGAATCATCATACAATATCATATTATAGGTCTTTAATGTTCTTCTTGTTCTCCCACAAATTGGACAAACGGTACCTCCTGTACTTAACAAGGTATTAGACCTTAGATTCATGTCTCTCTCTCTCTCTCTCCTCAATACTGCAGGGCAAATGTTGTAAATCCCCCCCTAACATACCGAACCCATCCGGACAAGGGTTTCTCTGTCATATTGTACCCAAATTAGGTTGTTTTTCCCATCCGTCATGTAAGCCAAGGGAAAAATTTCGTATTGTGTTTTCGATTTTAATTTGATTTTGATTTATTTCTTGAGCTGCGATTGAATAGAGTGAAAGAGGAAGCGAGAGAGAGGGAGAGAGAGAGAGGAAGAAAGATAGGTAAATTGAACGGAAATTGGGCATTTTAATTGTGTGTCTGCAGGGAGTGGGAAGCACATTGTGGAAGCACATTTGTTGCATTAATATTTATGCAACATTATCGAGATGAGAAGATGCCGCATATCGTTCATCTTGATTCAGTTGCAGCTGCCTCAGTAGTCTCTCTCTCTCGCTCTCGCTCTCTCTGTGTCTCAGGGTGTGTGTTTGCTTTTGGCATGCCATAGCTCTGCTTCTTTCTCTCCCTCTGCTTCTTTTGCGCTCTTCTTTTGCCTCACTTTGCCTTATCATTTTGTCATCAGCGACAGCGCGCGCGGCTGTTCCAATGCAAATTCAGCCGCCAGGCAATTCCTTTTTTCTCTGGCTGCCATCTCAACCTCTCTATCTCTTTCTCCCTCTCTCTCACTCTCTCTCTCTTCAGCACTCTTCATGCCTCTCCTTCTGCCTGCCTGCCCCCTCAGCCCGCATTTAATCGAACCCTTCACATTGACAAGTGCGCCCGCAGTCATGTGTGTGGCCAGGCTGCTCAGCTGCGCCTCTATCTGTTCCCTTGCTTCTTGCCTCTCTTTCTCCTTCCTTCTCTTTCTTCTGCCCTCTCTCCCTTCCTCTGTTGCCTTGGCAGTTATGACAACAATGCCGCCTTGAAGTCAGTCACGCTGCCCCATCGCAAAATATTCATAGCCTCAGGTGGTTTGCTCGCCTGCTTTGCTCTCTGTCTCTCTTCCTTCTCCTTCTCCCTCTTTTTGCTTTCTCCTCTTCCTTCTATCGCCTACAAGGCGCCCCTTTATGCTGAGTGTGAAATATTTTGCATGCTCTGCGTATCGCGTTTGCTTTTTGCCTCATGCATTGCACTTGTTTTTGTAGCTGTCCCTCTCCTTCTCTCTCTCTCTCTCTTTCTTATCTTCTCCTGTTTTATGCATATTCATATTTCCCTTGCGCTTTTTGCTGTCGTTTGCCACAGCTTCTGCTTCTGCTTGTCTCGCATGTAAACGTCATTATTAGCCACTGTGCAGCTCCCTCTCTTTCTCACTCTCCCCCTCCCGCTCTCCCTCCCTCTCTCTCCTACCAACTGTCTCCACACATGCCTGTGCTACTGCAGTCTCCCATTACATTTTTGCGCATTGAATTCGCCTTTGTTTGTCTCTCTCTCTCTCTCTCTCTCTCCCTTTTTCTCTCTATTCCACTTACTGTGCTAAATGTGAAATCTGAGCTTCCTGTTCAATGTCAGCTGCTACACACACACACACACACACACACACACACACACTCTCATACTGTTATTATGCTCCCTTCCACTTCTCTCTCTTTCTCTACCTCTCTCTTTCGCACATTAGCCGCTAAGTACTTTGGCTAATTTATGTAATTAAATGAAATTTACACTCGTCTCCCTCGTCTCGTCTCGTCGTAGCATTTCCTGTTCCATTCTCCTGTCTCTCTATCGCAATTTTCTTTTGTACCATTCCATTTCGTTCCCAAAATACTAGATATTTAGTATATACTGTCTGCTAATCTTTTAATGCGAATGCAAATTTAAATGAAGGAAACAGACGAACCTAAAGTAGCCAAGTATTTTGCCCCAAAAGGCACGTGCAGAGATTTTTTTAAAGTATTATTTCACTTACCCTGTGGATTCCTGGGGAGGGTAGCAACGGCTAAAAAAGCTCTAAAACTAAAAAAAAAAAAAAAAAAAAAAAAAAAAAAATTAATTTAAATGGTATTATTTAATATGCAAAATAAAATATCCACAACTCTTAAAATTATTTTTAGAAATACCTAATTAACATTACATATAAAATGTATATAATATATAATTCATTTAATTATATTATATTATTTAATAGTTTTTTATATATACCATAAATAATTTAATTTATTATATAAAGTCGCTGATACCTTAACAATTTTAAGCGGTATCTGCTAGTCGTGCAATTGTGCGCCGCCCGCAACGCTCGCTTATTTGTCACATTTATTTTTATTTCCCAGCTCAATTACTTATGCACCTTTTCTCACTCTCTCTTTGTCTCTCTCTTTGCAGGTAAGCAACGTTTATGGTTATCCGAGGCTTATCCCCGACTCGTAGCTCGTGGATCGCTGTCACTAGACAACTTTGTGCGTAAGTGTGTGTGTCTGTGTGTGTGTTTAAGTTAAATAAATTTTGATATTACCTTTGGGTGTGTGTGTGTGGGCGTGGCAAAACTTTAAATTGAATCAAAGCAAAGGCGCAGCCAGAGTTGCCGCAGCGTGTTTAATAATAAAGCAGCTTTTCGAGTGCAACCAGACAACACCCCCTGCCACCCCCTGCACTTGCACGCCTCTGCTGCTGCACTTGCAGCTCATATTACTAGCATTTTGCCTGCTCTTCCCCCTCTCTTTCTCTCTCTCTTTGGCTGCCCTGTCACGCATCACTCATATGCATGTGCTTTGTCACGCCCCCTTTGCGCCCACCCCCTTGTGCACGTCTCTGCCATTTTCAATTTTGCATTTTAATAATAAAATTTTGCTGGGCAAAATGTACAATAAGAAAAAAAAAAGAAAACAAGGCGAAAAAGGAGGAGAAGAAGGGGAAGAAGAAAAGGAGGAAGTTGTGGCAGATGAGCAAACTTTTTGCGACGCCGCCGTCGACGACGACGACGCATGATTACTTTGTTGATGATGACAACCCTGGCAACTTTGTCTACAGCTGCCTGCACCTTATCGGCCTGCATGCGGCTCCTCCTCTTGCTCTCCTCTTCCAACGTTTCTTCTCTTTTTCGTTGCGCCACAAAGTATGCAATAGATTCTGTTTATCATTTTTGCTGACGTGCCGCCTGCAATTTGTTGCATGTGTGTGCGAGAGGGAGGGAGATAGTTAGCATGCCTCGTTGTACAAAAAACCTCGAGGTGTATAAAATGGAAAAAAAACTCAGTTTTGTCTCATGTTTCACTTTTTAATTGCAAGCAATAAAAAATGTTTATATTTTTTTTGGGAGTTTTTTTTTTGGGTTTTTTGCTTACGTCTCTTTCATGTTCAGCAATTTGTGTGCTTCGACTTGAATTCGACTTGTTGTTTACATTCTTTTTGCAGCTCTTTCTTATCACGCAATTTCGGAAATTTTTCACTTGTTGTTTACGCATGCCAATTTGCCGTTGCCGCTGTAAACAACGCAACGTATATGCACTTGGGGTCAATTGAAATACCCTGTAAATTGCTTAAAGTTGCATTGGAAAAAATTGCGTATATTATTAACTTAGAGTTTTATGCACCAATCCTAAAAATTTCATTACAAAAGGTTGGTTAGTTTGTAATATATTCAAGATGTGTAATTATATTATATGTATTATGTAATTTATGCACATTAGAGAGTTTTCATTAAAGTTTGGTTTTGAGTATGTCAAGACATTTATTTAAATGCTATAAAAATAGAAATTGAAGTTCAAAATTTAAAAAAAAAAGAATGTATAATTGAGTATTAATAATAAACTCTGTAACTTGCTAAGATTTCAAGTTTCTGCTTAGACCTTTGTCATAGTGCAAGTAGTTGATATAAACTAAATAATCCGAAACCTTCAATACAATTGCTATATAAATGTGGCTAGAACTTAGGTAATAACTAGTTCAACTACAGGGTATTTGCTGTTCCAGAACTTTTGTTTCTCTGTCTCTGACTGTATTTCCCCAATTTGTTTTCGTGGGCTGCTTTTGTCTTGCTTGTTTCGTTTTTTTCTTTCTTCTTTTCTTTCTGCAAGTTCACTTTGAGTTGGCAGTTTTTCTTCTCATTCTCTTTCCTTTTCTTTTTTGTTGAAGTTCCAGAACTGTATGTATCATATGCACATTTGTCGACTCATTTTGAAGTTGACAAACATGTGTTTTCTCTCTCTCTCTCTCTTTCTCTGTAGCATAATTCATGCTTATCCCACTTTGTCCTTGGTCAGGTTGCTCGGCAAAAAATCGTTTCAAATTTTACACTAAATTGACTTTGTGTGTGTGTGTGTGTGAGAGTGTGTATGTTTGCACAAATTGTGCACGCACAATTAAATGCGGCAGTTCCCAAAGGAAAGGGGTGTACAAAAAAAGAGAAAAACCTAGCTAATTCGCTAGTGAAAATGAGCGGATTTACATGCTGTGTGTGTGTGTGTGTGTGTGTGTGCTTGTGCGTGAGTTTTTCCAACAGATTTTCCAGCAAATATTTACACAAACTAATAGAGAACTTTGGAAGCGTTTGATATGGTTTCATTTGCATAGCGAGCGTGATTTTCACTTGATATTTTTTTTTTTGGCATACTAAGTTTGCTCGAAAATGTTTTTCCGTTTTTATTTTCAATTGAAAAATGCATTTTAAAAAATTAGTGGATTTTTTATGTACAACTAAATATTATTTGTATTTTTTGCTTAAACTTTTTAAGGCTAAAAATTAATATCGAATATTTTCCTGTGTGTACACAAAAAATTTAAATAGCTTAAAAAGTTAAAAAAAAGCTTAAATATTATGAATTAAAAAAAAATAAATATATTGATTAAATTTGTTTATAATAATTCGTCAGTCTAAGCTCAAAGTTTTTCCTTTTTTCCCCTATTTGCCACGCCCCTGACTGCTCCCCCTTTTGCTTTTAGCACAGTTTTGTTGAAGTTGTTTGTGAGCAGGGGATGGGCAAAGGGGGAGTTCATGTGTGGTAATAATAAACGAGGCAAGCCAAATTGAAGGCAAATCATGTAAACTTCATGCAGAATGAGCATTACTTCCCCCCGTACTCCCCTTAGAAAACAATAAGGTCAAGAGAAGTCCCCCCCTCTCTTTCTCTACGCCACTGGGCAGCTCGTCTTGCTGCTGCTGGTTTCATGCATAATGCGCTTAACAAAGTTTTCGTTGATATTACACACAGATAAGCAAAGAAAGACAGGCAGATGCAGACAGATAGAGAGAGAAGGAAAGAGAGAGAGAGAGAGAGTGAGAGAGAGAGAGATATAGCTACATCATATGCAATCTGCTTAGTGTTTTATTATAAATTGCATCGATTACAAGCTTACAAAACATTTACTTATTCAACACGCAATCGAGCAGAGCAAATCGCTGCATGAAAGCACACTCTACATATTTATATATATATATAGATATATACGCATTTAATTGCATGTATTTTGTGTGTGTTTAGCACATGATCAACATCATGCCTTAACTTTTGGTAACTCTTTTGTTTTGTTATCTTAATTTATGCAAATTTACTTTATTTTTTCTCTCGTCATGTTCATTTGGTTTTATCTCGTGTGCAGCATCATCATTTACAAATTGTTTCAAATCTGCTACCATCTTCTTCTCCTTCTTCTTCTCTCTCTTCTGTGAGCCTGGGAAAAAGCGCATTATTGTTTCGATTTAAATGTGAAATGAATTTCAATTAAAATTAAACAGCGCCACAGCTAGAGATACAAATGTATCTGCTAGATACATATGCTAATTGCCTGGAAGATGGCTATGCTTTTGTGTTATACCCTGTAAAGCATAGCAACTGCCAGGCAGGGTAGTGTAGTGCACTATGGAAAATACTATCCTTTTTATTTGCCTGTATCTCAGTTGGCTTTATAGATAGAAAACTTTACAGCGTATCTACAGCGTCTTATATACCCCAGTTGCGTCTAACTTGCAATGTGCTTGTTTTCACTATATTTATACGATCTTGTCTCACTGTCTGCGCATGGATTACTCAACCAGAGTTGCCTAAAGATACGAATTAATTTGAAAACTTTTGCAAAAAGTTCTCAACATTCAAATTGTTGTTGTGGTTGCTGCTGCTGGTTTTGAATTTCGGGTTTCACACATAATTTAAAAGTAATCAATCGAGTGTCGTTTATTTTACCCAACATGCCCCCTCTCTTTCCCTCTCTCTCTCACCCTCTCCCACACTGTCTCTTTCGTCTTGTCTTGCCACAAATCGATTAAGTTAATTGTTTCGGTTTAGCTTCGTTGATTTATAAATATTTATGAATTGTCTCTCGAGTAAATTTCCATTTGTAATCATAAATCAGTCAGAGAGCAAGTCGAGCACACACACACGCACACACACACACACACCCTAACACACTCCCACACACCCTCAAAATTTACTTTGGTATTTCTCTATGCAGAAATTAACTTTTCTGCATAGTTTTCATAGAGCTGTAGCTGAAATGGAAATAAAGTTGTTACTCAACACTAACACAGATATGGCAAACACACAGACACACACACACACACACACTCGCACACACATGCAGGGCACACAATTTGCGTGTTTTTTAAGCGTAAAAGCAATTAAAAAACTTGTACAATATTTTCTCATAAAACAAAAGTTAAGCGCACTGGCAAAAAAAACCGTAGTACACCTGTAAAAAAATATAAAAAAAAAATTGGTATAAAAACGTTTACCAACACAGCTGTACGCTGGGCAGGCACAGCAGCTCTGCTTTCTCTCTCTCTCTCTCTCGAACGTGGAATCCCATTCAAGTGCTCTGGCCAAAAGCGACAAAGCGGCAAAAAGCTGAAAGCTGAAACAAGAGAGAGGAAGAGAGCAGGAGAGAGAAGGAGAGAGGATGCTGCAGACTGTAGGGTAGTAGGAGGTTACCTGCTACCCAGTACCCTGCTTAGTTTCAACTGTTGTGCGGGGCCCCCAACCAGCTCAGCTCATTTCATATTGATTAACAGCAAATCCATCAGTGTCATTGCGGCCAGGCTGAAATAGCACCAGAGCCAAAGGAGAAGGAGGCCAAGAAGGAATGCAAGAGCAGGAGAGAGAGAGAGAGAGAGGCAGAGGGGTACCCGGTGTACTGCCAACTCAATTCAGCTCATCAGAACTTGCTCATTTGCACATTACAATGGGAATGGTTAAGGTAAATGAGTTGGGGTACCAAGGAAGCAGCATGAACCAAGTGAGTTCAACTGGCAAACAAAGGCGGCATAGAGGGAGAGAAAGGAGGAGAGGGAGGGAGGGTAACCCCAGTGGAAACTACTGTAGGGTGCCAGGTGTGAACGTGCGAAAATGAAACGAGTGAGAAACCCTTTTTGCATAAACTTGACTTAATTAGCTGTGCAACAAACTTGGCTATTTAAACAGGTGCTGAAGTGTATTAATGGAGAAAAGTCTGTGTGCAGTGGAGAGTGCGGTACGTAGGGGGATTGGGGGTACCCAATTGACTTTGTGAAAAATGTGCAAAAAAACAAAAACCAAAATCACAATAAACTTGGCCAAGTTAGCAGCTGAAACAGTTTTAGCCCACAGCTAATTAGTTTATTATCGATTGTTGATTTAAAACTTTTGTTATCGATAAACAGAGTCAAATAAAGGTGAATTTATCAAGCTAATTAGCTCAGTTCTTATCGATTACAGTATAAACGTTTCGATAATTGTACAAGCAGCCAATAATCCTGTTATCGATTAATGTTATCGCATATAATGGACTAGCCTCAACTGTACTGTATAATAAATAAACCAAAATAAATAATAAAATAAAATAAATAATAAAATAAAATAAATAATAAAATAAGTCAAGTAAAAGGTGAATTTATCAAGCTAATTAGCTCAGTTCTTATCGATTACAGTATAAACGTTTCGATAATTGTACAAGCAGCCAATAATCCTGTTATCGATTAATGTTATCGCATATAATGGACTAGCCTCAACTGTACTGTATAATAAATAAACCAAAATAAATAATAAAATAAAATAAATAATAAAATAAAATAAATAATAAAATAAAATAAATGATAAAATAAAATAAATAATAAAATAATTATTTTAATATAAATTTATTATCGATAATCGATTATCGTCTTAGGGCAACTTTTGCCGAATAAAATTTTCAATATCATTCAATGCACGAGCATCCAATTCATGTGCCACATTATTCAGGGTACTAAATGTACCCGATACACCCATTTGCTTGAGTTTATCGAATGTTTGTCGTCCCCATTGAAATTCGATAACTTCATCATCGGTGCCATGATACATGCGTAGTTCAGGGCCCTTTGAACTCGATTTCAACGAGTCAAAAACCACCGAATTGTGATTCAGAAACGAAGAATGTGCAAACACCCCAGCTAGACTGGGATTCACATGATATCCTGTATGCAGGGCCATGGCGCCACCCTGTGAGAAACCTCCCACAATTATACGTTGAGCCGCAACACCTTTGGCGACCTCATCGTTTATAAGACTTCGCACCAGACCATAACTTCTCGCAATGCTACCACTATCCTCGTCCTCTTCGAAACCATTCATACCTACTCGATCGTACCATACCGTAGTATCATCTCCATCGAATGGGGTATATTTTTGAACCGGCGCGGTTGGAAATATAAAATTGATATGTTTCCCATTAAAATCCCTGCCCAGGACACTGCGTACCCAATCCATAATACCAAATCCGGTATCTCCAACGCCATGAAAGAATATCACGCTTGCACTATGTTTGCCTTTCATTTGGATAAATAAATGAGCTAAGGATAAATTGAATTTCCGACTGACTTGTTAGACAAAAGTCTAGTTTGATATGGAAATAAAATAAAATATGGTCTACTGCATTGATATGTCAAATTTCAACAGTAGAAATAAATAATAAGCAGAGATCTGCGCATAAGCACAATAGTTGCTGTCTATTGATAAAGCTGATATTATGCACTAATTCTAATTACTTTGTAGAGTAAATATGCTAAGTTTCAGCTTTGTAACTAAGTTACTAACAAAGATCTGTAGATTAACAATATAAATAATAATCGTATTTGCCGATTTTTACAGCTAAAAGTCACTCGCTGCTGTAGATGACAATCCATCAATACTGTAAATAGTTTAAAGAAACAATTTCCAAAATTTGAGCTTATTATGCACACCCCTTAACCCCTGAGAGAATAAGATGATAATATATCATTTTCTAAAACTATGACACAAATGAGCACTATTTACTGTTTGTTTTGCATCTGCAATACACACAGGATTATAGGCTCTTGGAATTGCTGTCAGTTTCAGTTTTAGGTTTTTTTTGTCTTTCTTTGGAGTAGGGGTAGGTATTTTACTATACAGCCCGGTAGCATCTGCTCGAAAAGTCATTTGTCAGCGTGTCTTTTATTTGGGCGAAATGTCAGATTGTGACGCCGCCTATCGTCGAGCTAATGGTTCAATAAACAAAGTTTATGGCGTGACATCTTTCACGCAAATGTTTTTCGAAGAGGGCCCTATAATACCCTACGCTCTCTCTCCCTCTCTCTCTCCCCCTCTCTCTATCGCTCTCTCTATCTTTAGCCATTAGAGGCACATTCACCTTTTTGGTCGCTGACCACTTGCAGCTATTAATATTATCTATATAGCCGAGACACAACATTGTCGCGCTTTTATTTTTGGGGGGAGGGGAAAAGTGCTACAATAAATTAAAAGAAAATACAAGGCAGACAGAGAAAGAGGAAGAGGGAGAGGGAGCGAGGAATGTTATATCCGACTAACCGATTTTCCTTCTTTAAACTCAGACACTCAATAAAACAGCGAAAAAAGGGAATGGTATGAGGTATGTGCTATATGGTTTGGGGTAGGTGTAGGGCAGAAACTGGAGCAAATGCATGACTTGTTGTTGTCGCCGCTTTGGGGCAAGCCAAAGCCCACCCTGACCAAAACTAAAAACTGGCGGCGACAACGATGCACAATAAATTTTTCCAGCTCCTGTTACAGTTGTTGTTATTGTTACAGTTGTTGCTGTTGTTGTTGTTGTTGTTGCTGTGCGTCAAGTGACCCACATTTTTTTGGGGCCACTACGCGACTTGACAAGGGTTAAACAACAAGAAAAACAACAACGAGGTCCGCTAGAAAAACATGAGCTGCGTCACGAGAATCGCTCAGAAATGTAACAAAATAAAAGTTGCATTGCTCTGTCTGTCCCCCAACCCGCTCTATACCCTACAGCCCTCACACTCTAGTGACCAACTGACCCAACCGACCACCCACACACACACATACACACACACACACACAAACACTGAACTGGAACTCTGACCTGCCTAGCAGACCCGACATGTTCGTGTGGTCAGCAGAAAAACTAGTTTAACTTTTTAAAGGTGCGCCCTGACTGAACCCCAAAAAATATAAAAAATATACCAAAGTCGAACTGTATCGAGAAGGAGAGGGTTTTTTTTTTGTTTAGTTGGTCAGAAAGTGTGAATGGAATACTGTTTGTAAGGTGTTCATACGGGCGGATTATGGTACAAGTTTTGAAGCAGCCAAGAGAGCAGAAGTCGTTCACGAAAGATTTAAGAGCAGTTGAGATTTTACTGGGGTATTACTAGAGAAATATGCTATAAAAATACATAAATAAATAATTAAGATATTTATAAAATTTTTTAAAGAACTTATTTAATATAAAGCTACATTTTTGCCATAAATATGGAAGGGTTTTAAAAATGTTGTGTCTGTTTGAACACCTAAATCTTTAAAACTTAAATTTAGATAGATTTTGTAGTATTATGACTGTATGAACGCCTAAATCTCTGAAACTATAAGAGCTGTAGACTAGAAATTTTGTGAAAAATATTCTCATGTTAGGCTGAGAGTTATGGTCTATTTTTAAATTGTGCCACGCCCCTAAAACTAATAATAAATTATAAAACAAGCTGAATATTAAAGCTAACACATTGATTTTTGGTGTGCACAAGGATTATTGTATTTTAAATGACTACTGGAAATTTGAGAGCATAGGGATTATAAACACAAATGATATTTTAAAAATTATAATCCAGTTTTTTAAAGAAAAAACCCTTTTCTACCTCTCAGCTGGCACCTGTCGATCTTGAGTAAAAGTCAATTCATGCGTGCTTCAGCGAACTGGTTTTCTACTCCTGCTGCTGCCTTCTGAGTCCTGTAAGCCTTGCCGCATCCTAAGCTCTTGATGGCTAACTCCATGCGGCGCTTGATGTGGACTTAAGCGGCTGCGGCGGCTGCTGCTGGCGGCCGTTGCTGTCCATTTCTGGCCTGGGCAGATTTACGCATGAAATGCGCTTGGCTGCGTCTCAGGCATCAGTGCATCCATCAGGGCAGTCAGGAAGGAAGGCAGTGGGGGAGGAAGGGAGGTAGAGGATGCAGCAGACGACTTGGAATTGCAGCTGGGGAATTAGTTGGCCAAGAGGCAAATGGGTAGCGCGCGCGCAAGCAGCTGCGACTTGATTATTTTTTAAAGCATATTTCAGGGGTTGGCTACCCCCCAGCTACCCCTCCCAGCTACCTCCCTTCTTTCCATCCTCCCTTCCTTCCTCCTCCCTCTGCGCCATTTTGCTGGCAGTTCGCTTTGTAAGTCGCCCCCGCTAAGTTGGCGCTAAATTAAAAACTTTTGCATTGCATACGAATATTGCAGGAGAGTATCAACAAATGGAGTCGTGTGCCGAGAGTGTGCTCCAGGGAGAGAGCGAGGGAGAGAGAGGGCTCTCGGGAGGGGTCTCCTATCCGGTGCAGTGTTGCATTTTTCACAACGTCTACGGCGAAAAAAAGTTCTTGCGCGTTTTTCTTGGCTTGGCTTGTAAAACCAATTCCAAGGAAAATGAAAGTAATTTTTTTGTTGCATTTTGCATTAAAATATGCGCTGAGAAAGAGAGAGCGGAAGGGCGAGGAGAGAGCGAAAGAGAGCGAGAACAAATGTTTGCCATTTAAAATTGCAATGCGATAATATTAAAAATCATCATAGTGCAAGAGCAAGCATCACGTTGAAAGTAAACATAAGTAAAAATACATCTGAGACAGCTGAACCGGTTCAGAAGGAGCTTAGCTGGCATTAATCATGTGTACTTACTGCACTTTTGCTAGTTTCATATGAGTATACAACTACTATTCGAACCGGTTCAGTTGCTTATGAGTGCTTTGAACCGGTTCAGCGGTTCCAACAGCAAGATGGTTTATTTGTATGAAGTAGTGAGCGGTTTCTATGAAGTAGTTGTGCTCTTAATGAACTGGTTCAGCTGCTTGACAATGTTGAACCGGTTCAGCATTTTGGGTTGGTTATGTTAATCATTTTTATGAGCTAAGCTGGTGTATCTACTGCACTATTGTGGGTTTATTATGAGTATACAACTCCTATGTGAACCGGTTCAGTTGTGAAGTGGTTCAGCTGTGCCATGAGCTAGCTCTTGATTTGCTTACGCTCTCGCAAGCTTTAACTGAACTTTCCGATAATTATACTTAGTTTTAAGTGAACCAGTGAAGCAGTGAACCGGTTCAGTGGTTCATGGAGCAAGTACGCAGATGGATATTTACTTAATTAGGTCTTAATTTTAGTTGACTTGAGTTGCTTAAGAAATTCAAAGCTGAACCTTTTCAATCTATTGAACCGGTTCAGTGGTTCATGGAGTATGAGAGCGATGAGTGAGAAATAAATATATAACACACATTTTTATGGGATTTTAATTAACTATAGATATTAACTGAACTGGTTCATGAACCATATGCCAAATCAAAAAATAATTTGTGTAGAAAAAACAGTTGAAAATTTAAATTCAAACCGCGGAACCGGTTCACATTGAAACCATTACTTTACTGGCTTTTCTGAAATTGAATTTATGCCATAGCTGACTTAAAGCTTGTATCCCCCCTCCCCTCTTTCCCCCTCTCCTGGCCAACCGCCCACACTTTTGGTAACACATTGCAGCGACTCACTTGAAGTTTTGCTGTGGCAGCGGCAACTGGCGAATTGTTATGCAATTTGCAAATCGAAAGGCAGCTGGACCCCAGCCCCAACTCCCCATCTCCCTCTCTCTCTTCAGCTGCGCTGTTCTTTGTCAGCTGTCCCTCTCTCTCTCTCTCTCTTGCTCTCCTGCTGCCTGTCTTGCTGTGGCGTTTTATTTTGCCAGTCTCTGCGTTTGTTAGCCGCGAGTTTTGAGCGAGGTGAGTGCAAGGCGAATATTGCATGAGTAACAAGCGTGTAATTCCCAGCCAGCTGCAGCGGAGAGAGAGAGAGGGAGAGAAAGAGAGAGGGAGAGAAAGAGAGAGAGAGAGAGAAAGAGAGAGGGGGGAATAGAGTGAAACATGCGGAGCAGAGGCAGCTGCGCCAGTCAGGCTCATGACACATGAGTAATCCAAGCGGTTCGTTGTTGTGGCCACGCCTCCCCCAATGGCTGCTGTGCCTGTCCGTCTGTCTGTCTGTCTGCCTGTCTCTCCGTCTGCCTGTTTGTTTGTCTCTCTGTCTGCTCTGCTGCCAAGTGGCCTGCGCGTGTAGCCCCTGCCAGGTGCCTTCAAGCAGGACTCAAGCTTAGCTGTGAAAATTTATGAAAAACGTTAACAAAAACAATTGTTGCACTGTGCCGTGTGTGTGTGTGGGCGTGGCAACCTGGCAAAAATTAAATTCGCGCCCACAAATAAAAGAGGAGAAGAGTGCGGAAAGGCAAAGGCGTTAAAAGGCAAAGCGAAAAAGTGCAGCTTGTAAGCCGCAACAAAACCGCAAAACAAATGAATGAAATGTTCAGCTAAAGCAACAGCAGCAGCAACACAGCAGCAACACAGCAGCAGCAGCAACACAGCAGCAACAGCAGCAGCAACAACAGCAACAAGAGACATGAATAGTGGACACACAGTTTATAAAAGCAGCAGCAAAGCATATTTCAAAAGCAAAAGAAAGAGAGAGCAAAAGAGCATGAAAGAAAGCAATGCAGAAGGAGTTAGCATGGCACAGAAAGAGCGAGAGAGAGGTGGGGAGAGGGAGAGAGAGAGACAAGCAGATGGACAGCAATCGAAAGGCGGAGGGTCTTACACGATTTACTCGCACAATGGCTGCAAGGGAAGCTGCCTGACATATTTTTACTGTCATGCCGCAGCGACAGCAGCTGGACAAGCACAGCAGCAGCAGCAGCAGCAGCAACAGCAACAACAACGATAGGGACAACAACAACAGAGACAACACCCTTAGCTGGGACTAAGCTGCTAAGTCCTTGCCACGACCCAAATCAAGAGCGAAGCCAGCAATGAAGTCGATTCTGTAGTAGAGGAGGAGACTGAGATCAAGAGGAACTCAAGCTGAGATTGAGTTAGGGGGCGCAACTCCTTTTTTTTTGTTGGGGAGTGTTCTACTCTCTAACTTGTTTCTCTCCATCTCTTCCTCTCTCTCTCTCCCTCTCTACTTCTCTCACAACATTCTCTTCTCTGCTCCGCTGCACAGGCTTTTTTTCTTGCATGATTTTATTTTAGATTTACTTTTATATTTTTTTTTATGAATTATTTGAAGGCATCTTCAATCTGCGTCGACAACTGCGACTGCTTTTGGCCTTGAGTAGTAACTATTAAATACCCTGTAGTGGTTAACTGAGTAGCGAGCTGGATTTCCTGTGGTTTTCTAAAGAAACAAAACTGAAGAAGAGACTAGAAACTACTAAGAAAGGTCTCCTGAAAAAAAATACATAACATAAAAATTTAGAAAAAAATATAATTAAAAAAACCTAAAAAATATATAATTATATAAATGTATAAAAAATATACATACAAAAATATATAAACAAAATAAAAGATTACAAATATATATATTATATATCATTTTAGGCAAAGTAATGAATATTTTCCATTTTTATTTCTTTGAAATCTTGAAATCTGCATCTGCTCACTCGCTTACAGGGTATGCTGCAGTGTACCCCTATTAATGCCTTGAAGCGCACCTAACGTTACTTGTTGTTTATTTTTTTATTGCATACTTTGCGGCATTTCGTTTGTGTAACTCATTTTTGCGGCTTGGCCACATTCAGAGCTCAACACAGCAAAGAAATTTCTTCTTTTCTTTTTGCGCAGCTTGTCTTGGTACTTCTTCTTCCCTTCCTATCTGTCTCTCCCTCTCTCTCTCTTTCTCTCTTCCGCCCTCTGCCTTTGAGGATGGGTCACAAATTTGAATGCAAACATTTGGAGTGTGTGTGGAAGCCACATGAAATATGATAATTCATTACACGAGCGTACAAAAAGGAAAATAATGTGCAAGAAAATAAAGAAACGCCAACGAATGGGGAAGGGGAAGGAGAAGTGGATGCGGAGACAACACTCACTCAATTGTATCTTATGCAAATTGCCAGTGATTTTTCCTTTTTCCTGTTTCCTGTGCTCTGCCGCCTGCCTGCTTAGCTCTCGTGTCCTTTGTGGCCGGCAAAGCATAAGGAGAGAAAAGCTTGCGGAAGCAGCTGACAAAAAGAAAATTCTCTTGAGCTGCTGCTATGCCCCCCTATACCCTTCGCCACAACCTGGGAAAATGCTGCAGTAAAATTCGGCAACGCGTCGTCGTCTCATAAGCTCGATAATTCATTTCTCTCTCTCTCTCTCTCTCTCTCTCTCTCTCTGTTCAGGCTGCTTTTGTTGTTGATTTAACATTTTGCAAAACGTAAGAAAAATATGCCAAAAAAAAAAATGAAAATAATAATAATACCGTATACCTATAACGTGTATACAGAAATTTATCTGAAAAAACAGATGCAAATGTTTTTGACGCACTCTCATTTTAATTAAGAAAAAAAAAAAAAACGTAAAACGACAAAAATAAAAACGAAAAACGTATGAAAATCGAGTTACATAAATTATGCACGTTGCGGAGGCCTAACAAAAATATATGCTGATAATTTATTTGCACAACCCCAAATAAATTTATGCGATACGTAAAACAGATGTGTCTGCGCGATGCATATATAATTATAACACACGCGTCTCTCTCTTCCTCTTTTTTCCTGCTTCATTTCGTGATCAGAGATTGATGAGTTAAGCAAAAGAACAATGCAAATTTCATGCAAAAATATGTTAAATTTATCAGTTTCAAATTTCTATATAGAATGGGGGAAAAAAATTCAACGTAATTATTTGCGTATACATAACGTTGCTTGAAATGCATCTATTAAAATGCAACCTGATAAAAAGCGCAATGCGTTGGTTTTTTTATCGAATATGAAACATGTTTTTTTATAAATATTCAAAAATTATTAAGTGAAAATTCAATTGAAAGAGTACGAGATAGAGAGAGAGAGAGTTGGGAAATCTCACAACTGTGACAGTTTTAATTGTTTTTAAATTTAATATACATTTCTAGAGCTTAAAATACGCATTATTTCGATACATTTTCATTATCTGTCTGTACGAAAGCCTAGATCTCAGCGATTATAAGTGTGAGAGTCAGCAAATTTTGCGATAATACTCGTATAGTTTGTCATAGTTGTTTTAAAATATTTTTAAGCTATATTATAATTCGTAAATCATGGTAAATCGAATTGCAAGCTAAATAGATACTTAAGTTATTTTTAAATTTCGTTTTCTTTCGCTCTCTGTATCCACTCCAGCTCTATTTTTATGCTTTATATAATTTAGCATATTTTACTTTATTCTCTTTCTCTCTCATTTTCTCCCCTTCTCCCTTGCTGTTTAAATTTGCTGCTCGATTACTTTGGGCTCCTAAGCTTGCTATCAATTGCAGGCAGGATTATAATATTCTATATAGCTGATATCATGCACGCTCTGGCGCTCATTAAGCTGCCTCAAAATTCTGCTTGATTTGAGCCCAACTCAAGCTCGACAACACGCTCGATTGGGTACGCTGAAAACTGCTTGTCTTGCCCTCTCACTCTAACATTTCTGTTGCATTTATAACTGGTAATTAATCGTTGAAGGAACAGGAATATATAGTACTTTATATAGAGGCTGCCACTTGGCACTCTGGTAACGCTAATGAGAAAAGCTTTTCTTGGCTATTTTCATTTCCATTTCAACTGTCAACAGCTCGTTGGGTGTGCCCTCTCTCTCTTTCTCTCTCTCTCTCTTTCTTGCTCCCTGTGGTCATTGAAGCTGCTCGTAAAGTTGCGCCTGGTCAACTCGAATCGACTCGACTGGACTCGCCTTTTCCTCTCAGCTTCTTCAGTGGCTCAGCTCGGGCTGCTGTGGCTTTTTATCGCTTTTTCCGCTGCACTTGGGCAAACAAAAGTTTTAGCTGGCCAGGATCGGAAGAGGTGGGGAATGGGTTGGGATATTGGGTTGAATAGTCAGCTAGCTCTGTGGTTTATTTGTTTGGCCAGCAAACTTTGCTACCTTGTTTCCAACTACTATCTATGGCCACAGATACTTTGATACTCGGTCCAGTTGCAACTTCGGACTTGGCAATCGATGAAGCGTAAATGTTCAAATGCTTCGATATTCTCTCTCTCTCGCTCTCAGTTTTTCTCTTTCTCTTTCTCTTGCCTGCTCTCAAGTGGCCAGCGGGAGAGAAAAAGAAGCAGAAAAGTTGAAAGTTTTTTAGCTCGTGCTTTGCTCATTACTTTGCAATGCGTTTGCAGCTGGTGGCAACAAGATACTTTTGTATCTTACAGATTGCCTTTGGCTGTTTTCGTCGAGTAAATTTGTCTCCACAGGCCCGTCCCCCACCCCCGCATGGGGGGGAACTTGCTGTGGTTTGGGCAATTTTGCACACGCTCTACACGCTGCAACAAAGTAGCATGTGCA
Organism: Zaprionus kolodkinae; assembly: GCA_018901885.1. Classification (NCBI taxonomy): domain Eukaryota; kingdom Metazoa; phylum Arthropoda; class Insecta; order Diptera; family Drosophilidae; genus Zaprionus; species Zaprionus kolodkinae. The sequence goes on from JAEIFM010000508.1 coordinate 5,103,291, forward strand.
AGGCAGCTCTCTCTCTGTCTCTTTTTAGCTACTTCTATCTGTCTCTTTTGCACATTTCTTGCGTCTTACTTTATTTACCAATTTGTAGGCCAGGAATTTTTTTTAAAATTAGATCAAAAACCCTATGAAATATATTTATTCTTAAGCCAAATTAACTGCAGCGCTGGAAAACCCAAAATTTGTCTGTATGAACGCGTATATCTCAGAGATTGGAAGAACTAGACCCATGATATTTCATAGCAATAATCCTTAAGGTTGCTAGTTCATTTTTGTATAAAAGCCACATTAATCAATAAAAATCGAATTTCAAAAGCTAGAACGCGTAAAAAGCCTCCGTAGCTCTTAAAGCAATGCCAAAAGTTGCACCTGCTGTTGCGTAGGGGCTGCTGCTGTCAGTGCTGCGTAGGTGAGCTGTGGGCGCAGTGGGCGTGGCGTGTCAATTGGAATATGATAAGTGTTGCGCCCACAAAAAGTCAAAAAGTTCTTCTTGTTTTTTTTTTTTGGCGTGTGCCAAAAGTGAAATTGAATTTTTCACTCTTGATAAAGCGATGCAGGCTGCAGTGGCGGGGCAGGGGATGCAGGAGGTTCTAGGGGTTCTCGGGGGCTTGGCCTGCCATATGAGGCGTGGCAAGTTGTGTGTGTCTGGACCGGAGAAGAGGCAAAAAAAAGTCAAACAGCCAAAAAGCGTTTGAAAAAGTTCGTTTGCCTGGCTGCCCCCCTTAACTCCCACCCCACCCCGCTGCTGTTGAGTGCAAAAGTTTGGACTGCAGGGAGCTGTTTTTCAAGCGGTTTCAGTGGTGCGAAAACTGTGTAACGTGGAGAAGGGTGGAGGAGGGGGCGTGGCAGCATGTGCAGTCGGGCAGCCGAGTGGAATTCCGGGCAAATACGCAGCGGGATAAGCGCAAAAATGGCAGAAAAAGGATAAGACACAAGAGGAGGAGTTAGGGGGTATACGACCTGAGATACGCTGTAAATAGTTGTGAGCCAAAAACAAAAAAAATACTTGAAAACTTTTCAATGATACATATTTAAGCTGTTTTTCTCAGCTTTTTTTTATGAAAAATGCAAAAATGAAAAGTGAAAAAAAAAGAAAAAAAAATAAGAGGAACTTCTGTGCGAAAGGTGTCATATAGGGGCAAAAGTAAGGTGCTTATCTTCTGACTGCATATATCAGCTGTCTTTCAGTTAGTCTCTCTTGCATCCTAACTCTATCTCACACTCTCTTTTTCCATCCCTTTCGCACCTTAAGCTATGCAAATTGTGACACGTGGCAGGCGCAACAAGTATAGCGAAAAATTGCATATTCTTTTTTTATTTTTTTGTATATTATTTATTTTTATTATGCTGTAAACATGGCAGAGTAAACAAAACTATCGGAAATTGTGAAAAGACAAACAAGAAAAAAAAGGGAGAACAACTGGAAAAACAATTGGGAAATGCAAAGGGAACAAAAGAAAAAAAAAAAACAGAAAAACATTTTTGGGAGCAAGTTTTGAAAGTTGCAACTTATCTGTTGTTGTCAGGGTGGCAGAGGGCGAAGGGGAGGGGAGGAAGGGGTTAGTGCTGAGCAGCTACGAAAAGTTTCTTAAGCCATGTTAACCGCACACACACACACACACACACACACACATTCGCACTATCAACAGCAGCCTGAGGCTGCGGCTTGCAGGGGGAAAAATCATATGTGTGTGTGTGTGTGAGTGTGTATCTTGCTGGCAAGTTCAGCCGGTTTTTCCACTTTTGGCCAAAGCAATTTGGGCCGCTTGCAGCAGCAGCATAAAAAGCGCTCGCAGTGTTGCAAAGTTTCACGCAGAAACGGCAAAGCTGATGGCAACGCTGGCAACTGCAACTGCAACTGCCACATGGCTTGACTCTTGCCGCTGCACTCTACCCCGCTCCCTCTCTCTCTCTCTCGCCTGCTTGTGCATTGTCATGCAAAAGTGGTAATGAAATAACGGTACCACCATAGCCAAAGAACCCAACCCGAACCCGAACCCAACCCAACCCCAAACACGCAACCAATGCGATCTCTTTTTGGTCTCTTTCACACAATCTGCTTGAGATTTCACTGCTTCTTAACCCATTGAGAATGCAAAACTTTTGCTTGTTTACACTTGCCAAATACTTACACACACACATACACGCACACACACTAAACGAGTCTCGGCTCTGCACTTGTCAGCAGACTAGAAAAACTTTGCAAAGCACTCTCTTTTCTCCCTGCTCTTTCTCTCTCTCTCTCTAACCAAATTAATTAAAGTTTTGAGCCCTCTTTCATTTGAGCCAGAAACAGTAGAAAAGTACTACAAATACCCTATATTATTTGTATTATTTCTGCATCTGTTATTTCCACATCAATCTACAAACTGAATTAATGACGCGTAAAAGGTCAAAATTGTCGCCAGTCTAGACGTGGCTTTTGTCTTTCTGTTTTATTTGGCTTGCATTGAAAAAGTCTTGAAATTTAATTGAAAGCATTAATAATTAATGCGCAGACGAGACGAGACAAGTTGGCAGTGCAGTGTTGTGTAAGGTTATGTGATATAAGAAAATATAAAGTGGGGAAAAATACTTTAAAATGCCGAAGCTTCTTCTGAGAGGCTGACGCTTAATTTTTGGATTTTCTTCACTTTAAAAAGTGTTTTTTTTTTCTTCTTTTTTGATTTTTTCTTAAAAATAATACATAATAATATTATAGATTAAAATTCTAAGCAAACATATGAAGAAATGTTATAATTACAAACACTTTAAATAAATGTATTTAAGTAAATTTAAAATAAAGTAAAAATATTAAATTTATATTTTTTTTTGGTTTTCAAAAAAGATTACCAAAGCAGGGTTAAATAGAGTTATTTGCTAAAGTTTTTGCCCTCCCAGCTAGCTGTATCATACATAAATGTCAGAAAAGCAGTTGATAATTTGTCAAGAAGGATGGAAAAAGATCGAGAGAGAAAGAAAAAGAGAGACAGCAACTGTGATTTCATATAAAAAAAAAATATTATCTCTGCTTGACACTGTGTCAACTAATGGGTTAAAATGCAGGCAGCCGTTGCTCTTAAATGTTTTCATGTTACCTGGCAACCCTACATCGTACTCTCTTTCTTTCTCACCCGCTTATTTGCTACTCTTTTAACTCTTTTATTTTTTCTACCGTTTTTTTTTTCTGCTTTCTTCTGCTTTTCTTTACTCCTTTTTTGTCTCCCTCTTTCTCTTTTTCCCTCTCTTTCACTCTTAGTCAACTTACAACATGCCCATCAATATTTTTGCTGCAAGAAAAATAAGAAAAAAACCAGTCTTGCCGCACCCTGAGATGCTGCTGCTACCTTTGCTGCCTCAATTTCTCAGCCATCCCTCCCCCCTTGCCGCTCTCTACGCTCCGCCTCTGCCTTTAAATTGCAATCTTCTTCCGTTTGGTTGACTTTTGCTGCCTCGACAGTGAGGGAGGGAGAGAGCTGCTGCTGCTGCTGCTGCTGCTCCTGACTGCTCCTGCTTCTCCTGCTGCTCCTCCTGTCGCCTCTGTCAGGATAAACGGGGGCGGCAGCTTAAACAGATAACATTCATTGTTATAACGCTCCATGTTTTTCCATCTCCCTCCCACTCGCAGCGCACTTACCTTGCGTTTTGTCTGTGTGACTCATAAGAAAATTATGTTGCATTTTATGCTGTGTGTGTGTGTGTGTGTGTGTGTGTGTAATTCTGTCTGTGTGTGTGTGCAGTTTTTATCGACTCAGAGTCGCAGTTGACTCCAAGGCGGACTCCAAAGGCAGCTGCAATTTGGCTACATATATAAAGACATTAAATGCAGCCAGCACACACACACACACGGTACACACACACACCCAGCACAGACACACATACACTCAATATTGCTCTGCTGGGATTTTGCCTTGTCTGCTGCCTTGTGAGTTGTGAGATTCTGTTGCCTTCCAGCTAAATAAGAAGATATAATTCCATTTTGCATTGCTCAAAACCTTAAACAATGGCTCCACAAAGATGGTAGGATATGGCAGCATCCTTATGTTGTTATCGATATCGATTTCGTTGCCGATATGCAACTGCAGAAGAGAGACAAAAGAGAGCGAGAGAGAAAGAGAGAGAGAAGCAGAAGCAGGGCCAAGGCAAGTTGCTGCTGTCCTATTAGAGGCAAAAATCTATGCCAAATTACATTGTAATCCAACTGAGCTCAAATAGAGAGCACACACACATGCACGCAGTATACACACACACACACACACTCGCACACACGCACAATCAGTGTGTTCTTTGGTTTTACGTACCAAATTCAATGCTGTTAATTAACTTTGAAAATCCAATTATGGCCAAAGTTTTTCATGTGTGTGTGTGTGTGTGTGCAGGGCAGTGTGTGTGCTCTGTGTGAGTGTGTGGGTGCATTTATAAGTGATATGCAGAACATGCAATTAACAAGAGCAAATTCACTCGACTCGACTCGCCTCGACTCGACTCGACTTGCCTCGCCTTGCCGCATGCCTCATGTGCTGCCTGCCTGCAGCAACGCCCTGACGCCTGTTAGCGTGTCGTGTTGCCTTCTGCCATTGCTGCCCTGCACACACACACCCACACACACACACACTATCAGACACACTTCCAAAAACACACACACACACATTGTCCGCTGGCTGAGACGCCCACTTTGAGCTGCTGCTGCTGCTCTTGGCAACTGCAATTTTCTTGTCCAACCTGCCACACCGCCGCATCCCTTCCCGCCCTTTCCCCTTTTTATAGTGCCTTGTGGCGTCTCCCTTCCCCCCCCCAACTATTGTTTTCATTTTAATATAATTCTCACGTAATAATTGCGTTTGAGCAGTGTCAAACTATGCCAACAAAAGAGACGTGTGAAAGGCATCACTCGCTGCTCTAGCTGTCTCTTTCGCTCTCCCTTCTCTCTCTCTCTCTCTTTCTCTCGAGCAATTCTTCCCTTCAAAGTTCTACAAATATGCATGTTATTAAACACAGCACATTCTTCTCTATACAGCTAAACTGCATTGTTTAATACCCTGTAGGACAGTGTGCTGATAATTTCATTTCTTATCAGTGTTGGTAAACGCTTTTAGGCATAATTAATAAACGATTATTGTGGCCCATACTTGTAGTGTTGCGAAATAATAATAAGAATAAAATAATATTATCAAAAAATAAATTAATATTATTAAATAATAAAATAATATTATTAAATAATAAAATAATAATAATCAATAATAAAATTAAATCATAAATAATTTTCTGTTTAAATTAAAAATTGTTAAATACATTTTCAGCACTATTTTACGAGTTTACCAACACTGGCAGGTACAATCGCCGCAAAGCATGCTTTGAAAAAAATAATAAAAAATTCGTTTTTAATTTTATTACGCTTCTATTTGCTTCTAGTTAAATTTCATATCATATGTAACGATCTTATATTAAAAATTTCCAAAAATTTCAGTCATAATTTGTATATTATTTTATTTTTATTACTTGCTAAAACTAACTGTCTATGAGTATACTCAGCCCTTTTGTTTTAATCTCAGCTTGCCTTACTGCTTTGTTTATTATGTACAAACGCATTGTTGCCCTTGCCCCAACCCCACCCTTTTTTTTAGAGGGTTTCAGATACTATGAGAGATTCTGTACCGGAAATTAAATTTTTCATTTGCTCAAGCTGCGTATTAAATTTGTTCGCCTTTTATTTTCATTTTTTTTTGTTTGCAATTCTCTATGGCATCATTTATAGAATTTTTTTTTAATAATAATTTTTCTAGATTTTTTTCTATCGTTTTTCGCGCTTTTTCTTTGCTCATTTCCTGCCAAATGGCAGCAAGACGGCAATTATAAGAAATTGTTTCAATTTCAACTTTGCTTAATAACGATAATTTAATTAGTTGCAAGTGGCTGCCTTTATACCGTTACCTTTACCGTTACCGTTGCCAGCTCATTAACTGCACTTAACGTGCGACCCGGCGACTTTTCGTGAATTTGTAATGACATCGCGATTCTTGGGAGACGACGGCGTAAAGTCAATTGGCCCATTGGCGCCATTTTGTAAAGGCAGGCAGACAGACGCAGCTGGGGCGAAGGTGGGAGAGAGAGAAAGAGAGAGAGAGAGAGAGAGAGTAAGGTAATTGAGTGACATTTTGTATCGCTTGATGTATGCACATGTCAATTAATCTGAAATTGATATCATTCATCGATGATGTTGTTGCTTTCTTTTGTTTTTTTTTGTTTTTGTTTTTTGTTTTTTGCATATGCCAATATTGACACACGCTCCAAAACTGCAGTGAGCCGCAAAATTTATGCGCAAACTGAAAATTTATTTGTTCTATTACAATGCGTTGTGAAGGTCTGAAGGCCCTCTGGCAAATATTTGGTCTGTTGCGGCGTGTCCAATGTGGCGTATGCGTGATCTGGCAAACGATGGCATAATTAAAGTATTTGTTGTGGACTGGGACAGGTTGGAGAGAGAAGAGGCATAGAGTGGGAGGGTAGTCAGAGAGAGAAAGAGTAATGAGGCAGCGCGACAGTTGAGTAGCGAGTGAAAATTGGAAAGGCACTGAGAAAATCAAAAGTAGCGAGTGGATAAAGAGTAACGAATAAATATAAATTCAAAAGTGAGTGAAGAGTAACGAGTAAAAACATAGTTGTAAGTAAATGAAGAGCATCGAGTAGATGCAGAGAAGAGAGTATATAAAGAGTAACGAATAAATAAAGAATTGCAAGTATTAGTAGCGAGTGAAGAGCAATGAGTAAATGAATACATGAAACATGAGTGAAACACTCGAAGATAACGATAGTCGAACGTTTGTTCTGTTATTCGTTAATGCACATCGATCTAAAGTAACGAGATGATCACAACGTGTTAACGAAACGAGTAAACCTTAGCGAGTTAAATTAACGAGTAATAGCAACGATTAGTAGCCCATAACGACTTCAAAAAACGAGTAAACCACTGCGGTCTAAAATAACGAGATTATAACAAGTAAAAGTAACGAGTAGCAAGCAACGAGATTAAGTAACGAGTAGCAAATAAAGAATTAAAGTAACGAGTAGCAAATAACAAGTAAAAGTAACGAGTAAAAAATTCCCTGATGAAGAAGAAACAACAATTAATTAAAAGCAACGAGTTGAGAATCTTGCTCTCTGAGAAGATACCAACAAGTAGCGAGAGAGAGAGAGAAGGACGAGAGCGAGAGAGTGAGTGCTCTACAAGGCGACTGAGCGTACCGAGTGTGCTTCCTCTTGCTCTCCAAAGTTCTTGTTGTTGTAATTCTGGCAATTTGCCTAAGTGCAGGCGCGGATGGACGCTTGGACGAGGCCGACGACGACTTGAAAGTTTTAATTAGAAACGCAACTGCAAAATGGAGGACAACGCAGGCAGAGACAGAGAGAGAGAGAGTAAGAGAGAGAGGGAGAGCGAGCACTGAGAGAACACTGAGGCAGTCAAGCGAAAAGAGCAGCGAAATGCGTTGACAGACGACGTGAAAGGCGAAACGTAACGTAACGTAATGCAACGCAACGAGGCCAAGCCAAAAAGTAACTTTAATGGCCAAGAGAGAGAGAGAGAGAGAGAGAGAGAGAGAAAGAGAAGCGTTGAGAATGAATGAATGAATGTAGAAACAACAACAAGGGGTAAAGAGAAGAAGAATAGAAAAAAACGAAAACGTGGCAAAGCGAACAATTTTATGTGGCACACAAAACTTTTGACATAAATTCGCTGGGCATAGCCAAAATGAGAATTGAGAGAGAGTGCAGAGAGAGAGAGAGAGAGTATGAGAGACTAGAGTTGCCAGCTGGCCAAACTGGCAGACAGGCCTGCCAGTGATGCCATCACCTACGTTTTTCTAAGATGCTGCCAGACGACTGTCAAATTAATTTTAATGCGCTTTTCATGGCCGCATCCGCGCATAACTTGCGGATTTTAACGATTATTGGAGCCCTATGTAGAGTAGGGTTCCCCTTCCCTCCCCCTTCCGCTACTACCTTACAATCCTACGACTCTCACCCAATTGAAACAATCTTTAAATTTAGCACATGGCACAAGGACACAGGCCCAAAATGCACAAATTTATTGCCCACTCGCAGCAGCGAAAATTGGAAATGAAAGAGAAAAAGCTGAAGAAGATGTGGAACTGGAACTGGCTTAAACGTTGGCTCATGCATATTTGATGCCAAATATAAAGCGGCCATAAATTCTACTTGAAATTTACGCACCAAAGTAAAAGTAATGCCTTCCAAAAAGTGCCCGAAAAAAGAAGAGAAAAAAAAAAAAAGAAAAGAAAAGTCTGAGTGCTGTGTCGCACCTTATGTGAAGTGCGTATAGGACGAACTTTGTCGTTTGATTTCGCAAAAATTCTCTCTTCGAGTCTTCAGACTAGGCTAAGCCAATGTAGAAGAAGTTGCTCCCCAAATTGTTTATTTTATTTCAATTTTTTCAATCTCTTTCTCCCCTCTTTCTCTCGCTCTCAGTTGTTGACAAGTGCGCAGCTTACCTGTATTGGTTTATTAAAAATTAAATAAATATTTTACAACTTGAGTGTAAAATCCATGCGGACAATGTGGGGCGTGGCAAATCCTCTTATGCTCGCAAAGTTGTCAATCTTTTGTGGCTGCGCAACCTTAAAAAAAAAGTTTTGTCATATGCATAATAAATTTGGTAGCTTCAATATAAAAGAATTAAAGACGAAATTCTGAAAAAAAACAGAGAAAACGTATTTCATTTGATATGTGATTAAACAGAAAAATAAATCAGAGTTCCAAGTGATTAAAATAATATTCCAGCTGTTTAAAAATATATTTAAGAAATGTAAAAATGTACTAAGGTATCTGCAAAATATATTTAAATATTTTAAACAGATTATTGAATGCTTTAAAATGTTTTGTTTTGTATTGAACTGTTTAAAAGAATATTCAAGTTTTTTAAAGATATTTAAAATGATATCTAAATACTCAAAATATTATTCAATATTTTTGAAATTGTTTTTTTTTAAAATTATATTAATTTAAATGAATATTAACATATTAACATATTCAAAAAAATTATAAATTTGAATTTTTATATCAAAAATATTTGTAAATATTTTTAACAAATTATTAAAAGTATAAATATTATTTTAAATAAAAAGAAAATATATTAGGTATTTTTTTTTTTAAATATTTTCAATATTTCTTGACCTTTCTTATAGTGTTTTTCCTGCTACGTTTGTGCATTGCAATTTATATTTATTTTCCTCTTTCTATTTCTACTTCTAGTTCTCGTCACGCTGTGCAGTTGCTGCTGTCCCGTGCTTGTCCAGGCGGATGAATCGATTGATACGCGTGAGAATGCGGATCTGGTGCTAAAGTGTCGCTTCACTGAGAAATACGAGGCAAATGATTTCTCATTCTTTTGGACACGCTCGATGGCAAATCCGGCGCAAGTTGAGAATGTGGCCATTGGTGAAGTGCAGCTGAGTTCGGGTTATAGGTGAGTAAAGATTTCACATTTCCTGTAGAGTTAATTAAATGCACAGTGAATTAATGCCGGCCGACTGGACTTAATTAAAATCAAGTTCTTGGCAATTCAAACGAGTCACAGTTGTCCAGTTGGCCCACGCTGCGTATACTTAATCCGTAATGTCAATGCCGACGCGTGTTAAACATTTGCGCAATTATGAGGCGCGTGAACACACAGAGAGAGAGAGAGAGAGAGAGAGTGAGAGAAAGAAACTCTCCCATATGGTATGTTTATGTTTCATTTTCATTACCCGCTCGCGCCATTTGCAATTGTATTTTTATTTGCTTCGTGCCTCGACTTCCGTTTCCGCTTGCAGCGTGTTTTTAATGGTTTCGCTTGCTTTGACTCGGGCTCATGCCAACTCTCTCTCTCTCTCCCTCTCTCTCTCTCTCTCTGGGCTCGTCAGGAGTTCGCCTCGATTTCAGCTGCTTCTTTATGTGGCAAGGCATAAATTTTAAGTGCCCAGTCGAGGCCACAAAATGCAGCGCCGCCGCGTTTGCTTGCCAAATGAAAGGCCATATGTGCCAGCCAGCACAGTAGCGCATGTGTGTGTGTGTGTGTAACAATAAAAACAAATCAACAAACAGCAAATAGAAATAAAAACCAAAGGAAACACAGTGAAAGAGAGAGAGAGAAAGAGAGTTCCCAGGCAAATTGTAAAATACATTTTTACTGCAATTTGTGCCGAAAGCTAACAAGCAACAACGGAGAACAGAAAAACGGTAGAACAACAAGAAAACGGACAACAATCAAGTGAAACATGCCTTCGCCTCCCCCCCTCCCCCTCCACCCCATTGTATCTATGAATCTCTGTGGTATCCATGTATCTGTATCCGTGTCTTGCCCGCATCTGTAGCCGCTGCTGCTGTCGCTGCAAAAGTGAAATTACTGCAAATTTTCAACGAAAAACAAAAAAAAAACGCAAAACAAAATGCCATAACACAATTACGAATGGGAGTAGAAGAAGGAGGGAGAGAGTGAGGAGACCCTGCCCCTAGGCTAATATATCGTTAAACATTCCATTTAACGAGGCAGACATAGACGTTCCCAGCGCATTTAAGAATGCAGAACATGTGTATGAGGCAGAAGGTGCTGCCAGCGAAGAGAAACGCACAAATTAAGCTGAAGATTGCAGAAGATTGTAGAATTTGGCAGAAGAAATTGTGTAAAAATATCAAATAAATAAGTTACATAAGCAAAATACAGAAAAAAGCATTAACTAAGCTGATAATTAGTAGAAAAAGGAGTTACTATTTTGCAGAACTACCTAGTTAAAAAACAAAAATTTGTAAAATATTAAAAGAACTATACAATAAAATTGCTGAAAGTTAAAATTAGATTTTAAATAGAATTAAATAAGACACAAAGCTCTTCCAACTGAAAAAGGAGTTTTTGTTTTTGAGAAAATTATATTAGCAAAGTGAGAAAAAAATAAATGATAGATAGAAAATAAAGTAAATAAAATATTAGCAAAAATTAAAAATAAAACAAAGATATGCACTTAAAAAAATGCATGCCTAATTAAAAAAGAAGTTTTCGCATTTAAGAACATCTCGCGCCAAAAAGTAGGCAACACAAGCTGAAACTGAAGTTTGAAAATCGTAGCCGAAACCGTGTGGCATGTGCTGGAATGTCCCATTGCCAAATAATTGGCTGCGGCTAACGTTTAGCAAGCGCAGAGAGGGAGTAGGAGAGAGAGAGAGAGGGCGGGAGAAAGAGATAGAGAGAGGCAGAGACAGCATAAAGGAGCTTCAGCTAGATGGAGCGTGCAGGAATTGGGGGAATCTGTATTGGAATCCCGTAAACGAATCCTTGTTTCAGGCACAACAGAGCTAAATTGCAGGCAGACAGAGGGCGAGAGGAGGCAAGGAAGAGAAAGAGAGGTACAGTGAGAGTAGAAGAGGCGAAGCCGACGGCAATGGCGCGCACGTAAATTGCAACAACAGGCGGGGTGAGCAGCGGATGACGGCGGCGTTGCGGATAACATCGACTACAACTACAAATCCCGCTGGAGACTTTTTCCAGCGGCGCTCAAGGACGTGTCCATGCCCATGCCCCTTGCCCCTTGTTTTGCCTTTTTAATGCTTCAAGCGTTTTTCGTCGCTTCTCGCAAAGATTCGCGAGAGATTCCAGCCAAGATTCGCCTTTCGCTCGCTCTCCCAAGTGGGAAAGTGCGATGAGTGCACAAGCTGCGCTTTGCTAGCAGTTTTCTTTTTTTTTTTTCTATATAATTTGCACTTTTTCCGCTGCGTTCCCTTCTCCCTGGTCTGTCTATGTGTAGCTTCGTGTCCCTGGTCCCCGAGCTCAGCACTGCAAATGAGCAGGCTGGTCGCCAGAGACGCCAATGGAGCACGCAGCGCGCTGTGGGCAAATAAAAAAAAATATAAATAAAAAAAAATGAAAATAAAAAAAAGTTCAACTAGCAACTAGAGCAGGGACAGGGGGATGGCTGAAGGGGGGGAAGAAGAACAGCAGCCAGCAGAGAATTCAGTCAATTTGCTCGGTTAACATTATTTTTGTTTCACTTTTTTTCTATTTTTTTGTTCTGTTTTTCTTTTTTTTTCTGGCTCATTGTCGCTGCCGTTGTCTGCCTGTGCTTTCTGCATTTTTTTCATTTTCCATTTTCGGGAGATTTTTCGCTAGCGCGCGCACTCTCTGCATAGTTTTGTTTAGTTAAGTACTTCAGCCTGGCTTTGACCCGGCCATCCTCTGCTGTGGTTTTCCACCCCGTCCCTCGTGTGGCGCTTTTCCTGCTGAAAATTAAATAGTTTTTTTTTTATCTCGCTGACGCGTGTCCTGGCGGTTTATAGCAATTAGTAGGAAAAAGATTGGGAGAGAAATGAAATGTCAATTATAGCGTAAATCCATAAATGCGTCTAGACATCCTGGCCAGATTAAAATGATAATGATGATGATGATGATGTCCTGAAGTGGCTCAGTCACGCCTCAACATCGGCATCTGCTGCAAATCGTGCTTGACAAATGAACCTCAGAGCAAGGTCTACTACAAGTATAGCAGGAAAGGGCAGCTCTCTGGTATCTCTGGCTCTTGTTTGCCAATTTAATAAACTGTTGTAGTAGTCGCCATCGACCATCGATTTTGACCATTTGAGCAGCCAGCGAAGTGTACAACAACGAGATGACGAGACGACGACGAGAGTCGCATCAATTTTCAGTAGTTGTCCCGGACAACGACAAAGTAATCAGGGTGCCCAGGGAATTGTGAAAAGTTGTGTAAAAAATTTGCAGGAAATTTACCAAAACTACGCAATGCTCTATAATAAAATACAAATGAAGAAAAACAAATTTAAAAGAATATAAATTAAAGACACTATGAGATAAATAAATATAATAATAATAAAATAAAATCATAAATATAATAACATAATAATTCAGAAAAAAGAAACAAATGAAAGCAAGATATAAAAGAGAACTAACACAGGCATTAAAAAGAGTATAAAATATTTTAAAAAATTGTATAAATATATTTCAATAATTTTTTTTAGTAATTATTCGAATAATTCGATATGAAAATAGATAGAGAATTTCTCACATTCCATTTTGGGTTACTTGACAAACGCACTAACAAATTCATATTATCCACTTCTAAGTAATTGTCATAGAGTGTTAAAAAATTCCTGAAATATAAAGACCTTATACGCCAAAGTGCGAGATAAAATGAAGAAAGTTCCATTAGAGAGAGAGGGAGAGAGATATGGAGACAAGTGTGTTTGACAACATTTTCTCCTTAATTTTTTTGTGAAATTTAAAAGTTGCGTAAACAAAATTCAATTGGAAAAGTAAATCTATTTATTTCTCAAGTATTTGGGCAAATATGGGCAAAAATTTAATTAAAATAAAATTCACACACACAAAATTCACAATTAAAATGGCGACTTAAATTTCCCCAAGAGTTGATTCAATTAAATTCAGAACAACAACAACAATTAGAATACGAAGAAGAAGAGAAAGGACAGGCGGAAAAATGTTGACATTTTGTTTACCAATCGGTTGCTAACGTCTGGCACAGAGCCACAACAGGTCGCCTTCGCATCCACAACCAGAACACCCCCTATATATAATACTCCCCTCTCTATGTTCCATTTCCCAGTCTCTTGTGCGTTGCCCGTTGTCATCGTTATCGTCAATCGAAGTCATCGTCTAGGAAAATATGCAAACATTTATTGAACGTTGATTTTATTTATGTTGCTGTGACACGCCCAGAACTCCCACTCCCACACGCCCCTTCCCCACGCCTTGTGTAAATATTAACATTTAGTATTTATTTATATTGCGAGAAACGTTTAAAGTTGGAACCACCTGCGGGTCCTTGGAAAGCTGAACTGAAGCGCCCGCAGCAGCTACGGGATACCCAACTGAAAACCCAATATTAGCACAATTAGTGATGTGCGGTACAGAAGAAAAGTGGGGGGTGGGGAGGGGCTATGCGAGGCATGCGGAAAATCAAATAAAATAAATGGAAAATTGAGGTCCAAAAAGAAAATCATGATTGACATTTAAAATTTGTGTGAAAAATAGTCGATAAAAAATATATCAAAATAACATCATGTATTTTTATTCCTTGTTCTTTGCAGACTGGACTTCCATCCGGAACGTGGCATATACGATCTGCAGATAAAGAATGTTTCGTATAATCGGGACAATGGACGCTTCGAGTGCCGCATCAAGGCCAAGGGCACCGGTGCCGACGTGCATCAGGAATTTCACAATTTGACCGTCCTAACGCCACCGCATCCGCCAGTGATTTCACCCGGTTCCATTGCTGTGGCCACCGAGGATAAACCGATGGAGCTGACCTGCAGCAGCATTGGCGGCTCACCGGATCCGACCATCACGTAAGTTGAATTATTTTCTATATTATTTTTATTTTTATTTATACGTATACCATTTTTCTGTTTCTATGTTCTGTGTAGTTCTATATTTCTATGTTTCTATAATGTTTTATTTCCAAGTCTATTTATTACTTAACTTTCTTAAAAATCAAACGATTATCACGCGGAATGCCATTTTGTTTACGTTTTAACAACCTGAGTGATTCTACATTTAAATAATATCAGAATACCCCTTTTGAAATTTTTCGATATTCTGAAAACTTAGACAATGGTCCCCCTGTAATATTTTAACAAATTTTCTTACTTCAAAATTTCAAATCGCGAGTTTTTAATTTTAATCGATTGCGGGGGTCAAAATTAGTACTAAACAATTGTTTAAATCGATTTTAAACGATACTTAATTTTGGCCTAAAAATCATGTCGATATGGTCAAAAAAATAGACATGTAACACACTCAACAGGCCTGGTACCATAATTTTACACACATCGTAACTTTCTTAAAAATCAAACGATTTTCACGCGGAATGCCATTTTGTTAACGTTTTAACAACCTGAGTGATTCTACATTTAAATAATATCATAATAGACCTTTTGAAATTTTTCGATATTTTGAAAATTTAGACAATGGTCCCCCCTATAATATTTTAACAAAAATTTTTTTTTAAAAATTTTAAATCGCGTGTTTTTAATTTTAATCGATTGCGGAGGTCAAAATTAGTACTAAACAATTGTTTAAATCGATTTTAAACGATACTTAATTTTGGCCTAAAAATCATGTCGATATGGTCAACAAATTTGACATGTAACACACACAGCAGGCCTAGTACCCTCATTTTACACCGATTGTAACTTTCTTAAAAATCAAACGATTTTCACGCGGAATGACGTTTTGTTTATGGTTTCATAAACTGTGTGATTCTACATTTAAATAATATCAAAATAGACCTTTTGAAAATTTTGGATATTTTCGAAGTTTAGGCAATAGTCCCCCCTGTAATATTTTAACAAAATTTTTTTTTTCAAAATTTTAAATCGCGAGTTTTTAATTTTAATCGATTGCGGAGGTCAAAATTATTACTAAACAATTGTTTAAATCGATTTTAAACGATACTTAATTTTGACCCAAAAATCATGTCGAAATGGTCAAAAAATTTGACATGTAACATACTCAACAGGCCGGGTACACTCATTTTACATCGATCATAACTTTCTTAAAAATCAAACGATTTTCACGCGGAATGACATTTTGTTTACGTTTTAACAACCTGAGTGATTCTACATTTAAATAATATCATACAAGACCTTTAAAAATTTTTCGATATTTTGGAAATTTAGACAATGGTCCCCCCTATAATATTTTAACAAAATTTGTTTTTCAAAATTTTAAATCGCGAGTTTTTAATTTTAATCGGTTGCTTTCAAAATTAGTACGAAACAATTATTTCAATATTACTATATTTATTTGCTTATATACTACTACGAGTATATATAATTTGATCTATTTTTTTATATATCTAAATTTCTTTGTTTATATTGCATATTTCCGTATACTGCATATTCTTCATTTTCATCGTTTTCTAATTTCCTTACTTTCTTTTCATCCCTCAGCTGGTACCGCGAAGGTTCCAATTCACCCCTGCCCGCCACTGTGCTGCGCGGTGGTACCAAGGATCAACCCACCAATGCAACCCTATTGATAACACCGCGTCGCGAGGACGATGGTGCCAAATACAAATGCGTTGTACGCAATCGTGCCATGAACGAGGGCAAACGCCTTGAGGCGACGACCACGTTGAATGTGAACTGTGAGTATATTTCACCTGTTACCTTAACTAATTCGAAATCAATTTTTAATGGATATAAATCAAAGCGAATAAATGGGGGAGAAATACTCTGGAAGTACTACCATATTTGCAAAAGTTCTTAAAGACGTATTAAAGCTGTGATCCCTGTTTGCATTGCAAGGAATAGAAACGAAATATAGGCACAATTTCCATTGCTTTAAATGTTTTGGGATTATCTATTGTTACCAGAATTTTCTCTGAATTTTCCTGAATTTTCACATAGATTTTTCAACATTTTCCCATAGTGCAACTTGATTGCATTTGTAAATGAGGAAAAACTCTGTGAATAGTTAACTAGTTCTGCAGTGCGTGTAGTTGTTGCAATTGCCACGCTTACATTTCAACAGCTACTCCCCCTTCTCACACACACAGAGAGAGAGAGAGAAACACTACACCCGAGTGTAATTTATTATAGTTTTGCCATTTGTCTCTTTGACCTCCGTGATCAACGTGGAGGAACGTCTAATTAGCGTCGCAGGGCAATTACAATGGGGACAGCAGCATAATGAAGTGACTAGACACATGACCGAGGCGTGTAACGTGACCTTAGCTTCCCTGCCGCCCCTTACCCGTAACCCCATAAACCCCGCGGGCTACGCCTCTGGCTGTGGTTGCACACGCTGTTAGCGCATTTGTCATGCAGCTCGTTTAAAATGTTGCACAAATATATAAGGGGTATATATAATACATATATGTACATATATGCAAATATATCTTTATATATATATATTATTGTCTACATTTTTGTATGGTCCATGTAGGCGTGGCACATAAATTAAACGCCTCTTGATCCCACAAATAATCTGAATAGAAATTTATGTGCGAGGACAACTACAGCAATTGTTGCAACAAGTGGCATGCTACTGCTCCCCCGCCATTAAAGCCAATCAAAAGCCAAATAAAAGCCAAAAGCAGCCTGCCCAACAACAGCCACAACAACTGCAACTGAGGTCAACCATCAAATGCGTAATTAATTCAAACAGAAGCCGCAGAAGAACATCATCGCATTGCAACGCATATGGTAATTAGTAGCGGGAGGGGGCAGCAGCAGCAGCAGCAGCACCGACTGCAACTCCCCACAGTGCCGATTATATAGAGAAGGTCCACACTAATTGCGTTAGTCACGCAGAGCGAGAGAGAGAGAGAAACATATTGACTGATTGAGGGGTAGAGCGATCATTAACTGCAAAAAGGTTGCATGACAAATTTGCATAACCTCAAATCAATGTGTAGCTGGGCAGGCAAATGCGACTGGGAAATACCCTGCACTTCTTTTACAAGGCGTTGCTATTAATATGGCTGCAGATTGAATATTTCAACGTTTTTTTTAGCATACTAAATAATTTTTATAAAATATTAAATTATTTTTATTTATTTTATAATGTTTATTTATTTTTTTAATATTAATTTATTTTATTTCTATTAAAGTTAGATATAAAATTTAAAATTATTCTAACTTTTTTAAAAAATAAAGCTTGGCCTTACAATATTATTTGAATTCAGTTCAGAACTCTCTATGAATTAAATCTGCGAAAAATCATAGAAATATTCAAAATTTAATTTAATGTTCCTCTTAAGGAATGAAAACAAAATCTCTTTAACTTGTCTATTAAATATGCTGCAAGACAGACACTCTGATTACCCACTTCTATTTTTCGGTTCAGTCTGGTCTCTGTTAATGTTTATCAAATAGAAACGCCAACGTGAATACACTCAGTCTGCACAAATTGTCGGCCCACGTGTCGTATGCGCAATGCCGTAAATGCCATAAATAGTCAAGTCCAAGATCTGTCGCATAAATGTGGCTAATTAGCCGCCTTTTTTCCATATACATATATATTTATTTTTGTTTGTGTGGTAAAGCCACGCCCACGACAATTGAAGCAGATTTGTGAATGCGTGTGTGTGAGAGAGTGAATGGGTGTTTGAGTCAATGAGTGAGTGAGTGAATGAATGCGCTTGCCAACGGTTTAATTAATACATCGTTCGCCTCTGCGTGCGCTCTTTTTAATTTTGCCACGCCCCCTCCCGACTAGTATTATAATGTTTATATTATTATATATTACTCTGCAGCTTCCCACAATTCTTCTTATTGTTATTTTGAGTTACTTTTACATAATATTTAATTGGAAATATACCGCAAATGCGTCGAGAAGGGGGTAAATAAAAGAGGAACAGGATAAAGAAATAAGGGGCTGAAGAGAGAGCTAGAGAATTGACCACACAAACAATGAGACTGCACAAACGTGCGAGGAGGCGAAGGCAACGGCAACCGCAAAGGCGCTGCCTGCCTGCCTGCTTAGCCCAGTGGGAAAAGAAGGCGTGAAGAAGCTGCTTCCATAGGTTGTACCTGCATGCATGTTGTCTTTGTCCGCTTGCGGTCCCCGAGTGCCTCAATGCGTAGTGCATTTTTGTAGCAAACCCAAATCCCTCTGGCCTGCAGCTAGCTTCGGCATTTGTGGTTGTCAAGCACCCTACACACACACACACACACACACACACACACACAACATACCTGGTCACCCTGTGCTGCTGAGCTCTTTCAGCTTGTCCTCTCTATCTGGCTTCGGGCTGCTTGTTTGCTTAGTCAACAACATTTTCAGCATTTGCCTTCGACAAATTAAATCAAAAACAATTTAATTGTTAAGTTCAACAGAAAATCAGAAAACGTTTACCGTTTGCCGCTTCACCTGCTATCCTTTTCGTCTACCTCTCTCTCTCTCCCTCTCCCTCTGTGATTTACGGCCCACAATAAAAATTCACTTTGTGCCCGCCCAATTGACACCTACAAATTAATCAGAGACCCAAAGAAACAGAGACAGCAGCAGAGAGACGAGACTAGCTACCTTTCTCGCTCCCCCTCTCCTCTCTTTCCCACTTGCTGACAACACTCTGACAGGGCGCGGCATTCACGTCCTTGTCGAAATCGCCTCTAATAAGTCATTGGTAAAAGCGTGTCATCAATTTAAGTGAGGAACTTCTTGGGCTACTACGCTCTTTGGGTCTATATAATCGTCGCTTATTAACCAGAAAATTGTGCAGAAATTGGGGGCGTGTTATAAAAGGAAATTAAGATGTTCCCGCCTAAAGGGTTGTATGACATGTTTAAAAGTGTTTTAAATTGTTTATTAATAGATCAGAATGGGGGAAAATAGAGACATTTGTCTGTATGAACAGATAGATCTCTGTTATTAGTAAAGCTAGAGATATGAAATTTGGCAGAAAGGATATTGTACAGCACAGACAGTTGAAGTTGATTTTAAATTGCAGATGCCACGCCTAATGCCCTTGAAAATTGATAATTTGTGTTTATTTAACAAAGTATGAAAGCCATAACTTTCTGCTTTGGTATACAGAGGGGTAAAAGCTATATTAAACTATATGCCAAATTTCATTTTAATATTTTCAATAAACCTTAAATCTTTAAGCGCCTGCTATTATATCTTTAACTTGTATACCTTATAAATAAATACTTAATACTAAAGATAGTATCTGTAGCTCTTGTACAAGGCCAATCCCAGGCCTAGCCCTCATTTGCTTTATTTATTTGCAATTTTCACCTTGAGGCAAGGCACAGAACTAGGCGTGGTTAGGGAGAAGGTTGCTGGGTTTAGGTAGTGCGGGTAGTCCTGATATTGTCTTGCTGATTGGGTTGTGCTAAAGCTGCGGGGCCTTTAGCTAATTTATTGCTCGCGTTTTTCTTTCTTTTTTTTTGGCAACGCACGACTCTCTCTCTGTTCTGGGGCTAATCGGATCTTACCTGGTAGAAAGCGGGCAAGCAACAGACAGCTGCTGGCAAGGATTGCGGGATGTATGTTCCCTGTTCCTTCCAGCTGTAGATTTGATGCTAAGCCGACAAGTTGGCAATGCTTGCCTCCTGCTTTCCATTCTTCTTTTTTCCTTTTGTAGCGTTTTGTGTGCGATTAAAGTCGCGCGCAGAGTTCTGGCAAAATTTTACAGTTTACAGTGCGCAATATTGACAACCCTATGGGGACATGTTTATCTCTCTCTCTCTCCATATCACTCTCTCTTTCTCTCTGTGTGTGTCGCATGGCGCCTATCATTTTCATAGTTTAATGTCAGGCAATTAACTTTTGTCTGGCCTGACTCAAAAAAAGGAAGCAGCAGGATAAACCAGAGGCGGAGTGTATGGACTGGGCAGGGAGGGACCATGTCGATGCCAGTCAGCGATGAGATCATGCATAAAAAGGCAACCCTGGCACGTTCCGCATTGTATATAGAGCTGGAGCTGGAAATGGAGACGTAGATGGAGATGGTGATGGAGCCTGGAGCTGGAGATGCAGATGGAAATGTAAATGTAAATGTTGTCCGCTTCGGTTGGTCGGCAACGACCTTGCGCCATGTTTGAACCTTAACACCAGCCAGGGCAGGAAGCAGGCAGAAAGAGAGCGGGAGAGAGGGAACTGAGGCCAACTAGGCAAATAGGCACAGCATGTTGTGGAAAATCAACGAAGCAAATGCCAATACACATGTGCCAATCGAGAAGGGAAGAGAGGAGAGAGAAGAGAGAAGACTGGGGGACAGACAGAGAGATTGGCGATGTCCTCTGGCATTAGGGATTCCAAGGCTTAACATGGCGTAAACACAAAAGCCTCTAAAGGCATCAACTGCGGCATATAAAGTGGCATTACATGGAGTACAGCAACAGCAGCGGCAGCTACTGCTGGAAAAACACTCCATAGCCAGAGGGGGTGGAGGAGGGGCAGGGGACGGGAAACGGATGGGAACCAACTGGTAAATGGCAGGAAGTGACTCCAGTCAGACTTCAAGCCAAGCCGCAAAAACAAAGAGCACAACAAGAAGGGCAAAAAAAAAAAAAAAAAGAAATTGTCGAGTGTCCTCGGTCGTCTGCCACGCATTAAATTGAAGATGATGATGATAATGTGACCGGGATAAGAGCCCAGGCTGGCGAGGAATCGCAGAACAGAGTGGGAGACAGTAGCGACTCCTCTTTTGTGGTGGATCCGGGTTCATAGGTAACAGGCAACTTAACGCCAATAATACGGGGAAAATAGTCGGCAACAAGCCATGAAATGGGCGTGTAGACTGGGAGGGAGAGTGGGGGAGAGAGGGAGGGAGGCGTGGGCAGTGGCAGACAAGAGTCGTTTCGATATGGTAGTGTCTGCCATGAAACAATGGCCGGAAAAGACCAAGCTGCACTTCACATACACTCAGTATAGCTCCCTCTCTCTCTCTCTCTCTCTCTCTCTCTCGCTCTCTCTCCCTGTGTGTTTGGCTACTATTTACTTGGCATTAAGCAAACTTCAAATAAAAAGGATAACGAGACACGCAAGCAACTCAAAATGGAAGTTCCTACAACAATAACAAGTAAAGCTGATGCTGTGAAAGACTTGACGACTGCACGACTAGCAGATACGCTATAAAACACGCTCAATTTGGCTAAAAATGAGTTTATTGCAAAATCTGCAAGGATTATGCGCTCTTTCAAATGTATCCCATATAGATTAGATATAGCTGCTGCAGCATATTAAATTTCATAGCTGTAGCTATTATAATACCAGAGATCGGATAGTTGAAAAATAACAGAAAAACGGAATACTTAGAAATCGACTAGTTTGACAGCTTTTGCTCGACTTTATAAAGTCTAAGCACATTTTTTATATCTATAAATACACCCATTAATAGAAACCCCTACAGGGTATACCGCAAATCGTAACAAAAGCACAAAAGACACAAAATGAGCAACAACAACTCGCAACATGTAGGGATACTTTTCTTTTTCGAGTTAGAGGGTTGTGGGTTCGGCTTGAAGGCACGACAATTGCACACAATTTTCATTTATTGTTTGGCTACACATTTGGTCACATTATGTGATGCGATGCGATGTGATGTGAGCTGAGCTGAGTCGAGCTGAGAGCTGAGAGTACCGGACGGATGGATGGACTAAAACAAAAAGGGATGCTCTTTGCGACCTTCCTGCCCCCCCTACCAATCAGCCAACCCTACTTGGCATAATCGTGCATTGGCCCTAGAGGGACAGGGGGGGTCGGCTCAACATTCCGCTTGCCACATTCTAAAGATTTAACATGCTAAACCCAGAGAAGAAAAAAACAACAGAAAACGCAACAAAAAAAAAAAGAAAAAAAATTCGAAGAAAACTGTGGGAAAAATTCTTAAGATATACGCCCACACATTGGGTAATAAGAGATAGGCGGGGTGTGGGACGGAGGTCGTGTTGCGTGCTGAGGTCAATTTTGGGATTCCAATTGCGGTTCGCATGTTGCCCAGGACATTCGTCATTAGGCATTCATCCAGAGCGAGAGTAAATGGAAATGTCGATAACAGTTACAGCCAGGAAAGGAAGGAAGGTGAGAGAAGGAGAGGATGGTTAGGGAGGTAGAGAGGTAGAGGCAGGTAGGGGTCAAGTATGCTCTACATTAGCATTAGGCAAACGCCTTTTGTGTTAAGCAAATTAATTGAAATACAATAATTATGCACATTAGCGAAGGCTTTGGCAGATATGAGGGTAGACATTAAGGCGTGTGCTAGAACAATGAACAAATTGAGCTCAATTGTAGGTGAAATAGAACAATGGTTCCCAGTATTATCAGTATATCTCTCTAATACCGTGACAATACATGGCGGAAAGCCGGGGTCGTTAAAGTGCTAAGTGCTCATCGAAAACAAATAAGCAACTCTTTAACCAGACAATCAATCCCCCAAAATATAATAACAAAGAAATAATCCATATACATATGTATGTATTGTCAGTCTGAAGTAGAAAAGAAAAGACATGATAATTAGTTATATATATTATGCACACATAAATAGCTTGTCAAACAAACGCGATGACAAATCTATTATATCTGTCGCAATATCTGAGGCAACAAACTGTGCGATGAATAAGTTATAAAAGATGTTAACAGACAGTGGGAGGGTACTTATAAGGAAACAGAGACAGAGAACAAGTAGAAGATTAGCTTAACGAACGATCTCAGCCAGGGCGTGTGGGTAGTGCGAGAAAGAGAAAGTGATAGAGTTGGGAGTTAGTGGATAACAGACAGATAGGCAGAGAGACAGACAGGCAGACAGAGAGTCATATAGAGAGAAAGACAGATAAACAGACGAACAGACAGGCAGGCATAGATTGAATGAAAGACAGACAGAGAGACAAGCAGAACTAAAGAGAAACATATAGACAGACAGAGAAAGAAATAAAGGAATATATGGAAAGGAACAGGGAGACATAGGGATAGACAGATAGACAGAGACAGACAGACAGACAGACAGACAGACAGACAGAGAGACAGACAGACAGAGAGGCAGACATAGTATTGGACTGAAAGAAAGACTGAGAACAAAAAGAAAGGACAAATTGGGGACAGACAAGCAGACAAAGATACATACAGAAATAGCGACAGTCAAGGAGACAGACTGGGCGACAGGCAGAGAGACAGACAAAGATACAGACAGACAGACAAGCAGACAGGAAGACAGAGAGACGGACAGACAGACAGACAAGCAGACAGGAAGACAGAGAGTCGGACAGACAGAGAGGCAAAGAGAGAGTCAGTGAAACAATGAAGGGATAAATAAGAGACAGACAAGCAGACAGAGATACAGACAGACTGAGCGACAGACAGACAGAAAGACAGAGATGCAGATAGATAAACTGCGAAGAAACAAATATGAGACAGACAAGCATACAGACAGACAGGGCGACAGACTGAGTAACAGACAAGGAGACAGACTAGACAGACAGACAGACAGAGAGACAGACAGACAGTGATACAGAGAAGGGACAAATAGGAGACAGACAAGCAGACGGAGATACAGACAGATCGACAGGTTGAGCGACAGAATACAGACAGAGAGACATACATACAAAAAGACAGACAGACAAGGAGACAGACAGACAAGAAAGCAGACAGACCAAGAGAACGATGAGATGATAAATTTATGCATTCGACCAATGACAAACTTTGCATTGTTCGTCATAGCCTTCGCTTGGTTCGCTCTCTCTCCGTGTTGTTTGTTTGTTTGTTTACTGTTTGCCCGACTAACTGTAATGCTGGTTGTGCTGCCATAATGATCATCATCATCATCATAGTCATCGCCATAATCATTATCATCTTCATATTCATCCGGCTGCTGCTGCTGCTTTCGATGATGTCAACAGTGCAAACAGAGCGCGTTTGCCGCTGCATGTGGCGCGTTCACAATGATTCGGCATTGTTTCAATAGACTAAACAAACTGGTCGCTGCCACGCCCACTCCCCCACACACACACACACAAACACACAGCCAACAAGCACGCGCCGTATCCATTGCCATATCGATGTCCAGAACGTGAGGAAGGGAGGGAGGGAGGCGGAGGAGGCGGCATAATTTCAGCTGCTAATTAAAGTAAATTTTGTAAACTAATGAAACCGGTTGGCAGGCTCCAAATTGTACAAATACCCTGTACACAGCCACGCCTCCTCTGCCACGTACCCCTTCCGCTTTCCCTTAACTGTCAATAATATTCCAAAATTGAAATGTCAAAATACTAATTTTGGCACAATTGTTTGATCTAATAGAGGTGGCACATTGAGGTGCAGCACAGCGACAAGTCGAGAGAGAGAGATATAGTTTATATATATATAAAGAGAGAGCGAGAGAGAGAGCTGCGCAAAATGTGCACAAATTTGCACAAGCCGCATGACAATTTTTTATTTACCAAAAATGTGCATCGCAAAATTTTGTGCTTGTTTCCAAATACTATGACAATTGTGATCGGATCAAAACTAACGGCATTTCTTTGGGGGATATCAATGTGGCGATTTTCATATATTGAAACAACTAATGAGCAAGCCGAACAAACTGATTGATAAAATGATAAAATGTTGAATTTGTGAGGGTATAACTTTTTGGTTTTTCATGCCTTTCATATCTCAAATTTTCACTATTTATATATTTATTAATTATGATCTTAGGTAGCGAAACATAATTTCTTTTTATTTATACTCAAATAGTATAGAAAATATACATATTTTTGATAATTTTACTAGTATTTCCAGCCTTTCTCATTTTAATTATTTCTAGTTATTTTTATAAAATATTTCGTGGTACTCTGTCAGCTAAATGTGATATTATAGTTGATTTATTCTTGACTTTCCAGCTTCCCTTATATCTCTCACATTTCTATTATTTGTAGTTAAGTTTATAATGATCGTAGAGAGTTGAATACAATTTCTTTTTAATAATACTCAACTAGCAAAGGGAATACATATTTTTTAAGAAACTCTGACAATTTCTTTAATTCTTAGAGTTATTTTTGCTTTAATCGTCGCAAATATCTGCAATATTATCGATAATTCCATTTACTACAAAAAGCAATTAAGTTTGTGTTTTTATTTTTTTCGCTTTGATAAAACTCAAAATTGTTTCTTTTGTTGGTTCATCAAGAGTTTTGCGAGCTTTACAAGTTGTGCTCTTTTATATCCCCCCCTTGCTCCCCTTTTCCCCCATTGATAATCTTTAGAGCAAAGTTGTGATAAGTTCTTTCACCCACAAATAGAGTGCAGAAATGTGTAAACAGTCGATGAATTCGATTCGATATATATAGTATATATATATATATTTTATATGTGTGTATGTTTTTTATGCAATTGTTGTTGCTGTTGTTGCTGCTGCTGTTCATTTTGACGCTTGTTTTGTGCTTTTTGTTTGCTTTCAATGAATTCTCTGTTGGTTTTTACGATGCCAAAGTTTATTCTATCAATTGATTGCGCTTTTCTATTCTATTTTTTTCAACCTCTTTTTGTACTGCAATATTTCCAATACTCGTTTTTTGGATGCATTTGACATGTTTCCTGGCAGAAATACATGCGTAACAATTAAATAAATGTGAAATAAATTTTCGAAAATTTCATGTAAAGCAGTTAGTGAAATTTATAGATATAGAGAGAGAGAGAGAGAGGGAGAGGGAAAGATAGAAACACACTGTGTTAGACATACCCAGTAATTTGTAAACTTTTCCAGTATGAGTTAAGTTAATTGAACTGTAATTAGAATTACATTATAAACTATATATATTAGTTGAGTATTTTGCTATAGCTTTTTTACAGGGTAGCTGCTTGTTGATATTACCTACTGCTCTGCCTTCATCTGCATACTGATTTTATTAATTATAATTTTCGCTGCAAATTGGCACCTAATTAAAATGTACATGCATACTCATTTCCCTCCCCCCGAACATATATATCATGATTATTTCTTATTTTCGCAAATATCGAAAAAACATTTTTAAAATATTTTCAGCAAAGTGTAGAGAGAATTGTTCTGCCCTGTGGCAGTCAAAGGGCAAGTGAAACAGAAAACTGAAAAAAAAACAATCGACTATGAAATGTAATGAAATAAAATAAATATTTGTGCATTGTTCGGTGAGTGGGAAAGAGGGGGAGTTAGAGAGTAAGGGGGGCAGCATCGGAATGTGTAGAGAATATTTACAGCATATCAGTGTGTACATATAAATTTATTATGCTTGTAAAAGAGTTGCATAAAGAGCAGCTGGGGGGCTGCATCAGGGAGGTGGTAAAAGGGGGTACCCCACGATGCTCGTTCACGCCAAGTGCGTTTTGCCGTTGTAAAATTTTACAGCGCACATGTTGCTGGTAGCACAAATACGCATACATATGTATGAGACAGAGCAGAGCAGAGCAGAGAGATACAACGGCAGCAGAGCAATAGAAAAGTGCATAAAATGAAATATGGCTGAGCTGTCTGTGTGTGTGTGTGTGGCATAGGGCATAGACGACTTGCCAATGCACTCGACTCTGCTTGAAAATTTGAGAAAATATATCAAATTAATAGAATCAAAAATGTACTATGGACTAGACTATAAACTATATAATAGGATTGTCTAAGAATTAATTGAAAGTTGGGGAAAGTATAGTAAGGAATATATCATACATAGACAATAAAAACTGCATAATGTGCTAGGCTAAAAACAAATTGAAGGATTGCGTATAGAAAGGCAATGAATCGCATGGATTATGTCATATAAACTCTATAATATGCAAGTCTAAAGATGATAAGAAGATTGGTAAAAAACCATAGAGTCAATAAAAACTCTGTAATATGGAAGTCTTACAAACGAATTGAAAATTAAATAATTAAAGGAAATGAAGAAAATCGAAGAATAAATCAGGGATTATGCCATATATAGTTTACAGAAAACTATATAATATGTAATTGTATAGTTTTCATAGTTTCTTCATATAGCAAGCATATATATTTTTGATAATCTATTATACTTCATGGTAAATAATATTAAAAATAATAAAAAAACAGATCTAGTAAATAAATATTAAGAACATTTTTTGAAATATGAATTTGATTCAGCATATTTTGCATAAAAAGACAAGAACTGTAGAAAGAATATTCTATAAAATATTTTTAAATGTTTCTGAATATTAAAAAGCAACTACAACAATAAGTTGTTGTAGCTAAACATCTTCTAATTCAGTTCTATATATATATGTATAAGTTTGTATATTTTTTTTTTACTACCTTAGTTAGTGAAGAAATCATATAAATATATATATAATGTGTATAAAAAAAAGTAACTCTCTTAGTTTGATCACGTTGCAAGTTGTCACAAACTTAGTTACTTAGCTAATGTAACCGCATTTCTTTTAGTCAGGTGCATAACAATTGACAGCAGCTCGCGAGTCGACTTGCATTTGTACTCTCTCTCTATGTGTGTGTGTGTGTGTGTGTGTGCTTACATCGGACATAAGTACTGGCTATATAACGACTATAGAGCCACTATAGTCCTCAAGTCGGGTGCGAGTGGCAGCACTCGCAGTGAGCAAATAAAAAGGCGGTAAATGTGGCAAAACGAGCACGAGTCGTGGCAAGATGAGGCGTGGCTGCTGGGAGGGGGAAGGGGAAAAACTATTGAGGAAACTACACACACACAGAGAGAGAGGGTGTGTGCGTGTGTGTGTGTGGCACACATGATGAGAGTCTTTTGCGCTGCGAAAAGCCAAAAGAAAATGCGATGATGCTGCTGCGGCAAAAGTGCAGAACAAATGGCACAAGTTACAAAAGCTGAAATGGCAGCGAAACAACACAGCAACAACTACAACTGCAGCAACAACAACAACAGCAACAGTTGCTGCTACAACAGCAACAGCAGCATAAAAATCCAAAGCGAACTCGTCCCTGGCAGGCAGCAATATGAACAACAATCTTGAATATTGCACACGTTACATATGTAGATACATTTCCTGCACAGTGGCGTAGTTCTCTAAGGGGGTGTAGGTCGAACCGGGAGAGGGGGGGGGGGAACCCTGGCAGTTAATTTAAAAAAAATTTTATTTACATTTCGCCTGCTGCTGCTGCTGGCGAGCGGCTTTTGCTGTTGCCTTTTGCCGTTTGCATTGTTTACATTTAGTGCTGCTTCTACTTGACTTGCAACAACAACAGCAGCAACTGCAACAACAACACCAACAACATCAATAAGAAGAAGAAGAAGGGAAACAACAACTGCTATAACGAACTGTGCTGCGCGCTGTGGCAGCTGACGCCGCTCAGGGGCAGCTGCAGGAGGAGGAGATGGAGAAGGAGAAGGAGGTGGAGGTGGAGGGAGGCTGCCCCACTGCTTGAGTGCCGCTGCGGGGCATGCCGTTGCCATAACAAAAACACTGCCCCCAGGGGGTTAGGGGGTGGGGAGGGGGTTGTTGCTGCCGCTGCCGCTGCCCTCTGGGTGCTGCCACATATGACGACTGGACGTGGATGATGATGATGATGCTGCAATGGCAACGGCAACGACATCAGCTGCTTTGCAACTTGCCCCTAAGTTATGCAGCAGCGCCAGTGTTGCCACCCCCAACCCATGCAATGATGACAAACCAGTCAGTGAGAGGGAGAGAGAGAGCGGGTAAGGGAATGTGGGCCAGAGCGAGAACAAAATGGAAATGAAATTTTTGCAGAGTGCAAAAAAATGTAAGAGAAAGAGAGGGAGAATCAGGAAATTGAAAAAGTTTTCGAATTCTGCATAGGTAAATGCATTCAGCGCTGGCTGCTGCTGATTTTCAGTGTTGCAAAACGTATTGCAAAAAAAAAAGTAAGAAAAAAAAGTATTGGAAAAAATATCACTACTACAAAGAAATTTACACAAGTTTGAGAAAAGGACAAAAAAAGGTTTTGAATAAAACAACTTACAACAGGTGGATAGAGCTTGAAGAAAAAAAAATAGACTCACTTTATAAATGGAAATGGGAGGCTAAAAGATCTGCCTAAACTTGGAAATAATATTTGTTTTAGAGTTATGCTATATGGATCTTTATTTTTCTAGCAATTAGTTGATTTTTATAGAGTTTTGGTTTGCATGTAAAAAATAAATTAAATATAAAATAGAACTTTATTAATTTGCAGTATAAGTTGTTTTCGTTTTTTTAAGCACTTTAAAGTGTTGGAAAATATACAAAGACATCTGTTAATTTTTTAAAACTAAAAGAAACACTCTATACTTTTGTTTTTGTTTTTCTGCATAAAAATTCCTCTTAACTCTACAAACATTTTCAAGCATACTTTGAGATCATATAATGCTGCTAGTATGTATATAATATCTCTAAAACTCACTATATAGTTTACTAAATACTTTAAAGACTTAAGACCCGGAATGACAGATTAAATGACAATCAGTTGAAGAAAAACAATTCAGATTGCTGTAATTGTTTTTTGTTTATGTTGGCAAACTGTGAAAACTGCATGAAAAATCAGCATTGTAAGGACTGTGAAAGAGGGGTGGGGGAAGGGGAAAATTAACTAAATATTTACAAAGGAAATCTGCATAAAGTGCTGCTCGGTTGTTTCACTTGCAGCTGCAATCGAGCAAATTAATTTAACATCAAATTTAATGAAATGCAAAGGCAGCAGCAGAAGTAGCTAAGGGAGAGTCGAGGCAGCTGGAGTTGCTGCTGCTGCACTTGGGGACAACTTTGGCTGAAGGACTCCAAGGACAAGTCTTGCGCTAAAAGCAAAGTTTCCTTTCGCTGTCTGCACCCCCCAGCTATCTTGCCCTGCCCTTTGCCCTTCAAGTGAATTTAATTATTTAGGTCAAAGGACCCAGTGTCGCGCCAGTTGCCAAGACAATGCCACTTGCCACTTGCCACGCCTTGGCCTCGGCCACAGCCTTAGCCTACGCCTACACTGTGCAAAAATGAAAAGCGAATTGAGTTTATTATAGACAACTGTATAGAGTGCGGAGGGGGGAGGTAGAGAGAGAGGCAGCCTTATCACGCTCTCTTGGGGGCACGTTGGCAAAACTTTTGCCTGTTTTATTTGTTTCATTTTCTGCAAGTAATTCCGTTTTGCGCCTAATGCGCTGCTACTGTTTCTATCTATCCCTCTCTCTCTCTCTCTCTTAGTCTCTCTATCTCCCTCTTGTGTGTGTGTGTGGCATGTGAAGCAAACCCAGCGAAAGTTAAACAAAGCATCAAAATTTGCTGGCGTTGCCGGCATTGCGTTGCAATTGCTCAACTGCTTCAACTGTTTTCACTTGTTTCCAGCCATTTCGTCCATCTGTGTTCCATCTACCTCCCTCTCTCTTTCCCTCTCTTTCTATCCACTAACCCATCTACACGTCTCGTTTCGGTGGAAAATTACGCCATTCAAAAATTTGCTTTACGTGTTGCCCGACTTTTCGTTTATTTTATTTCACGTTCCTCTCATTCCTCCGCGTGTTTCTTTTTCACCCTGTGTTTTGTTCTCCTAGTTTAGCAGGCTCTGCAAATTCGCTTGTCCCATTTTTATGTGTGTGTGTGTGTGTCTGAATACACTCACCATGAAGTCCATGTGAGTGCTGTGAGTACTATGTATGGTTTTTATGAATGCTTTGAGTTCGCTTTGAGTGCTTTGCGTTTGCTTTGAACCTGAAAAATTGCTTAAGACGATGATCTTATTGAGTTTGCAGCAGTTTTGCATTTATTTTTAGCTATAAAAAGGCTAGAAATAACACTAAAAAACTTTAAAATTCCTAGACAAAATGCATGAATGTAATTTTTTTTTTTTAATATAACTAAAATATTTTGTATAGCTTAAAAAAAAAGAAAAATACATTTTTTAAGTTTTTAAAAAACGTAAAGATTTAAAAAAAGCATATTTAGCTTTTTTGTTTTGTTTTCTTTGGCATATGAGTTGCTTTTCAATTTACAATATTTATATTGCTTAAAGACAAAATTTCACTTTGATATATAACGGTTTAAATAGTGTATGCGGCGTTTCGGCTACACTCTTAATTGTTTGACGAGTTTTCTCATTCTGTTTTTTTTTTTTTTTTTTGCTGGCCAAGTAAATAAATAAAAGCAAAAGTTTTGCCCGGCACGGCTGTTACTTTTAGCTACCATATCCTAGTATGCTCTTCCCCCATTTCCCCCCCCCCCTTCTACTTCTTCCCCGCACTGTCCCTGCTCTCTGGCTGCTGTGCAAATAGCAGCGGCAACAACAGAGCAAATGCCAACACTAATGACATCGTTTGTGGCCTGCATGTGCCCTGTCTCCCTGTCCCGCTCCCGCTCCCTCTCCCTACCCACTCCAGTTAGGGTGCTCCATGTGTGGCAAGTGAAAAAAAAAAAGAAAAAACTTTGTCAATAATTTGGCTGCCTATTTAAAGCAGCCTCTGCGCCAAATGGGCGAAGTTCTTGCCCGTTGCGAGCAATATGCTCTTTCTTCTTTTTTTTTTTCTATTTCGTATTTTTTTTTTTTTTTTTTTTTTGTATTTTGTTTACCATTAAAATTCCAGCCAGACAATTTACAGAAATTTGTGTTGTTTAAATAGCGCGCCTGGAAGAGAAGTTTGTGTGTGTGTGTGTGTGTGCTGCCTTTTTAAATTAATTTGGGGCAGCTTTGATTGCTGCTCGTTCCGGCACCTTTCCCCCTCCCCCTTCCTCCCATGTCTGCCCCGGGAAATTTTGTAAATTTGTAAAATTGTTTATGCCTTTAGAGCATATAAAATTAGTTTGTAGAAAAGTTTTCATTGATTTGCCACAATTTGTGGCAGGGGCAGAGTAGAGGTACGTACTGCCTGTATGAGGCCATAAAAATAAACTCTATTTATTTATTTCCACAGATATAGTACGGCATATTTGGTTTGTTTACAATTGAGTTGTGTTTTGAATACAACATATGTTAACGGTAGCAGGACCCTCTACTTTCTATCCCATTTCATAAATCATTTGGGGGCAAATATGTAATATATATGCAAAATATTTTTGATTTTGATTTTAATTGCCGAAGCAGAAAGCACTATTGTCGCCTGTATCTATAGATCTCTAGATCTATATATATCTGTGTTTATGTGTCTCTTGCAACTGCAGCTAATAAAAATGTTGTAGTACATGATTTTTGGGCATTTATCAGGAACGACTTATTTTATTTATTTGCATATTGCATATGAGAAATCCAATTGCGCTTTTTTTCCCACAACAACCTACCTAAACCTAACCTCAATTATAACCTATTTTATTTGTCTTTTTTACCCTGAAGAGAGAGAGAGAGTGAGGGGGGAGAAATCTCTTATGCGCAAATGTTTATTTTCCCATTGGCTTTTTGTAGTGTTTTTATCTTTTGTTTGAGCGCTGCACAAATTGAAATTGTTCGTTCTTCTTCTTTTTGGGTTCTCTTCTGTTTTCTTTTGAAGCCATGTGCAAACATCGAAACACACTTTGTGTTTTGTATTTTTATCTATTTACCAAAATTAGCCTCTTTAATTTTTATTGATCAACGCACAGAAAGCTTTTAAAGCTACTTGAAAACTATCTGTGTGGAATTTCCGATTTGATATGATACGATTTATTTCTGTAGCAACTTCAAAGGGGAAAATTGAGTATTGCAAGTCGCATTATTATAGAGTAGAGTACCTTGGATCTAAAGCATCTTAAATTTATGTGCTTTTAACAGCTTTAAGATTAATATACAGTCTATTCAATTTATACAGCTTGCTGGTGTTTATAACAGTTTAATCACTAGCATATTTCTTATTGCATTAAATCTTATTTTCATCTTGGCTAAAAGCTGAGCTACTTCAACAGTTCCAGCAGCTTAAAGCTTCAGTTATGCTCTAGTCATGATTTCCAATATAAAGCTCTGCTTAAACTTGTGTTGAGCAGGGTCTTAAGAGCAGCTTATTTAATCTAATCTTCAAATCTCTAGAGACTTGCAAAGCTTCTGCAGCTTAAAGCTTCATTTTTGATAGTTTTCAAAGCTCTGCTTGTTGAATAGTTCAAGCCACAACACTAAACCTCATCTAAATCAAACGGTTGTCTCTAGCAGCCGCCTTTGATGCTATAATTCTCAAGCAGTTCTAGCATCAGGCTATAGTATATTTCGCTTCTCTTGTTTCGCTGTACTCTTGGCTCTTGTTTATCTGAGATTTATGCCGCTTTATGGCCAAAAAGCGCTTCTGGCTTTTTGGCTCAATTAAATAAAAAGAGATTTGTTTATTGTTTTTCTTGTTTTTTTTTTTCTTCTTTTTAATGTTGTGGTTCGTTCATTTCTTGCTTTTAGTTCTTCAGCTTGTTTTGAGTTAATGTGCTTGCTAAACACTATCCTCTCTCTCCCTCTCTCCCTCTCTTTCTCTCACTCTCTGTGTCTTCCTGTAATTTATGAGCTGCAAACCAAGAAACTACTCGACGAGTTTCCTCTCTCTGTCTCTCTCTCTCTCTCTGCCCCTCTCTTCCCCCTCTTTTTGTCTCTCTCTTTTTTTCCATAGTTGTTTTAGTTTATGCGCTCAATTTAGTAACTAGTTAGGCCGAAATGGGGCACGGCCTTATGCATGGTCACCGTGCTGACCGACGAGCAGATCCCCTAAACCACTTTCGACATGCCACGAGGAGGTGGAGGTGGAGGAGGTTGAGGAGGAGGTGGAAAACCAACAAGAAACTAATAAAAAGCCAAAGCAGAAACCACAAGAGCTCGTAGCTCAAATGCGCTGACAGCAGGCACGAGTTATGCGTACGTTCGTTCTCTCTATATATGGATATCTCTGGCAAGGCACGAGAGGTACGAGATGGGAGGAGGAGATAGAGATGGTTGGGCCAGTGGGTAGGCCAGTCGAGATGGTTGGGGTAAAAATATGTTGAGCTTTTCCAACTAAATGCTATAAAAATTCTTGACTTAATAGGAAAACAAGACAAGAACACGATGATAGAGGCATGCAGAGGAATGGGGAGAAGGGAAGAGGCAAAGGAAAAACAGAAGCGAAACCCAACCAAACTAAAGAGAACTCAGAACTCAGAACAGAACACAACTTGTAGAGGGCACTAAAGAAAACTAACAAGTTACAAAAAGCCAAAGAGCATCGAGAAGGGAAGGGGAAGGGAAAGGGAAGGATGGACAGTAGAGAAGAGGACAGGAATGGACTTGAAATGGCAAAACCAGCTGGTCAACACACACACACACACACACATATACATATATAAATGTATCTGTGTGTGTTTGTGGAACTTGAAAGCCAAGAAAAACATTTAGTAGATGATGAAAATCATGGTAACATAAACGATGCTGAAACGAGACTGAAGACTCAAGACTGGAGACTCGAGACTGGAGTAGTCGCCCGATGGCGATGTGATAAGCAGAGGCAGAAGCAGCAGAAGAGGAAGGTACAAACTTGAAAGCAGTAGGAGAAAGAGGGAGGGGGAGGGAATTGGCAGAGGGGGGGAGAGGCAGCAACATCTTGAAGCAGGTCAATAACATTTTTAGCTGGAAACGCATCTGTTCAGGCAATCGAATTAAAGCATTAATTGTGTGCTGTGTGTGTCTGTGTGTGTGAGAGAGAGAGTGCGTAAGTGTGTATGTGTGTGTGTGTGTAGGAGTGTGTGTGTGTTAGCCTGTCTCTCTCTCTCTGTCTGTCTGCAGGCAAAACTTCTTTGAGTATATTGGATTGTGGTTTCTATAATTTATTTTATTTCCGTTACGTTTCCGGCTGCCTGTCGCTGCCTCTCACTCTGCCTCTCTCTCTCTCTCTCTCTCTCTCTCTTTGGGTACTTTTAATTTCGCATTCATTAGTTAGCCTGCTCTCAGGCCCACAGGCAGCAGCCTCGCTCCCTCTCACTCTCCCTCTCTATCTCCCATTGGCCTTATCATTTATCTTGGCCCCGTTTAGGTTCAACTTGCCTCTGCTTCTCCTTCTCCTTCTTCTTCTTCTTGGTCTCTCTTGGCCATATCAATTCGCTTTCAACTTGACTTTGGCTTTGGTTTTGTTTTCGGCATTTGTGGCTTGCGGCATCAGCGAGTGGTCTGGGCGTGGCACGCGCCCTTTCGTTCACACACACACACACACAGACACGCATTAAAATTGGATTTGGCTTTAGCTGTAAGCCAAAGCAGCTATCCCCTCCTCTTTCTCTCTCTCTCTCCATCCTCTTCATCTTCTCTTCTCCTACCCGCACATTTATTTTTAATGCAGTTTGGCGCGTTCTCTCTCTCTCTCTCTTTCGCTCTCAGACTTGCTGTCTCGCTCTGCTAATTAAAATTAAAATTAATTTTGGCAAACTGCTCCCTGCTAATTTTATTGCACTCTCGCCGGAGAAGCGATTGGCGAGATTTTGAAGGGATTTGGCGGGAATTTAGTCAACCTGCTGTGCGCCAAATTAATCGCCAGAGATCAAGCCAAAGTGGCAAGTGTGCAGAGTTGGAATCCTTTAACGAACTTAGACTGGTTTATAGCTCTATTTTTCGCTCTATATATATATTCGCATTTATCTAGCAAATTGTTGGCAAGCCTGCAAATAGAGTTGTCTCTTCTAATTCAGTTACTCATTTTTTTATCTACTTGAACTGCTCTAACTTCACTTTTTTCGCATTTGTTTAGCTCTACATAAACCTGTTTTTAGGTTATAAACACGCCATCTGTTGTCCACTGCGTGCAACATAGAAGTGACGCCTTCAACATTTTCATAGCAGACTTTCGAGCGCAGCGCATTAAAAGCGCCCCCTATAGGCCATTTTCAATTGATTGGAAAAATATTTCTAATACAATTTTACACAAAAAGAGGCAGCATACCCTACCCTACTATCTAGATGGGCAGGGGTCGCTTGATGGAGCCGGGCGACTGCAAACTAATTCAATTATTTGCGCACATAATTTTCACTTCGATTCGAACATTTTCACTGAAAGAAACAAGAAATTTATATGCAAAACACGCATAAAATTGTTTCGCTTTTTCTTCTGCTCATTTTCCTCTTTTCTCTCTCTCTTTCCCTCTTTTCTTTGCTTCCTTTTTACTTTGTGTTCCATTATTTATGAACACGAAGTGGCTACAAAATAATTGAAGTAGCTGCTGCCCATTTTAAAGTAATCAACAGTTTGAGAACATCGAGGGGAGGAGGGTACCCTACAAATGGAGGGTTCCCCCGCTTCCGTTTCGTGCTTGCAGGTTTGTCGTATTTTCTTTTGGGTCAAACTCTTGTTGGTAATGTTTGCACAACATGAGCATTATGAAATGCCCGGAATGCAATGGCCCAAATGTGTAAAACATGTACACAAAGTGACAATTAAGCCAATTTGAAGCCATTTTCCTAGGGACGAACCGAACTGAACTGAACTGAACCGTGCCCGAGTAATACTTACCATATCGTATATGCGTTGAATTTTCTAACAACAATTTCTTAATGGTTCGGTTCATTGTTCTCGGCTGCGGGTCGGGTCTGGCAGACAATCAAATGTAATTACACGCACATAAACACGCAAAGCGTAGAGTTTAAGAAATCCAGGTGAATACCAGACCCCCCCTCCCCCTCCCTCACAACCCTAGAGGTAGCCAAGAATCACGCAATTTACTATAATTTTCGCAGTGTCCGGGTTAGCCCCCAGGCAAAGCGAGGAGTCTACCTACCCTACTCCGTCATGCTCCAGTTTCTCTGCGGCGTCGCAACTTTGTGGCTGTCAATGCCGACGACTTGGCGACTTTATGGACAGTCATTAGAGCAGCCGGCGGCGACACTTAGCCACAGCTCAGTTAATTACAAATACGAAGACGCACAGACCAAGTAAACTTGGTACAGGTAGTGCCAGAGGGGGGAGGGGGGAGACGTAGGTCTTTGCTTGCCACATAATTTCACGCCATTTGCGGTTGCATAAGAGACCAGAAATGCAAGTTAAATTGCAGTTGGGTAAGTCGAGTGGAAGGTAGAGTAGACTAGACAAAAGTTGAGAGCGATTGACAGTGTTGGAAAAGTAGAAAAAGAGTAGCAGAAATGAAATAAATATAAATTGATGGGGCTAATGGAGCTAGAAAAAGGCTAGAGATTAACGTAGAAACAGAGCAGGTT
The DNA here is from genome assembly GCA_018901885.1 of Zaprionus kolodkinae. Lineage (NCBI taxonomy): Eukaryota > Metazoa > Arthropoda > Insecta > Diptera > Drosophilidae > Zaprionus > Zaprionus kolodkinae. Next base: position 5,140,778 of record JAEIFM010000508.1, read on the forward strand.
GAAGTTAAAAGTTGAAAGTAAATAAACTGTTTAGTTATAGTGTTGGAAAGTCTAAAACTAAATAAATTTGATAAGCTGCTGTGTTGGAAAGTGCATAATTTAAGGGTTGGAAAGCGTAGAAAATTGTTAAATTCTAGTTAAAAAAATATTTCAGCCTGAATATGCAAACATTTTAATCTATTGTTAAATTGCAGTGTTGGAAAGTGCATAAGCAAATTAGCTGTTTATTCAAAGTGTTGGAAAGCGTAGAAAAATGTCCAATTCTAGCTAGCAAGATATTTCAGCCTAAATATGCTAACATTTTAAGCTATTGTAAACCTCTCCTCCTTCCCTGACTTGTATTGAACCTGGTTCAGTGAACAATTAATCCCACTGTGCAGTGCTCCATCCTCTGGCTGATGCCATCAGCTCCTCATCAATTTCACTGTGTGGATCATCTGCTAATGATGCCAAAGCCCAACGCCTTAGACACTTGATTAGCTTAATTAATAATTGACAAATTTTGTGTCTAATCAGTGAGCCAAGTATCTACCTAATACCCTATCATCTGTCTCCCTGTCTGACTAATTCAATTACCAGTTCAGTTGCTGATTGAACCGAGAAGGGATGGGGATGGGGATAGGGAGGAGGAGGAGTCGCCGCCTCCTTTTGGGCTTATTAATTTTCATCATTTTGACCGCAGAGCTCGCTTTGATTTATGTGCCACAGAATGTATATAGAATACTCTGTTTATATGTACGCTATATCCTTGCTAATTGAACGTCCTCTCTCTCTCTCTCTTCCCTTTGCAGACTATGCCCGCGTCGAGGTGGGACCTGAGAATCCACTGCGCGTGGAACGTGACCGCACTGCGAAATTGGAATGTAATGTGGATGCGAAGCCAAAGGTGCCAAATGTTCGCTGGACACGCAACGGTAGCTTCATTAGCTCCTCCCTGGTGCACACTATACAGCGTGTGAGCGTGCAGGATGCTGGCAAATATACGTGCAATGCCGACAATGGCCTGGGCAAGGCCGGTGAGCAGGAGCTAATCCTGGATATATTATATCCGCCAACGGTGGTGATCGAGTCTAAGACACGTGAGGCCGAGGAGGGTGAGCAAGTGACCATCAGATGTAATGTAACAGCGAATCCGGCACCGGTAACCATTGAATGGCTCAAGGAAGGTTCTCCCGAGTTCCGTCACAATGGCGCCCTGCTAACCCTGAACTCGGTGCGAGCGGAACATGCGGGAAATTATGTTTGCCGGGCGGTGAATATCATACAAAGTCAGGGACAGGATCGTAGCGAACGGGTGGGTAACTCCACGGTTGCCCTACTGGTGCGACATCGTCCCGGCCAGGCATACATAACACCCAATAAGCCCGTAGTGCATGTGGGCTATGGCGTCACTCTGACCTGTTCGGCAAATCCACCCGGTTGGCCTGTACCTCAATATCGTTGGTTCCGCGACATGGAGGGAGAGTTCTCGCAACAGCAGAAGATCCTGGCGCAGGGACCACAGTATTCCATACCCAAGGCCCATCTTGGCAACGAGGGCAAATATCATTGTCATGCGGTGAATGAATTGGGTATTGGTAAGATGGCAACCATTGTGCTGGAGATTCATCAGCCACCACAATTTCTGGCCAAGCTGCAGCAGCATATGACACGACGCGTGAAGGATGTGGAATATGCGGTGACGTGTAGTGCCAAGGGTAAGCCGGCGCCGAGTATCAAATGGCTAAAGGATGGTGTGGAAATCCTGCCCGAGCTGAATCTGTACGAGGTCAAGACGAATCCCGATCAGGGACCCAACGGTATGGTCACCGTACAGAGTATGCTCAAGTTCCATGGCAATGCGAGACCTTCGGGTAATCAATTGGTACCCGGTGATCGTGGTCTCTACACATGTCTCTATCAGAACGAGGTGAACTCGGCGAACTCATCGATGCAGTTGCGCATCGAACATGAACCGATTGTCTTGCATCAGTATAATAAGGTCGCCTTCGATATCAGGGAAACCGCTGAGGTTGTGTGCAAGGTGCAGGCCTATCCCAAACCCGAATTCCAATGGCAATTTGGCAATAATCCATCCCCCTTGACCATGTCCGCCGATGGACACTATGAGATCTCAACGACAACAGATAACAATGATATATACACTTCCGTGTTGCGTATCAATTCATTGACTCATTCGGATTATGGTGAATACACTTGTCGTGTGGTGAATTCATTGAATACGATTCGTGCACCCATTCGCTTACAACAGAAGGGTCCGCCAGAGAAGCCAACCAATTTGCGTGCCGTCGATGTGGGACACAATTATGTCACTCTCAGTTGGGATCCAGGATTCGATGGTGGATTGAGTAAGACCAAATTCTTTGTTAGCTATCGTCGTGTGGCCATGCAACGTGAGGAGCAATTGATTCCGGATTGTGCCAACATGGCGAATGCCAACTCCGATTGGGTTGAGGTCGATTGTCAGCGTGATATACCCTGCAAGGTGACATCGCTGGAACAGCATCAGAGCTATGCATTCAAGGTGAAGGCATTGAATCCCAAGAACGGTTCCCCGTACTCCAATGAGATCACAACCACAACGAAAGTGAGTCGCATTCCGCCCCCGCTGCAGGTCACGTACGAACCGAGTACACGGACTCTGGGTATCGATGTGGGTGCTACGTGCCTCAATCTGGTGGCCATTGTGGAGACAATGTTGCATGGTGATACACCCATGGCTGCGTGGGAAGTTGTGGCCACCGTGGAGAATCTACAACTCTCTGGAAATGGACCAACGCACAAGGAACGAGTGATCGATCGCATATTATCGCCACGTCGCAGTGGGGGAGGACGTGCTCTGGGACATACCATCAACGAGGAGGAAGATGAGGATGATGGTGCACTCAATAATCTGGCACTGGAGCAGGATGACAGCAATCCCACGGTGCGCGTAAAGCTTTGCCTGCGCAACAATCCCGAACATTGTGGAGACTACACCGATGCTGAGAGTAAGTACCAAAGGGGCGGGAAGGAGGGAAGATCCAAGGTCTAGAGTTGACCTAGAGTGGGCTAAGACGTTTGCCTGGAGTCGGAATAGAGTCTGCCTGGCGTGAGCTCTAGGGTTGCCTGGCTACCCTCAACCCTAAGTGGGGGGGCAAGACGAGATCTAAGAGGTTGCCCGGCTACGAATCAATCAGCCCATTTGTTCTTCACACTGGCAATTAATATATTCACGCACATTTGATTCAATGATTCAAGTGGTATTATTCATTTCATTTGTACTCATACAGATCGCGCGATTCACAGTGAGTGCGATTCGCTGATTTCCATTTTATGCAAAGCCATTACGAGCAATTGCGCCACTTGAATAGCCCACGGCATGGGACAATCAATCAATCACTCATCCATCGCCAGGGGTAACCTGGTTGGCTGGCAAGCAACCATTCATCCATTCCTCCATCCATCCATCAATCCAAGCAAGCAGCCGGGCCAGGCGTAGCTCTATGCCCCTCCTCTCCCTCCTCCCCCTCCTCCTCCTCCTCCTCATCCTCATCCATCCATTCTGTTTGAATGGCGTTGCATTTTTCATGGCTTCATTTCATTCATCTTCTTCCGCACTCATCGCTGACTCTTCTCTCTCTCTCTCTCTCTACAGTTGGACGTCCGTATATCGCGGAGGCGAATGCCCTTGCCACGCCCACACTGATTGCGATAATCGTGTCGTGCATTGTATTCGCCCTCTTCGCTGGGCTGTTGCTCATGTTCTGCCGCTGCAAGCGCAATCAATCGAAGAAGAGCGCCGCCGCCAAGGACTACGAAATGGACTCAGTGCGTCCATCGATTGTCGCCGCCCAACAGAATCAGGCACCGCCACCGTATTACCCCGCTAGCGGGTTGGACAACAAGGCCCTAGAGCATTCAATGGATCTGGCACTCAGCCTAGAGGACCAGAAGACAGCACTGTATGCCACCCAGAATGGGTATAGCTATCATCCTGGTAGTGGAGTTGTTGGTGTCGGCGGTGTTGCTGGCTTGGGTGGCAGCATCGGTGGTGGCATGGTCGGTGTTGGCAGCGGTGTGGGCAGTCTCGGCGGCGGCGGCGGTGTTGGAATTGGAGCTGGAAATGGTGTTGGAGGCGTCGGCGGTGGCGTTGTTGGTGTGACCGGTATACCCGGTTTGACAGGACACACGTTGCCAGGAAATGAATGTAAGTACACATGCACATAGACATAGATATATACAGATACAGATGGGTTAAAAACAGAAGCCGGTCCGAATTTTCGGCTGACCGAAGAGTTCACTTTGCAGTGTCGAACTGTAGATGCTCTTTGAAAAAGGGCAAAATGTTTATGCAAATCTTCTAGAGTTGGGAATAGTTTGAGGGGAATTTTAAGATCTGATATTTCAGATAATGTATTTGTATATAGTTTCTTGAACATGTAAAATACTTATACATAAATCAGCTTGACTTATTTTGCTTTTATTTTCTCGTGTTTCCTTTCAATGAATTTCTTACAGAGTTGGGAATAATTTGAGAGGAGTCTATTGCATCTTTTATTGCAGAAAATTCTATATAGAATATAATAATACATAATATATAGTTTCTTGAACATTATATATCGTAGAAAAAAACTTAAATAATTTTGCATAGAATTGGGAATAGTTGGAGAAGAATTTTTTAGATCCTCTCTATCCGATAATATATTGCGTATAATAGTTAAAATAGCATATACAATATATATACAATAGTTTCTTGAACATTCAATATTCTTGTAAAAAAATCTGCTAGATTTCTTTTTCTTTTCCCTTTGCATGTTTTTCTACAGCGACATTCTTATAGAGTTGGGCATTTTTTGAGGGGAGTTTAAAGATTAAAGATCTATCAGAAAATCTATCTATAACGCATACAGCAATATATATAGTTTCTTGTTCATTCATTCAGCTAGAATTTATTTTCTTTCTGTGTCTCCACAACTCACCCAAAAATCTTTTTCAGAAATCTCGAATATTTTAATAGTTCCTCCATTTTAGATAACATCTGTAGTCGACAGTATCCTAAACTACCAGTCGGCTGCTGACATATTTCCCGTTACACTTTCAACACAAGCACAAAAAAAAAAAAAACAGGGGGAAATAGAGCGATAGAAAGGATGTGATGTACAGGGACTGAGGGGTTAAAGGGGTAGGATGACGTGAAAAAGGCGGGTTGTAAACCACTTCAAGTGCGAAATACTTCCGGCGGACCATGTCAGACCTTTTCTCACTTGCTGCCTCTCTCTCTCGCTCTCTCTCCCTCCCTCCCTCTCTCTTGCACATGGCCAGCCGCTTTTGAGCATTGTCGTTTGGCAAAATGTTTCGGGTGATTTTTCATTGTCCACCGCAAACACATCACAAAACAAAATGAAATCCGTGCTGACGCGTCTCCCTCTCTCTCTTTCTCACACTCTGCTTGTGTGTGTGTGTGTGCTGAGTGTTGTGGCTGTGTGTGTGTGTGTGTGGGAGGGGGACATGGCGTCTGCTCACAAATTATGTAGCCCATGAAATGTGAAAGTGCAAAATGGAGTTGAGTGCAAATCGATGGCTCTGCGCATTCATCACGCGCCTCTGCGGGCAAACAGCAATACGTATACGTAATACGCACACACACACACACACACACAATTGGCAATAGGTATACCTGCAGGCACACACACACACACACACGCACAGCCAAACACTTCAACTTCCGTTGTAAATTTGTTGAAACAGCAATTTTTTTTGCTAAACGTTTTACGTTCCCGTTGAAGCATTTTGTAATATACTTTCCATTTTTCAGTTGTTGTTGTTGTTTTGTTGTTGTTGCTGTTGTTGTTGTTGCTTGACGCGCACGTCCATTCATCCTAGCCTGCGTCCTGCTTCCTGCTTCCTCCTTTCAAGTGACGCCCCTCGTGGTCACACACACACACACACAGAATGAAAATTGCGCACAAAATGAATGCGTAAAACTGCTGGACTTGGTCCTGCTGCATGGGTAGCACACAGCCCCTCCACCCTCCCCCCTCCCCCTCTACAGCTGTCCCCAACACTTGTACCCAACCATTGAGACCCTCTCTGCGGTTTTACACAATACGCAATACAATTCATTATTAATTGTTGTTCTGGTTTACTTCTTTTTTTTTCATATAGCTCTCGCTTGCTCTTTCATTCCCCCTCTTTCTCTCTGTCTCTCTCCACGCTTGTTGCTGTCGTCAACATGAGCCCCCCGACCCAGACCCAGAGCCAGACCCAACCCCAGCCCCATGAGCGGTATTAACCTTTAACATGGCGTACGCTCAAATTGGCGATGCTCTCGTTGAAGCCCCACGGCACAGAGGGTTACCTTGTTTTCTAGCTGTTTACCAGGTGTCATCAATTTGTTATTATAGTAATTTATATATATTCTCGAACAGGTTAAACAGTTTAATTTAAAAAAAATTATTAAAAAAATAATAAAAATGTATTAGGATTTTTTTTGTATATATTCTCGCGCCCTGCCCTGTCTTTAATTTTAAATTTAATTTAGAAATTATACATTTATATATCTCTATTTGCAATTAAAATATCCTATTAATTCTATATATATTATATTTCACTTTGTAGATACCGTTTAAATCTTGATTTAATTTTAATTTCGTCGCGTTTTTCACGTGCTTCAATTATGTAGGGTATATTTAATTTACACTTACCCATTATGGCTGTCCTTTCTCTTCTCTCTATTTCCTTTTCCCCACTTCAATTACTTTCTCTATTACTTTTTGCCACTTACTTGTCAATTATGCTCAATTTGTACGATATTAAAGGGTATTCAATTTGCGGCAATTCGAATGTTGTCGATTTTCTGCTCTTCTTTTTTTTCGGTAGCTTTTTTCCTCTCGTAATGACGTGCAAATTAAAAATTCCTGCTCTTTTTTTGGTGTATGTGTGTGTGTGAGGGAGAGTGTATGAGTGTGACTATCTGTGATTGTGTGTGTGGTTTTGTTGTGTGTTTCGCGCTAAACGGCAATAGAATTTTAAGCTTGTTGGACAAAAATTTAATTGCAATATTTTCTTGTTTGGCCAAAAGGACTTTGAGCAGCTGCCGCAGATAGTTGCAAAATTGTCTGGAAAACAATGGGACGAAAACAGGGGAGAAAGGAGAGCAAAGAAGAGAAGTTTGGGGAAGAGAGAGACAGGGTAGCCACCCTGGCACACACAAAAGTTGCAGAGTTTCGAGTGCGCGCCGAATGCCAATTAAAATTTTGAAGTGCCAATGTGAAGTGAAGTTTGCGACGTTGCTGCGAGTAAAAGAGAGCGTGAATTGCGCTGTGTGTGCAAGCGAGCGAGTGAGTGTTTTTTTTTTGCCTGCTGGCAAACATTGGCACTTAATTGCATTTTAAAAGAAATGCGCGAGCGGCTAATTTGGCCAAGTGAAAGTGGCATGAATAATAAAATGGGCTGCACAGAGAGGGAGAGGGACAGCAAAGAGAGAGAGGGAGTGCAAAAGAGAGAGAGAGTGAGCGAGCAGGGAAGTTCAGGTGGCGGAGCTGGCGCTCATTGTAAGCGCTAATTGCTGCTTAAGGAGCACACGATGACGACGAGCGATAATGCCTGCAAGGCCTCGCTCTTCCCCTCTCCCTCTCACTCTCCCCTCCTGGCTGCAGCTCTACCGAAATTTGCCGCAATCGTCGCATAGGCCAAAAAACCTAATGAACTTTGCATGTTAACCGACTGCAGCAACAACAACAACAACGACAACAACAGCGAGGGCAATAAAAACAATGGCTGCCACAACGAGTTGAGTTGTACAATGGCGATTGCCAGTGGCGTAGGTGAAAGGGGGGCAAACACGTAACTGGGGAAAATTACAGTGTGGAGCAAAGGGAACTCTCTGGCAAATTGTGCTAAAGTCGGCGTAGTTAGCAGCACTTTTGCATTTATCGAATTGCGAATTGCATTTGTGCAATTACAAAATAATTAAAAGATATGCTCCACGCCCTCCCCTCCCCCTATAAGCATGTGCTATGTGCAGTATTACGGGATTACATGGGGTGAGTGGATTAAAGGCCTTGCGGCAAGTGAAAGAAGTTTTAATGGAGATGAGTGTGGGGTCTCTGGTTGTGAGAGTTGCAATTATGATTGAAGTGCAGAACTGTTATACTGTTATTATAGAGTATATGGTGGAATATTACGTTATTATACTAATTATATGGTTTTATTCAGATATCATATATTTATATAATATAATTTTTCAGATATATAGAAAAGTCTCATATTTTATTTACTATTATTGATGGTTAATTAACTGTTATATATATAACATTATACTATTATATATAAACAGTAATATATAATAGTATATGTTAAAATACCAGAAATGTATACATTTTATTTGATATACAAAAATCAAAGTTTCAAATAATATTTGATTTATTTAGGGATCAATTGTTGTAAAGTCATTAAGCTTGTTATAAAACAGCAAAATCTGTAATTATATTGATAACTGTTATACACTTTTATGCAAGCGTTATATGGCATAACCTCAATTTATTTTAATTCTTTTCTTGCCTTGGGATTGCGTTTCATTCTTTTTTCCATCTATATTTACTGTATATATTATTTTTAATTTCGCACAGTGTAAGCACACACACACATGCAAGACAACTGTTTGCCCAGTTTGTATTTGTTGTATGCTGTGAAAATCCTTTAACACGATATTCGCGCCAGCAACGGCAACGGCATCAAGTGAACTGTGAACTCTGAACTAGTCAAGCGAAAGTTTGTTTAATTTTTTGTTTGTGTAGAGTTAAGCTTCGACGAGCAGGCAGAGAGAGAGAGAGAGAAACACAGAGACAGAAAGAGGCAGACAGAGAAAGACTGAGCTGCTGTGCAATGTCTAGGGCTAGACGAGTCCAGAATTGAGGGGGGCAGTGGTAGGGACTGGCAATTCTGTCTAGAGGACATGTATGCCGTAAACCAAAATAAATGCAAACAAATGTCGTTGTCATTTTGCCACGCCCCCCTACAACAACAGCGAAGGGAGGGAAGGGGGTACAAAAAAAAGCTGTAGGAGTAAAGCCGCAACAAAAAAATCCCGCTGCTGCGCTGTGGAAATTTATGCGCTAAATAAATAAAGCCATGAACTCGACTCCACGTCTACCAAATGCTGTTTGTCTGGCGGGGAGGGGGAGGATTGCGAGACGCGGGGTTTTTTTTTGGGTAAAAATGCAACAACGAGCCGCAAAGCAAACAGCCGCAAAATAGTTGTGCATGGGTTAAGCCTCAGCTTCAACCCCATTCCATTCCCTACACACACACACACACTTGGCTGGGCAACCGCATCAACCGATTCGAACAACATTTTCTGTTGCAGCCTTTTAGGCGCTGTCATTTTTTTATTTTTCATTTTTCGCTCGCTCTGTCGGACATGTTTGTCTTGTAATTTGTTGTTGTTGTTGCTGAGGCTTTGCACTGTTGTTGTTGTTGTTGCGGTGGCTGCTGCTGATGTTGTTGTTGTTGTTGTTGTTGTTGGCAGCCTTGGCCAGCTGACCGCACAATTCAATGACAAAAATCTATGAACTACATCGCTCGAACAATTTTCCCTTCTTTTTTCACCCACTCTCCCTCTGGCTTTCTCTCTCCCTCTCTCTCTCTCTTTCATGCTTGTTGTTTTTTCTATTTTTATTCTGCACTCTGCTTTGCTGACCAACTAATTGGCTTTAAAATCTAAACACACGCAGCTGCTGACATGGCACAGATTGCAGCTCATCGAGCAAATGTGGCAAGAGGTGGTCAGGGGCGTAACAGTGCAGGAGGGGGGCCACAATATGAAAGCCTTCACCCACATTTATTGAGTGAAAAGTGCCAGAGAAAATGAGAGGGCGATGAGGGTGTTCTCGTTTGCTGAGCTGAGTAAAATTCTAGGGAATTTTATTAGCGAAACAAAACAAGAAGATAAATATATAAAAATAATTATAAAAATAATTATAAAAATAAATTAAATATAAATAAAAAACAAATTTTTGAAAAAAATTTTAGAGTTAAAGTTTCTAAAACTTTAGAAAATAAAAGAAAACTAAAGTTGCAGAAAACCACAAATAAATATTAAGAAATATAGTAAATGAATAATATTTTAAGCCAAAAAAAAATACAACAATAAGCTGGATTTAAATAATATTCCAAACCATAACTTGATTTAAAAGAAATTAAAGAGATTTGAAAATATATATTAATCAAAAAAATGTAAAAATTAGTTTGGCAATTGAAAGATCAAGTTAAGATCAGGAATGCACATATTCACATATGTCGGAGGAACTTACTTAATCAACTAACTAGAACTTGAAGCGAACTCAGAAGATAACTCTCTCTCTCTCTTCCTCGATTTATCTTTCTCTCTCTTCGTACAACTTGAGTTGTGCAAACTGAAAGTAACTTAACCTGCTCTGAGAAATCCCCTCTTTGTGTCGCGAAATATTCCATTATAAAGCTTCCCCTCCTAGTAAACCATTTCAACCGAATCCATTGTAGCCGCATTCGCTTTGTCTGCCAGGGGAGGGTGGGAGGGGGGCGCCGGGTTCAACTCTATTATAACCTAGCAAGTACATCTGATTATCTTTTTATTATATATTATGAAAATGCCGAAAGTTAAAGTTTTCCATGGCGAAAGTTTTCGCTCAACTTGACCTCGTTAAGGAGAGGAATCAGTGGAGGAGCTGCAGATTTATGTGTGTATTTTATACCTTAAAGACTACGCTGAGCCCCAGTGAAAGTTGTAAAACTCTCAACACACCCTTAGTAAAACTTTAGCTTTTTTTTTTTTGCTCCAACAAAAATGGCTAAAAAGGCCGCCAGCAGCAGCGGTAGCTGCAAAAACTGCAACATGGCAGCAGGAAGTTGGCCAGGAATAACTGCAAAAGGCAGATGGTTACAGAGGGTGGAAGAGAGGGAGAGGGAGGTTGAGAGAGAGGGAGGGGAGTAGCTGAGCAAGTGGTCAAGTTACCCAGCAGGAAAGTTGGAGAGCACGTCTAGTGCGCTGCTGAAAAAGCACATGAATTATGCATGTAAGGCGGCACTAGCTTGAGCCATCTTGTTGCCACTGGGGTTGCTGTCTGTGTGTGTGTGTGTGTTTTGCCTCTAAAAACTGAAGTTGAGACGGCGCTGCCTGCACTCTCCCCACCCCGTCCACCCCCTCTCTAGGCCACACGGCTTTGCTTCCCGCACTTGGCACTTTTGGCATTTAAGCCGCATTTGAGGCCAAAATGCCGTGCTAGGAGGCTGCGTCGCGACGCTAATTAAAAGTGCAACAAGCAGCAACAAAGGTCGCTGGGAGAGAGCAAGAGAGAGAGAGAGAGAGATAAGGAGGGAGGGCGTGAGAGGGCGTGGCATAGCCGCGTGTGGCGCCATTAACACCGTGTGCGCTTGAGGTGCCACCAGACTTGGACAACTCAACTCAAACTCGACTCGAGTCGAGTCGTTGCTGCTTGGCTGCAGCTCTCTGCATACCCCCCCTCTCTCTCTTCCTCTCTCTCTCTCTCGTTCTCTCCCTTTCTCTCTCTGTCCCTCTCAAGCAGCGTGAGACTCGTTTAGTTAACCGTTAATGGCATTTGAAACTGTTTTTATTGTGCGGCTGCTTCTGCTGCTGCTGCACAAAAATGTTGCATAATTATGAGCGCTTCCGGTGAGAAACTTTGAAAAGTGAATTAGAGCAGCGCCAGGGGGGAGGGGGGTTAGGGCAGGGGGTAGCGGCTGGGAGCTGGCAGCAGCTGGTTGCGTGCTTGCAACTTTGCCACTTGGCCAAGAGGAGTTGTTAACATGAATATAGCTGGAAAATATTTGCAAGCAAAACTGTTGCCAACAGCGACTTGAGATTAATAAGCCCGCACGCTGCGCCCTCTCTCTCTCTCCCACTCTCTCCCTCCCTCTCTCTCTCTCTCTCTGTTATTTGGGAAAACTATGCCGCAAACAGTTATTTGCACAAATCAATGTGAAAAGTTTTTTAGCCATGGAAAGCGAAGAAGAAAACTTTAATTGCGCCTCTCGCGAAACAACAATGGCCCCAAAAAATGCATTAAAATTCTTGTGATTTTCTATTTTCTCTCTCTCTCTCTCTCTATCCCTCTCCCACTTACTACTCTCTTCCCCTTTGTTGTTATTGTTATTTTGCGAGCCCAAAAACTTGCGCAATCAAAAGTTCTGCCAACTGATTTGATGCTTATCAAATTGAAAAGTTTATTTAATTTTTTCTCTCTATCTCTCTCTCCATCTCTCTGTGTTCCCTTTCTCTAGCCTGTTTCATGCCTCATTTGAAGACGCATAAAACAGCGGAAAAATATCGCAGCGAATATGCAAAGAATGTGAGAGGAAGAGGCAGATAGAATGAGAGAAAGAGATAGACAAAGAGAGACAGAGTGGAAGCGCATGCAAATGAAAATGAAAATGAAGTTAATATTATTACTGTTTTTAGTTTTATGGCTAATCATAAAAATTATCACGCCCACCATGTCGCATAAAAGCGGCAAATGACACGCAAAAAGGGGCGAAGGAGTAGTGGGAAAAGGGGGGGGGGGTGGTCCTGGGACCAGTTGGCATTGGGAACATCGTTGAGAATTGAGAGCTTTCTGTCGCGTTTAATATTGCGTGGGCCACACAATGGGTTTTCTAGTCCAACAACTTGTCGTAAAATTATAGAAAGCAAATGGAGTAGGGTTGCTGGGGCGGTTCTGCAAAGAAAAATCGCGAGAAATGCGACAAAAAATTAAATGTGGCCAAAGGAAAAGAGAAATAAAAGCTAAAAATTAAATAGAAAAGTTTTTCAATTTTTAATTTAAATTTAAAAAAAAACTCTAATATTCTCATTCCATTAATTTATTTATATGCAATTATTTAAAAAAAGGGAAAAAGGGAAAAATAGATTGATTATTCTAAAAACAATAAAAAAAATATTTTCCCTTAAAAAAAATTGGCGATTTGCTAGCGAAATTGTTTTCCATGTCAGTTTCGATCGCTTTTCACAAACTTCAAAATTCAAAAAGTTTTTTTTTTTTTTTCTTCTCTCTGGTTGCGTTGGCGTGCTCTTTTATTTTTTTTGGGGGAGAAGGCTGTGGCGTGCGTTTAATATTTATGAGTGATTTATCACGATATAAAAATAATAATAAATGCGAATGGTTGAGGAGGAGGAGGAGGAGGGGTAGGCAGGAGCAGCAGGAACAACAAAGGGCGGCACGCACAACAAGGATGAAAGGACTCGAGCCAAGACACTGGAGGAGTCGGAGCCGAGGCAGGCCGTAACAAGGCGAGCGCGTACTCCTTGTCAACGCCTTTGTTCTGCCGCGTAACAAGCACCGCAAGGACAATGTGCAGCTGCTTTCCCTTGTGCCCTGCACCCTTCACCCCACCGTAAACTCTCTCCTTCTGGCTGAAGTTGCTCGTACTACTTCGGCTTCGATTGTTTTCTTCGCTTGCGTAGCTCGTAAAAAATTTGTCAACAAAAAACTTTTTGCTCCCCCCCTTCTCCAACAAACTACAAAAGGCAGTGCGGTAGGGTAGAGTAGGGGGACACTGTTTTTTCCACATAGATTCTGCTGAAGTTTACGAGCGCCTTTTTTTTTTCTTCGTTGCGTCGCTTTTAAGTGGCGCACGCTGCGTATACGCAATATGCTTTTGCAACTATTAATTACGCCTTGTTGATTCGCCGCGTCGAGTTAATAAATTCATTTCTCTCTCTCTCTTCCTATCTCTCATTCTCACTTTGGTATTTTTCTGTGCTCCATTTTTATGTGCTAATCAATGAAAAACCATTAAACAAGGGTGTGTTCGTGTTTTACGATTGAAAATAATATTTGAATATTATTTATGGAGTTGCGTTTCTCTTTTCACTTGGCCTGGCGCCAGAAATCTGTCAACGTATTCCCATGTGAATTATGTGACACTGTGGTGGATTTATGCGGCACTTGTTTGCCCCGCTCTCTCTATCCCCCCTCTCATTCTCTGTTTTTTTTTTTGTTGTCTCTGCACTTTTTTTCTCATTTCTACTCTCTCTCTCTCTCTCTCTTTGCAGGGGTCAACATGGGCTACATGGAGAACAATTATTCGAATTCAAATAACGGCGGCAGTGTGAACTCACAGGATTCGCTGTGGCAGGTGAAAATGTCCGCGGCGGCGGTGGGAAATCAACAGACTCTGGTCCAGGCACCACACAATCAGTATGTGGAACAGCAACCCACCTATGGCTATGATCCACTCACGCATGGCGGCTATGGGGCTGTCGATGATTATGCACCGTATCCCCATTTGACAGCCACGCCCAGCCAAGTGGGCGATGAGTATCATAATTTGCGCAACAGTCAAAATCCGTCCCGGCAGGATTACTGCAGTGATCCCTATGCCTCGGTGCAGAAGCCCAAGAAGCGTGTCGATCAGCATTTAGGTGAGTACTTAGATCTTAACTTTATAATATGATAGCGGGAATAGGGTGATGTGAAATTGCGAAGAATAATTTAGAAAATTATTAAGGATGCAGCAGTGAAATATCTCATAAAAATGAATGCAAAAACTGTAGAAAAAATAATTAAAATAATTAAAATAATAAAGGAAATGCGGGAAAATAAATACAAAATAATCTTTTGAAAGAACGCTAAAAAAAATAATTTAAATCAGAGAAAAAAAAAAGAAAAACAGTCGATAGACAATCGTAAGTTAAATAAATTAAGCTGTAAAAAATAAACCTATCGATAGAAAAGTGTTGTAAAAGGCGCAAAGTGCAACAGAACACTCTAAAAGAACAACACACGAGAAACTTAAACTAAAATGATATTTATAACATAAAAACAGAGAGAAAACAAAAAAAAAATTAACAATATATCAACAATTTTATTATATGTCTATATCAGTGTTGAAAAACAGTGTTGTCAGCCATGAGAGCAACTAAAAGTTAAAAGAGTTGAAAAGATAATGCGAAAAATAAACATAAAACTGGATTAATTAGACAAACAGTATTTGAAACCTTGCTCAACTTAAGAGATTCCACACGTTGCAGCAAATGGGCCAAAACGAAAGTTCCAAGCAAACCCTACTCAACACTGGCCTAGGGACTTAGATAACCGAAACCAAATGATATGTATATCAGAAGTGATACCTCGACTTGACTCTGTAAGCCTCTGTAAGAAGAAATGAAAAGAAACTTTGTGTGCCAGTTAGGCGAATGTTAGACCTATAAAGAGTTTAAAAAAAAGAGAAGTGAAAAGGAAAGGGAAAAGCAGGAAAAGCGAGAAAAGTAGGAAAAGCAGGAAAAGCAGGAAAACTGAGCAAATCTGACAACTTTCAACGCGCACAGCGCGCGAGGGCACTAGTTGTGACACATTAAGCATGCTAAGGGTAAGGGTTGAGAGAGGGATAGGGAGGAAGGAGAAAAGGAGAAAGAAAGAGAGGGAGATAGGGGCAGGCGACGACCCTTAGTTGGGCTGCGCTGTCAAACTTGGCAACTGCTTTGCTGTGCCCCTACGCGCTGCTGTTGTTGTTGTTGTTGTTCTTATTTGAGTTATTGTTGTTGTTGTTGTTGTTAGGCTACTCCCTGCTGATGTTGTTGTTGTTGTTGTTGTTGTTGTTGTTGTTGTGTTGGCACTTGGACTTTTGGTTATGACAAGTTAAGCACTCGTATATCGCTCGACGTCGACCCAATGCTAATTATGTGCGGGGCTACATGTGTATTGCCCGCTTAAAGGGTGTGTGTGTGTGTGTATGTGTGCCAGTGTGTGTGTGCTGCAGCCCTTGCCTGCTGCTACGTCTGCAAAATGAAAAACATCCCAAACATGTCACAAGTGTTTTCCCTGCCATTTTCTTCTTTTGCCACTGACGGCCTTGGCTTAAAGTCTTTGCACAAAACTTTTTGCTTAAAGTTTCGACGAGGCAAAGCAGCAGCAGCAACATCAGCAACAACAACAGCAACAACAACCAGGGCAACAACAACAACAGCAGCAGCAGCAGCAGCAATAACAAATTGGTAGCGCCTTTGGCATCTTTTGCTTTGGCATCACTTGTATTATTTTTTGTCTGTCTGCGTGTCTATCCCTGTGTGTGTGTGAGTGTGTGTGTGCGTATGTGTGTGTGTGTATTTTTTGTTGCAATGCCAATAACACCGCAAGTGTTTTAAAATATTAAATAATAAAAAACCAACCGAGAAACCGAAATGCTTGAGCAAAAAAAAAAGCGGCAGCAATGTGAATGCCGATGCGGCAGATACTCTGTAAAAATGGCAGAAGAAACTAAGAAGCATAGAAAAGTGTAGACAGAAAAGGTAGAAAGTGAGAGAGGGTCTATACTATTTAATAATACAAGAACGAACTGCTATTTATTTATTTTTTTAAATATGCTCAAAAGTATGCTACAATTAATCAAAATGCAAAATTAATATCCATGCTAGAAAGTATGCTACAATTTAATATATGCCCCACTTATAGTCACAGTCACAGGGTATTCACACACACAAACGAAGCAGCGCGCTCTGACTGCAATCAGGCGGCCACAGGGCGTATGCGTGATGATGTTGCTCTGGCTCTTCCCCTCTCTCTCTCTCTCTCTCTCTGCTGTGTCGCTGCTGCTGCTGTTCTTGCTTACAACTATGCGGCTGTGTGTGTGTGCGCGAGTGTGTGTGTGTGTAAGCCGCGTGTGTGCCGTATTTGTGTTATCTTTACGGTTTATGAGCAAGCGCGCCCGAAAAAGAAAAAAAGAAAGTAAAATAAAATAAAATAAAAGACAACAACAACAACAGAAATTTGGTATATATTTTTTTGTTTTTGTGTTCATGTTGTTGTTGTTGTTGTGTTTTCTGTTGCGGGTTTTTATTGCCCTGGCGACGTTGCGGCAGAGCGAAACACACACACGCACACACACACACGACGACGACTCAGAACCGGATGTGGTTGTGCGTCTGCTGTCGCTGCTGCTGCTGCTGCACTGGCGTCCATGCTTGAAATTTTGTTATTTGTGATGCGTGCGTCTGTGTGTGTTTGCGTCTGTGTGTGTGTGTGTGTATTTGCTTGTGTGTCTGTGTGTGTGTGTTCGTGCGTGTGTGTCAAAAATGCAAAAGCATAACACAAATACGACAACTCTGCGGTTTGCGCTGCATGGCCCCCCTAAAAATCTCCCTTCCTCCCTGCATAACAAAAACATTTGCCACGCCCACGCCGACATCCCCCCGTTCGGCCTTTCTCTTTAACCCGGCTAACTCCTTCTGCTGCCCCCTATTCATCTATGGCCTTTGGTCAGTGGCCATGGCTGTGGTAAAACGCAGAAATTTGCGCATTTATGGCGCCAAAACGAAGAAATGAACAAAATGCGATGACAACAACAACAAAAGCAACAACTAAGAGAGAAAAAGAGAGAGAGAGAGAGAGAATGATATATCTCTATAGAGAAGTAGAAGAAGAATAAAAGAGCTGTAGCCCCTGTTGCACTCGGGGAAAATAGTGAGGATCAGCTGGAAACAGCCGCATAGAACATAAAATGAAAAGAAAAAAAAAAATACAGGGAAGAAAAAAAATGTGAGAAAAAAGAGAAAGTAACTAAAACGGAAAATAGGAAATTGCTACAAAACTAGAGAAGGAGTAAGAGAAAAA
The DNA here is from genome assembly GCA_018901885.1 of Zaprionus kolodkinae. Taxonomy (NCBI): domain Eukaryota; kingdom Metazoa; phylum Arthropoda; class Insecta; order Diptera; family Drosophilidae; genus Zaprionus; species Zaprionus kolodkinae. Next base: position 5,158,366 of record JAEIFM010000508.1, read on the forward strand.
AAAATAAATATTAGTGTGGCATTAAAATCAAATTTTGTTTTTACATTAGAAATAAATAAAATATAAAGAAATATATATAGAGACAAAAAAAAGAAATATAAATGATAATAATATAATAATATTATAAAATAAATTAAATTTCGATTTTGCATTAGAAAGAAAAGATATATAAGGAGATATATATAATATAAATATAAATATATAGAGAAAGAAAAAGAAATGCCAATGTTGCATAAAAATCAAATTTCGTCGAGAAAATACAAAGAAATATATAGGGAAAGAAATATAAATGTGGCATAAAAATCAAATTTAGATTTCGCATAAAATCTATCGATATATATGTTTATCGTTTTGTAACGCATATCTAAGTAAAAATAATTTCTACATTTTATACAATTTGCTGCTAAGTCTAGCAAATATACCCCTACTAAAAACTAACCTCGAAACTAAGGCTAGAAAACTGTTTGCAACTCAATACACACATCTAGGCGGATCCCAAACCTCTTAGTCACTGGCAAATAACTACAGTTAGTGCGTTGCATATGGCATACAGCGTGTTGCGGATGAAGGAATGGCATAAGCCAGAGGGAGAGGGGGTGGGGAAGACAGGCAAGGGGAGCAGCTGGTAGTGAAGAGTGAGGGGGGCTGCAGTCATTGACAGTGTAGTACAATATGCAAATACGTCTTCATTACATTGATGTGTCAGCGTATGTGCAGCGAAAGAGAGAGAGAGAGAGGGAGAGAGGAGTATGAGTGTGTCAGTGTGAGTATGTGTGTGTGTGTGTATATGTCTCTGTGTGTGTGGCAACATGTTTAAAAGCTTTTACACTTGCCAACTGAAGCTGCAGCTGAGCTGACTTTTGTGTGTAACTGCAGCGACAGCGACAGCGGCAGAGGCAGTGGCTGCGGCAGCGAGGGGGGGTAAGTGGTTTAACACAGCGCAGCGTAGTGGAGGGAGCAGTAGGGTAGGGCGGGCTAAGCCGGAAGGAAGTCCGTGGCGGTAAAAGGCGCAAAAGCTGCGTAAGCAAAGCAAAAAAAAAAACTGAAATTTTCGATATTTTCCCTTTTTTTTTCTGCAACATGCAAAAAGCGAGCAGGGGGGGTAAGTTGGTTATGCAGGATAGGAAAGCAAAAGGAAAGGGTAGCTGTTTGACTGATTGATTATGCAGACTTTTGTGTCAGTCTTTCGGCGAATTTTCGCACATGAAGCTTAATTCATCATTAAACCAACAGAGCAAGAGAGAGAGAGAGAAAAGCGAAAAACAAAAGCCAAACGAAGGCACACATGGAAAAAATTCCAAAAAATAAAATAAAAAGTGAAAACTGGCAACGTTGCTAAAGAGTGACTTAAAGGGAAAGCGCCGAAAAAGTATTAAAGCTGCAAATTGCAAGAGAAAGTTGTGAGTAGAGTAGTAGAAAAAAGAAAAAGTCAAATATAATATTCCACATATATACGAAGATAAATTAACATAAAGTAAAAAATATAGAAATGAATATAAAGAAATTAAACGATATATAACACAAGCGAAACTATCGAAAATCGTAGCTAAAATATCGATATAATTTTCACAGCAAGTTTTATTAGGTACAAAATTAATCGCAGCTGCTTAAGTAGCTTGAAATACTACGCAAAAAAAAGCTATAATAAACTGTCTGCTATATGTATTCTTTTCTTACACTGTGCCTATAATTCTCAACTAGTTGAAGCCATGAAATCTAAGCCCGCAAAGTGTTTTGCATAAAAATGAAGGCTAAATCACAGCTGGCCCGCAATTATTTCTATCAGCGAGCAAATTTATAACTTTATCTGTCGCTCCTTCTCTATTTCCCTGTTCCTTTCTACCTTCTCGTTTTATTTCCTGCTTTCTGCTGTGCGTTGTGCAACACTGGCGCGCACAAATCGAGGCCATAAACGACTGCAAGGTGCGCCAATAAATGCGCCCTGGAATGACGCACAACTTATTCAAAGTGCCATAAAAAGAAGTGGGATGGGAGTGGCAAAAAGGCCTCTCACTTTGCACGTCTAACGGCATCAAGTCGCATAAATCATGAGCAAAGCAAAGCACAGAGAGAGGGAGAGTGAGAGAAAGAAAGAGAGAAAGGGAGAGAAAGAGAGAAGTTTTGTATCCAGCTGCAGCTACGACTAAGTGGATTTGCGAGTAGCTAGTGAAGTGTAGAGCGGGGCAGGGTATGCGGGAGGGAAGGGTATTGGGAACGGCAAGCAGGATAAGCAACTGCTGTGCGTGTGTGTGTGTGTGTGTGTGTGTGTGTGTGAGGATAAACGGTGCTGCAATGATTTGTTTACTTTCGACATTTTTGAAGAGATTTAGTAGAACACAGCTAGAGGGAGAAGAGAAAAAGGACATAGAGAGAGTGAAGGAGAGAGGCAGGCCGAAGGAAAGAGAGGATACGAGCAGAAAGAGAGGGCAAACAAGGAGCTGCAGCAAGAAATTTACATGAAAAGGGCAGCGAGTAGAAGGAAAAGTGAAAGCAAGCTACCTAGACAAGAGCAAAAAAAAAAGTTACTCTGCCAAGATTTACCCTGCCTTGAGGCAATACGCTGCCTAGAGATACCCTGCCTAGAGTAAGACTGCCTAGAGCTATCCTACCTAGTGTTACCCCGCCTAGAGCTACCCTGACTAGAGATACCCAGCCCAGAAATACCCTGCAATTGATAGCCTGTACATATCCTCCGCAATTACAGCTACCGAGCAGCCCCATAGTTTTACAGGGTATGCTGAGAAATAGACAACAAAAAAGGACTTCAATAAAGTGTTGCACAGTGCGTATGCGTAACGTAAAAACGATTAAGTTGTTTCCATGCATGGAAAATTGAAAAAAAAAACGGCACAACTAAAGCAGCAACAACAACAACAACAGAAAGGTGGAATTGGAGAAAGGAAGGCTTGCAGTGGGCGTGGCATGCATTAAGTTATGCGCATAATACGCACAGCTCACGTATTGGCCATAAAATACGCGCGAACAAGGCAAAAAAAAAGTGAAGAGAAAAAAAAGAAGCAAAAGAAACCCAAAGAGTTGGAAAATCCAAAGAAAATAGTTAAAAAAAAAAACGGAAAGAAAACAAGGCAAAAACAACATTGAAAAGAGGATTCGCTGGGCCTGGTCCTGGTCTGCTCTGGCTTGGCTTTTTGCCGTTGGTTTTTACAGCCTTTTCTATTTTTTTTTTTTTTTTTTTTTTTGGGTCAAGTTTATGCAGATGCCCCGAAAGCCGATGGAGTAAGCCAAAGAAAAAGAGAGAGAGAGGAAAATGGGCGACAAACGCGCTTAGAAATTTTCGCACGGAGTGGATGGCAGAAGGACTTGCTGGTGGTGGGGGAGGAAGGGGTGGCATGTTAAAGAGCAGTTGTTAAAAAGGATTTACCGTTTTATATATGTATTTGTATGCGCCATGTGAGTGCATAGATATGCCCAGGCAGGGAGGGAAAGGAAAAAAGGGACACACACACACACTTTGGTATGCGGCCAAAGCAAAGCGAATGAGAGAAAAGAAAGCTGTGTAGTAGGAGGAGGAGATGGAGGTGGAGAAGAAGATGGAGCCACATTTCGATGCGGCGATTTCGATTTTGAAATTCAAATTCCAATAAATTTTCCAACGATTTGGCACACAATGCTAAGCGGCTAAAAGCAAGCAGAGGGACAAGACTAGCAGCGAGAGAGAGAGGGAGCGAGAGAGAGTGAGAAATAGACAATAGTAGAGTAGTAGAAAGAGGGAGAGAGGAGAGAGAAACAAATGCTTTTTGGGTTTGCGAGGTGCCCTCTTGCATTTGCATAGCACAGGCAAATGGAATTCAGAGAAAGACCTACAAGAGGCAGTGTGAGAGAATGAGAGAAGGAACGAGTGAAGAGGAGAGAGAGAGTGAGAGAAGAGGGGGGGTAGAAAGGGGGCAGCAGAGCAGCGTCAAGGTGCTGTTGCTTAAATGTATGCAACAATTTGTTGACAAAGATGTTCGCCAAAGCGTGTGTGTCTCTCGCTCTATGTGTGTGTGTGTCGGGGTGTATGTGTCCACGTGTGTGTGTGTCTGCTTGTGTGTGTGTGTGTGAGTCTCCTGTGATTCAAAATTAATGCGCTGTTTACACATTTGCTGCGCACTGCAGCCAGTGGAACAGAACAGAGTGAAAGAGAGATAGAGAGAGAGAGAATAGGGGGCCAAGAGCGAGCACGCTGCACAACAAATTCCATTTGGAGCTGTTGACATTCAATTCCAATTGGCCACGCCCCGCAAACCCCACACGCCTCTTGCAACTCCAATTGCAACTTGCAACTGCTGCGAATTGTAATTAATTTTTTAACAGTCGCCTGCCTCGTTAGCAGCCGCGCAGTCAACTGGCAAATTAAAAGAATTGTCTCCTGCTCCGAGTTCTCCTCCAGCTCCTCCTCCTACTGCTCCTACTGCTGCTCAGTTGCTGGCCTAGTCAACCCGTCCGAAAGGGCAGGCCTGGCAACAACAACAACAGCAAATTGAAAGGCAGCCAGCTGACAATTTTAAGCTGCAATTTAAAATGGCAAAACGAAAGCTGCTTATGCAAAGCCCTGCCCTGATCATTCTGTTACCCGAAGCCCCCTGCAACCCAACCCTAACCCCTTGCCCCATCCCTGGGAAATAGCCCTTTTTAAAGCGCAACTACAGGATTAGCTGTTATGCTGCATTTGAGGAGATTTAAGCATCAATTATACTCTGGAGTAGAAATTGCTTTCAACAATATATCTAAGTCAAACGACCTAAATCGACTTATTTGCCGGCTTCTTGGCCTCTGATCTTTCAGTGTATTGAATACTCGTGTTTTATCGGAATGTGTACCATCTGAATGGGTTTTCATTTTCAGCTATCATATGCAACGTAGTTATCAATTTTCCCCCATAGACTAATTTAGAATAGCAAACGACCTAAAACGACCTATTGCTAATCTAATTGTCTGGCTTATTTTCTTCTTCTCTCATTTCCGTCTCATTAACACTAACAATTAATAATGCTAACAAACCATGGCTGAAATCGATAAATATGGTATCGATATCAAACAGCGGACATCATTCAGGATGTTACGCTCTAACGGAGCGCGCAGGCTGAAGTAAGTGCGATGAAGGAGAGAGATGCCAAGGATGAAGCGAGAGATGATAATGAAGAATTTTCAGTTTCATATTGAAATTCATTTTTCCCTTAGTTGTATTTACAACACACACACACACACACCCAAAGTTTTTCACACTCACACACACACACTCCTTATTCCCCTCACTTTGAGTTCACGTTGTGCGTGTGTTTGTTTCATTTTTGGCTAACGGAAACAGTTTTTGATTAGCCAAATTTGTTGTTGTTGTTTTTCTTTCTTTCCTATTCAGTTCTCTACTCTCCACGTTATTTATGTTGTTGTTGTTGTTTTTTGCAATTTACTGATTTTGTTTTTAATTGTTTGCGCATGAGTCGCAAATTTTGTGTAGAAAGAAGACTTGAAAACTAATTTCAACAATTTTTCCCTCTTTTTTTTACCCAATTTGCAGATTCACCATATCACGACGTAAGCGGCCTGCCGAACCCCTACAACATGGAGCACATGGAACAGGACGAGGTGCTGCCGCCACAGCAGCACATGTCCCTCAGCTACGATGACAGTTTCGAGGGTGAATACTCAACCACGCCGAATGCCCGAAATCGTCGTGTCATACGCGAAATTATTGTCTAACTTGTGGAGGAGTCAAGAAAACTTCAGCAACGATGGAATGAAAAGAGAAAATGATGATGAAAATGAAGAAAAAAAAGTACTGGCACTCCAGCTATCTCTCTCGCACACACACACACACTTTCATATATCTCATACTCACACACACACAAACAAGCACATCATCTGGAAAGCATAATCTCAATCTCAATTCTTATTTCATTCTCTTGCTCAACTTGAGAAGTGGCCATTTTTGAATATGTTTTTTTTAAATAATTTTTTACAAATATTTTTGTTGTTATAAGTGGTATGATATCGATAACGATAACGATAGTTAAGTTGAGGGTACGTGTGTTGAGTTTTATTGGCAACGAAACGAAATGATATGATATATGATATATATGATACTTAAGCATCGAGTTCTCATTATCCACCCAGCTCTAGTTAAGGCCGTGGCAGCACTTTGTTGACACACACCCCGCACACACACTACACCCAAACAGACAGTACAGTACAGTCCCCCAACCCCCCTCCCACACTTGCACTAAATGTTAAATACGAGCTACTTACATATACATACATATACGGCAATTAGGTACACAGATAGTACTATGTATGTATGTACCTACGCTATGAGGTCCCAGTCGCATGCATTCGTAATAAAAAAGAGAGATGTACGAAGCGTTACTTGTAAGGCATCAAATGTTGAAATGAGCAAAATTTCAAAAAACGAGAAAAACAAAAACAATGCAAAATAATCTATAAATATACATATACATATATACATATAGTATGTAGTTTATATAGTATATAAACTTATATGGTATGTGTGTATCTCACGCACGTGTTTTCCGCAACCAACCGTTCACTTAGGCGATAAGTACGTAATCGTTAAGCAGTGTGGCCACCATTCAAACAAAAGTAATGTATTTCGATAACGATAACGATATAGCGATAGTGTTAACTTTGTCCTGGCGCGAGCGTGCGCGAAAGTAGGCAACGAATTTTGCACTCGCCGCTTTGCGTTGCCTACTTTGCGGCTTGTTTTAGTTAATTGATCAACAAAATATTTATAAAAAAAAAAAAATAACAGTACGACCTGCCACAAAAACAGAAAAACACAAAAAAAAAAAAAAACTAACTTAATTTACTTTAAAAATAATTTTAACATTTTTAAATAAAACAGAAAAAAATATACAAAAAAAAAACAGATTGAAATAAAATTGCTTTAAGTAAATTATAAAATAAAACGCAAAAACTTTACAAAAATTATTGAAAATAATTCAAAAAACGATATACCGCTAAGAGAAAAAAAAAAAAAACTAAAACACACGAACAACTTTAACTGTGCAGCTGAAAAACTTTAAAATTAATTTCAAAAATTACGAAAAACGAAAACTTTAAAAACTTTATTGAATTTTTGTTGTCTGTGAACTTTCTGTTGAAATTTAAAATTCATTTTGATGTAACTAAAAAATGGAAAACGAAGCAATTAACCAGCATAAGTTATTTTTTATACAAATATATATATTTTTTTATAAATAATACGTAGTAATTAACAGTTAAAAACAATGTTTAATTTGTATGTGTCGTTTATTTTTAACCGCCTGTTATTCGACTCTTTGTTCCCCTTTTTATGTGTTTTTTCTTGCAACTTTTTGACGATGGCACAGTAGGCGAAATTGAGGAGAAGAGAAGATGGAATGAATGAATTTTTGTAGCTAAGATTTAATTGTAAATACATGTGTAATTTGTATATATTTACTTGATATACAAAGTAAATAAGCAGCGTGTGGAAACTTAACAAGCAACAAAAATCGAAAACTTAACAAAATCTATAAATATACATATATATAAATTGTAGTTAATTTTAAACAATTTCAAAATGAATTTAACTAGTAAGCTAACTTCGAATTAAGCAAAACCGTGTTTAAAAGCAAATGCCACATACAGACACAAACACACGAATACAAGAGAAACAAATAAAGAAAAATATTCAATAAAACAATAAAACGAAAAAAAAAATCAAAATTGCATCACAAGTGTGAAAAATCTCGTTCAAGTGTAACAGCAAAGTGTGAAATTGCATCAAGAATCTTTATTACCTAGATTATATACATACACATACCATATACATTCATATACACAAACAAACAAAAAACTCTCACACACGCATACATCTAAATCTACTTATTATTTGTAAATAAGTAAAGCATAAATTTTAATTTCCAAAACGAAACAAAAATCCATTAAAAATATATTTCCAAAAAAAAAACAAGAAAATTCTGTATTTTTTTTTTTATTTTGTTTTGCAAAACTTCTACAGAGTAAAGAGTAAAAAGCAACAGATACAAATCTGCAGAGCCAGAGGGTGAAGGGGCTGGCAGATGCGGAGGTGGAGATGGGAGAGCGGCAGCAGTTTGTTGTAAACTATTTTGTATTCAGTTGTGATTTTCAATTAAATATTTTTGCATCAGTGCAGCTCTCGGCTGTCGGAAATTAGCTGAAATATTTGCACAGATATACGTTTGCAAAACATGAGTATAATGCTTTTGAAGAGGCAGAGGCGTGGCAAAAAAATAAATAAAATATAGATAAATTCTCTCTTACTGCGCTGAATTTGCACACATGTATGAAAACCGTAGCATACTTATGGGCGCGTGCTTTAAACTGATGTGAGCTTGTATTCCCTTCTTGCTAATCTTTCCGGCCAGAGTGGTATATCTGCATATAAATTTAATTTAGTTTTATTTTATATATTTAACTGCACTTCTTGTTTAACAATTGTTTTGCCACAAAACACTTGAAGACTTTTAAATGAAATGCCAAGTCTTTTGATTTCCCCCACTCTCCGAAAGTGGCCCATGTGCACCACATTAATTAAGCCAGAAACAACTCGAGCTGCTTGCATAATATGCCAAGTTCAATTTGATTGGCACAGAATTTATAGCATGCAATTTGACACGGAGTTGCAGTTGCTGAAGCCGTAGCCGAAGCCGGCGCCAGAGTTGACTGCAACTGCTGCCAGCGGCTGGCAACTCTGGCGCCGGAAGTAGCACGACACTTGACATTTTAATTTAATGCCGTGCGCAGACGTCGCCGGCATAAGAAGCCGAGCCTGACAGGGCGGCAGCGGAGCGATAGCTTAATCAGCAGGCAGGCAGAAGGTGCCGGACAAGTGTCCTTCTAACAATTTGAGTATCGAGGCAAATCGATTATTGAAATCACACATTGAGAAGACAGACAAGACACTCTATGTAAGAGATGAGACTGCCTAAATATTCCTAGAAAATTAATTACACATTCTGTTTCGACAGCAGCCGCAATTCAGCTCAACTCGCTGCCTGCGATGAGAAATTGTCGTGTCAAAATATATTTCAAGCAGGTATTTCATTAGTGCAAGATACCCCAATTAAGATTTCTCTTTTGGCCTGGCTTAAGCACACACACACAGTTACACAGCAGAATAATTACAATATGGGGAAAACCGTAGGTCGCAACTGCAACTGCAACGTATTGTTTATTTATTGTCAGGCGACAACGTCACTTAATCAAAATGGCTTCGAATTTTCGGGAAATCCATGAAACACTCATCTGCAGCAATAAATAGATAGATAGATAGATGGATAGATGATGATGTCCATCATTACTAATATTTAAATGGAACTAATTTCATAGCCCATAGTCTGCATATTGCATGAATGCGATATCATTGTGAGCTTGCCAAAAGCAGAGAACCCTTTATGTTCCATTTTCATTTAAGATCTGAATATATAGTGATGTTGCATGTTAGATAATAATATTTGCTTGATTGCCTAGGAAAATTGGGGTACAGAACTGAAGAGAGAAATGCAACCACAGCAGCTACACATATGCAAAGGTTCCGAGTCTCAATCTTGGGAGAAGGCAGGGGATTTGTCACTGTAAGCACTATGCAATTTAGTTACTATCTGGAGAAGGTTCTAAATAAAATATTTGTGTACTTAACTTTATTATATATTAAATAAAAAAATATATTATTTTATATTTGGAAATAAAACGTCGGGGAGTGATCTATTGGGGAATATTCCTATGCACATAAATTTGTCTCTTGAAGGTTTCAAATAAATATATACACATAATATATATATTTAAAATAAATATAAGAAATATATTGGAGTAAGTATGACTATATTTAAGTAAGTATGAATAAGATTCAAAGTAATTAAAGTATCCTAAATTGACTCGAGCACATATTTGCCAAAGAAGCTTCCATATTATTTTAATTATCATTTCCAGCATTGAGAAAGTATTGCAACGATCGAAAGGTAAATGCAATATGCATTCAAGTTATTCATAAATCGATGCATATGATTCGTAATTGAAGTCTTTTTGTCTATTAATTCACATATTTTGCAGTAATACTTTTTGTAAAATGGCATTTGCAATATGGAAATCAAAGTTTGTATGGTTCGTAAAGAGTTTTCAATTAATTTTCCTTATTTTGGGCATAAATTGAAATGAAAAGCAGTAGCAGGTTACCTGATTTTGAGTGTTTGTGTGTGTGTGTGTGAGTGTATTTGTAGGCTCAGTGTAACGAATGAATTTCAATTGAAAACTTTCCCATTTGCTATGCATTTTGCACGTGTCCTTCGACGAATTGAAATTTAAAACTGATTTCGCTGTGCAATTCTAGTGAAATTCATCTGACGCATAAAATACACACACACACACACATACACGTACTCACACACACGTGTGTATATAAAATGGACCTCGAAATTGGGATAAATTCAAAAAGAGTTGTCAAATAGTCAAATGAAATACGAGCTGCAAGTTCAGGCGACAAGCAGATGCTGCCTATGCTAAATCTCCCTCTCCCCCTCTCTCTCTCGCTCTGTCACAAATCTAGGCCAGTGGCTCTTTATATATATTTCATATATACATATATGTTTTTTATTTTAGTGTGTGTATAACCAACTCGAATTACTGCACAAATCTCACGTATGCGACTAGCTGACCCCGGTGACCCCGTCGACCCCGTCGAGCCAGCTTCGCTCATTCATTCATGTGTCGAGCGGACGAAACAAAAGCGGCATATGCAATTCATTTACTGCCATTCACGCCCATGCCACGCCCAGTACTGCCATATTTTTAGGGGTGGTGGAGGGGCGGTTGGGGGCGTGGCAACGTCAATTAAAGCGCTGCTACCGTTGGCGCCTAATTGGATTTATGCCACATTTATGCGTAGGTGCAAATTCGTGGAATTGCGGCGTGGCGAGGTGAACTAAAAATCAGGCAGCATAATGAGCGTCAGATGGCAATGGGGTCAGCTTGGCAGCCAGCTAGGTCGCTGTTGGGGGGGGCGTGGCAGGCAAGGCACAACTCGCCACGACTCGAACAATTGAGAGTTGTTGTGGCCAACACACAACTTTCGAGGACTTTAAATGAAATTACGCGAAAACTTTCGCATCCAACTTTGTGAAGAGATCAGCCGCGTGGTGGGAATGGGGGGAGGTAGATGGGGAAGTGGGCGTTGAGTGTTCCCTGCTGTGGACAGGCAAGTGGCATTTCTATTGCGGTTGCGGCACACTCGCACACACTCGCACACGCACGCACCTAACTTGCCCCATAATGAGTTTCATAAATTAACACAAATTAAAGATACAACAAGCTAGTAATTTTCCTATATGTACCATGGCTTGCCACGCCCACACGCCCGCACACACATTCTTAGATAGAAGTTACCGTACCTATGCGGTCATTGGTTTGTAATTAATGCGAACAGTTTGGACTGGCCCAAAGGTAGAGCCCAGTTACCTTGAGTCGTCTGCGGTCAACTAATACAAATACCTGCGCCCACATTCTGTGACTGCTCACAGTGACTGCGACTGTGACTGCCACTGTGACTCCGACTTGGGTTGCGGTCGCGGTTGAGGCTGCTGCTGAGTGCTTTTGTGTTTAATTTTATTAATTATCTGTGTAATCTTTGAAGTTGCCTGTCTGCCCAGCTGCCAATATGTGTGTGTGTGCGTGTGTGTGTGTGGGCGGCCTGGGACCTTCACTCAGACTACCCCAACTCCGACCGCGACCAACATTCATTAATCGCATCAAGCGGAACGTGCTGCCTCTGTCTCTGTTCGCAACGAAACTTGCAGAAACTTCTATGGCCTGCGGGACCATTTGGATAATGGAATGGAATACCGTTAGAATCGCAAGTTGATCATCAATTAGCATTGAATCAGATAGCAACGTGGGAGGCAGAGGAATATGGCAAACGAAACAAAGTTCCAAAATGAAGCGAGAAAAAAACAAACTAAAACTGAGAATTCTTTGCCTATGGGTTTATTTTTTACAAACTCTCTCGAGGATCTCAGTTATTATAAAAGCTAGAGATAAAGACGAATATCATAAACGACTGAAATATTAAATCCCACTATTTATTATTACACCTTTCGACCATTGAAATTGGTCAAAAAGAGGTCGCTTTCTTAAAAATTTTTAATTTGAATTTTCGTGATTTTGGTAATGGTCCCCCCTGTAATTTTTTCAGAAATTTTTTTTCTTAAAAATGTTAAATCACCCGTTTTATCTTTTAATCGATTTCGGAGGTCAAAATACGTATAAAACAAGTGTTTAAAATTGGTTTTGAGGATACTTAATTTTTGGCCAAAAATCATGTCGAATTCGTCAAAAAATTTGAAATGTAAGACTCTTGACAGGACCAGTTTCCTCACTTTCCAATATTCATAACTTTCTTAAAAATCACACGATTTTCTTCAGGTAGAGCATTTTTTTCATAGTTTTAGTTCTAGAAATGAATTGCTTTATAATATTTGCAATTTTAATAATTCAAATAATTTTCAATTTTTGTGATTTTGGTAATGGTCCCCCCTGTAATTTTTTCAGAAATATTTTTTCTTAAAAATTTTAAATCGCCTGCTTTTACTTTTAATCGATTTCGCAGGTCAAAATAAGTATTAAACAAGTGTTTATAATAGGTTTTGAGGATACTTAATTTTTGGCCAAAAATGTCTTCGTCAAAAATAACATGAGACTCTTAGATATTTCCACACTTTCCTAACTTTCTTAAAAATCACACGATTTTCTTCGGGTAGAGCATTTTATTCATGGTTTTAGTTCTAGAAAAGAATGGCTTAATAATATTTGCAATTTTAAAAATTCAAATAATTTTTAATTTTTTGATTTGGCCCCCTGTAATTAAATAAGCCTATAATATTACAAGTAAAAGTGAAATGTTAGAAAGAAAAAAAAAAAAAACACCAAAATTAAATCGAAAAGAGAAAAATAATAAAAAATTAAAAGTAACAAATATAAAAACCGAAATCACAGGTAAAAGTAAAAGTGAAAAAACTATTGCCAATTAATAAACAATTATATATAAAAATATTAATTTTTTTTTTTTATTTTAAAATTTATGTTACTTTTAATGTGTAATATTAAGTGTTTAATGTGATATATCAATATTAATTAAATTTATTATTTATTTATATTATTTTGTGATTTTGGTAGTGGTCCCCCTGTAATTTTTTCAGAAATTTTTTTCTTAAAAATTTTAAATTGCCTGCTTTTACTTTTAATCGATTTCGCAGGTCAAAATAAGTATTAAACAAGTGTTTAAAATTGGTTTTGAGGATACTTAATTTTTGGCCAAAAATCATGTCGAATTCGTCAAAAAATTTGACTTGTAAGACTCTTGACAGGACCAGTTTCCTCACTTTCGTAACTACATAACTTTCTTAAAAATCATACGTTTTTCTTCGGGTAGAGCATTTTATTCATGGTTTTTGTTCTAGAATAAAATGGTATAATAGTATTTGCAATTTTAGTTATTAATAAATTTTGTTTAAATCGATTATTTACCTAATTTTGGTCCAGAAATCATGTCGAAATTGTCAAAAAAAATTAGAAATGTAACATACACAACAGGCCTGGTACTCTCATTTTACACCAATCGTAACTTTCTTAAGAATTAATTGATTTTTACGCGTTATTACATTTTGTTTATGTTTAAATAAACAGAGTGATTGTAAAGAATTTTGGTAATTGGGCGAAGGGTATCTTGCTGTAGGGCGCGTCTCGACTGTAGCCTTACCGACTTGTTTTTTTCTGACTTTTCTATTTTGCCTTAATATTTAGCCACGCCTTCCACTAAATCGAAAACAAACGGAATTTTTTAGTATTCATATATCTGCAAATTAAAATTGCAATTGGAAGGTAAATATAACAGTTACTTTATACATATAATCTTATTTTAGGTTTATCTATAGCTCCCGAAAGTATGCAATAAAAATTACGAAACATAAAAATCTCTGGCAAAAAGGTGAAAAATATTTTAATATCATTGTTTACTAAGAAGCTGAAATAAAGATCAAAAAGATTATGGGGCTGCTTGGCCAATTGGGGGAACCAATTAGAACAGAAGTGGGAGCGAGAGCAGGAGCTGAAGCAGGAGCAGGAGCATGAACGAGAGCAGAAGCAGGAGCAGCAGTAGCAGCTGTTTGTTGTAGCCCAAGCTAATCCCGGAGACCAGAGGCTGATTGGACGCACTCCCTGATTGCGTTACTGTTGTTGCAATCTTGATGTTGCCAGGGTTGCCTTGTTATCTGACACTGGGCGAGATCTGTACCCTCCCATTGGGGTAATTTGAGTGCAAATATTGAAGTTGAAAACCAGCAGCGGTTGCTAATAAATCTAATAATCATAATGAGCGAAATGTTTAAAGTACAGATGAGTGAGGAGAGTTGCAGGCGGGAGCAGAGGCAGGCGGATGTGATGCTAGCGAGCGGAGAAGCGATAAGCGAAGCAGCCAAGCAACCCTCATACAGTGCGATTGTAATTATGAATGAAATTTGAATTGCAAGCGTATCAACCCTGGCCCTGCCCCTGCCTCTGCCTTCTTCTGTCCCCTGCGCTGCCTGCACGCTGCACGTGCCACAGGCAGTAGCAGCGTCTGGCCACGTGTCGCCAGTGGCAACGTGAATGGGCGAGTGGCGCCTCGGAAGTGCCAATAAGTAGTTGTCAATATTGACTGATTATCTCAACACGCTGACTAGCAAGAGAGGGGGTGAGAGAGGGGGGTAAGAGGGGGAGCCAGAGATTCGTGATTGCACTGAGTAGTTGCAGACTGAAACGGAAGTAAACATAAATCACGACAACTTGCCGGGGAGGGGGGCAGAGACAAGGCGAAGAAGACTTGGGGCGGGGATGGGGGTAGGGTATAGCGCACACCGGGCAATGCAATTATTTAGCAGGAGATGGCAATAATTTAGCTGCCCGACAGGCGACAGGAAGAAGCTGCTGCCATTTAGCAGAACTCGCAGGAGATGCGCATAATTGCATCTGATATCATCGATGCCACAGAACACTGTGCAACATAATTTAGCTGAGAATACTCGCCAGCCACGGCGATAAGATCAACCCGCTTATGGTGTGGAAAAATACTCAAAGTATTTGCGAGCAGCCCTGTTCCGAAAACATCATGACATAATCAAGTGATTATATATTATGTATTATACGAAATCAACCAACTAAATGCAAGCCTGTAATCGCAGTGACGCTAAGATAATAAAAGAAAATAAATAAAATAAAAAAAAAAAATATAAAATATATAAATATATTTTAAATTTATAATTCTTCAAGTTTATTTATCATATTTATTTAAAATAAACATACACTTTTTAAAACATACTAGGCATAATTCATATGCGGTCTTATTTACTGTGCTCTTTAAAATTATGAGGCGATTATTTTAAAATAAATAGTACATTTATATCATGATTTAATTCATAAGAGAACAATCAACTTATAAAACTTAAACAACTGCTATACGATATTATTACCCACAAACGAATATATATATATATTTCTAATAGTTGCACCCATATGACTAATATGTAAATGTATTTACAAATTCCGAGAACAAATTTCTTTATATTTCCCTGTTTTAAATTGATTTAATTATTGCTATGAGATATTTGAAATTGTTTTATTATTAAAATATATTTGGAATGCTTTTGAGAGAGATAATATAGGAACAATCAGGTAAATTAAAGATTTTTTAATGGTTTGTATGGTAGTAAAGCGTTTGTTAAAGCTCTTAAACACAGCATTAATAACGTGAGCAAATAGTTAACTATTATTAATAATCGGTAAAATCTAAAGACAAACGAGTGCCAGAGTAAATAAAATAATAATAAAATTATTATAATGTATATAATTAATGTACAACTACTTAATGTACAACTAGTAAATATATATTTTATGTTAAAAACACATGACATTTTATAATAATTAGTGCAATCATTAACGATAATAATAATATATAAATAAAATAATAATAATTAATATAAAATAATTAATTCATATTCTATGTAAATCGAGACTCTTATGACGACATACCTCAGTTAGATACGTGAGTCAGGTCAGCAAACAAATAACAATTCTAATAGCCTCACTAAACCTTGCAAACTGAGTGCCAGCTCAACGGAGTTCCAACACGTCGCCGGCGATAATACCCTTACCGACAAGTTGCATCAAATGCGCACAAGCTGCCTTGCATATTCGAAGTAGCCACACAAAAAAAAATTTAAGCGACCAAATCAAACAAGTTTTGTTTTTAAATCGTATGACACATCTACGAATAATATCGAATATCATATAATTCACAGAACTTAAGCGCTGGGGAGCAAAAACTTTGATGCTTAACTTAAATAAAAATTCGCTAACTTCAATAATTTTGCAAAAATGTATAAATGAACCAAAGAGAATATATTTAAGATATGGTATAGTATAAATAAAGATTTGCATATGTGGTATACATATGTAAGTATACTCTCTCTCTCACTCTTTCTCTCTTATCGCAGAGCTCCGTCATTTCCGAGTACAGAGAGAAGAACGAGCTAGCTAGGGAAACAAATACACAATCGTCACTCGGTTAGTCTTAATATTATTATAATGCCGAGCATATCGTTTATTCTGCAGTTCCTGCTGCTTCTGATAACGTCACAGTATACCGCGGCAATACGTTGCCAGCGTCCAGTGGATTTTGTTAACGGTCGCTTCAGGCAAATTAGGGGGAACCTGAGATTAATGTGCAATAATGGTTATACGTTAATCGGTAATCCATTTATCCGATGCGCTGCAGACGGTAGCATCAGCGGCGATCGGCCTGTGTGTGCGAGTAAGTAATACACTGAAAGAAATCAAAGAAAGAAAAATGCTAAATATGCTACAAGGCGAGTTAAAAGTGAGACTGAGAAAATGTGATTAGAATCGTGTACAAAATAAAAGTAATAAAAGTAATACTCAATAACTTCGTTAATAATGGTTCGATGATTGTGAAATTTGAAAGATAAAAGTAAAAAGTATTCATCTATGTGAATATACAAGCTAAAACTCTTCTACTTTGTGAATTAAACACAAATTATTGATTTTCCAAAGTTATGGGCGTGGTAAAAAAAAATTCAAATGTGCTAATTTTAATGTCTTCCTCTCCTATAATAGCTTTGATCTGTGCGTTCACACAGACATCAAGATGTGAAAATTCGAATAACTGAGTTAAGCTTAAAAAATGAATGCGGTTTTATAAACGAAATTCCTCGCTCATGAATAACGAATGTGATTCGTTTGGTTGCGATAGCTTCAAAAACTAAAATCGAGTGATAAGTGAGCGCTTATCGGGTGTGCTCCGACTTATTTACAGTACTCTGTACTGCAATGAAGACTAGACTGCTTTCCTCTTGAAACTGAACAAGAATATATACTATATAAACGATATACAATTTTTTTATTGCGATTTATGTGCGATTCTTTCCACAGGATCGGGCTGCCTGATGCCAACGAATCCGGAGAATGGCGAGATCACATATGAAGATGATAGACTGAGTGTTTCATTGATCTGCCAGGAGAACTACGTGGTCGCTGGCAATCCGCAGGCCTTCTGCGATGGTGTTGGCTGGGATCGCCACCTGGGCAGCTGCCGGCACAGAAATCATTCGCTCAATAGTCATGCCTGCGACTTTGAGACAGCGGACTTGTGTGGCTGGACAAATTGTGTGACCTTCCGGCCGCCATGGAAGCGTGGCGGCACCTCCAGTCGCCTGAC
Organism: Zaprionus kolodkinae; assembly: GCA_018901885.1. Taxonomy (NCBI): domain Eukaryota; kingdom Metazoa; phylum Arthropoda; class Insecta; order Diptera; family Drosophilidae; genus Zaprionus; species Zaprionus kolodkinae. The sequence continues at coordinate 5,176,148 of JAEIFM010000508.1, forward strand.
CATGTCCAATACGGGACCACGTCACGATCATACGTTGCAAACGAGTTTCGGCGGTCACTACATGATCATCGAATCGGGGCTGGCCATGAGTGGGGCACATCATCTTATTTCGCCCACCTATGCACGTGATCTCAGCCTGAAGACCAAGTGCTGCTTCAGCTTCTATTACTTCATGTATGGCATCGGGGTGGGCACGCTCACAGTCTCGGTGAAGCCGCATGAGATGCACGTGGATCAGATGTGGAAGAAGTACCAGAGCACGTAAGTTGAGGCAAGCTGAGGGCGCCCATAGAACTGACTCCTATTCTCTCTCCCTCTCCCTCTCTCACCTCCCCAGCTATGCCAGGTTCAATGTGTCCGGATCTCAGGGCACCCATTGGCTGGAGCAGACCATCACCATCGATGAAATGCCCGGTGATTTTAATATTGTGTTCACAGCGACGAATATGTTCAATACCTTCGGTGACATTGCCATCGATGATGTGGAACTCAAGGTGGGCAGTGCGTGTGGCGATTCATCAGCTTCGACATCGACAACAGTTGTGGTGCCAGTGGAACTGCCAGAGGATGAGGTGCCCGTGTACAATACGATGAACTGCAGCAATCGCTGCAATGAGCCAGCTGCAGCGGATGTTATGTTGGAAGGGAAACTGATCAAGGGTTGCGGCTGTGATGTTTTCTGTTTTGTTTTGGAAAACTGTTGTCCCGACTTTTCCGAGACCTGTTTGGCTGCGGATACCGCAGATCCCTCATCTTCTCCAGCTACAGATTATTCTTCGACTTCAACTTCAACTTCCACTTCTACTTCGACTTCAACTTCGACTACAACTTCGACTACAACTACAACATCGACTTCAACGACGACTTCGACTTCGACTACGACTTCGACTTCGACAACTACAACAACACCGAAACCCCTACCCCCACCTACAACTACAACAACTACAACAACGCCTAAGCCCAAGCCCCAGCCTAAACCTGTTCCCAGCCCGACTCCCACCCCCACTCCCACTTCCGATCCCAACACATTAGCTTCAACAATTCTTACTCCTACACCAAGGACAACTAATACAACGAGCACGCCTGTGCCAACGGGTAAGTTAGGCATATATCTACAGCAGATATATCATATTATCATCATAATATACCAGAGTAAACATTCTATCTTTTTTTCTTCCTTCGTGAACCCAGCAGCAAAACCTACGCCACACAACAAGATCATCTGGACAGTAAATTCGGATGTTATCGAGGGCGATGAGATCGATAAGAATGCCAATAGTCCGGTTCGCATTATGTGGATCCTATTGCTCGTTGTTTTCCTCTTGATAGTTATAGCAAATTTGGCCTATCGCTGGAAACAATCGAACAAGAATTTCTACTCACCCTCAGTGGTTTATCAGAAGACGTTCGATAAAATTAGCAGTGTTTTTAAACCGAAAGGTGATATAAACGAACGACTCTGGGAGGTCAGCGATGAAGTTGAGAGTGAAAGTTTAGCAAATTTCAAGGAATTAGGAACGGAACTCTGATAAGTCAGTTGTAATATTTTCCATTTTAATTAATATGAAATTTAAAAAAAAAAAATATAATAATATTTCCAGCAAATAATAAAAATACATAAACTATGCTAGTTCTGAACACTATTATAATTACTTATTGTAATAAATTGATAAGATATATAGTTTTACATAAATAATATAATAATAAAAATTATAATAAAAATAATAATACAATATACAAAAAGTAAAATAATAATATAATAATAAAATAAATAATATTTTAATAATAAATATAATAAAAATAAAAAAATAATTATAATAAAATAATAATAATAAAAAATTCTAATAATAATGAAAAAAAAATATATAAATATAATATCTGGAGAGTTTCAGAACTTACACTGTGCTCAGTAGCCTGAATTCTGGAAATACGATGAGGCATAATAGTCTTAGCTCTCAAAAGCGAAGCGTGTAATATTATCCTTGTGCTTAGCCATATTATAGAGGAAAATCAGCTTATGTTTCCGTTAAGATGTCAAGATCGATTAGGTTTGGAATAATGAATGAGCTGGATTGGTGCCTGGTTAACGAGCTTGAGAAGGGGATCTTCTAATCAAATTGCTGGTGTATCAGTTGCCCATATTGCCCGCAGGCTGCACTACGGCACCCGGGCACGTGACTGCAACCACCAGTTAGACTCTCAGACCCTCCCCTCCCCTCCCCCCTTTGGCTTTTATCCCATGCTTCCTGCCCGGCAATCCCGTCTTGATGCTGTCTCTCTGTCGCCTCTCAACCACCCATTACGAGGCTGGCTCATGTTTTAACAGCGGCTTTTGGTTGTGATTTAGTGGCTGGCCAAAAGCGATGGCGACGGTGACGGCGACGGCGACGGCTTAGCGTCTGGCCAGCCAACCCCTGCACGACTGCCTCCTCCTCTCTCTCTCTCTGAGCTCTGCTCTGCCTCATCCCCTGTAAACGTTTTGTGCGGTACTCAGCAGAAAATCGTTGGGCATTTCATGCAATTATTACCGTGCCACACAGAGACACAGCGAGACAGAGAGAGAGAGAGAGAGAGAGAAAGAGAGGGAGAGAGTGGAGGAAAATCCACACTCCCATCCCCCTCCTGGCGCAGTTTGCACGCTCAACAAATTTTCACAAGATTTTCCCCGCGCTGGGAAAAGCGTTAGACCAATTTGGACGCGGATTTTACAGTTCTTTATACAGTTTTTTTTTCAATCCTGCAAGCCAAACACCCTTGTCGGCGTTGGCACCCTCTAATGTACCCTTCTTTTTTTCTTACCCCCCTCCCTCCGCCTTCTCTCTCTCCTCTCCTTCTTTTGCTTTCTCTGTTTGGCTTTGGGATTTAGCGCCCGCTGCTCTATCGACTTCTCACACATCATTTGACGAAAATGCTTTTTGTTTTTTAATTAAAATGGCATTTTGATGCGGATGCAAAGACAGCAAGTGCAGGAGGGGAGGAAGGAATCGGGGAGGGGGAGAAAGAGAGAACGGGGGAGGAGGAGGAGGAGGGGCCGGGCTTCTGCTGGTGGGGCGTGCCGCGAGACCGGTTTGGGGCATTTGGTTAATGCGCATTGAGCCCTAATTAAAAATGAAGTACGGTCGCTTATCTTGAGGGGCAGGCGGGCGTGCCGATGGGCGTGGCATCGTAAATTTCAAGTCGCTTGACGAAAGACACGCACACACACACACACGCACACACACACACACGCACACACGCCAGGACAGTCGTACAACATTTTTGCATGCCACGTTTATCTTTGGGACTTGCCCACACACAAAGACGCACCCCTCGCATGCCAGCCCCCCCAGGGGCAGAAACACTACCCTACCCTCTCTCTCTTCCCCTCTCTCTTTCCCTCTTTCTGCTCTGCTTTTCCTACCCAATTTCAGCTACAGTTTCCATTCGCGCTTATCGCCGCAATAAATCGCATTAATTTATTGTCCTCGCCGCATTTCGCATATTTCGTGTCCACAGTGCGTCCCCGTCCCGCCAAACCAGTTACAATTTAATGGGCTAGGTATACTACCCCACCTCCCCTTCCCCTTCTACCCCTCCCTAGCAGGCTACCTACCTCTCGTGTGTTATTGTTTTCCATTTAACACCTGAAAAATATGCAAAACTAACGAAAGAAAATCCCAGAGAAAGAGAGAGAGAGAGAGACGCCATGCGGGTGGAGAAAGAGAGAACTATTCTACAGAGAAGGAATACCTATAGAAACTGGCATACCACAAAATGCAATATTATAAACATATGTGCCCTTAATCCTGATTTGATAAACTATCTCTGAGAGAAATTCGTTTTTTTTTTTCTGAGCTTATGTTTTTTTATGAATTTTAAGAAAACAAATAAAGAAGCGAGAGAAAGAAGAAGAAAACCTTTAATAAATATTTAAAAATGCATTTAAAATATAGTTTAAAAAATTTAGTTAAAACATTGATAAGTTAAATTCCAAAAAAATAGGGTAATCTTTTACGTAACTTCACGCAAGTGTTATCAAAGCAGAGTAAACCGGAAGCAATCTTTGATTAGCTGTAAAACATTTATATATACCATATCGTATGTTTAGAGTTAAGAGTCTGAACATTCGCAAGACTTAACAAACAGGAAATGATGTCATCTATCATAATCATAATCACATAAGTATATAATCTTTTTCCGCGTAAATAGAATAATATGAGCAATAATAATATGGAACACAATTTTGCCATATCTTAAAGTATAAAATATAACTGAGCCACGCGCTCATGAATCGATAAAATTAATTTCCTGTTTGGTATTATATTTATACCCACCCAAATAATATCTTTAAAGATATACCATGACAGAACTTACTTAATATATGAATTGTAATTATACAATGTATTTTTCTTCTGAGCTTAACATAGTTTTCAACATAGTTTTGACTATCCAACAGATACACAATTCTAGATATTCCCTAGAGATCCTTAGTCTCAGAGTCCCCCAACTACCTCACAGTTCCCCACTATGCATTTTGTCCAGTCGTCGTTATTATTATCCATGTCAGCAATTCAGTTAGCTCTGGTAATCCTCCTGCTCGTCCTAGTTTTGGTCTTCCTCATCCTCGTCGTCGTCGTCGTCGTGCATTGGACATGTGCGAAATTGTTGCCCAGATGCTTATCACGAGACGCCAACGAGCTGCGTCAGTCAAGGAGCCAGGCTGGATCTGCCCTCCTCAGTTGGAATATTTATAATGCCTCGACTGCAATTTATTATGCAGGGCCTGCCTGAGGAGGCAGAGAAAGGGAACCTTGCGGTTCCAGCAAGTGCTGCAATGTCCACTCACCAAAGATGTCACCTAGCTCTGCTACTACTACTCGTTCCCTCTCAACTCTCCTTGGGCAAGATTTATGCACTCGAGTTATGGCGGCCCAGATGGCAACTTTATCGTTCGACGAGCCACCGCCGAGTTGCGGCCACACCGAGTGAGGACGAACTGCCTCATGCCTCTGCAGGAATATGTCAGACTGCAGTCTTCTTGTCCCTGGTCCGGTCCCTACTCCTGCGCCCCGTTGCAGTTGCATTTGTTGTTCTTGTTCTCGACATTTCCTGTTGGCGTTATCAGCCCCAAAGCTATTGTTGTTGCCATTTGCTTTTCTTCTCTACGTTTTCTCTTAGTTTTTTACGAAATTTGCGAATTCGTATAAGGTTATTCGTAATTCCAGTGTCCCAAGATAGAAGCAGCCCCGCCGACAGACTATGGTATCTAAACCGCTATAAGTAAGATATGCATATCTATCTGCAGATACACAGCAACCTTTATGCCAAATTTGAATACTCTAACTATAACGATAGCTGAGATCTGTGTGTTCAAACAAACATGTTTAACCGTTTTTCCCTATTTTCCACGGTTTGAGTATAAAATAAATGAAACGATAAGTTGAGATGAAAAGACTGTGAGTAGATATAAGGAAAGAAAAAGAAAGACAAGAAAAAAAGAAGATAAACTTCAAAGAAAACAATAAAGAAAGAGTTATTATTCATCGTACCAGTATATCTAAAATATCTCAATCTCGCTCAGCCCGCAGGGTAAACAACAACTACAGCTGATAAGCCGTTGGTTCTAGGAAAATGTCAACTCAAATCTGAATATATATTCAAAAGAGTTGGAAGTGAGTGATAGGAGCTCAGTCCCTAGTCCCTCATTCCTCATTCCTTGTTCCTACCACGATCTATGCCACTCTCTCTCATCATCTTTCCCACTGATAAGCTCTAATTGCGACTGGGTCGAGGGCGTCGTAGCCAAGGAGAGAAGCATCGATATCCACGTCTGCATCATCATCATCATTACACTCATCATCATCGGATTGGTCAACGACGGAAAACTAATTAAGCATCGCATTTCATTTCCAATGTCGATTTCCCAGGGGGAGGGGGAGGAAGAAAAGCTGGTGAAATTCGAGCAGGAAAACGAGAATACGACACAGCATAGAGTGAGAGGGAGTGCAAAAATATCTACTATATCCAACTCGATATCGAAATATAAGCCAAATAAATTTCCTTTGCCAATGCGCTTTCATAATTAATATGAACCAATTACAAAGGCAGCAACAACAAAATTAGACAGGGAGGGAGAGAGTAGAAAAAATAGAGAGGAAGCGAGAGAGAGAGAGAGAGAGATGAGGATGCTCGTAATGGATATGAGAGCGAAAAGAAATATCTTGAAATTCGACAGAGGCAGACAGAGCAGCTGCTGCTCCCATGGATTGATGTGTGCATTACATAAGCACTAATTCGCATCCGCATCCGCATTCGCACTGGCATCCGCATCCGCATCCGCCAACCAGAATGCAAGACAAAGAGCAAAATGCGAAATAAATGAAAAGTGCAGCGACAGCAGAATTGCTCAAAACTTTCCTCTAGGATGGCACAGACCTCCGTTCTCTGCCTTGCCTTCTCTCTTTCTTTTCCTCTTTCTCTCTCTCTCCCTCTTGTTATCCGTCCCTCTCCCTCCTTCATATCGCCAGCTCCGACTAACGAAAACATATCGAAAATCAAACAATTGTCTTTGGCTACAATGGAACATGGAACACTCGCCCCATTGTGCCGGCAATTGATGTATTCCTCTTGCCAAACGAGATCCAGAGCCCAGAGCAGATGCGCGACCGCAGGCAGGTCTGTTGGGGGGGGCGGGGGAGGGGATGCCTCCTCCGGCTTTGCTTGGTTTAATCAGTAGCTTACAAGGGTAAACAATGCAGTCGCAGCTGGAGCACCCGATGCACTGACAAAGTCAGAAAGAATCAGTAGATAAAGAGAGGGACTTAAAGAGGGGGGAGAGGCAGAGGGACTCAATAAAGCGAAACGAAATATCCTGAATTCAGTTTCCATAATAGGTCAGGTGGGATATACCAGAGATGATATCTCAGATAGAGGGAAAGAAATACACGATTTATGCTTGAAAACCCTTAGCCGTAGGGGTTGGATTAACCAACACTGCTGTGTTATCGATAAATATTGATTAAGGTCGATAGTTTTCTTAACTATCAATGGAGAATCAAGAAAATTTTAATTAAGAGTGTTTCTTTACAAAATAATAAAATAATTAAATTAAAAATTAAGAATATATTAAAATGAAAATTAAATAAACTAAAATAAAATAAAATAAATAAAATAATAAGTAAATAAAATAATAGAATAAAATAAAAAAAAAAAATAATAAAAGAATTATAAAATAAAATAAATTAAAAGAATTATAAATAAATAATAATAATAATAAATAAATATAATAAATATAATAAAATATATAAAAGAAGTATGATAAAAAAAAGAAAATACCAAATAAATATATTAAGTACATAATCCAACTACAGGCTCTTCCCCCTTGGGAGTAACTCTTGCCAACTCGCAACACAATTGAATATTCCCCACTTATCTGCAGCTTATAGGGTAGCTCAAGAGTTTCGCATAAGGAGGGTGATCTATCAAAATGAAATTGAAATCTTTTGCTCATTTTTGAGCTGGCAATGCCGATTGAGATGGGTTGGATACGGCTACAGTGGAGGATTGAGATGGGGAGGAGAAAGGGAGAGACAGTTGGGATTCTCACTGCAGTTTGTCTTTGGCTTGACTTGTCGAGTCGAGTCGCATGGCCACGCCCCATTGTGGGCGCTGTGCTGTGTGTGCGCTGTGTGTGTGCACTGCGCCATGTCAATCAATGTCAATAAAACAATTACTGTCACTTGCAGCTGACTGCGACGGCGATGGCGATGGCGATGGCGACTGAGACGAATGTCGTCTGTGGACGGTGTCAGGTTCTCGAGCAGCATCGATGGCTTCGGGTTCGCAAGTTGCAAATCGAAATGCTACACGCTGCCAAAATGGGGGAGGGGCAGGACACGATGCTCGGCGTGTGGTCGAACCAGGGCAGGCAGCAGCCTCCCTTCCTCCCCTTCCCTGCCTAGCTACGCCCACTTACTCCTTACTCCTTTCTCCCTGCTACTCCTCCTCCTCCTCCTCCTCTTTGCTTCTTTTCCGCCCGCATATTGGGCAAATGTTTGCGGTTCGAGGCGAAAACCCTTGGCTGGCAATAAAACTCAGCTCGACTGATGTTGCTGCTGTCGTTGCTGCTGCTGCTGCTGCTGCTGCTGTTGTTGTTGTTGTTGTGACAAATCGTTTGTTTTAGACGGTCGCTGCCATTGGCATAATCGCACAGTCATTGCCTGCCGCGCCCTGCCGCGCCACGCCCCCTGACGAACAGCCCAGCCCAGCTGGCGCTGCAGAAGCCTTTGGCATTTGTTGTCGTTGCAGCTGCAACTGTTGCTGTTGTTGCCGCTGCTGCTGCTGCTGCTGGTAAAGCTACAATGTATCTACTTTTGAGTTACATTGTCTCCGCATCGAAGTTGCGTTGACAGTCAGCGTGCTCCCGTGCCCCGCCCCTGGTCCACGTTCTGCTCCGTCTGCATCTCCGCTTGCGTCTATCCTTGTCCTCGTCTGCCTCGGCTCCTCTGCAGTCGTCACAGTGCATTTGCGGGTTTTTGGCCACATTTCGAGCACATGCATTATACATGCCACTCCCTACGCTCCCGTCCTTCTTGCCTGCACCATCCCAACACGATTGTAGGCTGCCTTTGGCAAATTGCAACACATGACAAACTTTGTGTTTAGCCAACAGTGGAAATTACAACTACAATGAGACTGCTCAGACTTCCTCTCGCTCTGCCTCTCTCTTTCTCTTTCTCTCTCTCTCTCTCTCTCTCTCTCTCTCTCTCTCTCTCTCTCTTGCTCTTCAAATTGCGCTTTCTATCTCTGTCTGCGTGGGCGAGGAAAAGTTGGCAACGCTTATCGGGAAACTCACTAAAAATGATTGTGTAACTCCGATTGCCGCACTCACTTCTCCCTTTACTCTTCTTCCATCTAATTCCCTCTCTCTCTCTTTCTGTCTCTCTATCTCTATCTCTCTCTCCCCTTACAGCCTAGAGCAGTCGCATGAAATGTTGTTACATAAATTCGAAACTCGCTTACACAATCAGCCTCGCATATGTGGCAAATAATTGGAATATGTTTCGGATTTCATTCCTACGTTCAGGTTGAAAACTGAAATAGCACAAACACATTCGAAAATTGTCTTAATTAAGTTCTACTTTGAAGCGGCTGGACTAAGTGATAGACTAATTAAACTCAATTAAATTAAAAATAAGCTACACCAGGATAATAACTTATTTATTACCTTTTAATCAATATCTTAATTACAAATGATTATAATAGAGATTCAACTTTATCAATAGTTTTCGAAGTTTATTTCGTTTGATTTTTTAAGAAAGTTTTGAAGTAAAGAAAATGAATATACCCATCCTCCCAAGAGTCTTAAATGTCAAATTTTTCTGAAAAATGATACCAAAATCACAAAAATTAAAAATTATGTATTTGAAATTTTGAAATTGCAAATACTATTACGACATTTTATTCTAGAACTAAAACCATGAATAATATGCTATACCCGAAGAAAATCGTTTGATTTTCGGGAAAGTTATAAAGTTAGGAAAGTGAGGATACTGCTCTTGTCAAGAGTCTTACAAGTCAAATTTTAAGTCAAATTTGACATGATTTTTGGCCAAAAATTAAGTATCTTCTAAAAAAATTTTAAACACTTGATTAATACTTATTTTGACCTCCGCAATCGATCAAAAGTATAAGCAGGCGATTTTAAATTGTAAAGAAAAAATATGTCTGAAAAATATACAGGGGGGACCATTATCAAAATCACAAAAATTAAAAATTAATTGCATATTTTAAATTGCAACTACTATTAAGCCAATATATTCTAGAACTAAAACCGTGAATAAAATGCTTTACCCGAAGGAAAACGTGTGATATTTAAGAAAGTTATGAAGTTAGAAAAGTTAAAATCAATTGAAAATCTACTGTTGAGCTGAATTATGCCATCTAATAAAGAACGGCTCTGCTTCTCATAGTATTAGCCTCGGGATACACATCATTCTTGGCAGATATCATTATTTCCAAGTTATCTAATAGAGTATTTAAAATCCAAGTTCAATTGTAAACCTGATATGAACTTTGTATGCCTGTGAAATCAATCAATAAGTAACAAGCAGGAAGAAGACTGTTTCCCCAACAAGTGAACAACTACGATATAGGAGGAACCCTCACAGACTTATCGACACCCCTCAAAACTTACTGACGAAGCGGAAACCCTAACCGAGGGGTGGGTGGGTAAAGGGGGACGGTACAAGTACCGTGTGCAACTTGGGCAAGTTGTGCAACAACGAGGCGACATTTGCTGCATTATTTATGGATGCATTTAGTGTCGACGACGAGTGCTGCAAAAATAATAAAAAATAAAAAACAGAGGCCACGAATCTATGAAATATGCAGAGATATTGATATGGAAATCGGCGAAAAGAACGGCAAATGAATTATAAATCGGCGAGAAACGAAGAGGGGGGCAAATGTCAGATACTACGTTTGCATTTATTCTTGAATTCTTTAACCAAATTCATGGAATGATTTGAAATATGTGCGCAGCGTTGCCACCTAGCTGAACTGAGTTAAGTTGGCTGCGCCACAGCAACTAATAGCAGCATATAAATGAGGTTAGAGCGAATACAGAGATGGCAATACGTGGCTTATTATTCTAGAAAATTAAAGCAAAAAGTATTACAAAAATAATATAAGTATATAGTATATATATAAAAGTAAAGTTATTTACAGAAATCAAAATTCGATTTGCCAAGACAAATTTCTTTGCTTTCCCATTGAATTCCCTATACAAATTGGAGCATGAGAATATTGCAGATATCCCAGGCAAAAATATGTACCATAAAGTGCGAAAAACTCTTGAGAATATGACAGATATATTTTCTACTAGAGTTGGGGCTGACTTGAGATATGTCATAAAGAGCAAAGATATTTATTTCAAATTTCATTGTCTCTTAAAGTAGAAACTTGGCTATTTGTGCTGCCAGCAATCAGCTCAAATGCCAAAGGGGGCAGAGAGCTGCTTGGAATCTGTTATTTATTTTGACCGTAGCAACAATGTTTGTAATCAAATTTCGATGACAAAGTCAACAAGAACAACAACAGAAACAACAAAGTCGCCGCTGCTAAGCAAAACTTGCAACAAGCAGCAGCAGCGCCATAAAGTAGACTATGCCAACTGTGCTCTGTGGCAACTAAAGATGAAGAAACTGTACGCTCAGGAGAGGGGAGTCATTGAGAGGAGAGGGGGTATAGGGGTTCGGTAGGGTTGACACGTAAACCATTTGGCACGCAATGCACTTGGTGACTTGCTGATGTTGACGCACATAAAATGTGAAATGCAGCCGGAGAGCAGAGGGGGGCGCGGATGAGAGAAGAGAAGAGGAGGAAGCGTAGCTACAGCAGGTGGCAGCTCCCTCTCACTCTCCCTCTCCCTCTCTCTCCCTCTTCCTCTCTCTCTCTCTCGTTCTATCTAATGCGATTTGGGAATTGATTGTGCACAGGCCACTAGACTCGAGCATCGAGAGTGAAGTTGGAAGATGAGAAAAAGCGGAGACTGGAGACGGGAGACTGTAGACGAGAGACTGTAGACTCTTGTGCAACTGTACATATACACTTACTTTGCCGTAAGCCTCCCCTTTTCCCCTCTCTTTCTATCTAACGCTGCTTTCCCCCCCTTGTTCTTCTCATTTTACGCAAATTTAATTCTGCGTCTTTCATTTCTGTCAGTTCGTCATTTTTCTGGCATTTTTCTCGCTACACACACACACACACACACTTTTTAATATGGCAAACATCAACAGCAGCAGCAGCAACAACCACAACAGCAGCAACAACGACAGCAGCAGCAACAACCACAGCAACTGTTGCCGCCACTTGTGAACTGTTTGTAATGCCGTCATTCATTTTGACTTTATTGACATGGCAGCCGACCCACTGTGCGCACTACATCCCCCCCCCTCTCTCTCTCTCTCTAATTCGCCGCCCGCACAGTGGGGTGCACTGTCGCGACTTGTCTCTGGGCAGCTGAGGCTGTGCCTATGCCTGGTCACGTGTTTTGCACAATTTAATTTGATACATACCACGCACACACACACTCGCACACGCACACACACTCTCGCACACACACACACTCGCACACTTGTGGAAATTTTCATTCAACTGGCATTTCTCAGTCATCTCGCTGCCCACTTCTGTTGCCACTAACAGCAGCAGCAACAACAGCAACAACAACTGAGCGGGCCAAGAACTGTCGCTGATTGCGTTGACAACATTTTGCCATTGTGCGTCATGCCACCCCACCCCACCCCCGCCTGTATTGGCTGTATATGTGTGTGAGAGAGAGAGAGACGACAGCTCGTAAATCTCACAAATGTATGCACCCCTCTGGACGTTTGGCACGCCTCTGTCCCGTCCTCCCTTTTCGCCTTTTGCCACTGTCGCGCACGTGCAGCACACTCGCTCACCGTCTGCCCTATCCCCCACCCCCTCTCCCTAACCCTACCCCTCGCCCACTTGGCTTTGTCCTTATGGAAATTTCACGGACACAGCCGGAGGGGAAGGCGGGGAACTGGCTTGACACAGACACAGCACAGCACAGCCGGAGCTGTCACTGTCCTGCCTGGGCTGGACGCCTGCCTGCTTAGCGCGGTGTAATTGCAACAATATCGGAGTAGACTCCGAGCCATGTCTCGCTTTCAGCTCATTTGCTTTGTGGTTAACTATCGTACCCCCCTCCCTTTCCCACCCTCCCCGCAGGTAAAGGGTTCCGCCTCTAATTACTTAATTTATGCTCACTTTCGGGTTGCAACCCTGGCATCTGCGGTAAGGTTGCATCTTATTGATGAAGAATTATTCAAAAATCATTAATCATAACGAAACAAGTAAGAATGACTACAGTAAAAGTGTGCTTGACTATAAAATACCCGATAGGCAAATAACTTCTATGTTATTTATTTAGTATTGCATACTTTAAAATATTATATAAATATTTGTTTTTTTTTTTTTAATATTATATTATATTATTTAAATTATTATTTATTTAATTTATTATTTATTTATTATTATAATTTATTATTTATATTTATTATTTATTTATTTTTTTTATATTAACTTAACTTCTGCATCTTTAAGCCGACCATAACCAAATTTGCTTAACGAATTTGACTGTTAATATTCCTCATATACACCAAAAATAAATAATTTATCTTTAAAATCCCGCTTGTTATTTATTTTTTTTCGATTTTCCGTAGCGCCTTTAGGTGTGACCAAATTCTAAAATAATATTCATCTGCTGCATGAAAATCACAAAATGTTACCAAACTTGTTAGCTCTAGCACTTATAATAACTGAGATCTAGTTGTTCATACCGACAAAGAGCTTATAAGAACTTATAATTCTCAGCTAAAGAGCTGGCTAGCTTTATAAAGTTTCTAGGAAGATTGCAGAAAGTGCGGTACTAACTGAGTTATGTCTTAACAAAAGATTGTCGAATATTCAACGTCATTTGGCTTAAGCTTTTTATGGATCTCAAGAACATAATGAACAGGGAGCTCAACTGCTTTCCATTTTCAATGTGTGTGTGTGTGTGGGGGGGGAGGGGGAGGGGGTTTCCTAGCTGTCCCCAAGTCTGCAGTAAAGTGCTTTATCCTTTATCCCTGCTGCTAATACGCACATAATTCAGTGCTGTCTGTACCCCGAATATGCCGCAATACAGAGATTAAAGCGTGGCCGAGTAGTCTTTGCCAGCTTTCTCAGCTCCTCCGACTTCCTCTGAAGGGTTGTAGTAGCGTAGCAACAAGCGGAACATGCTCCATATTCCTGCCCTCTCTCTCTCTCTCTCTCTCTCTCTCTCTCTCTCTCTCTCTCAACTGGACGTTGAATGGAAATGAAGGAACATGCATAGAGAGAGAGAGAGTGAGACAACAAGAGAGAGGGTTGCCACTGCTCTAGTTGTAGATGCTCACTTTCTCTCTCGTCTCTCCCTCTCTCTCTCTCTCTCTTCTCTCTCTCTCTCCTCCCGACTCTGGCTTCCATAAGGACTTTATTACTTTTTCATTTCGTTTCATTTCGTTTTAATTTTATTATGAGCCAAAAGTGGCTGAGGACAAGGCGGGCGTGTTGTACACAGGCAGATACAACTCTGGCAGTAGGGTTACAACCACAACAACAGCAACAACAACAATACTGGCAATGGCAACCCGGAACGTTCTCGAGCAAAACAATTTTTAATTAAATTCTGTGTGTATTTTGTACAAATATGAATAATTATTTATGGCTACGTTTCCAGCTGTCTGTCTCTCGCTCTCTCCCCATCTGTCTGTCTCGGTCTCTCTCCCTTTCTTTCTCTATCTGTCTGTCCCCCTCTCTGGCAAGCAGTTAATGCCAGCAGCTTCGCTCCGATATTATATTATGCGATATTATCTCAGGGACCTGAAATAGAAAATGAAAATGAACCATAAGGCGCACCATTTGGCATATTTCCAGACAGGCCTCGGCCCCGGCCTCGGCGACGTCCTCGATTAATTGTCGAGGCTTTCGGAGGCCTCAGATAGAACACAACAGAACACAGAAGTGTAAAGAACAGAACAGGAAAGTGTTGCTCTGCATTTAAATTGCAGATGATTATTTAAATTTCGCATACAATTTACATAATGAAGGTCGCTCTGAACTGTGCACCCTGTCTCACAATCGCTCTCTCTCTCTCTCTCTCTCCCTCTCTCTGCTGCTATCTCCCTCTAATGCTGTTGCTGCTACTAGTCAAATTAATCAAACAAATTGCTTGGCAATGGACAAGCAGAAGAGCGGGGAGGAGAAAGGGGAGAATACATGCTTTGCTTTGGCAAATGGAAAATGGGAAAACTGTAGAGCAAAGACCAATGGCGACTGGAAAGAGCAATAGATGTCGAAGGACGCGATAGCAAGAGTGGGGGGCGGGCGGGGCAGTCGCGTCTTCTGGACTTCGAAGCCATCAAATGTAATTTGCAAAAATATTTACATTCAATAGAGCGAATCGAACGGATTTAGCTACCCACACTTCCACTTCCACCCAAAAACCTCCCATTCACTCCAGCAACCTAAGCAGATCAACTAAGGAATGAAAGAAAATGTTAGATTCAGCTGGGAGTTTCCTTAAAGCGCTTTCGCTGCAGGAGAAAAGCATATGGAATAAAATGACATATACGATATATTCATATATCTTATACTACAAACTTTAAGCAAATATTCGTATGTTGTTGTTGATTATTTGTTAAGATTTAATATTTATTTATATTTTATTAATTATTTATTTTTCTATAAAAATTTTCTAACTTATACAAGTCAAAGCTCGCACGAAATATTTAGGAAATACAGTGAGATCCTTTTTTTTTGGAACATGCTTTATATTTTATATAAAATTTCTCAATATATAATAGAAATTAAAAACGAATAAACTAACATATCTTTATCATTGTTGCTCTTTTGGTAGAATATTATTTTTGCTTTTATTAATAAATAATTTTCTAGAAAATTCTCTCACACATACAAATCAAATCTCGCATGAAATATATGAGAAATAAGTTGAGATCATTTTTCTGAAACATGCTTTATTTTATATAAATTTCTCAATATAATCTAAATATTATAATACCAGCGAAATCCAATCTGGGAACATCCTTTGTTAGTTTCATCACTTTTGAATTTGTTGCCCTTTCCTTTTGCGAAACTTTCATAATTCGCAGGCCTTATGGCATGTGCAAACATCGAAATCGACATTAGCAATTTGCATTTGCAATTTCCATCAGTTTTCAATCAGTTTTCCGGCGCAGCGCAGCTGCTTTTCATATGGCAATTAGCTTAATTCGATTAAAATGCAATGGAAAGTGGAAAATGCTTGGCGAAATGTGCAACAACGGGCAAACAAATATGGAATTAAATTGGCCAATTTTAAAATATGGTTAAAGCGAAAGGTTGTTACGTTTACCGTTGTTATTTGTCGCTTATAGATATATTATTCATGGGCTTTGTGGTCAGCAGACTATGGGGGAGGGGGTGGGGGAGGATGCTGGGAGAAAGGGACATTATTATGTAATGCGGCGAATAATGTGAATTCAATGAATGCAAATATCAATTTACTTTTAGCATATTAATTGAATTTTTGTATTTGTCGTGTTGTCTATTTGGACAGAGCACCCCGCCCGCACTACCTTTTTCCCTCTTACACCATTCTCTCTCTTACTCTCTCTCTCTCTCTCTCTCTTTGTGTGTCCCTTTCGCTGTTGTGTGTTTGCGCGGTAATTGAAATATTTATTTTTCATCTCAATTGCAATAATAAAACCGCATAGGACATTTTCCTGTACTCGTGTATGGCCGCGAGCGTTGGAAGGAAATGCCACAACAAACATGGCGGCAGCAGACACACACACATACGCACACACACACACACACTCTGTGAACACAAAGGTAATTGTCAGTTTGTTATATCTTTCTGTGTGTCGCATTCATTTTGTCATTTAGTACGTTTGCCAATTTGCCAAAATTTTGCGTTAATTATGAGCCAAAATCAGCGCGTTGCAAGAGTCTTTTGTTGCACACACACACACACGCTTTCCATCCCTCTCCCTCTCTCTCTTATGCTGTTAATTTGTTTTCATTTAGCTGCAAGCGCTAAAATCAACATATCACTGCAACTCAAAACAGACCAATGGCAAATTGATGTGAGATGAGGCGAAAGCAAAAGATTGGTACGGGCAGTACTCATATCAATTATGCCTCCCTTTTAGGGGGGGGAGTGTGATGAGAGGCACACAAAACAAAGAGTACAACTCCAACATCAACTCAAAACCAGCATCAAAATAATATGATATGATTGTGATGCTTTCTGGCCGCAAGCGCCAGCGAAAATTGCAAATTTTACTGTAAATCGAAAATTTCCCAATTATTAACTATGAAAATGTTGCAGATTACGCGATTTCTCTCCCTCGAAAAAAAAGATAACCGAACGAGATTACAGACTTACATCGGTTGATGAGACACTGGGAAAATGTTAAAAGCACTACATGGGAAATTCAATAACACATGTTCAAGGAACTGCAATAAATTTCCTACTAAAATTAAATAAGTACATAATAAAATGAATATTATATATTATTATAAAATATAATTTGCTGATACATATGAAATTAATTCTTTTCGATAATAAAAATTAAAAATAAATTAATATCATATCATATATTAAAAAAAAATAAATCAAAATAGTTTTAAAATAAATATATAATATATATCTACGTCTGCCCGTATGTCCATTTGTTTTTCTATCTACCCCTACGTCTTTCTGTTTGTATGAACGCCTATATCTCTGAGAATATAAGAGCTTAAGCCAAGAAATTTGGTTAGAGTACTCATATGCAGGGGAGTATCATTAAGATATATACTTAAGTTTAGCCACCTCTACCGACCCATAAATATAAACAAATTTAAATGACAAGTTTCATTTTAATGCTAAATCTTTCATTTCCGGCTTATACAATAATTAACACAGTGATAATTGATAATTATAGAACATAGCATAACATAACATAAACATAGCAACAATTTAAATCCATGATCTGTTCTTATAAGTTTTAATAGTTTCTTAAAAGTTTGCTTAGTAAAACATTTCGAAAAAACCCAATAAATCGGCGTTTATTGCATTTGCTATAATTTGCCATAATAATTTCGATAAATCGCTCAAAGCATTATCCCATTTTTGGCACACATATCAAATACCCGTTAATTCTTACATATAGCAGGAGGAAACTCCATTTCCATTTTGGGATTGTTTAACTCAGCATCGCGAGTCACATAATCCACAATATACCGCACTCTTTTCTCAATGTCCTGGCAGAGCAATTCGAGTGATTTCCCTCGACGGTGCTTAAGTCATAAGCAGCACAAAAGCCGCACATAAATAAACCGGAAACGGGTAGACGGTATAGGAGGAATAGAAGTAGACAGACATGGTTCCAAGGGGGTAGCTCGTATAAAAATGTCATCAAAAGCATTTAAAAATTGCAAACACGAGATGGTCGCATAATTCAATTTAACTCCCCCCAGCCAAGATATACGATATACTAAGTAGGCTAAGGCTGAGGCAAGCTGGAGACAAGCTCGTCCTTATTCCATGTGGAGATTTGCTGGAAGCAAGATTATGACGATTAGATTATTACGCATTCCTGGCGATTTATGCGATTAGACGTGGAATGAAAATAAAAGCCGCAAATAGCATAGGGGGAAGAGGAAGAGGAAATGCATCTCAAGGGTTGCAGCCGGCTTGAAATTCTCAACTCGTTATTGTTGCTTTTGCCTGGGCTGCCAGGAGGTGGGGTGGGGAGGTCTTTAGCGGGTTAGACGACATCAAAGCGATGAGCTCAGCTGCTACAGTTCTACTTTTACGAGTACACACTGAGATAAATCGGGGGCAAAAAATAAAAAAAAAAAAAAGAATACCCAAGTCATGGGATATTAAGAAATGCCAAAAGCTGAGGCAACCGGCAAATCATCTGCGGAATTGTCATCAAATTGAATGACCCCTCCCCCCCCCTACACCCTTAGCCATCCCCTCTCTAAGCTGCAACGCGTGGCTGAGTCTCATTTTCTTTTTTATTATCCGCCTTTATGGCCTCTTCAAATGTTTGGAAACTGTGGAAAAAAAGAGTAGAAAAGTAGGGAGGGAGAGATGTGGGGAAAAACCCTTTAAGGAAAATCAATCCATAGCCGGGTCGGCGGCCAAATTGAATGAGGTCAAATTTCCGAGCCGAGCTATAATTAGCACAGATGATAAACGAGGTCGATGCGAACTAAGCGAAATTTGATTGCAGCGGAAATTTAAAACATTTATTTAAGAAAATTTTTCAAAGAAATCAAACGATAGCGAACTATAAGGAAACCTCTTGGGTGACCCAATTATGAAAAGTGTTTCAAATTTGCAAGTTCAATTCAAATGGAACAGAGTTCGGGTAGTCTCGGCAATTGACTTATTTGGCTTCTGTTTCGAAACGAGGTTAACCCTAACCTCAATTTGTGGTCTGTTCTAGGGTTGTTTAATTTTTTTTTGGGTTCACTTTCACCTCCATCTTCCGCAGTTTTGCTGCATTTCTTTGGTTGCTTTGTGTCGCGACTATTTCTGCACGACCCGAGGGCGTTTTGCTTTTTCTCTTTCTTTCTCTAACCATCTCTCTCTCTCTCTCTCCCTCCCTCTCTCTTTTTCTGTGCCTTTGAGCCTGCTTTGATATCGTTTTAAATTAAAGAAATTGATTCATTTGACTCACACTTGATATTGTGAATGATTAAATTTTAAATCTTTAAATTTATAGCATGAAGTGTGCCATAAATGCTGCAGTGTGTATGTAGCATATTATAGTAAGTATATATATATTATGCAAAGCCGCTTTTCTTGACTTTAATTCGCAATTGAAACGAATTGCAGCCATTTATTGCAACTATTTCTACAGGCTTTGCCACACTCTCTCTTTCTCTCCTCTCTCTCTCTCTCTCTCTCTCTCTCTCTCTTTCGCTCAGCTCCTTTGTGGTCTTTTGTTGTCGAGCATTTAAATTACAAAATTGTCGTTCACATTGTGCGCTCTGGGCGTGTTAATAAATCGAGTGACTCTCATGTGGCGATAATTATGCCATTGATTGCTTAATTACAATGCATATGGCAACCCTGGCCGCTCTCATCCCCTCTCTCTCTCTCTCTCTTTCTTCCTGCTTGCTGCCTTTCGCTTAAAGCACTCGGCACTTTGCGTGCATTTCGTTTTAATTTAATTTCGTTCGCCCTTTTTGCGCTTTCATGTTGCGCTCGCCAAGGACACTTAGCAGTCGGTCGTCCTGGCGTGCCAGAGTTGCCAGCCTGCCTCCTGGGCTGGGCCGGTTTGACAGGCTGCCAGGCTGCCAGCCTGCTTGCCGCTCACTCGAGTGTCATTTGTGGCATGTGCAACAACTTGAATTATGCACACGAGTCTGAGAACTGTCAACCAGGCAAGACTGACGCCAAAGTGCCGCGAAGTATGCAACGCTTTGCGCGACCTTCAATTAGTACTACCAAATGCACTACCAAGTGCCAGCTGCATGGGTGTGGGTGTAGGGGGGTTAAGTAGAAACATATGTATGTACATCTTGAAATGCAGAAAAGGGGCATTTTAATATGATGAAAAGATGCTATCGTTGCGAGTTATCGATAGCTTGGGGAAATTTAAATAAAAGCACTATCGATAGTATTGATGCAAGCAATCGATAGCTTATATTATAAAAAATTTGTTAACTATAATAATGCATATAAAATGAATAAAATATGCGTCTATTTATAAAAAAATATTATAAAATTAAATCGATGCGAGTTTACGAAATTAGAATAAACACGATATCGATCCAAGTTAAAGATAGCTTATATTATTAGAGTTCTGTTATATATCTGCATATAAATATATAATATAATATAAAATGAAATAAATTTTTATTTACATATAATATTATAAAATTATATCGATGCACAATAGAAGAAAATTTCAACTATTTAAAATATAAAATACAATTTACTTAGCAAAGGGTATTTGTTAGTCAACTTGGCACTGATTTGCACTTTAATATCGATTCAGCTGTCTAATAATACCGATATAAATATGTATATATCAAATGATTTATCTGTGCTTGATGTGCTGTCATGTGCTCTTAAAACATATCAATATACGGTAAATATATTTAGCAGTTTCATTGTGCAATGCACTTGTAAATCGCTTGAACTAGCTATATAAACTATGTATATAAATCTAGTTAAGCTAGATTGTGTATTTATATGTATTTACAATTTTCCATTTCAATTTCCATGGCAACCCTGTCATATCCTGTTCATGGCCATCTCTAAACAGCATCCATTTCCCTTCGTTTCTCTCTCTCTCTCTCTCTTTACCTCTTTCTATCTTTCGCATTGGTAATTCACATTTCGTGTCATTTGGCCAACAACTAAACATTTACAAAATTTAATTAGGCAAACAGCGCGCTGCTCACTAACTAACCAATGCACTTACACACACACTCATACACACACTTACACACACACTCATTCACATACGCCTGGCAGCCATTTTGCGTTCAGTCATCGGGCAGGTGCTACGTCATTTAGTTAGGATGCGATGGCTTTTCAATATTTCCCAACACTGCTGCTGCTGCTAGTTCAATCATTCCATTGGCTTTTCGACAAGCTCACACACACATACGCACACACTCACACTTGGGCACACACACTCACACACAAATTTAGCACATTTGGTTTATTAAATAATTACGCTCTAATTGCAAAAGTGTCTGCGGTTGCCAGTCGGCAGCAGCGAAGCGAACAACAACAACAATAAATACACACACACAAACACACACTCATATACACACACACACACACACATAGACACACACACACTTGCAATCCCTACAAAATACTGTCCACAGATGAGAAATGAGGTCTACTTGCTGCGCTGAGCGGCTCGATAAGTGGCTGCTCACATCCAGAGGCGTATGTATGTCGGGGGGTCGTCGAGGGGGGCAGAGGCGTGGGCCGAAGGCTTTCTGATTTGGCTGCAACCAATCAACTTGATTGAGTGTACGTAGAGGGGGGGTAAAACAAAAAAAAAAGCACACACAGAGCTGGCCAAAACTGACGACCGACCGCGTTGACGAGTGCAATCAAACAGTGAACTCTGCCTAAGAAATTTACTCTTAAGATACTAAAAAAATACCTCAAAAAAAAACCATACAAAAAATCTTCAAATTTCTAGCCAGCCATATGCATTTAAAAAATGCAATATCAACTGCAAATAACTGAAATAAAAATTAAAAAAAAAAAGATATGAGAGCAAAGGTTCCCCCCACAACAGCGAATGAAATAAAAACAGTATAACAGAAAAATACTGAAAATACTAAAAACTAATACAACTGTAAAATATACCCCACCCAGTTCTAACCCCATTGTGGATTTTACAATGCGCTTTGATGTTTTAACAGGCGAATGAAAACAATTCGAGGAATGTGAATATAAATGAATATTTATTCATCTGCTGTACACTCACAAAATTGTTATTTTTGCTGGTATATACTGCAGCAAACTGCACTGAAAGGTTTAAGAACTGATTTTACAGTAGCTTAAAACATTTTAAGGGTGATTTAGTAACAATTTAATTAGTTCTACAAATTTCTGGGAATTAAGTGAATAAGCAAGTTTTGAATATATTTTATATTTACATATTATTGTATTTATTTTATTTTGAATATATATTTTGACTTCATATTATATAAGTATATAGATTCTTTTGAGTTTTGAGAGTATTTTCTTTAAATAGTTACACTTAAATTCAGTTAGAACTTAAAGTTTTTAAAGCTTCGCCTCTGTTTCGATATTTTTGTACTATGTATTTAAAATATTTGTGTGCCAAAACCTTTTCTTGGTATTTTTGCGTTATTTTTTAGTTTTTTAAATATTTTTAAAAAAAGTTCTTATTTACTTTTTTGTTTTTTTTTTTTTTTTTGAGTATTTACGTATTTGAGTGAAAACCTCTGCTTTCGTTAGTTAGTTTTTGTATATTGCCAACGCAGTATTAATTTGGTATTAAATTCAAATACTCATTATAAGCCTGCCCCATAAAATACCAAATGTATCTTTGAGCATTTGAAATGCTCAATAAATTCATCAAGTGGCATTACACACTGTACTTGGCACCAGAGACTGCCACGTACACCCTTCCTGGCTCCCTCCCCCCATCCTCCCTGGCGTCTGGACACTTGGCGGACAGTTACGTGGCCATAATTAAATGTCGACATGCAACGCTGTTGCAAAGTCAGCAGCAGCAGCAGCAGCAGCAACAGCGGCGGCAGTTGTGATTTCTAGGGGGGGTGGGCAAAGGAGCGCAGTCAGTTAACAGGCTAACAGGGGGCAAGCATGCATGCATGTGCGAGCGAGAGAGAGAGAGAGGGAGGTCGAGTTGGTTTGTTTCCTTCTTCTGCTTTTTTTTTTTGGCGCCTCTGCACGTAATGATGTAATAAAATCATTTCACACCTCATGAAATGTCGGCAATTTCCGTTGAAATTCGATTGAACTTCCGCTGGCGACGGGGCATGCAGTGCGACTCGCTCGCACTCACTCGCTGCCGGACTAGGCACGGCAGCTGCTGGGGATGATGCATGTACGTGGCGTGTATATCATTATATATCGTATATATCGGGCTGCATGGCAACTCAGCAGCAGCACGCCACGCACACACTCACACGATATGCCATACATGCTGACGTTTTAATTTTATTCCCTGGCACCTCCAAACGAGGGGGATACCCAAGGGGATGGCGGAGGGGGACGGGGAAACTACGAAAAATCCTTGACTTGAAATTGATTGAAATGATATTGCAAAGGCGTGCGCTGGCAATGGGCAGCGCGTGCGTGGGTCGCTTCGCTTCGATTCACCATGTCGCCCTGCGCCGCCTCTACCTCCCCCCCCCCCCACCGCCCCGTCTCGTCTCGTCTCGTAAAAACACAGGAAATCATTTCGTCATTCCATAAATTGTTATGTCGTAAATCTTTGCAATCAAACGGACGCACACACACACACACACACAAGCTGGCAAAAAGTAGCGCATCCGTTGGCCCAACATGTCTCTCTCTCTCTCCCTCCCTCTACTCATCCCTTTCTGTCTGCCTGCCTGCCATGTGTCCTTGAGCTGAATTCAGCTTGTGGCTTTGTGGACAAATTGTTTCCATGGCGGCATCGGCTCAACTTCATTGTAGCTTCTTGTGCTGTGCAGTGATTTGCCCAACTGGTCACAGATCTCCTCGACTCCGACCTCGAATGTTGACAGAGGCGTCTGTTTAACCCATGCGTGGTGCAAGGGGGTGCAATTGGATATAAGGGGAAATTAAAGAGAGCTCAGTGAACATAAGAAATTATGATTTGTCTTAAGATTTATTATATTTGAATTTATATTTGAATATATTTTATAATATTATTTTATTTTGCTAAAGAATTTTTATTATTTTAGAGTTCCATTTAATGCTGTTTATGCCTAGCCTAATGATCTATAACAATTAATATAATTTATTTAAGTTCGCATTATTCCACAGTTTCATTTAATATCAATTAATCCCCAACTTAATTATTATTAATAGTTAATATAATATTAATTAGTTTAATTTATATTTTCGATTGAAAATAAAGGGATAAAGATTGCAAATTATCTAAAAATGTATAAACTTATGCATCTTTTCTTTAAACATTTTTTTAAATATTTTAAGATATTTCTAAAGCTGCGAAACTTGTTTGCAGACAGACAGATTGATATAATACAATATATAAAATATATGAATGATAGATTTCAGTTGCCATATCGAATTTCAAATTAAAGTTCCCCAAGTCGATGAAAGATGATATAGTACACATGATAAAATGAGCTGCAATCTCTGCTCAGGTGACCAACTAAGGGTTAAGCTGCTGCTGGAACTTGTTGTGGAACAATAAACTAAACTCCATGTAGGTAGCACAACCTTATGCCGGGGGACACAGGTGTCAACAGGGCCCCCCACCCCTCCACAGGCCTAACTTCAGTTTTGGCATGTGAAGCACGTGCAGCACCTCAGCACAAAGGGAGAGGGGAAGGGGAGGGGGGCGTGGCCAGAGCCAGAACCGGAAGCTGCAGCCAAGTAAACAGAAAGCGACAAAACGGATGTGTAGTTCATAAATTTCGTCAACTGCCATAATAACAAACTCGACTGGAGATGAGAAAGAAAAGAAATGAACGAAAAAAAATAAAAGAGAGAAGAGAGAAAAAAGAAATTGACTTGTCGCATGCCCATAGATTACACAACATATCATTTTGGATGAAGGCCAGGCCGGGGCAGGGCAGGGCAGGACAGATCTCATGTTAGGTGCGAAGAGAAGCAAAGAAGCAAATGGATGCCTTGACAGGAAATGCCCTCGGTCTACCCTGCGCTCTCCTCCTCCTGCGACCTTGTGCCAGTTTCAGTTTCTGTTTCAGCTTCAGCTTCACTTGGGGCCAAGTCAAGTCGACTCCGTTGCTCATCATAAATATCGACAGCGACACCGCCCGTTTCCTTTGGCAGGTGAATTTGTCACACCCTCCCCTTGCCCCTTCCCTCCTCCTGCTGCCAGGTGAGTCTGAGCCTGGCCATGTCCTTGTCCAGGCACTTCCACCTGGACCATTAGTCAAAAGTGTGACGAACGAGGCGCCACAGACGTCGCCGCAACAAGGCAAACAACGTGGTGGAAAGAAAAAGAGACGCTGCTCCCCCCCCTCCCTGCCTGACTGGTGGGTTCCGGTTGGGACCATGTCTGGAACTACCCTTAGGTTGGACAATTTATTGACCTTTTTGTACAATTTTCAATCTAACGGAACTATTAAGCAGTTAAATGATAAATTATGCGCCACATGAAGATGCCACACAGGCCGTGAAAGCTTTTATGATGACGCACTTCCTGCGCACTGCGCCATCGAATACTCTCTCATTCCTGGCCAATCCCAATCCCGTTCCGGCCACACCAACACACACACAGTTCTACTAGCTGCTGTCTGGGACTCGTCTCTGGTCAACCGAGCACATTGGCGCTGCGGGGCGTGCGCTTCAATTGCGACTTTTATGGCGCATCAATCCTGTCTCCAGCTCCAGCTCCAGTTCCCCCTCCTGCTCCTGCTCCCTCTCCGGCACAGGCCGTTAACTTTTATTGATTTCAATGGGCCCGGATTTGCACAGTGATTGCCCAGGCTGGCCATGTTAGCTGGGGCTAACCAGGCAGGCAAGGAACCCTCCAATCCCATCCCCATCCCCCCAACCCACCCCAAGCAGCTCATAAAGTGCCCTCAACGCATTTGACTCAACCAATCGCTTTGTCTTGCCAACGCACTATCCTAGCGGTGAGTTGGGTCTCGAGGTGTCTCTAGCGTTGTCCAGGCCTGACATGGAGACTGAGCTCCGGGGCGGGGGGATCATTAAGTCAAGCACAGCCCATAAATAAGCAACACACACTCCCCGAACTCATCCAGACACAAAGCAATTGAAACTTCTGCGCTTTAAGGATTGAGCAGGTCCAGGCAGGTGTCCGGCTCAAGGAATAACAGGGTTATGTCTATTTTATGAAGTGAAAGCTTTGTATGATTATCATAATATTATTTGTGGGTTAGGTAGACGTCTTTTTGGAGGTTAGTGTGTTAAAACGAATGAAGAACCTGTTGAAGACTAAGAAAAGTGTTGAAATATGTATTATATACGCAAACAAAATTAAAAACCATTTAATGGAAAGATCTGTGAAGATTACTACAGTTTATATAGGAATCAATTAATTAAATGGAATCGATTGCTAGAACATTATTATAATATTAAGTATCTTACTATATTTAATAGTTTCTTAATACGCAATGAAATTTTATTTGATTATATTATATAACAAAAATAATTATATAACATTTTGTTTTCACTCAAATCATAACGATTTTTATTGAAATTTCATTACACTCTTTATAAATAAGATTTATAATAAATAATCGCTAGCTGGCATACAATCTAAGTTGCTAAATTAACTTGATAAATAATTTTAATTTTGCATTAATGCATATAGAAATTTCTTTTAAAACGGATTCAAGTTAAGATTCCAAAAGCCTTTTAAGTTTTGCTCTGCCAAAGATCTTAACAAGCTGTATGAATTTTTAAAAATAAATAATACCAGAAAATTAATTGATGTTAATAAAATGATTAACCGAAACTAAGCCTAACTTGTCTAAAATAATATGGCAGAACTCCCTGAAGATATATATAAGTTAAGAGTAAATATTCCAAATATTCTAGTTTTACTCAGAAAAAAGTAATATAATAATATATATAAAATATAATAATGTATAATAAAAATAATAATATATAAAAAAAAAAGCATCTATGGATCATATTATAACACAAACTCAAGTCACATTCGATTAACTTGCATCGAAATCCCATGCCAGAGCTCAGTTCAGCTCATCTCAATCACTTCGAATCGAATCCGAGCACCTTCTTCACTCGAGGGAGATACCTGACTAAGCTCAAGCTGTGTGTGAGTGTGTGTGAGTGCGAGCTAGAAAACAGATTAATTTATTTATCAGTCAGAGATGAAGTTGCGTTGTCATTCGGAATCAGAGATAAACATTTTATAGTTATGAGATTAGAACTGAAAATCCAACGAAGAAGAGGAGTGTGTGTGGGTTAAGCTGTTGACTCTTTGCCTCTCGCTTGCACAGGCAGAGAAAAGTGATGTCTCTCTCTCATTCTCCCTCTCTCTCTCTCTCTCTCCCCCTCCCTCTCTCTATCATGTTTAGTTGTCTTTTGATAACCGTTGCCCATTGTGCACGAGCCAGAGCTTCTCCAAGTGGTTTTAAAACGTATAAACATTATTGCGACTGCTCGTAGGGTTCCCTCCTGGTCTCCGCCTCCTGCTCCTGCTCCTGCTCCGCTCACAGTTCACTCGACTCAGCGCTGAGCTCTGAGCTGATTGCTCACTGAATGGAAAAGGAAATGAACATGTATGGGAAGGGGAAAGGGGCAAGGCGCAGTGGCTCAGGGAAATCGACAGTCGTGCAGGAGCAGCAGGGAAACCCCTTTTCCTGGCACTACCCCAGAGGCATTAAGTGCTATCGCTCTCTCTCTCTCACCCTTGGTACTGGCTGCATCCATGGAACTCACTTCGTGGCCGACTAATGCCGCAGCTTAGTGCGGCTCCTACAGCAACAGAACGCCGCCCCCTGTTCCTCTACAGACTCCTACAGTCTGCTCTTTCTCCTCCTCCTCCTCCTCCTCCTCCTCCTCCTTGTCGTTGGGTGCTATGTCTTCAGTCTGGCAATGTCTGTAATTAACATGGCATTCAAAGCCAAATCTCTGTTAGATTTTCCACATGTGGTTGCCGCGTTGAGTGGCAAATGCCGCAGCAGTAGCAGGAGCAGGAGAAGGAGGAGCAGGGAAAGGAACAGCAGTTGGAAGAGCAGAAGAAGCTAGGAAGAGTTAGAGGAGCAGGAGAAGCGGGAGGAGTAGGAAGAGCAGGAGGAGCAGGATAAGGAACAGGCGTAGGGGCAGCAGGAGTATTAGGAGGTGCAGGAGTAGTAGGAGGACCAGAAGGGGCAGGAGTATCAGGAAGAGCAAGAGTGAGGAGGAATTAACAGTCTGGGATCAGAGGTCAAAGTGCAAATGTCTTGAGTGCTTGAAGATTCGCTTTGCCCGCTCGCTCTGTCTGCCTCCAGCTTTAACCCGCTGCAGCTGATCGCATTTGGCACGCATGCAACATGTCAATTAATCAACAAAATGGCTGCCAAATTTAATGCTTTTTACAGCTTGCAGATCAAGCCGTACCCTCCCCCTTCTATCCAAGCCCCTGCCAGGCTGTCTTCTTGAATGGATTCAAAGCATTTTCATGTCACAAAAACGAAGCGAAAACTTTTCAACATGTGTTGGCAGCTTCCCCCCCCCCCCTTGCAGCTGCTCCCCGTAACCCCTTCTTGAAGCACGTAGAGGGAAAAAATCGTGGCAAAACTCGTTCAAAAGTTGTAGAAAAAGCTAAAAAAAAAACGGCTAAAAAGCAAGCTAGCAAAAAAAGTAGAAGGTGCCAAGTGGCAAGTGGCAGGTAATAATCTATGCATGTATGGCTGTCTCTCTCTCTCTCCCTCGCACACTTGGCAGCACTTTACATTTATTGTGGCAGTCGTGTCTCTGTGTGTGTGTGGAGGCAGGATCAGTGGCATGGGCAGGGGGCAGTCAGGGGGGTCCATTCGAAAGTGCCTGTCATGGCTGGCGAAACCCGAAAGCGAACTGTGCAAACAGTTCGGGCGACATGGCCACAAGTTCTAAGCTGTCTTAGTTGCTTATTATGCAGTGCTACCCGCCCTCATCCACATCATGTGAGTACTCACGTCTCGTCTCCCTCCTCCCTCCTCCCGCCGCCCTCGCTCTTTGCCTTTGCTGTCAAGTCATCGTGCAGGCCGCCCCCTCAGTGCGGAAATGAGCAGCTGTCTTGGGCTGTGACTTCTCCTTGGGGCCGCTACTTGGCTCCTTCACTTATCCCACACACACACGCAGAGCGCATTCAAGTTTAAGCTTTCGAAGTGCCACGCCCACTGCCTACAACTGCCTCCGCCTCTGGGGGCCACTTGTGCTAAGTAGTCGCTGCAGCAGCAGCAGCAGCAGCAGCGGAGTGCAATGAAATTTTAGCTGCACTCGCCTGGGGCGCAGCTACTAAGTCAAACTCACATACACTCTCCCCTCTGGCTATCCCTCTCTTTCCTCCCTCTCTCTCTCTCTCTCTCTCTCTCTCTCTCTCTAGTTCTGTCTCCCTTTGGCACATGCCAATGCAGGCACAGCAACAGCAGCAGCAGCAGCTACAGCTGGGTCTGCCATTTTTTATCATCATTTCCGTAACTCGTTGACAAACGGAAGCGTCGAGCCGTTCAGACAGTGCCAACTGAAAGGCAGCATACACACACACACACTCACACTCACACACACACATACTCACACACTCGTTCACACACTCACTCGCACACTCACACGCAGACACCCGCACGGAAATGACCGAAATGGCAGCCCATTCGCATTGCTTATAATATTTCGCTCAAACTGCACTTGAAACTACTTTTCCATTTTCCATTTTCCATTTACCGTTCTCCATGTAAAAGCAACGTGTGAAGCGCCCTTCAGCGCCCACCCAAAAGTTCTCATACTGATGTTTTCCAAAGAGTCTCTCTCTCACTCTCTGTAAACTAATATGACTCGAGTAAAACTGAAACTACAAATCGTATTTTTCCTCAAACGCTCTGAGGCCGGCCACAAATAGCTGGCAATATGCTGGGATAAGGTATGAAAAAAAAAAATATATAGGATGAAGTAGAAATGTTGTTACTTTATAAGCCATAACAAGAGGTACAAGTACTGACAAACACAACTGTTAAAATGTTTGCCAAAGCTGAGAAATGTTTCGCAAAAAATCTCAAGAAATTTAAAAATAATTTGTATGCACATTTTTGAATATTTTGTAAAAATATTTAAACCCTTGACTAACTAACAAATGTATTTTATTTTTAAAACTTAAACATATTCTGAGCTTGTTCAAATTTTATAGAATTTTTCTATCTTTGAAAAAGTATTTTTAAATATTTATTTAAAATGTACCCAACGCTAGAGCTGAAAGAAAAAAATTTCAAAAGTAATTTGAGTTTTTTACTAAATTTAACATTTTAAACTATTTTAAGGCATTCATTTTCTATTTTTTCATATCGTAAATATTGTTTATGAGTAAAATAAAATTATAAAAAGTCGTATTTCTAAAGCACACAGAGAGCAAGAGGGAGAGAAAGAGAAAGTATTAATGATCATACTCAAGTCTAAGTCTCCCTCTTTCTTGGTCCCTCTGCTCTTCCTTTCTCTCTCTCTCTCTCGTGCTCTCTCCCTTTCTCAGTCGTTTTTCATTTCTTTACCTTATACACTGCTTATACACTCCCCACACACTCAGCAGCTACTCAAACTCGAGTAAATTGTTAATTTTCTTCGATTTTTTTTTTTTGCGGACTCTTTGCCTGGTCTGCTGCTCTCGAAGTCATTTCACACAGTTATCCAGCTACTTGCTGCCCATTCGTTTTGGCCATCAACAACAACATGCTGCCCACCCCTTTGCCCACTCTCTGCTACCCTTATGACCCCATAGGACTGGCATCGGCATTCACGATTTTTTCGCATTGACAGCAAAATTCGAAATATATTTGCCCAGCATTTGCCGCCTGCCACGCTTTACACCACAAATTGGGGAAAGAAGAGAAGGAGGGAAGTAGATGGCTTTCAACGGGTCTCTCTCTCTGTCTTTCCCTCTCTCTCTCTCTATATCTCTCTCTCTCTCTGCCCTGTTGTCCCGGCCAGCTGAACTGGCGCTGTTTGCTTTACAGCTTGGCACGTTGTGAGGCTCTTGGAATGTTTTTACTGCTGAATGGGTAATTTAGTATTTGGCAATTAGCTTTTGCTTTCGGCCCAGTTGCCCAGTTAGCCAGTTGGCCACTTGGCTACCAGTGCACAGTTCTCTTTTGTTTTTCATAGTTTCTCTCTCTCTCTCTCCATGTCTCTCTCTCTGTGTCGACTCGTTTGTTTGTTTATCTCTTAAATTATGCAGTCGTCTATTAAGTGGATAAGATTTATGTGGCAAAGAGTGAAATGTTTTTCCATTTTCATGCCATGCCATCCCCAACCAGAGGCTTGTAAATTGTAGATTTGCTTAGCTGGTTGGCTGCCTCATCGATAGCTGATGATGACGATGATGATGATGATCTACAGCCACATCGAGTGCTTGGTTCCCATTTTGCAGTAATTGTTTTCCATGTGTTGTTCTTTCATTTGGTTTGCGCTTCATTAAATATTATTGAAATGCAGCAATTAATTGCGTAATTGTTATTTTATGTTACCACAGCAACAGCAGCACTTCAAGCAAACAACAACAACAACAACAGCAACGATGAAGTCGTGCTGCCTGCGGCCATTTTGAAAGGCACCGCCAGCGGCCATTTTGAACATTTGCACATTAAATTAAACACAAATAGCTGCGTAAAATTATGCTACATAAAATGCAACTATCCAATTAGCCGGATAAATCAACAAACTCGCGAAAATTGTCAACAATGGAAGTAAGAGTAAAAACGTGCTCGACCCACTGATACCCTACGTCTTATAGAACTCTTTCAGCAGTCTGCAGAACACAGGCAGCGTTCTAAGAAAGTATTTCTTTAATAAATTATTTTTTTTTGTTAACATATTAATTTAATATATTATACATATAAGAAGGAGCTTATGCCTCAGCTGCAGAAAATATACAAATTTAAAAAAAAATTATGGATTAAGACAGACTTGGGTATGGAATAACAAATTTGAACTATGCTTCATCTTTATAAAGCAAACAGTAAACTTTATACGAAATTTTCATAGCTCTAGCTCTTACAGTGCCTGACTTTAGCGTGTTCATACAGACAGCTAGGGAAAATATGCCTATTTACTTGTCTGTTGTTGCTAATACTGCCTCTGCTGACCATAATAAAAATTCTTATGAATTTATATACCCCTTTCTGGTCTATTTGCCATGTTCGAAGAGCATATAAACAGTTGAAAACATTTGAAATAATAATAATAATATTAATAATAATACAGCGTTAGCTAATGAAATTGTGCAAATAAATAAAAACGCATATTGCACATTTTAATTAATTCATTTCAGTTAGTGTCATAAAATATCAATGAAATATAAAATAGTTCCAACATTTTCCTCGTCTTCTTCTTTCAGTTGTGCCCACATTACGCATACGCCGTGTGGGTCGCGCGAGTTGAGCGATTGCTTGACAGGCTTTGGCGCTGTGAACCACAGCACATGTCCATGTATTTGTACAAAATGTGTGGCTGGCTCATTGCATTGGCGGCACACTAAATCAAAGCCAGCAGAGGAGCAACAGGAGGAAAAGGGGGCAGGGCAAGTGATTGCCGGCCAGGAAGTAAATGGCGCCAGCCTTGGGCCTGGCCATTTGTCAAAAGTCAACAAGCGCGTTGACAACTGGGCAGGGCTCAGGCCTCGCACTTAGTAAGTGTAAGGGCAGTGGGGGGAGGGGTAAAGGGAGGTAAAGGGGCGCAGCAAAGCGATTTAATTTCATTATTAAACAATGTGGGGCGACAAAGTGGCAGCAGCAACAGCAGCAGCTGATTTCATTTATGAGCAGCTCCATCAGGCAGCAGAGGCACGCGATGAACTTCTTCCCCTACACCCTACCCTTCCCCCCTCCCTCACTCGTATGTAGTACTGAACAAATTGCCAGAGCAGGCAACACGCAACTGTTCGCCAGCTTGATGCATGGCACAGGAATCAGGTAATTAAACAATATGACAGCAAATGTTGCAGCACTTGCAGCGACCAACATGTTGTATGGCCAGAGGGGTAGGTCGGGTACTTGTTAACAAACTCTCAAGTTTTTCAAGCTTTCTAATTGCAAAACTGCCTAATGCACTCGCATAATTCAAGAAATGAAGTCACGCTCCTGATTTATATGCGGCCATTTGAAAGTGACCTGACGCCGCCGCCGCCGGCTTAAGCCGTTTACATAATTTATTGGCAACACTTTTGGGCCTGCTTCTGCCAGTTCGTCAGTCCCTCTATCTCTCTCTCTCTCTCCCTCTAAGCCGTAAAATAAATAATAATCCAAATAAATGTGTAGCAGGTTTGCCAGGCAACCTTCTTCTCCCATTTGGGGCGTGCGCGTTAATTGACAGTAATTTTATTAGGTAAATGAGGCCAACACGCTGCCCACGGAGCCCGCTAGATGGCGCGCCTGATTTAAGAGCACCGTAAATATTTAACAAATGATTCGCTTTTAATGAGCTGGAAAAGTGCAAATCACTGCCGGCTTTTACAGCCCCCCGTCCCTCTTGCCCTCTTGGTTATGTCCTTTTTTCTGTTTTTTTTTTTTTTTTTTTTTTTTATTTTTTTTGTGGATGAAAGTGAAAAAATGCAATAATTAAAAGTCGGTTAACGGAACAACATCCAATTAACCTGGCAACAGCATTGACGGCTTTGGCCAGATCCATAAAGGATCTGCACAATGTTATATTAATTATCATACAAACATCGGCATTATACCGACCCACAGAGGGCGTCAAAAGCGACGCTCTATATATAAGCATAATTCCCCGTCTGAAATTAAGCTGCGCGTGCAGCTGATTAATTTCGTTTTAATTACGTTTCTTTTTTTTAATATTTATTCCCTCCCCCTTGTGAATGAATATTGAATAAGTTAATAGAAACGTGCGGGGTTCTTAAATTTAATACTAAATAATTGTGATTTTAATGTATTTCAATTGGAAATGGATGGATAGATTAGGAATATGTGAAACTGTAAGAAATTCTACTCTCTGTTCTGCCTGTTTGGTTCATTGTATTACCATATTGTGTGTTACTTTTCGACAGATAATATATCTTTTCCCATCTACTTTGCTTCTTTCATATTTGTCTCTTTCTCTCTATCTTCTGTCTTTTTTTATGGTTACTCTATTACGATTTTCTTCGGGTGAAGCAAATTAATTCATGGTTTTAGTTCTAGAATAGAATGGCTTAATAGTATTTGCAATTTAAAATATTCAAAAAAAATTCCATTTTTGTTATTTTGGTAATGGTCCCCCTGTAATTTTTTCAGAAATTTTTTTTCTTAAAAATTTTAAATCGCCTGCTTTTACTTTTAATCGATTGCGGTGGTCAAAATAGGTATAAAACAAGTGTTTAAAATTGTTTTAGAGAATACTTCATTTTTGAACAAAAATCATGTCAAATTCGACTAAAAAATTTGACATGTAAGACTCTTGATAGGACCAGTATCCACACTTTCCTAACCTCATAACTTTCTTAAAAATCACACGATTTTCTTCGGGTAACGCATTTTATTCATGGTTTTAGTTCTAAAATAGAATGGCTTACTAGTATTTGCAATTAAATATATTCACAAAAATTTCCATTTTTGTGATTTTGGTAATGGTCCCCCCTCTAAATTTTTCAGAAATTTTTTTTCTTAAAAATTTTAAATCGCCTGCTTTTACTTTTAATCGATTTCGCAGGTCAAAATAAGTATTAAACAAGTGTTTAAAATTGGTTTTGAGGATACTTAACTTTTGACCAAAAATCATGTCAAATTCGTCAAAAAATTTAACATGTAAGACTCTTGATAGGACCAGTATCCACACTTTCCTAACCTCATAACTTTCTTAAAAATTACACGATTTTCTTCGGGTAATGCATTTATTCATGGTTTTAGTTATAGAATAGAATGGCTTAATACTATTTGCAATTAAATATATTCAACAAAATTTCCATTTTTGTGATTTTGGTAATCTATCTATCCTTCTGTAGAGTATTATTTCATTTTTGTCCCATATGCATTCCATCTATCTTGTGCTGCCATTTTCTCTTGTCGTCTTCCTATATCTCTCTATATCTTTGCTTGCTAGGGATATCTTCCTCTTTTAACCTAAAATATTAACCTCTATACTTTTTTCCATCCCCCTATCTTTTCCCAATCCTGTCCCCCTATCTTATCTATCTATTCTTCCATTTCTTCTGCCCACCACTCTGGCTCATTGTCTCCATTAATTTCTTCTGCTTTCAGTTCCTTCTTCCTCACTACCTTCTGCCAGTTTTCTCAAGCTCGCTCTCTTCCTACCTCTTACTCTTTCTCTTGCTCTCCACCCCTCTCTCTCTCTCCCTCTCCTACTTCCCTCAACTTTTACTGCAGTCTTTGACTTCTGTGCCGTAAGACATGCCAATTGCATCCCCGTCCAACTTCAGTGACCCCCGAAAAGTGCAGCGCACTAATACCAGAAACAATGGCACTCTTCCCTCTCTCTCTGTCCCTCTCTCTCTCTCTCTCTCTCTCTCTCTCTCTCTCCCTCTCTATTCGGCAGTTGGCAAGCAAGGCGGGCCGCCATTTGCGATTGTTGTCAGACATTTTCATGCGAGCTCATAACGTTTTATGCAGCAAATAAATTTGCATGTTGCACTTTTGAATAATCGTCGCCGTTGACAAACAACTGGCAGCCTGGGAGCCTGGCTGCCTGGCAGCCAAGTCGTTCGCCTGGAAACTCAACTGATCCTCCTCCTTCCTCATCCCTTTTACAGCTATAAAGCAAAACGTACGCGACAAGCTCAAATCGTAGCTGGAGCAGGAGCTGGAGCTGGAGCTAGAGCTGGAAGATGATGCTGCTGCTGGTGTGGAATGTCATGGCTTGGCGCCAGCTGGCAGTGGCAGTGGCAGTGGGGTATGGCCACCACGCCCACTTGCATGCAAATTTGCAGCTCGCCTCAAGCGACCACCAGACACGTAAATTTTGGCGGGCGCACGCAGACTTGACGACGACGACGACGAGGAGGAGGAGGAGGATATGAGAAGGAGACGTGTAGAGGACAAGCATGGGCAGGATGACGATGACGATGATGACGACATCCTTGCATGAATGAAGCGCCCAAATGAAATGCCATTAATTTGGCAAATGAATGTGGTTGAGTCTTCCTACAGGCTCCCCACTCCCCCATAGATTGCCTGACTTGGCAGTGGAGAGATGAGATGAGGCGAGGCGAGACGAGGCGAGAGATGAGTCGAGACAGCTTCAGTACTGCGACTGCGACGTCCCGTCAAGCGCTTTGCCACTTGGCAGCAATTACCCGACAAGTGTAAGCAAATTTCACTCTCGTTTGACTGCCCCATCCTGCTCCTCTCTCGCCTTCTCTCTCTCTCTCCCACTCTCTGAATACCAGATATACTCATAATAACTGAGATGTGAATCATTTAAAATTCAGTTGCGCGTCAGCTGCGCGGTTGGCCGCACTGCATCTGAAGAATTAAAGAAATATGTGCAGTATTTATTATTGCACGACTTTAGTATACTCATTAATGCGAGTAGAAAGAAAAAACACTGAATAATACACAATATGAACTTTATTTCGAGTGCCTAGAAGTATGCAATGTTTTTTTTAATTACAACATTATATGGAAAGTAATTTTGTATATTTTCTTGTATCATCTATACTTGCTTATATATTCTATATTTTATAGTTTTTTTATTCGTAGAAAATTATGCTTCAGGAACTGAACAGAAAACAAAAAAAGACTGTTCAATTTGGAAATTCCTAAAGTCATATACGTTTTCTGGAGAATTTTAAATGTTTTGGAGTTTTAAAAATATATTATGTTTCGTAAACTTAAATTGTCACCCTATCAGGCAACTACCCTGCACATGACTTTCCATTGAGACACAATTGATTTAGTGACCGTCATCATTTTACTATCTGCCCATATATCTCTTTATAGCGCTTGTCTGCAGTTGCGTCTAATAAACCCGCATACGACGGATTTTCATTATATGCGATACCGTCACCGAGAGAGAGAAAGAGAGAGAGAGCGAGAGAGAATATCAAATTAATTTTTGTGCTGAGAAAGGCAGCTCAGCTGAGTCAAGTTACGCCTCCCTCACAACTCCCTCACATCTTCCACACAAAAAACTGCAGCGTTGTCAGAAGAAATTCTTCGTAGCTGCACGGTCCATTTCCACGCTCCCTACCACACACTCTCTGCCTCTCTCTCTCGCACTCTCCCTCTTTGTCTCTCTCTCTCTCTTTCTCTCTGGTCGAAAAAAGAGAAACTCGAACGTTCGCCCATAAAATTTCAACAAAAAAACATAAAGCTGATGGATTTACGAACTCGGGGGCCAAAACACTCACTTGAGCCTGAGCTGAGGAGGTGCTGAGTGGTTGAGTGGGTGAGTGGTTGCCAGTGGCGGGTACGCTAGGGTGCGAGGGGGTCCTGTCGAGGGTGCTGCAGCCAAATAATAATAGTTTTTCACTTGTTCCGTTGACCGCCGTCAGTCGAGCGTTGAGTTTATGTGACAAACGTGACTCAGGCGACAATTGCTCGGCTTTTCGGCTGCTTCGCTCTCTCTCACACACTCCCTCTAGCTCGTTCTCTCTCGCTCGCACTCACTACATAGCAAACACTCGAGGCATCGCCTTTTTATGGCCACACAATAAAGCGAGCAATTGAGCGTCTTAAAGTGTCGCCCAAGTGCATTTAAATCACACACTTTGCGACCATTTGCCGTAATTTGACTTTAAATGTTATGACCCCCGGCGTAGCAGACCGGTCTCCGGTTCCTCCCTCCCCTCCCCATGTCTGCACTGTCCTCTCTGCACAGTTAGTTTCCTAGTTGGTAAGCCATTTTATGATCGTGTCTGTCGCTTACAACTGCCGACTGACACATAAATTTGATGTACATGTCGATTATGTGCCGAGAACGACGCAGTCAGCAGTCGCCGGACAGCCCTCCCTTCCCGCCTCCTAGCCATCCTCAATGACCTTGTGTATATTACCCACCCCCCCTCCAACCCTCAAAAAATTGAGGCCATCAAAATATGCAAAATGGTCGCGGCATTCGCTTAAAACATTTTACATTTAAAATGCTGTGAAAATAAAAACGCTTCGCAATTGATTTTTGCTGTCCATTCGAACAGCAACAACAACAATAAAATTAAACACAAGCCACAGCGGCGGCCATAAAAACTTGCATTACACTCCAACGATTTATATGTGTTTTAATACCCTGTAGTTAAAAAATATATAAAATACAATCCACGCCTCGTAAGCGTTTCCATTCGAGTACGCGCTGAGCGGTTTTTGTTTGCAATGAGCTCAAAAAAATGTGGGGAAAGCGCTTGAATACTTGGCAAATGAGATAGAAGAATATTTCAGTTAATGGAAAATATATATTTAAATTATGTTATAAGGTGATTTTTCTTGCAGGAGACACATTTGTAGGCAGGTAATGGTTTCTTGTTCATTACTATACGAACTCAGCTGAAAAGTAGGCAATGGTTTTTGCTCAATTAATTGCTAGGCGCATGCAACTGAATTTATTGTACAGCTGAAAAGTAGGCAACAGTTTTTTGTTGCACAAGTAGTTATTTTATTTTCTGACATTTTTATAAAGTTTTTATTTAAGATTAAAAATTTAAAAATTGAATTGAGTAATGAAAAATAAAATTTTAAAATTAATTAAGATTATAAATTTTTAAATTTAGGCTGAGAAATATAAAACAAAAATGACCGATCCAGCATTTGCTGCAAAGGATTGGGGGAAACCCAGTAAAACCCAATCATATAATTTTCTTGGAGTTGCACTCTTCTTTCCTCCCACTGTCTATTCGCTAAGGATCTAACACTTTTCTAGGGCATCTGACAGTCTCTCAATCCCCTGGCCTGCTTGGCTTTATTGAAGTGCCATGTGCTACAGAATATTCTGCTGCATTACACATTGAAATCGCTGGCTTAATATGCTAGTTATAAAATTGCACACACCATCACCGCTGGCCACACACACACAAACAC
The DNA here is from genome assembly GCA_018901885.1 of Zaprionus kolodkinae. Classification (NCBI taxonomy): domain Eukaryota; kingdom Metazoa; phylum Arthropoda; class Insecta; order Diptera; family Drosophilidae; genus Zaprionus; species Zaprionus kolodkinae. The sequence continues at coordinate 5,215,079 of JAEIFM010000508.1, forward strand.
ACACACACTCTCCAGGGACACAACGAGTGCACAACAAAAATAAAATATATATGTATAAAATAAAATGAAAGCGAAAAAGGAAAATGAAAAAAAAGTGAGTGCGGCAAAAAACCCAAGGCAAATAAATGGAAACACAGCAAACGCTCAACCCGAGTGTGGCAAAAATTAAAAATCACCCATGAGCATAATAAAACAAGTAGGAAATTGAAAGAAAAAAAAAAACTATTTGATCAACGACTGTTCAATACACTCGAGAGCAAATGAAAGTTGCGCCGAAGCTCAAAGAAGGAGAGAAGAAAATTTCAAATATTTCAGTGTATGGCAACAATTCCAAAATATGATGCGGAATAAATGAGAATTTTCCACAGCAATGCGGCAGAGCTCAAGCAAATTAAGTTTAAATATATAGATAGTTCTTATACACGTTATTATTATCGCAGGTAAATGATTTATATCTCTCATGTATTTAGCTCACATTAACGCATAAATCTCTCTGCTCTCTGAATCGGTTACATATTTCACGACAAATTAATAACATCCGCCGCAAGTTGATAATTAAAATCGAGCGAAAAATTTAAAAATTAAAATAAATATGTTTTATAGCCGACAGGCATAAAAACATTGACCATGGTAGCGTCGTGGGTTGGTATTGTAGTAGTATTGCGTTGCATTGCCCCACTGTGCAGCTGTGTAGCCTACACAGCCGGAGGCGTGTGGGATAAGGCATTGCTATTGCTGTTGTTGTTGTTGTTGTTGCCATTGAGAAGTCATTTGTGCACTTGACAGATAAACAGAAGAGAAGATAAGGAGAGAGAGGGAGAGAGAGGGAGATATAGAGAGAATCGTAGCCAATATGCCAGGAGCCTTAAGGCGATCAATCAGCCCAAAAATGGCCAAACAGACGAGTCTATATATGTACTGTATGTGTGTGTATCTGTCTGTGTGTGTGTGTGCGTAACTGTAGTTTATAGCACATCTGTAGCTAATTTGGCAGCCTTTAAAATGAGGCTTGCAATAAGCTGACCAACGTCCGCTGAAAGCAGCAAACCGACGCCGGCTGCGCTGTCACTTTGCGGACTGCGACGGCGAATATGTATGCGGATGTGGACGTGGATGTGGATGTGGATGCGTATGCGGCCGCTTAAGTGCCTGCCAGGGCTATAACAATATACAACAACAACAACAACAACTGCCGCTGCCCCTGCTGCTGCTGCCGCTGCTGCTGCTGCGGCTGCTGCTGTAACTACAGCGGCATCGGCGGCGTCGGCTACAAAAGCCGCTGCTGACATGCCGCTTATTATTTATGTATTTTAATAACAAGCAGACGGACGCCATTGCCACAGACAATGGCGGATGCGCAACAAAATGGCCGCCGGTTAATGCGACAGCTGCTGTGGCCGAGGGGCAGCAGCAGCAGCAGCGACGGCGACGGCGACGCCGACTGAACGCCACAAAGTAAAAGACTCCAGCTGTAGCAGGCAGAGCAATCGCTGGCTACGGCTTTAAAAACGATAAACAACAAGTATGCATGCTGCTGGCAAGCGGGATGCAACAGTAGATACCCTGTAATTAACAAAATTAAATAGTGTTTTACTGGGAATAATTTAATTTTTATAAATGATTTTTTTTTTAACTATTTAAACCATATTGATGATTGTATACCATTTTAATCATAAATTTATTAACTTTTCGTTTAAATAAACATACATATTAAATTTTATATTGCTTCGACTGCCTGTTTCAGGTATTTTGATTCATTTTTGAGCAATTTAAGCTCGATGAACAACACTTTAAATTCTTCTTCCGTTTAATTCTTGGAATAATAAGGTTTCAATATAATTAAGCATATTTAAGCATTTTCAGCTGTATAGTAACTTACATAATTAATTTAATATTAACAGAGCTGTCTCATACCGAGATTCAAATGGATTTCTTAAAATAAAAACAGGCTGAAGAATGCTAATTAACTAATATTCTGAAATATATACAGCTCTCTATATTAAGTTGCATCAATCAAATTGTTGCAGATTCCGAGCATTATTATAAAACATGTACATCATCCTTAGATGCACATAAAAGCACACATATCGCATTGCATAAATGCATTCCTTATCGAAACAGAATTTCTAGTAAATTTCAAACTGAAAACTTGAATGAACTGTGCAGTAATCACACAGTCTTTCAAATAACCATAGGGTATAATAATAATAAAGCGCAAACGTTGCTGATGATGGTTTTGAGTGAAGATGAAGGCCCTGCCCTGGCTTGATGGGCAACAATTTTGAGGTTTCTGTTGTGGCTTAAAGTGGGCAAAAACTTAAAACGTTCGCAATTTAATTGAAATGTTATCCACTTGAGTCACAGGGATGTGGATGCATTTAAAAGTATTTAATATACACACAAACACACACACTGGCATAAATGCCCGGCTCGAGCTCGAGTGCCCCCTTTGGTGCTCTCCACTTGCATCTGCACTCGCTCAGGCACTCAATTGCATAATTAATGCGTTGAGTTTTACATTTACATTTACAATGACGACGACGACGACGATGACGATGATGATGCGCATTAAGTGGGCGTGGCAGAACACAACAGGCACACCCAATCGGGAGACACACACACATATATACTTATATATATATATATATACACATATATATCGCCAAGCTGAGCCAATGCCGTAGCTGTTGGCTTAATGAAATTATCATTTTCATTTGAGTTTCATTGTCTCGAGGCCCCAATGAAATTTTCAACGCAAATTAACGAGTTGCCATTGCAGCCGGCGGCAAGACAATTGCCAGCACAGATCGCATATAAGACACATTTTAAATTGTGTGTACTATTTATAATCTATAGAAAGGTAAAAGTTGCTGTGGCCAAATCCGATTATGCACTTGCTCTCTGAGCTTAATTACGCCATATCAATAATTAACTCAAGCAGTTTTGCACTAATTCGATTTGCCTGCAACTTTGGCAACATAATTACACAGAAATATGGTATGTGTGAGGTGTGTGTGTGTATTTTCCAATGGCATTTCACTTTTATTTCAAGGCAATGTCAGTAATTTAGCAGAAACCTTCTCTCTCGTGCTGCTGCTGCTGCTGCTGAAGTTGCTCATTAAGCTGCCGCCCGAAAGTAGGCAACGTTTATTTTGCGCCTCTCGCTGACGCAACAAATGAGCAACAGTCGACTGCGGCAGCAACTGCGACGTCGCTGCTGACGTTGTCAACTCACGCACAACGATTCTATAAGTTACCCCCCTCGCATAAACCAACCCCCCCCCTCGACTCTCTCTCGCACAGCACCTGCAGCTAAAATATTGCATAGAAATTAAGCATACGCAGCGTGTGACGCTGCTGCGAAGCTGCGGGGCTGCGTTGCTGCTGCTGCTGCTGCTGTTGTTGTTGTTATTGCAAGCTGCAGCTGCTGCAGTTCGCTGTTGTTTATTGTTGTTGCTGCTGCTGCTTGTGCTGGGGCGTTTTTAATGAGCGGCACAGCAACCTCCCCGTTCCCCCCATACCCTCCAAAAAAAAGAAGGAATTTTGTGTTGCGCTTCATCGTCGATGCTCATGCATAAACATGCTGTGCCAGCAGAAGGGCGGTGTTGGCGGGGAGGGCGTGGCATATTTTAGTCAGCCTCAACAGTTGCCTGATTGCATATATCTGTGTGTGTGTCCGTGTGTGTGTGTGTGTGTGTGTGTGTGCGTGCAGCATGACAACGTTGCCATAACATTAATTTTGTTAATTAAAAGTTTCTCTCACGGCTTTGAAGTTTACTGCCAGCTGCATGCCATCTCTATCTCACACTCTGTCCCTCTCTCTCTCCCTCTCTCTCTCTCTTTTCCAGTCCCTGTCAGGCTGGCGGCCTTGTAACACTCCACAGCAGCCACAGCAGCATATTCTAGTCACTCAGTTAGTTTGTCACTCAGTTAGTTTTGCACCTGCAACTGTCACCTCTCACCTGATCCCTTTAACCCTTTGACCCTGCTGCCCCCCTCTCCCCTCTCCCCTGCTGCTGCTGCTGCTACTGCCACGCGCCACTGTCGGTGTGCTTGGTCAACCCAGGCTAAAGCAACTTTTACTTGCCACAGGCAACTTCAGCCTGTTGGCGGCTCACTTTGTGCCTCCTTCCAGCTGCCTCCTGCCGCAGCTGCTGCTGTTGTTGCTCCTGCAGTTATGTTATTATTGCCATTGTTGTTGTTGTTGTTGCTGCTGCTGCTCCTGCCCACAAATCTGCAAAATGTTTTGTGCAAATTTCAAGTGTTTACATAGCCGCAAGTTTGTGGCAAACTGTTTTCAGGTCATTTCTGGCATATAATATAAATAATTATTTGTGTATATAATAAATACAGATATTCAAAAGATCTTAGAGCTGTTAAGTCCCAAGAATTACTTGTAAACCGATTAAATAAAATGCAGCTCAATCCAAGCAAAAAGCAAAAACAGTGTTGCCTACTTCTGGGCTGAAGTTAAAAAAGCGCCATAAGCGCTTAAGATACTTCAAATATTGTAAGTATTACATAAATACAAATGTAATAAATATTTAAAATAAGTTTAAAATTAATTCTATGCTTGATGCTGCCTAAAACGTTATTGGTCTTCTAAATAAACCATATACATATATCACAGACTCGTTTTAATGCTCAAAAGCATTGCCTACTTTTAGGGCTGCGATTTAATTAACTTCAATTAAATCAACGCACTTTACGTGCTCTTTAAATTTCACTCACATTATTTATATGTTTTTTTGCACTCAAATCTTATTTTGATTTTTACATTTTATTTTTAATTTGTCTATTTTGATTTGCATTTAATATAATTTTTTTTTGCTTTCACACCGGAAGCACGTGAAGTTGGCTGCGCCTGCCAGCACATGCGATAAATTAAAAGCGGAATTCAGGTTTAATTTGCGTCACACATATTTACGCTATTCTGACCCAATTTCAAGCGTTGATTTTGCATAAAATTCTTTGTGCTCAGTTCGAGTTGCAGTTGTTGTTGCAGTTGTTGTTGTTGTCGTTGTTGTTGTTGTTGTTGTTGCTATTGTGCACGTTTATTGCCTTTGACATCGTTACAATGCCATCGACAGCTTCCGTTTTTGATTCTTTTCAGCTTTCAGCTTGCTGCAAACTTTCGACATTTCGCTTTGTTGTCAAAAATGTGTACTATACTATATAATATAGTCTACACATACGTGTGTGTGTGTGAGTGTGTGTGCATACATTTTGCAGGCATGTTTTATGAGCTCCTTTGGCACTCTCTGATGGCTGAGTCATTTGCACAAGTCGTGACAGTCTTGAACCTTCGGGCCGCTGGCCTGGAGCCTGCCGCTAAAGGAGTATTGAAAATGGGGATGCTGCGCTTGGCTTGCCGCCATTTTATGTGCGGTCCTCTCTCTCTCTCTCTCTCTCTCTCGCGCGCCTGCTTATATGCAAAGCGGCCATAAAATTTGCAAAACTTTTAATGGTTCATAAAATATTTAACGTAATGGCGACGTTGGCCAGAAAACAGTGAGCCCAAGAAGCAAAAATAAAATGGGAAAAAAGGCCAGAAAAAAAAGCTTAAAATAAAACCGGTTAAAGACAGGCCAAATAGCCAGGGTTGTCGAGGTCGAGATTTGGCCAGGACCCGACCAATTGGCTGCAGTTAACGCAATCTCCTGTTGCACTGTGGGGTTTGTCGCCCCACAAATTGCAATTATCACCCGAGACCAGCCATGGTTTACCCTCACATGAAGGTGTCGCTAAATTATGCCATGTGCAGCTTTTAATTGCATCGTTGATTTTCCCATATTTAGCTGGCGAGCAATAAATAACGCGAGAGCTGGTCACACTTGCAGCACAGCGACCTGTGGTATGCAGCAGCAGAGGCAGCGGCTACGATTCGATTAGCGTGCATTATGCACGCCAGAATTCAGAGGGAGAGGGAGAGAGAGAGAGAGAGAGAGAGAGAGAGAGAGAGAGAGAGCTGTAGCTTGGGATTAAGCAGCTAAAAGAGAGCGTGGAACGATTTATTTATGAGCTGCAGGTCGCAATGAAAGCGCTAACAACCTCAGAGTGGGAAAGAGGGAGAAAGAGAGAATGCGAGAGGGTCGCACGTAGAGTTTCAGCAATTATTAAAATAGTTTTACACTTGTATCTATAGTCACAGGAGTATTTTATGTTGTTGCTGCTTAAATAAAATATAAATTGTTAAAAACTTTTAAAGCAGCCCTCGCTGCAGCACATGAAATAGTAATTACCGCCTTGAGTCGCAGCCAGCAGCAGCAGCAGCAGCAACAAATTGTCGCCGGACCACAGACAAAGCGACAGACAGACAGCAGCGGCAAATCCACAACGGAAGTGAGAAGCGAAGGCAGAAGCGAGCGGAAACGGAAATGCGCAAATAATAGGGAAGCGGGGCTGCAAATGAAAATCGTTCCCCAAGCGTCGTTTATCAGCGGCTTTTCAGCACAGCAAATCGAAGTGAAAGAGAAAAAAAAAAAAGAGAAAAGAAAACGTGTCAAAGGATTTCGCTTTCATTTTATCTCACAAAAGCGAAAGGGGGCGCTGCCACGCACGTGCCGCAGACATATCGAAGAGACAAAGGCAACAGGCAGTTACTATATGGTATAGTACATACTATATCATTAGATGCCATATGTGACGACAATATTCTGGCAGAGAGAGAGCGCAAGTACAATACGCACAATTTTTCAGGTTTGTACAGAGAGTAAAGCATGCTTATAGAGTATACAAGACGGGGAAAAGGCATGAAAAAAATATAAATAAATTATTGAAAATTTCTTAGATCCTTAAAACTTCAGTAACTACTTCCTATAACCATGACTTTTTATTTTAAACACTTTAAATAAACTCTATTCCGTATTTTATTAAAAAAAAAAACTAATTTTAATGCCGAAAATAATTTTTTTTGTATTTTAACTGCAAATAAACTATTTAATCTCTGGAACTATAAGAGCTATACATATTACAAATATTATAATTGGATTTTTGTAGACCAAATACAAATTTATTGATATTAACCAACAGTAAGTAAACTGATCCATTTTTAATATTACAAACGAATTATCTGATAACAAAGGAATAATAGAATAGATAGACCACATTATATAGCATATGCATCGATAATACTCAAACCACGTTCGAAATTATAGATCATGAGCGCGTTACCCGAGAATCCATATTGATAGAAATGATTGAGTGCCAATTTCAGATCTTTCCACCAATCCGACTTGAGTAAGTGACTGAAGAGCACCCTGAGAGGAATGCGGCGATTCCGAATATCAGTCAGATAGGCATTGTAATAGATAAAGCTCCACCAGAGCAATAAATAACCAGAGCAGGCCAAGCCAAAGATCAGCAGACGCAATGGGAGACCAAAACGAAGCGAGCTGCGACGCCATTGCCTCGAGAAGATTAAAAAGGTTAAAGAGCTTATGAGTGAGATCAGTGGCACACCATAGTACATGGTGAAGTTCAGATAGAACAGAATGTTATATGAAATAATGGCAGCCAATCCACAATGCCACCAGACACCACAATGACGTGGAATATTACCAACAGTCCACACGGCCAGCGAGATATTCAATGGGATGGTCCAGTGCAATAGATTACGTAGCTCCTGGGGTATTGCACTATCGGTGAGCCAACCCAAAACGATGCCGAATGTTAGCTGGCCATGCAGACGCTGCGGTGACCACATTGGACGCTCTGCAGCTGGCAATCGGATCAGGAACAGAGCATTCGTATTGAACTGATGCACATAGTCGGGCAGGCAGAAGGCGTCTGTTATCCAACCGAATCCCAGGTAACCGCCCAGGGTGCAGAACATGACGAAGGCATGTCCATCACGTCGCAAATACAAATGATGCAGGCCAAAGAAGCCGCCGAAGAACCACAGCAGATACGCGACGAGCAGTGACTTCTGCTCCAGCAGCACAGTGGATGTGGTTGTGCTCGTAGTGGATTTACCATCGCATTTGCTAGTCAAATTGTAGGTAATATCTATTTTCATTTTGAGAACTGACGAACTAAACACACGAGTGGGAAAGCTATGGAAACGAAAAGCTAGGCAGATTGGAAAGAAAATATTATTTATTTATTTACAGGCTCCTACTTTACTTATTATTATTATTATTATTATTATTTTGATATAGTGTTTGATAATTTTTAAGATTATTTCTCCACCCTGTGATGTTAAGATACAATATTATGATGTACGGATTCTTCACTTAATAAATAATAGAAAAAAAAAATTAATTTACAGGGTATATTAGAGTCGTGCAGGCTGTGTGGCTGCTGCCTGCCTACCTGCTGTCAGAGTTGGCGTGCAAAACGTTTTTATGCAAATGCAAAGCATGTGGGCGTGGGCAAACACGCTTTCCCTTTCCCACTTCCCTATGCCTATACCTTTTGCTGTACTTCTCTCCTGCCCCCTCCTGCTTCCTTGATGCCCCTCCTTCCCCCGCTAGGATCTCTGCAGCACGTACACTTCGTGTCGCCTTCATCCTGTTTCGTCTTCAACGTTTGTTAGCTTTTAATTTTAATGCGTGTTGCACGCTCGCTTCCAAAAATTAAACGCCAGCTTATTTTCCTTTCTCCCTGCATTCTCCCGTCTATCCTTAGGCTCTCTCTCTCTCTTCCCTGTTTCCCCCTGCTCCCTCGCACTTCCCACTCGTTTTGATAATTTCACATCTAAACATGGCGCAAAAGTTTCAGCCAGCGCTTTTTTGGACCGTACAAATAGGCGTCGATTAGGCAAATCAACGCATTTGTATGCAGATTATGTGCCAGCGGGCAGCACACTAACACACACACACACACACACCCTTACACACACACACACCCACACACACCCGCACACACCCATTGTTATTGTTGTTCTCTCTCTAATTGCGCGTAGTCTGTCAGGCACTCCACGCGGCGTATACGCAACAAAAATGCGAGCAACACTTGAATAGAGCGAGCAGTGGCGCATTTGGTATTATCTAAAGTATCAGATAGTATTTATCCACTAGGCGGAAGATTGTGCTTATCCATAGCAATTTAATTTTATTGGGTTCTCGCTACAAATCGATCTATGTAGCTTGGAAAATTTCAACATGTTTTTTGTTTTTGTTTACGAATTTTGATAAATTGTGATTGAAAGCGGAAAATATTTTTTTTTTTATAAACTATGGACTAGTATTTTCAAGGTTTTATATAAATTAGTTTTTTTTTTAATTACAGAACAATTATTATTTTGTTAATGTCAGAGGAGTTTATTAATACCAAACTGTTTTCGAATAGTAAGTAATTTCTTTAAGTATTTGTTATAAATAATTTAAATTTATTGAAGAGAAAAATATTTATTTATAATATAAAAGAGAAGGAAATATTCAAAATTAAACACACTATAATTTAAATGTTTCTTAAAATTAACTTTTATTTTAGTTTAGTAAACGAATTTAATAAATGATTTAGAAAATTTTAATGTAAAAATTTGGAAAAATATGCACAGTTAAGTAAAAAGGCAAATATTTAATTTGGGTTATATAGAGTACTATATTTTGGGAAATATATAAACGAATTTGCTATATGTTCTCAAAATCAATCATTTTTTTACTTGTGTCCTAGAAGTATCAACTATTTTAACAACTCTTGAGTTGCCTGTCAAGTTTGCTGCAACGCGAAAAAAAACACTTGAAATTTGTAGAAATCTGTAAATATCTTGAAATGATGATGATGACTATCCTATTTCTCTTTGCTCACCGAGTTGCAGCATTCCACAAGTCTCACACATGTTTTTTGGTTCTTTCGCGCCTTAAGTTACCAATTATTTTCACATTTTGTTATTCATCTCTTTGCGTGTCGCTTTAAGCAGGCAAAGATCTTACGCTAATTTTAAGCGCCTCTTAGCATCACCTACCCCACACAAACACACACTCACACACACACACACACACACACACACACACACACACACATGTGCAAGCCGACAATCCCACACAGAGACAGTAGCAGCAGCAGCAGCAGCAGCAGCTCCCACGCTGCGTGTTGAATTTCAATGCATACTTTTAGGCTGAAAACACATCACACAGAGTTGCCTGCGTGGAAGAGAGAGAGGGAGAGAGAGAGTAAGCAAAGACAACAGAAAAAAACATGCGTTTACCATTTCGCATATCACAAGGCCAAGGGGGGAGGGAGGCGGTGGCTGCCTAGGAATCACATGCGATTGGCATTTGATGCCAAAATGCTGACGATGACGAGTTTTTTTTTTTTGCTTTTTGGTTTTCTTAGCTCTTTTTTTTTTTGGCTGGTTTTTTTGCGTTTTTCCCTTGCACCACTCGCAAGTGGATTTATTTTGCAATGCCTCAACGGAATTTTAATGGATCGGTTCGCCTAGGCCGCCCTGGCTAGGGATAGGCTCCTCCCGCCCTTGTCTTTGCACGTGTCTTTGGTTTCTAAAAATTGGCCAAAAGTCTTTGCCGCGATGCCTGCTTAAAATTTTGCTCATGTGACAAGCCGAGACGCCGTTGCCGCCGCCAGCGCGTGACACTCGTCCAATTCTCCGTTCGTTGACTTGTCGCGACGCCAGCTCAACTTGTCTATCTCTCGCACTCTCTCTTTCTCTCTCTCTCTCTCTCTCTTTCTGTTCTGACGTCCCGCAGTTTTACTCGCTGCTCGTGTTTGTTTTCGTTAATTTCAGCGCTCGTTTCCTGTTTTTATTTATATTTTGGCCTTGCCCCTGCTCCCTCTTCAGTCCCTCTTCTGTCCCTCTTTCATCCCCCTCCTCAAACCCATAAAATGCGAAATTTAATTAGTCGTGTAGGTAAAAATGACATTTAAAATTATTTGGAAGCCCGCGTTAACGGCACTTTTTTTTCCTCGAGCATATTCGCCATTTTATGAGGCCAAAATTAAATTACTGCACTTTTACGATAGCATAAAAGCTAAGAGATTATTTATGAATCAGAGATTTACCTACACAAATCTTGGCAAATTAATTGGTACAAGACACTGAGTAATTTTCGAAAAAATAAACAAGTTAGATGATGTTTTTTTCTTTACTTCTTAATTTATAGCTATAATATATATTATTCAACAATTTAAAATTCTGAAATTTGAGAAAATAAAAAGCAATTGCATGATATATTTTTCCTTTTAGAGCATTTCAAAGTCAGCTTAGCAAATTTTGAAATATTCTCCTTTTTGTCAGCTTATTTTATTTATATACATTTTTTTTTAGCCTTTAATTATGCGCATCTGCCTCCTGCTTGATGACTGAGTGTTTGTATGTCTCTCTGTCTGTGTGTGTGTGCGTGTGTGTGTGTGTATGTGTGTGTGTTTGCCTGCCACGTTTTATGCGCTTCGTTTGACACATTTCTCATGTTTCTCAGCTCATTTTAATTCACTTTCGCTTAATCTCTTGATTGAGTATGGGAAATTTTGAAAAAAAAAAGAAAAATAAGCTTAGGTTTATCCAAATTTGAGTATATTCGTAAGAATATTTTTTCAAGTATTTATTTTGTATTTATTTGTTATTTATTTGGCTTATTTATGAGATTTTAGTGCAGAACTACAGCTTAATATCAATGGGGTAGGCACAAAACATTTTCACAATCTTAGCACCCTTTACTCCTTACACACACACACACACACACACACACACACACACACACACACGTAGTAGTTAAGCGCACCTAAATACATTTTTGCTAGAATAAACAAGCAACCTTGGGTTGTTTACCATAAAAAGTAGGTAAACTTGAGTGCAGAAATTGCTGGTGTGAGTTCACACACACAGACACACACACATACGCACACACATAAAAATGGCAAAATAAATGCACATAAAAATGTGAACTGAATGAAACGAAACGGAATGGAACGAAGTGAAACGAAACGAGAAAACAAAACAACAACAAAAATAACAAGCAAAGCGAGAAAAATGAACTGAAACAGAAGCACAGAAAGCGAACACTAAAGGGTACAAAGAGTGTGTGAAGGGCTCTATAAGAACGGGGTGGGTGAGAGAGAGAGGGGGTAGGGGCGTACCAGGGGCAGATCCACACACATTTGCGGTCCACACATTACAAGCAAAAGCACTTTTGTCAAAAGGAGGCGCCAGCGAAAATAAACAAGCAAATGCCAAACGAAACAAAGACGAGCGGACAAAGACAAAGACGTAGATAGAGATAGAGAGAGATAAGTGCACAGAGCGAGTGAGAGCGAGTGAGAGAGAGCGCAGCTGATAGGTGTATTGAGGGGGGACAACCAAAGGATTTCAAGGACTACGAACATTAAGGCAACAAGAGGCGCAAGGAATTTGTGCATGAACAATGGCAGCAGGCAAAGCGCACGCCAGACTGGAGAGCAGCTTCTCTTTGAGTGAGTTACAACAGCAAGACGAGTAAATAGAGCTGGTCTACAGACTCAATACACAGCGAGATACCCTATACGAGCAGCAGAAAAGTGAAATTATGTTAACATTCAACACATTTCTATCGATAACTCAGCAACCACTGCACCGTTTCCTATCAAATTTGCTAAGCACTTAGATTATTGAAATATCTACTAATTAGACCTGTAGTGTCATGGACTAACCTCAATGGTTTTTCAGATACAGCTCTAACAGCTCTAACTTCAACATGTAAACTCAATCATTTATGCTTATAAGATATCTCTTTAACAGTATATGTCCTGCCAACGCTTGTTCCAGGGTAACCTAACTTCACATTTTTATTGATAACTCAGCAACCTCTGCACCGTTTTCTATCAAATTTGCTAGGCACTTAGCTGATTTATATATCTACTAATTGGACCCATAGTGTCATGGACTAACCTCAATGGTTTTTCAGATACAGCTCCCACAGTCTAACTTCAACTTGTAAACTCAATCATTTATGCTTATAAGATATCTCTTTAATAGTATATGCCCTGCCTACATATATTCCAGGGTATATTCATAACAACAAGCAGTGCAGCGTGCGGATATGAAGAGGAACTGGCAAACGTCGAGACCCAAACGGATGTCATTAAGGTGGGAATGCGTGTGCCGCTCTGTGTCTCTCTGTGTGTCGAGATGAACTGTTGGAACAGAGGAGGCACCAACTGTAAAGTATGCAACACACAAATGCACATTTCGAAATGCATTGGGGAAGGGGCAGGGGGAGGGGAGGAGGCGTGGCAACCGTTGCTGGCTCGTGTCAGACATGATGAGTTCCCCGTAAAAGAAACCAATTTGCCCGAGCTGTTCAACAGAACGGCCTTTAATTCAAGAGCAGCAACAACGACAACACTTGGAGAAGGTCAATGGGCAAAGAGTCGAGCCGGGTGGGAAGAGGTAGAGGGAACAGGGAACGAGGTGAAGATGGTGCAGAGAACCAACAGACGAGAGATTACAGCAACTGCAATTAACGATGCAGCAGAAATTAACAAGAAAATATTTATAAAGAAAAATATTGCCAAAGCTGAAAAAGGAAAAATATGAAAATATACTGCAGAGATGCATGTGATGGGTAAAGCAAAGGGGGGATCAGGTAACAGGTAAAAAAAAAGAAAAAGAAGAAAATGAGAACAAGCTGAAAGTCTCTTGTTGCGTACATGCGTACAAAGATAGAGCTGAAAAATTAAAGCAGATATAATTTAAAATTTCAGATAACATACGAAAATGCATAATAATTCAAGTACTATTTAACTGATCTATATTCCGATTTTGAGTATTTGACAATAGCATCATAAACATCATCTACAACATTGACTTGGCCAGCGCAATGAGCGAACCCGTAAAGCGCAGAATCTTAAAGAAAGTTTAAGAAAGTAAAGAATCAGAGAGGGAAAAATATAGAATGAGAGATAGTGCTGCAATAAAATCGATTATTATTAATTATTCTTTATCGATAGTTTTTTTAAGGATTTTACCGAGTTCTTAAACTTGAAAAATTTTAAATATCGATAGTTTAGTAATATCTTCACTATCGATTGATTTTGAACGATTTTTCAACACTTTTTTGCAGCACTAGAGAGATCACCTACCGAAGTGAGCGTCTCCAGTGAGGGCGAAAAGAAGGGTATCTTGATGACGAGCACACGCTGTGCCCGCACGAGCATAAGCAACGTCATCCGCTGCACACGGACGCTGTGTTTGTGCCACTCGCTGCTGAAGGTGCAGCGCGCCAGTTCCAAGCACTATAGAAAGAAAGAGAAAGATGTAGACAGAGAGAGAGAGGGAGAGATAGTCTCTATCATACTCACCGCCTCCATGATAAAGGTGCCACCCAGGCAATAGAGAAAGATCTCCGTGCCCACAGCGCAGGTGTAGACCAAATAGACAATGATGCCCACGCCCGAGAACTTGGGGAAGAAGAAATGTTACCTTAATCCTTAGATAAAGAATATCATGCCATTCCTCACCAGCAGCATATCCACCACACTGGTGCCTATAATCAGGCTCGAGGTGACAAAGTGTCCCAATGTTATCTCTACCATGATGCCCGACAATCGTTCCGTCAACTCGGCCACCTCATTGTGGCGATCGATAAGCCTCTCCATTTGCCGCACAATATGCAACTCCCCCTCCGCCTTATCGCCCTGCTGCTGTTCCATCAAATCACAGACATCATCGCGCAGTGACAACAGCAAAACTGTCAGATACAAACAGAAACCCAGAAAGAAACCATCGGCACCCACAAAGCAAACGACTGTGATATATCCATGCCAGTGGACCAACAGATAGATCAGCGGATAGAGCGGTAGACGCAGCAGTGGATCGGGAAAGCTAGAGAGATTTAGAATATATAAAAGCTAGAGAGATTTAGAATATATATATTTCTAGGAAATTGCATAAAGAAAATATGGAATATTTAGATCTAAGAGCGCTCGGTTTTAATGTTTCATCAAACTAGGATTGGAACCTAAAAACCAGGGAAAAACTGATGATTTTTAACATAAGGTTTTACAGATAATTAAAGTTAATTATATTAGATAAACTTATATTCCAAAATTTTAAGGATCTTCATATTTTGTTCATGCTAAATTGATGTAGAGCTAAAGCCGTTAACAAAATGATATAGCACACAAAAATCCGACAATTTTAAACATAGTTATGACTGTTGCAAGATATGCTATGCATATATATTCCTGTTCAATAAAGCGATTTATACGCTTGATAAAGATTCCTCAGAGAACCCACAGAGACCACATAGAGACTGCTCAGAGTCCCCTCAGAGACCCCACCCGAAGTAATTTAAATTTTCCACTCACATCATCTTGAATGGCGTCTCGTAGATCCAATCCTTTCCATGCGCCCGTCTCAGAACATTGTCGAGCAGATGCCTCACCGAGTACGAGGTGCTGGTGCAGAAGCCACAGCAGAGCAGGAGCGTGGTGAGCCGCGTGGCCAGCGTATAGAAGCGTCGCTTATAGCCAAGTTTACGCTGTGAACGTTGTTCCACCGTCAACTTACGGACACGTTGTATTAACCACTTGAACTCATCACGATACCACCATATGGCGATCATCTTCAGCAGTGACAATATACTCGATGCCACCGGGCAGAGTGCATCGAGAGCGAGTGCAATATTACGTGGTATCTGATGGATGCCATAATGTGCCTCCGCATAGCAACCATAGGTGAGTATGAAGAAATTGAAGAAACTCCACAAACGCACAGGCCACGTACGCTCCTGTTCCGGATAGAAACCGATCAAACTCAAGGCGAATTTGGGTATCAGAAAAAGATTCCGTTCGACGGGGAATGAACTGCTCAGAAAGCGTGGCAACATCGTCGCGACGTATTCTGACTGACATACTGTCCGCACCTCAACTATCCTGCTTCTTATAAAGTCCACTTTTCTGCGCATAATTGATGATCTGGGGGCGTTTCATGTGCTCAAAGTTCGATTAGGTTCTCCCGAGCATTGAAAACCCGTAATTAAGCAACGCTTAGCCGTTTGGGCGTGGCTAAGGTGCGCGTTATTATCTATAATTTAAGTTCAGTTTTCTAAAAATAAAAGACGATGCGATTATTAAGGGCATGTGGCCTGAATTAACAGGGTACAGGTTGGGCATATTAGGTGCCCAGCAGGGTAGAGAATATAATACACAATATAATATTTTAATAGCTTATCGATAGCTCTAACTATAAAACAGTGTTGTAAAAGGTGCGAACGTAATTTTTAGTGTTTTTTTTTTTTTTAATTTAAAAAATATATATATATACAACAAATATTACTAAATAATTTACAGGGTATTTGTGGACACTTTAGATTGCCTGCTTGGTACAGCATATAATATGTAATATATTAAGTTATATTCACTTTTCTGCTATTTAAGTGTGACCATAGTCGAAGAGATTCTGCTATCGATAACTGTAACGATAAAACAGTGTTGTATAAGGTGCGAATTTCACTTTATATTTTTAGATTTAAAATAATTATAAACGATAAAAGAGAGGTATAATTAGTTATACTTAAATTTACAGGGTATTCGCTAACTCTTGACTCCACTCGCTGCACACAAATATTTATTGGCTTCAATAATCTGTCTCGAGCCCCTCGCTTGTCTGCCCATCCCTTGCCCCCTCTCATTATGGTCGTACACGTAAGAGAAAGGTAAACAAATTGACTCCATGTCCAGAAATTCTGACAGCTTCTAGCCAGGCGGAGAAGGCCACCGGCTTCAGCTGCAGCTGCAGCAACTCGGAATCCGGAATCCTACCTGGGCAGGGAGCAAGTGTTGCCAGCCAGCTTGCAGTTTGTATAAATATTTTATAAGCTGTCCAACTAGGCGTATGTGTGTGTGTGTGTGTGAGCGTCTCTGTGTGCCGACATGATTATGCAAACTGCAGCTATTTGGCGTATGCGAGAAGGCCAATAAATTAATTTAGCCATCCTCACTGGTCTGGCCCAGTCTGGCCCGGCCTGGTAGGCGGTAAAATCGGGCGTGGCCAATGCAAAATGACGATGGCGTTGACGGCACCGCCTGCTGTTTGCTCCTGCTCCTGCCATTTCCCGCTAGACCAGCCCACTTCCTCTACCCGCCAGCCCGCCCCTTCTCAATCGAATTTCTAGCCAAGTCTGACCGGGACGGACTTGCTCTTTGCATAATTGATGGCTGCAGGTGTATTTGTACTCAAATGAGGCATGCTAAACACATGCCTTTGACACTTATACACACACACACACTTCCACACACATACTCGCACACACACACTCGCACAGGAGGCAAACCCACTCATATAGCAATAAAACTGTAGCTTAGCCCCAGCGCACATTGTTAAGCAAATAACAAAAGGAAAAACTGGTCAAACTGGTTGGCAAAATTTCTCTGCTTGCCTCCTGATATTTTCAGGGGGTCCCAAGCGATAAATATAAATAAAAGCGAATAGACGACAAAAGTAGAGTGGCAAGGAGAAGGCTGGGAGCGGGGACCACAGAAATACACTATAAATTAGACACATTTTGCCACTTTTGTCTAGCGATTTAAGTGATATATATATAAATATATATTTCGAGTTATAGGTAGATGGGTGATATATGTAGGCCGAGGAAACTAAACGACAAAATTGGGATATATTTTGCTAGATATAAAATAAAAGAAGATGCTTAAATGAGCAAAGATTTGGGCTGGGAAAAAAGCAAAAGCTTTAAGATAAAAGCTTAAATATTAAGCAAAATTTAAAAAAATGTATAATATATGGTGATATTTATAGATAAATGCACTTAAAATAAATGCAGAAAATAGGAAATTGTGTAGGCAACATAAAAATAAAATAAAACAATAAAAATATCAATGAGAAAAAAGGAAAAAAAAATAATGATATACTAGAGCAAATAAAAGTATTCCAATTTTGTACCTGATTTCTACTCAATATATCAAGCTTTCCCCTGTACTACTGCCCTCAAAAAGTAAGGAATAACTACGTTAGAAAGATAACCTCATATAAGTAATATGTTCTTAAGAGACCATACAGTTATAATCCCTATTTGAAACCGATAAAAATACACTCAGTATAACTTACACAGTTCCCAAGTGATAAGCTCCTATACTCCTCCCACTTTCCCCATCAAACTGCTCACTCAACCCATAATACTCTCCATCTCTCTCCCTCTCTCTCTCCATCTCTCTCCCGCCCCACGGGCAAAGGTTAGGCCTGACAAAAGGAGCATGTTTTCTGTTTTCTGTTTTTTTTTTTTTTTTTTTTTTTTTGTTTCGGGCCATCGTGAGATCGGGCGAGTACATGCCGTGGCCTATTCAAATTGAAAAATTTACGTGGAAAACATGCAAATTTATGCCATAAACACAATGAGTTTAATGTGCCCGGGGCCGTGCGAGACAACGCCGAAACCGTGCAGGACAACAGCAAAAATGGCTGCCAAAAAAAAAAACAAGAACAAAATAAAAATGGGAAAGAGCAAAGGACCAGAGAAACTCCGAGCTGGAACCAAACTTATGGCCTGGCAGCGACAACCGCATTGATGACTCGATTTGTAGGCCACATGACCCCCTCGGAACGGAAAGTGGAAAAAAACAAGAAAATGGGAGCATTTTCCAAAATGAAAACGGAAAACGAACAAAAAAGAAAAGCTGGAAAAAAAAACAATGGGCGTCACTTTTTCTTTCTCTGAAAGAACCTGACAAAAATTATATACAAAATTATTGAACACGTTTCGAGCGTGCCACAAAATCTGCCTCGAGACCAGAGACCAGAGAGACTGAAGGTGGATGAGCCGCTCCGAGTGAGGTCTTCTGCCCTGGACTAGGGGCATATGAATTTATAATTGAATGACAAACAAGTTGACAGCTTAAAGCACCTTGCCAGCTGACTGAGTACACTCTCAGAGACCCTAAAGCAATTTCTCTATAATTTTCTATAATAGCTCTTGGGATTTACAAGTGTTTCCGCTTAAAATACTTCTAAGTATATTCAATTACTTGAGGTTTATCATCATTATAGAATTTATAATGCATAAACTTGAGGGGGCTGCAGTTTTATTGTAGAAATACTACGTATACTAGTTCCCTATAGATTTCTCTTCTATTTTTAAAACAATCTCAAGCAAACTCAGCACACGTGTGATAGAATATTTCCAACACAATTTGCACAGATTTCATAGAATCCATGAATACATAATGACATGGAGAGAAGAAGAATTGCACTGGTTCGCTTGAATTTTTTGAGGTATATCTTCGGTATTTTTCTAACTATCTAAACAAAACTCAGCATAAGTATGGTTTAATATTTTAGCTACAATTTGACAAAATTTCATTGGATTCCATTGGAATATATAGCTAATTGAGCCCCGTAAATATATCTGCCTTAAATCGCTCTACGCTCAGCTCGTGTTATCGTTTGATTGATTTAATGCGTGTGTGTGTGCGTGTCAGTTCGGCACATTATGCACACATATTATATTTCAGCTTAATTTGCATGGACGATATATGTATATACATATATATATGTACATATATCGATATAGGTCTCGGGGCGATGTTGTACAGGTTGCATTTATAATGCCAAATGCATTTTTGATAACACGCAATGTGCAAGTGGTCCCTGCCCACGCCCACGTGTTTGTGGGGCTAATTTGTGTATGCTTTATAGGCAGAGAGAGAGAGAGAGAGAGATAGGCTATCAAATTCATAATGTGTGTGTGTGTCCTGCCACGCCCCCCAATAAGGCCTTTCAATAAAGCAAACAGCGACACGGCGACGAGCGACGTGTGCAACCGGCGCCTTTGTTCGCCGATAAACTTAATTTGAATAATAAATTACGTTGATATTTAATCAGCGCGGGCCAGCGATAAAATGCAATGGCCCCTGGAGAGTACAGCCTGACAATGCAAATACATATATATATAGGATATACATATATAAACCAGCATATATATGACGTGCAGTTGATAATGGATAAGCTGCTAGACTGCGGGCTGAGCGTCTACGAGCGCGCCTCATTTGTCCCGCTTGTCCGGTTTGTCGTGCTTCCTCGGTTGCCTCGGTTGCATGTCCTTCCAGGACGAGGACGAGGTTCGCGGCACGCGCTGCCCATAAACTGCATAAAGTCATTATCGTTAAGCGGAATTTGTGTTAATCAGATAACAAAATTATGAACAATTAAGTCATTGCATGCGAATTGAAAATTTAAATGGACACACTCGGCGCCATTAATGAGCGCTATATGCTGGCCATAATAATGGGCCAAGAGAGGGAGAGGGAGAGTAAGAAAGAGCTGGCAAATAATTGCAAATGAATGTCATAAACTATTTCGGGATTGCATTCAAGAATTTACATAAAAAACAATTTAAGGACTTGCAGTAATTTACTCACGCTCTCTCTCTCTCTTTCTGTCTGCCTTTTGTTCGCCTCTCTAATTAGCACATATAATTAGCTAGCTTTTTAATCCGCCCGCAGTTAACATACGTTAGATACTAATCCGACTTTAGAAAATTATTTTAAAATATTTTTTTTTTGTTTTTAAATTATAATTTATTTCAATTAAACTAATTAAAAATTTAAACAAATATATAACATATTCCATACAAGAGAATGCACATTAAAGTCATGCATAGAATTGGGTTTCTAAATCCAACATAATCCGCTTTAATTCACACACATACATATGTACATATATGTATGTGTTGGTAGTAGTTCTGGGCCAACATTCTGTTGCTGCAAACTTTACAGTGGCCGCAATAAACATAACCCATATCTGTCTAGGCATCAGGCACAGTGAGACATAATAAATTTCGAACAACAGTTACAACAGATGATAATAACAACAGCAGCAACAGCAGAAACGGCAGCTAACTGCACATAATAACAACAAGAGCAATTATACAAGCAACAACAAGTACAATTAGGCAGACAACAAATGCACAATGAACTCATTAGACGTCAAGTGCAACGACAGAAGGAACAGGAGAGAGAGTAAAACGGCACAACGAAAAGATACTACGTAAATAACAATTCATAATAAAGCTAAGTGACCGCATGGGTTCATGTCCTTGCTAATTTCAATGGCAGCCTGCAGGTATGCAACAGTTTTTTTACCGGCAAGAATTAGTCTGCAATTTCAAGCAAATCTTATTTTAAAAAATTAAAAAATAAATAAATGGAGCCAAGCAAAAATAAAAAAAAAATCCAGCGATTAGCAAATATGTATAAACTAATAATTAAAATATATTTAAAAACATTTTTAATGTAAGCCTGCAAGTATACAATAGTTTTTTAGCTGCAAGTATAAGTCAGTGCAAAACTTAAAAAATATACATATTTTAAAATAAATGTAGCTAAGAATCAATAAAAATAAGCTGGAACAAAATATTATATACATATATAAATACTAGTAAATTACACAATTATGTCAAAAAATAATCCAATAAAGAGTTTCCAATTTATGTTTATTTAAATTCGTGAAATTCGTAGACAAATAAACACCCCTTGCACAGCCAACATAACGGGTATGCCTGCTGTTTTATTTCATATATGTGTTTTTTTTTTTTTGCAAACATTCGCTTAATATGCATTTCATTAAATAAACACAACAAAATGGCAAATGGCAACCGAAAACATTGCGCCCAGCTTGTTAAACACTGCGTGTGTGAAGTATGGGGCGTGACTGTCAACAGTAGGGCGGCTGGGAGGGGGGCGTGACAAATTTAAAACGCATTTTGCGGTTGCCAAATTGTGCGTACAATTGTGTCAGGCAGCGTGTACGTGTGTGCCAATATGTGTGTGTGTGTGTGTGAAACAGCAACCATGCCGTTTCCGCCGGAAATCGCGCAAAGTTGTCACTTGCAACGCGACCAACAACAGAAACCAAACACAAGAAATTAAAATAAATATAAATCTAGTGGAGCAAGGGGCATGGGATAAGGGGTAAAGGGGCAAGGGGGCAAAGGGGCAAACGGACAGCAACAGCAAGCGTACAAATTTGTAACCTAAAACCGTTAAAAACTAATGAGATTTAAATGCAAATGCAAGCTGAAGTGGACAGTCACACAGACACACACACACACAATCTGCATGTTTATTTGCATCCTGCTCACTCTCGCTTTCTCTATCGCTCTCTATGTGTTATGTGTTCGAGTGTCTCTCTGCGTGTGCTTCTGTGTGTGTGTGTGTGTGCATATTTTGCGGCAAATGACTAAATTTGCATGAAATTTGAACAGAGTGGGATGGCAAACGCGGTCGCAACTCATCCAGTCCAGTCCAACTCCATGTCCATCTGCCAATACACTGTAAAACAAAGGGGTATGCAGACTATTTAAATAGATTTGAGCATTTAATTAATAAGATACCATGTACCTTCTATCTTATTTATATCTATCTATATATCTGTCTAAGTATCTATCTAGCTAACCATCTATCTATCTATCATATTTCTACCTCTATCTAAATCTATCTTTACACAAGTATTTTTATTTATTAAGTTTTATATATTATATATTACTATATATTTATAATATATATTAATATATTTATCTGCCCATCTAATTAGTTATAGATATATAAACAAATATTATATATTTTTGTTTACTTATTTATATTTACAAAAATATTACTTTATGTATCTTTATATTTATTGCTGCCTTTGTATCTAGCAATTTATTGCTCTACCCATGCAAATTACGTATATTCATATAAATCTTAAATTAAAATTAATTAATAATTAATAATTTAATATATATAGTAACAATAATTATTATCACTAAAGCTTACCTAACTATGAAACTATTCTCACAGAATTCCTTTAAATCCACACAATTCTATACTCTTTCATTTTCTATTGTTCCGTGAGGGTATCTGCAATGCATTGTCCCCTATGCCAGCCGACTCCTTTCCTGTTTTTTGTGCCCGTTTTTTTTTTCAAATTCTTTTTTTTTCTGTTGTTGCAACGCTTTTTTCCTTGCTTTCCCTTCTTCACGCCGGGTGTGTTGGCCATTTGGCCAAATGTTTGTCCAACAACGAGTGCTTATTGCCAATGTTTGTCATTTGCCTCATTGTTGTTGTTGCTCTTTCTGTTGTTGTTGTTGTTGTTGTAACATATTTAATTTAAAGGCAATCAAATTTGCATTGCTGTAAATAAGCTGAGCACTTTAAATGAGCAGCCGCAAGTGGGGAATAGCTATGGCATTAGCCAAGCAGCAGGAGAAGAAGGAGGAGGAGGAGGAGGAGAGGAGCAGCAGCAGCAGGTCGCCAACACCTTGGCTAATTGCGTCTAATGAGGCGGGCTGAATGAGTCTAAGGGGGAAGGAAGATGGCAATGAGAAGGATGCTTTCATGTGTGAAAGAAGGCGACAATATTTTTTAGATGAGCTTGTCATGTGTCGCAGAAATGTTGACAATGAAAATGATTATGACTGACTTTGCTGTAGCCAAGGGTGTCAAGGATGATGCCACGCTGCTGGAGAGGAAGGGAGACGGGGGAAAAAATCATGGGAAACGATGTCGTCTGCTGTTTGAAATTGCTGCGACGTGTAAATGTCGCTAATGTGCCGACGACGATGGCGCGACAACGGGGCGTATGTGGACATTTCTCCTGTCCTAAGCTGAGGCTGAGCTCTGGCCAGGTGTTGGTTCTTGGTTCTTGGTTGTTGTCGTTGCCCTCTGCCAAAGCCAATGCCAGCGGCGCACACACACACACACACACACACACACCAACACCCACACATACACTTACTTCCATCACACATACGCCGCGTATTATGGCACACATCGTTGGCCATAAGGTTAAGCTGTTTTCATAACACTCGGGCACACACACACAGGCGCGCACACACACACACACACACACACAGACACACACACACGTGTCGAAAGTGCTGCAAATTAGATTTTTATGTTAATTAAAAAGGCACGCACAACATGTTGCAAAGCAGCCATGGCAAGCTCTGCCGCCAGCCGGCTTAATGCCACAGTTTTTCGTATGTGTGTGTGTGTGTGTGTTTTCGTGTGTGTGTCCCAGTTACATTGGCATAGACATTGCCAACGATAAGGCAGATGTGGGGCAGGCACAAACTAAATCAATTGCCTGGCAGCTGATTTAATGCACTCAATTCTCGCTATACCCCCAAATGGGGCAAGTTTCAGTGTTGAGCAACGAATTAAAGGGAAAAACTATGGAGAAAAAAAATAAAAAATTAAAGAGAACAAGTCGGTAAGGCTACGGTCGAGCGTGCCCGACAGTAAGATACCCTTCGGCCATCTCCCAAAATCCTTTACAAACGTGTAATCACACTTAATATTGAAACAAAGAATTCTGCACACTTATTCTACTACATATGGCTTACTCATCTGAGTCTGATCTAACAATTGCCGAAGAGATTAAAGTGTGTGATTCAATCTGTAGATCATTTTCAATGGTCGAAGGGCATAAAAACTTCCTAGTCTTTAAAGCTGTGGACTGTTCTTTTTTTTATTTTTCCTTTTTCTTTCAACTTAAGCTTTGCCCTGGTTTACTTCAAGCTGCTTCCATTACACGTCGTCAAGGAACAAATGACGCTACAACAACAACGCCAGTAAAATCACCATCAACAACAACAACAAACAACAACAACAAGTACAACAACAAAGTGTGAAAAAGCAGACAATTGCGATAAATGCGACTCGAAATCATTGAAAACTTTCAATGCGCGCTGTCTGCATACATATTTTGCGACCAAGCGAGGGATAGGAAAAACAGAAACAAGTGGGGAAATACTAGAACAGAGTATGCGACCATCAGATACGCTATAATAAACACACTTGTTTAGTTAAGTAAATAAAGACTCATTTTTATGTCTTAGACTACTTATTTAACACTTATAACTCTTAAAAGATGATGAAAATTAATTAACTTTTCAAAACCTACAGCTAAACTAAGAAATATATTATATATAGTGTATTATTATATCATAGTGATATATTATTATAGCATGATAATCTTGATAATATTTATCTTTTATAACAGCATCAGAACTCGCTGAAATCTTTAGAAAATGAGAAGAATAAATAAATTTAATTGTAGACACGTAAAATCAAAGTTCTATTTACACTTTTGGGCATTAGAATTAAGAAATACTTTTAACAAAATACATAGTTGATTATATAATTATTTTACTTATTTTATATGAGTTAGTTTCCTGTTAGTACAACTCTATTCTTGGCCTTTTCGATTTTTTGCATATGCTGGGTATAAAAACACGATGCTTTTTGGATGCTCGCACACTCGGTACACACAGAAGTAGTATGGATAAGATAGATGGAATGCATAGCGAGCATTTTGCGTGATAAATAAAATGTTTAAGCACACATTTCAAGCCATTTCAACCCATTTCCAGCCATTGTGTAGATTTGACTTTGAACGGAATTTTTCTACCCCTCCCCTCCTCCTGGAGCACTTTCCCTGGTGCAGCTACGTGACGAAGGCGCTGATGGAGATCCCAAGTTGCAGTTGCAAGATGGAGTTGCTAAAGGGAATAAAAATGGATTGGGAAACTGAAGAAGGAACAGGAGGGGATGGAGCTGAAAGATGTAGCTGGATATGTAGTTGGAGACGTAGCTAGCGATGGAGCTGCTGTTCAAGTTGCATGCCGATGATGAAGTTCAGATTGAGGTTAGGTTTGCTGGCGACACAGCGCTGCACTTGCTGCCATTTAAGTTGCAGTTGCAAGTTGCACTTGTTGGTGAGTTGCTGCTGCTGCTGTTGTTGCTGCTGCTGCTGTTGCTGCTGCTGCTGTTGTTGTTGATGTTGTTGTGGTTACTGCGGCTGTCCTTATTTGCAGCTCAATCTTTTGCAATTTTGCCGCATTTGCTGCTTTTGACACGCGCTGCTGCCACTGCAAAATCCACATAATCTCTAGCCAGGCTCCACTTCAGCAAAACGATCTATTAAAAAGCGTACGGGGTATATTAAGTTGGATTTGTGTAAGAAATTTGTAAATTAAAATAGCTAAAAAGTGTCGGAAAATAATTAATTACCAATTGATCCTATCAGTTGTGTTTTCTATGCCGAAGCCTAAGCGCAGCCCGCAAAGTATGCAATAAAAATGCGCACTAAAATGCATTAAACAATTTCGGCGCAGCCCGCAAAGTATGCAATGAAAATGCGAACCTCTGTCATTGGCGCATTTTACGTGCCGTCCGCAAAGTATGCAATAAAAATGCGCACTGCACACTAAATCAAGTTGCAAAATTAGAGAAACAGACACACTGCGAACGTGTAATTAATATGCTAATTATTAAATACCCTTACAGCACATATGTATGCATGTACATGCAAAGTGCAGGTATTTAGCAGTCGAGCATATTTAAATTGCACTGCAAATGCATAATGGCACATTAGTTGCCATTTTGCAAGCCCAGCCGAAGCTGATGCTGAAGCTGCTGTTGTTGCCTCTTGGCAAATTCTTTGTACCCGCCCGCACACACACACACACACAAGCACATCGCAACACTAATGAGCAAAATAATTAATGATGCCGGCTCGCTCGCGCATATCTATCTCTCTCTCTCTCTCTCTCACTCCCTTGCAACATTTTCCATGCCATTTGGCAAAACTTTCACTTGACGACTTGAAGTAGTCGCAGCTCGCAGCTGTAAACAGTGCCAGTGCATCCCTCCCCCGTCCCTGATTCCCCTAGCCGTTTCCTTTGCCTGCTTCCTCTCTGCCTCGTTTCCCTCTTTTTCCTGGCCCATTCTCCTGCACAGCTTTCCCTCGGGATCCTCATGTCGTGCTGCTGCCTTAATAAGCAGTTAATTTCATAGTTTTGCAAACAGTTGCCCCAACCCCTCCCCCTTTCCAACCCTGGCCCACACCAGCTGCTACGTTGCTACACCTGCCCACTTCCCAGCCCCGCCCCGCCCTGCCTGCTTGGCCAGGCTCATTCTTTCTGCTCCTTGGCCTGACTTTCTGCATAAAAGTTACGAAACAACATTGCAAACAACATGCGAGAAGCTGCTCGTCTGCTCTCTCTCTTTCGCTCGCTCGCTCGTTCTGTCTCGCTCACATAGGAAATTCCTCGCAATTTTCATTACATTATGCGCGCTTCGTATTTACCGTTAGCTACTGCTGCCCCCCAACGGTAACTCTTCATTCGCTCAACTTAATTTACGTTTTATAACTTTTGCAATCATTACATGTTACATTTATTACTGCTCTCTACTCAACCTCTCTCTGTCTATATCACTCTCTCTCTCTCTCTCCCTCTCTCACCCCTCCCCCACGCCTTTTTATATATTTATTTTTTCTTGATTTTTTTGTTTCTGTTAATTTTTCATGTGTGCATAAATCATTTAAAACATTTTTGCTTTGGCAAAGTTCTGCACACTGAACTGAGCAGGAAACCCCCTCAGAAAAAATAGGGTGGGGGGGGTGCGCAAGAGGCCGGGAGGGAAGGTAGGGCAGGCAGCTGCTGATGGACTATCAGATGTTCTAGCGGAAATGAAAACGATTATCAAAATGCAAGCAAGTGTAAAAAATGTGATTAGTAAACATAGAACGTATTTTAAATGCAAAGAAAATTATAATTTCATATAAGAGCAAATGGATTAAATGTTTAAAAAAAAATATAGCCTGTCTATAAATAGATATATTTTATTAACTTGGCTTTATGCTAAAGTTATAATATGCAAAGAATTATTTTTTGCATTTTTCTCATAATTATTTTATCTCTAACCTAATTTAACATTGTTTTTTAAATAATAAATTACTTTAATAACAATATAAATTATATTTTATTGTTTTAATATATACAATTATTATAGTAATAAAAAAAATACTTATCCTAATGTAAATTCACTTTTTTTTTAATTTATTTTCTTACCAAAAAAATAAAGTGTAATAAAGAAATTAAAAATCGAACACTGATCTTCACGTTTATATATATTATAATATACAAATATAAACGCAAACTGAAAATTCAGTTTCAAATTATTTCGGATCATCATTTATAATATTATTATAATTTTTTCATACTCCTACAAATATATCCATTTCTTTCTTTCATGATCATTAAATTTCGCATTTCTATTTAAAGTGCATCCAAGTTCTGCTTTATAATAGAACTTTTCTCAAGCTTCATTAGTAAAACGTTGCATTCCAGATGAATATTTCATGGTCATCATGGTTCGAACCAAATTATGTTTTGGCTTCATATCATGTACAGAAGAGAACTGAAAACAGAAAACTGCGGAGAAATGTTTTAATTAAGCAACCAACGTTGTGAAAAGCCATTGGAGAACTCACGCTAACTAACTCACAGTACATGCACAGTATAGTAGAACGGATTGCGGGAATAAAAAAGTGGAATTCCGCAACTGTAAGCATAGCAAAACACGTTTAGTCGACCTATAGATACGCTGTAAAATAAATAAAAAAATAATAAATTTACATTTACACTTATGTTTGCTCATTGTAAAAATGAACACAATTTAATTACTTTGTAGGCCTATAAATACCCCCAGGGGGCTAATAGACTCTCACACACTGATATAGCCCACTTGCAACTGATATGCTGCATAGGGTATTAACTTACATAGCGCGTTGATAAAAATAATGAAATTTAACAAGTACGAATGATTTTTGTTGTGTGTTTGAACTTGCAAATACCCTGCAGCCGGTACGAAATAATTTCATATAGAGTAATGCAGTAATAGAGCAATTTTGAGCATAAAAAACGAATTGATAGACCTCAAGATACGCTCTAAATTGAAGAAAATCATAGATTCCCAAGTCAGGAAATTTGTGTATCACATTTTGATTTCAAGACATATCTACCTTGCTTTTGCTTGATATCATTTACAGAATATATTTTGTAACAGTGCGCTACATGTGTGTACATTAACGAAAGAGAGACAGAGAAGGAGAGTGAGGAAGAGAGAGAGAGAGCGAGAGGGGAGTAGTGAAGCTGAGCTGAGCTCTCTCATGGCCAAATGTAAGCATGTCGCTTGGTAAACGCGTCGCTTGTTAGCAGAGCTTATCGCACACACGTAAAAATGACAGTCATACATCAAACACACCCACACAAACACACACAGACACACAAATACCTACACACACACACACACAGCTGCACACCTGGCAAATCCTTGTGCCAGAGAGATTTGCCTAGAGACAGTCGCGAGTCCGCAGACTAGACTAGAGCCACTTGATAATGAGACGCGCTCTCCCCTCTCTCTCTCTCTCTCTCCCTCCCTCTCTCTTCCACTCATCCGCCATCTTGTGCTGTGAATAACAGTTAGGTTAGACATTGCGTAACCGTTACTTGACAACAGGTAATAAGCTGCCTGTTCGTCCTGTTTCCTGCGTATGTGTAAAGTATTTTCTGTGCTGTGCTGTGCTTCGACACCTGGCCAGGTGTGGGTTTTCGCCTCAATCACAGCGCATCAAGTTATATCTTGCTGGCTTGCTCCCTCCCCCATCCCCCATTCGCCTTCCCCCTTGGGACACTTGCTGATAAGCATCTGCACTTCATTTTTGCACATTTCGCAACTGACATGTCCGAGCTGGCTGGGGGAGGATTGGGCTTGCGAAGAAACTTGAAACTCATCTGGTATACCCAATCCCACAGTGCTCCGCTTCTATCCCTCTCCCTACTCCTCCTCCTCCGTCTCTTTTTGCCTGCAGCAAGTTTTGTTCACGTTGTCCTTGTCAGCTTTATCCTTGCACTGCTTTCTTATGCTTATTTATTTGCAATTGCAATGGCAGCGACGACGACGACGACGAAGACGACGCAGCCGTCATCATCATCCGGCAGCAGCGGCTTTCCCACCTACAGCTCCCGCTGGTGCCCCCTCCTCCTGCTGCTACCCCATCCTGCTGGTATTTATTCAAGTGTAAGCAGCGTCGCTGGCGAATGCGATTTAAACTACTTACACACACACACACACACACACACATTCTCAATGGACAAGTTGCAAAGTGCCAAGTCCATTACGAGATTCCCGCCTGCACCAGGATAACTCAGCGCCCAGTCTACTACCCTCCCTCACCCCCTCCCCCTCTCTTGCCCAACGGTCTGCTGGAGCATTATGCCGCCTGTCTGCCAATCGGCATTAAAATCACAAAACATCCCATGCAGTGGCACCTGCCTGCTGTCTTCAGCCTCCACGTCCACGTCCTCCTCCTCCCTGCTCCTACTTTTCCTACTTCTTATTCTTCTACCAACTGCAGCCTCTGCCTCAAAGTGCACACCTGCCATCATCCATGGCAATCCTTTGCCTAAGTAAAACTTACTGCGAGGGTCACTCATTGAGTTTGCAGTACTGTCAGTCAGATGAGTCTAAAGTTCTCAATCCGATAAAAAAAAAATTATATAAATTTATGTACATATTTTCATACTTATCAAATATACGATTTGTATTTCGAAACTCTTTTTCAAAATTAAATATTTTTAAACAATACAAAACAACCAAACAATACAATGTTTGGTTATTAAAGAATTCATTAAAACTCTAGTTTTAGAAATCAACAAAATGTAAATAATTTCAATATTATAACAATCAGAGAGTTAAGCCCTCAAAAAATGTGTTTCAGTCTAAAAAAAAAAAAAAAATATTTATATTTAAAAAAAAGTTACAAGAAATTCATCTGAATTGTATTTAAAATCTTAAGAAAGTTTAAGCAATTTTAACAAACTAGAGATACTACCTAGAAAAAAAAATATTGTTAATTTCATAAATGTTCATAAATATGAACATATGAATATAAATAATACACAATGAAAGATCTTGAGAAATCTCAATGAGCAATGCAAATATTCAACAAATCGTTATACTTTTAGTGCAAGTTATATATAAAAACAATACAGTAATAATAAAATATATTTAACACTTGCATTTATTATTAAAATAAACAACTTCATTAGCAACCCTCGCAAAAAATTGTGCAAGTAGCCGACGGCGCTCAAAGAAAAATTGTAACAAAATTGCAATAGCTCAACTGACTGAATGATTGACTCTCTGACTAACTGACTAACTGTCTCTATGCCGCTCTCTCATCTCTCTCCCTCGCCATAGCACCCCCATATCTTACTTCATCTCTCCCCCATATCATCTACATTGGTCTGACGAGCTGTCTGTTCTGGCCTGAAATGATAAATAGCAGCCCCGAACAGGTCGGCATCCACTCACATACTTGAAGATTTATGTGCCGCATCAATTGCTGCGCTGGAACAAGCTAGAAAGAGGTGGAACTGAGGGGCTGCATTGAGTGGATCTATCTGCGCATTTAATGCCAACGTAATTTATAAATGAAGTATGCCCCATTGCGGTCGGAATTGCCTCAAGTAGCTGAGCAAAAAAAAAAAGAATCCAACGTGAGACTGAAAAGTTTTCCCTCAGTCTCAGTCTCTTCGCTCTTCCTGTCTCTGAGTATCTTTGTCTGCCTGTCTCCCAGTCTGTATGTCTCTCCGTCTGTCTGTCTGTCTGTCTGTCTGTCTGTCTGTCTGTCTGTCTGTGTATCTCCCTGCTAGACTGCTGAATCACGCGACGCTACACTTGACATTTGACTATAGCATAAAGACGCGACTTAGACGCGTCCTTTGAGCCATGAAATCATATTCAGGACCGCTTTAATTGCCGTAGCAAGCGAGGATTTATTCAAAAAAAAAAAAAAAAAAAAAAAAAACCCAATTTATGCTTCTGTCTGGCATGTGTTGGCAGATTTCTGCAATGATAAAGCTAAAAACGAAAATGAATTATGCCCATTTTTTAAGCAGATTTCAAGAATTTCTTTTTTTTTCCCAAAATAAGCAGCGTTTTGATTGGAATATAATATATTATTATTTTTAATATATATTTTATTTGCACTTATTTTAAACATATATGCTTCATTTATTTTATTTTTTATTTACAGTACATTTAAATTAAATTTAAAAGCAGAAAAGAAAACTTCATATAGAAAGGGAATTGAAAAGTAAAAGAGAGAGAAAGAGAGTGTGTGGGAGAGTGCGATAGAGGCCGAAAATAAATGCAATGAGCCATTAAAAGGCACATAATCATTGATCTTTTAATCAATTTGGCTGAGACCAATAAAAAAAAGGAAAAAGAGGGAGAGAGAGAGACGATGCACAGCAAACGGTTAGGGCCATAAAACATTAAGCCAACTTTTGCCGGTGGCCCAGTGACTGCAGATTAGCCCAACTTTTAAATGCTTTTAATGCGGTTTTTATGGCCAACGTCGCGTCGCTACCTGTGGAGGAGCAGGGGCAGTCGGAGCAGTCAGAGGCGAAGGCAACCCACAACGATTCATATGAGTAATGAGAGTTTAGTGTGCCGCATTGATTTTGAAGTTTCCCACGTTGGTTTCATCCTCGCCTGGCACGAACCCTAATTACAGCAGCAGCAGCAGCTGATGAGGCCGGTTGTGGGTTGGGTTGGGCTACTTAGGTGCCTGTCAAGATTAGAGGGCAAAGTTTGCCAACTTCCTCTATAAGCATTATCTTTGTTTCCCTCTCTATCTCTCTCTCTCTCGCTGGTTTGTTTGCTTGACTCGCCTCTGTTATGACATGTTCGCGCGATAAGCACAATGTCAGGGGGTCAGGGGTCAGAGTTGCACGACAAGCGGCTGGCTGCACTCGTTCTCTGTCCCATTCTGGCTGACGTCTGTGTCGCCTTCATTTGTCATTTAAATTTCGAAAGGGCAAACGAAGAGAAATAAAACTGCAAACACTTTATGACCGAACCCATTGGCCCTCATTCTCCTTTGCCCTGCCCCGCCCTGTCCCGCCCTGCAACCTCACCCACTTCTCAGTCCTTGGGTTGCTCCTCTTGTCTCGGCCAGAGCAACTCAGCCCGGCTGGCATATTTGCATGCCTTCCCATTTTGCCCCACTCGACGTTTTACTTCTTTTTTTTTGCGCTTTTTGCTTTTTATCTTTCCTTCGGCTGCTGCCATTGCTGCTGCTGCTGCTGCCGTTGCTGCCGCGTCTGTTTCTTGGCCCGAAAAAAAAGTTGAAGTGAAAAAGTTAAGCAATTAACAGGCTGATAACTTTCGGGCCAGTTCTCGAGCATAAACCAAACCCAAGCGATTCTCTCCACTCCTATCAAGCCGTTCAGTTGAGTCTTAAATCCCCGACTAAGAGTTTTATGTGCAAAGGGTCGTTGTGCTTACACACACCCACACACACACCCGCACACACACACTCGTAAACGGCAGCTATCCGCTTTTATGTGCTCATATGACATAATTGCGGCACGTAATTGGCCTGACAATTGCTGCAAGTGCTTGCAAAATGCCTCGCTGCCCCCTAAAGTATGCTATGAAAATGGTCGCAACATTTGCAGCGCATTGTTTTGGCAGGACACGAGGTCCTTGGCTCTGGGCATCCTAAAATCCTCCACCTGGTCGACCATAATAACCAAGCACATTGGCGAGAAGTTGTGGGGGAGGGGCGGGGGAAATGCTTACAATAAGCATGTCTCGCATTGCTTTATTTAAGCATGTGCTTAAAGTCAAATACATGGGACTGGCTGTTGTTTTGGCATCATTTCATTTATTATATTAAAGATTACAAAATAATAGATAATACTAATTGAAAATAATACAAAATAAAAGATAATACTAATTAGAAATAAAGCTAAGAAGTTTGCATTTGCCCTGCAAAAATTGTATAGCATGCTTTTCAGCGCAGACAAAATTCTGTTAAAATTTCCCATTCCAAAGTTCCCTCCAGGGATATTTAATAAATTTGAATTTGAAAAAAAAAATACCCCCAGTATTTATATACCGCCCACTGACCCACACTTGTCCAAAGAGATTATCTGGCATTTTGCACATTTCGCCGCTAATGTTTATCGAAAGGAACACGAAAAATAAAGCCAAATCCTTAGAAGAAGCAAACATTGTCACTGCATATCTACGAGCTGGCCAAAAAAAATATGACAGGAATAAAGTGTAGTTGGTCATAAATTTGGCGCGTTACGCCAAGATGACTTCATAAAGCGACAATACGCAAAGCATAATGCCAAATGCACTAACCAAGAGGAGAGGAGCGTGGAGAGTGGAGTGTGAATGCGGGAGAGCGACTTTAGGCTGCTGCTGAGCCATGTGAGAAGTGATACTGCGGGTTGCGGGTACAGCAGATGGCGGTCTGGCTGTCTGCAGTGTCTACGAACAAAAATTGTTGTGTTTTGTGTCGTCTGCTCTGCCTGCGCTTGGGCATTGTCGTTCCAGACGACGCTGATTTATGCATGGCGGCGCAGCACCAAAAAAAACAAAAAAAATTCCAAAGGATGGGAGGGTGACGCAGAAGATCTTTAAATGGGGGCGTGCTCTGTGTGTGTGTGTGTCGTGTATTTTCGATTTTGCATTGCAATATTTTTGGCTGAACGCTTTGCTTGCTCGCTGCCTTTGCAACGTATTTTTACTTTGAACACAAATATTGAACGTTTACATTACTTTCCTTCTGGTCGCTTCTTCTCCGTGTTATGCCATGTATGATTGCACCATGGAAAGACGAAGTAGGTGAAGTAGTTTTAACACTGCTTATTTTTAAATATTTTATTATGCAAAATATAAGATTCATAAGTTTATAAAATATATTTAAGTTTTTTAACACACATTACGCACAACCTGCATCGCTTGCATTACCTTGCCAACCCTGCCAACCTCATCAATGTTGCCAAAGCAATTGACAATTTAACAGCTGCTAATCAAAATGCGGCTGTTAAGTTTCTGATCTTCAAATATCACTGTTAAGCAGAGTTGAAACGGAATCGTTGATATTAGTTAAATATAATAATTTCATTTTCTGGCAATATGAATAAATATTTTTCCCATAGTGCAACCATTCTTCGGCACAGCTCTCTTCCCCCCTCTCCCATTGCACGCATGAAAAGCATTGCAAGTCAGCAGCGCGAACCGAACGAAAGCAACGAAGAAAAATTGCCAAAAAAAAAAAGGAGCAAAGCAAACGAGCAGCAGCAGCAGGCAACAACAACAAAGCGTTCATGCAAAAAGATAGCAGCGGAAGGGCAAAAAAAAAAAAAAGAAATGAGAAGAGGAAAAAGCGAAAACGGAATATCCAAGAAGCACAAGCAGAAAGCGAAGCTTACAAGCGCATTTCGATTATTGTTGATGTAATCATAATTTTTCATTTCCAAAGTAAACGATACCCCATCATTGCCCCGGAACTCCTTGCTTGCTCGCTATCTACCGCCCCTTGCTCCATCATCTGCCTTGCTCTTCCTCCTCTCTCTCTCTGTCTCTCTTCCTTTAAGCTTCTCGTGCCACACGCAACATAAAGAATCACCGAGAATTAAACCAACTTTTCATTTATTTACGCGAAACGCACGAGTCGAGCTGAAATGGTTTTTGCTTTTGCTTTTTAAACTCGCGACGCGTCGATGATTAAAGCAAACAAACAGAACATACACAACAACAATAACAGTGCAGCAGCAGCAGCATCAGCCTCAGGAGTGACAAGGAGAGCATTGTATTGCCCACACTCTGCATTGTCCTGGCAGAGCAAAGCTCTCCCGAAGCTCAGCCATGCTGAGATTTCAGTAGCTGTGGCGGCGGTTCCGGCGACTGCGGTCGAAAGTTCCGGCTCCGACGTCTGTCTTGCATCATTAATTACAATTTGAGTTGCACACACACACACACACACGTTGACGCC
Source organism: Zaprionus kolodkinae (assembly GCA_018901885.1). NCBI lineage: Eukaryota > Metazoa > Arthropoda > Insecta > Diptera > Drosophilidae > Zaprionus > Zaprionus kolodkinae. The sequence continues at coordinate 5,250,660 of JAEIFM010000508.1, forward strand.
ATTGCCGGTTGCTGCTGCTGCTGCCGCTGCTGCGCTGGCACCAACAGAGGCGTTACATGACCGAAAAAATTCATGGCGCAGCCACCAGCGACCAATCGAGCGAGGAGCGGCGGGCGGCAGGCCAGCTGACATTTTAATTGCACAGCATGATTGTGTAATTCGCTTAATTAATCAACACTTTCTGTTCTTGTTTATTTCTTTGCCCGCTGTCTGTCTTTTTTTTTTGTTTGTTGTTGGCAATCAATTTGTCCACAGCACAGAAATCAATGAAACAAAACAAATTGTTAATCCGTATTGATAACAGCGCACGAGTTAAAGAGCCAACCATAAGGGTTAAGGCTATGTTAATGCGCCGTTTATGTTGTTATCGTTCATGATCGATTAATATAAAATTATGGTTGCATGCACTACTCCTTAACATATTATTTCGATAAGCCTCTAAATTAAAATTCAAAATGCACACAATATTGTCTATCGCAGCGCTGAACCAGAAAATCTATTTACAGTATTATATGTCATGCCGGAATCGTGCAGTGTGGGAAGGGGGCTGAAAAGGAGGAGGTAATGCAAGCTCGTCAAGTTGGACAGTAATTGAAACCGTTAAAGCTAAGCTCCGTGCAATTTGTACACTTGTGTGTGTGTGTGTGTGTGTGCAAGTTGAGAGATGAATGGCAATGAACACACACACACACAAACATACGCACATTAATGCATATACAGCTGGTCGGCAGATGGAACCTTATCGCAAATGTTGCGAATATTATCTGCGATAATGAGAAACCTAATTGTAAGCTATGCAAATGTGCGCACATAACAGGTGTTCATGTGCGTGTATGTGTGTGTGTGTGTGTGTAAATGACATTAGTAGGAGAGCAGGCTAAGTGTTAAAGCAATTTAATTTGATAGTTTATCGAAACTAATTTGAATAAACGGAAATTAGTCGGGCACTCAGCAAGTTGGCAGTTCCCGCCAGACGGCTCTAGTTTTTGCTACTTTCAGTTGGCAACGCGATGCAATAATTAACAGCCCACAAACAGAACACTTAATGAAAACGCGAAAGCGAACGCGAATGTGAGTGCGAGGGGATAACGGATAATGGCCTGGTTTGTCTGTCTGTACATATGTGTGTGTGTGTGCAAGAGTACTCCTTGTTGGACGGTCACGTTGATGTCCCAGTCCAGTGTGCCCGCTATTGACATGGTCTGTGCTTGATGCCCAAGCAAAGCACAAAATTGCCGCGTTGCCCCTTGTTGCAAATGCGAGGCGAACGCAACTTAATTGGGCTGTCAGCGCGAGACGAGCTGCTGGCCTGGTCTGGGCGCAAGGCAACCGCAAATTGCCAACTACTCTGCACACGCGTCGCACCCGGTACCCGGTTGCCATGCTGTGCGCCTGCTAGCTGATTATGCCAGAAACGCAAGGCCGTCCGGCACGGGTGCATCCAGCGGGCACAAAGCGTTGCTTTTGTTTTGTGGCACGTGCCAACATCGGCGAATTTGCACATAATTGATCGTGTTCTTGCACTTCAGCACGGTAATTAATTTTGCAACGTTTTCCACATAAAACTTAATAAAGACACAAATCCGTGCATATGTATGTATGTATTCACAAAGTTCTACAAAGTTTATGCCTACAGCAGTGACAGTTTGACATGCACTGTTGTTAACAGAGCACTTGCAGGCGTAGCTAAAACAGCATTCTGTTATGTTAAGGTAACAGTGCGACTTGAAAGTAAACAATCACAACAGCATTGATAAGCTTCAATAATTTATAATTGTAATATTTGAAAATATAAATATTTCTTATAAAAAAATGTACTTTAAATTGAATTTAAACAAATTGCTTAAACTTGACTGAAATAACACCAAATCCCTGACGACTTAAAACTTTAACTAGCCCAGACCAAGTCACGAGCCAAGTCTCACAGTAATCCCCAGACTGCAGTAACCGCAATTTTGATTAGCACATGGCACGAAGCACAACGCCAACGTTTCTTCTTGCCGTTGTTCTTTCTGTATTCGCCTGCATTGCCCTGCATTTAATTGCCAGTCAGCAAGAGAGTAGAGTGTGGGGGGGGGGGGGGTGGTCATCTCTGTGGGTGGACAAGGTAACATTAACCTGCAATCTTGCAGCAGCATCGCTCGGTCCTGTCCAAACGAATCCTTATGCCTTTTAATTGACGGTTTCCAACTACAGTTCCTGCTCCGGTTACCGTTATCTAGTCTTTTGTCTTAGACACCAGCTGTTGCCGTCGTCGTTGTTGTTGTTGTTGTAAGTTCGAGCAGACCGCAACCGCAAAAGGCTTCAACACCTGTGCAAACTGTTTGCCGTCTGGCGTTTACATTCTCTTCTTGTGCTTCGTCTTCTCTTTTAGATGCCAAAAAAAAAAAAAAACTTACACTCTGTTTACAATGAATGCCGCTTGTACGTTTCGACCCAATGTTGACAACTCCTGTTACACTGACAGCTCATTACATAACACACACACACACACGGTTACATGCTATAGGACAGTTGTCGTATAATTTGCAGTTCAATTACCTCTTTAATACGAAAACCCACAGCGTCTCAGCGGTGACCCCCCCCCCTAACTTCCTGCTACACCTACTCGCAACATACTCTCCTACCCTTTGCATGTAACTGCAATTCGTTAATTATTTTGACAGTTGGTCATGTTGACAATGACAGCAACAACAACATAAATTCACACATGCACAGCATGTCGCTCTTATAATACCCTTTCCCAATTCCCAATGTGGTTTTGTTTGAATTGGGTAGAACAAAATTCCTATAATATGTAATTGGATTAATCAAAACCAAAACAATTAAAATCATTGAAGAAGAGAAAGGAAAAGAGGAATAAAATACAAATTCTTTTTCCTCCGCTTAACTGTTAAGATTCTGTTAAATTGCTGATGTGCTGTAAACTTCAAGCAGTTGCCGAGCAGAGCCTAACACACACAGAACTGTCAACTGTTAACAGAATTCTCAGTATACAGGTAATGTAATATAAGAATGTAAGGAAAAAGAATAATCGTTTGTTGATTTTCTTTGTTGCCGACACAAACTAGACAAGATTATCACTAGACTTTCATCTACAGCACTAGACAAGAACTATTTGAGAAGGCCAATGTCCAATGACCACATGAAACTTGCATGAGTCCTGCCTCAGCTCATTCGACGGGCGCGCGCCGTTGGCCGTCTTGTTGTTGGAACTGTAATTTGTGTGGCTGTCGCCGCAGAGAGCAATTTCGGGTAGACCCTGATTATGCCCGTCCAAATAGACATGTCAAATTGTGGCAGACAACTTTTTGGTTGTCCAGCGGCGAAGATGATGATGAGCCAACAACAAGTACGTTCGCACAGCCCGGCCATCGACTCTTTCGCTCATCCTTCCACAGGAACCCAGTACAAATACAATTTCGTCATTTACATACATTATAGAAAAATACATTTATTGAACCAACTTTAACATACAGTATAATAATGATAGATGTTTTTGTGTAAAGTCCCAAAAGAGCTAAAAATTTTGTATAATGAATAAATAAATTATGCTTCCTATCTATTAATTACGTTATGGCGTTGAAACATTCTCCAAAAAATCGTACATAGTTTTATTTAAGCTCTGACGTAATGCAGTTGCCTTCCGTTCCGAAAGACCACGCAATTCCGATAATATATATTTGCATAATGTTGAATTTCTTTCCAACGTGCTGCTTGGCGTAGTAGTTGCTTCTTTCATATTAATGCTTGATTCGCATACCATCGGTGTACGGGACTGTGGCTCGATTCGCAGTGGAGTGCTACATTGCAGTTGTGGTTGTTCTTCGGTTGAGAAGGTTGATCTCGGTATGCACACCGCTATTGGGACTGGATTTGTGGCGAAAATATCTTCAGCCAACTCATCATCTGACATTTTTTCCTACAAACAGATACATATAAGTAATGTGATTATTGTTAAACTTAGTAAGTTATACCGGTTCAGTTTTTATTGCAACTTTCGGTCGAGGCATCAAATTCTCCGTTGAGACAATATTTAATGAAGCATTTACACCATTTTGTGCCGGCTATGCAAATATTAAATTAATTATATATATTTTCTAATTACTGATATATATTTACCGTAACCGCCGATCCTTCTACTCTTGCTCTCTTAGGATCTTTAGCCAATGCATCATCTGGCGATTCTTCCTACAAACGAATTCATGTTAATAATTTGTTTAAGGATAAACTTATAAGTTATACCGGTTCAGTTTTTACTATAATTTTCGGTCGAGGGACTCCCTTTCTTTTCTCCGTTGTGGCAATTAATGAAGCATTCCCACCTTTTTGTGCCGGCTATGCAAAAATATTAAATTACTAATAAATATTTTCTAATTATTGATATATATTTACCGTAACCGGCGAACCTTCAAATCTTGCCCTCTTAGGATCTGCAGCTAATGAATCATCTGGCGATTTTTCCTACAAACGAATTCATATAAATAATTTGATTATGGATAGATAAACTTATAAGTTATACCGGTTCAGTTTTTACTATAATTTTCGGTCGAGGGACTGTCTTTCTTCTATCCGCTGAGGCAATATATAATGAAGCATTTGCACCTTTTTGTGCCGGCTATGCAAAAATATTAAATTACTTATATGTATATATTTTCTATTGGCTAATATATATTTACCGTAACCGGCGATCCTTCTACTCTTGCTCTCTTAGGATCTTTAGCCAATGCATCCCCTGGCGATTTTTCCTACAAATAAATACATGTCAATAATTAAACTAAGTAAATCATACCGGTTGAGTTTTTATTTCAACCTTCGGTCGATGGAATACCTTTTTTTTCTTCGATGAGGTTACATTCAATGAAACATTTGCACGTTTCTGTGATGGCTATGCAAAAATATTAAATTATTAATATATATTTTTTAATTGCTGATATATATTTACCGTAACCGGCGATCCTTCAACTCTTGCTCTCTTAGGATCTTCAGCCAATGTACCATCTGGGGATTTTTCCTAAACACAAATTAATGAAAATAATTTAATTATGGATAAACTTATAAGTTATACCGGTTCAGTTTTTATCAAAACTTTCGGTAGAGGGTATACCTTTCGATTCTCTTTTGAGGAATTATTCAGCGAAGTATTTGCACTTTTTGTTGTCGGCTATGCAAAACAATGAAATTACTTTTTTGTTTTCTAAATTTGTAAATATATTTACCGTAACCGGTGATCCTTCAATTGTTGCTCTCTTAGGATCTTCAATCAAAGCATCATCTGAAAATATTCCCTTCAAACAAAAGCATGTAAATTATTTTATATAGTTAAACTAAGATAGTCATACCGGTTCAGTTTTTATTAAAACTTTCGGTCGGTGGAATACCTTTTTTTCCTCTATTAAAGACGTATTCAGTGAAGTATTTGCCCTTTTTGGTCCAGGCTATGCAAAAATAATAAATTTCTTATATGTATTGTCCAATTCCTTATAAATATATTTACCGTAACCGGCGAACCTTCAACACTTGGTCTCTTAGGATTGTCAGCCAAATCATTATCTGACATTTTTTCCTGCATGTAAATAATTAAATTAATTAAGTCATTTCAGTTCAGTTTTTATTTGAACTTTCGGACAAAGAAATACCTTTCTTTTCTCTGTTGAGGAAATATTCAATGAAGTATTTTCTTTTCTTGGAGTCAGCTATGTAAAAGAATAAAATTATTTATTTATATTTTCCAATTACTTATAAATATTTACCTTAGCTGGCGATTCTTCAACTCTAGCTCTCTTAGGATCTTCAGTTGAAGTATCATCTGACATTTTTTCCTGCAAACATATACATGTAAATAATTAAATTATGTCGGTTCAGTTTTTATTTCGACTTTCAGACAAATAAGTAAATACCTTTCTTTTCTCCGTTGAGGATATATTCAATGAAGTATTTGCTTTTCTTGGTGTCAGCTATGCAAAAGTATGAAATTATTAATTTATATTTTCCAATGGCTTATATATCTATTTACCTTAGCCGGCGAGCCTTTAACTCCAGCTTGCTTTGGATCTACAGCCAAAGTATCATCCGACATTCTTCTCTGCAAACAAATACATGCAAAAAACTTGATTATGGTATAACTATATGTTCAACTTGCTGTCGAGGCAATACCTTTCGTTCTTCCTTTGAATATATATTCAATGAAGTATTTGCTCTTTTTGGTGACGGCTGTGCAAAAATATAAAATTACTTATGTATATTTTCTAATTGCTTATATGTATATAATTACTGTAAGCGGCGATCCTTCAACTCTAGCTCGCTTCAATCGACTCGATATAACCAATTTCGCGTCCACACTGTGTCGACGAATATTTTTTGTTCCTCCGCGAAGGTTTTGCATTTTCCTATATAATTCAAACACTTTATAAATTGGGGAAAGCATACGAAATATACATTCAATGAAAAAGACGCGCCTGAAATGATGCTGAGGAACTCTTAAAAAATTGCAAGCAGCTGCTTTGTTGACAGTGTGACCGTCTTCCACAATAAAATACTGACAAAAATATCCTGCACTAACTTCAATATCTTTATTTTTGCAGCTGCTTTATTAATCTCATAAGCGAATTAAACCACACAAGAGTATATAGAGAAGCTAGTCATAATTTACTCAGCCATTAATCTGGAGTTCATATATACATATGTATAATAAAGATATCAATATTATTAACTTGGTTTATTTATTGGGCTTATATAGTATATTATTCACACAGTACATGTTATATTGCCAGGCAGCGGCAGCAACAGCTCCATGAGAAGCCAAGCCAGCGGGAAGGCGTAAGCGAGCAGCATGACGAATACGAGAAGCAGCCACCTCCGACTCCACCGTTGCCGCTCCCGCTGCCGACACTATATTACAGATGCATCTTTGACAACACTCTCCTGCGCCTGTGAATTGCAGCTGGCTATGAAATCGCGACGTACTGCACTCCAATTGGGTGCCGCATGATCTTTGAGAAGGGTCCAGTTGGGCGACGGCACATCAGGCGACAGCCAATTGAAATCAGCTACATCTGTGTAGTTATTCTGCGATTTGTTAAGACCGGACTTAGCGTAATCGGATTCCAGTTCATCATAGTCATAATTATAGACATCAATATTGATTTGACGGCAATCCTCGATAATGGCCCGGCAGGTGACATGCAAGTAGATCCGAGTAGCCAAGGACGAGTGCAAGCGCAATTGCTGGCAGGCAATGGCTATGGTGCAGCGCTCCAATTGTTCAGCAAAGAATGAACGCGCCACGGGACCGCAGAGCAGAGTGCACTGACTAGCATTGGAGATCTGCACCGAACCCGCATGGCCCTGCAGTTCGATGAGGCATTTATGCACATTGGAAATGGTTATGTCTAGGCCATTGACCTCCTCGCCGCGGAGCACAACGTGAGTATTCCTTTGATTGGCAATTGTCCATGTGAATGCTGCATGACTGGGTTTCTTTGTATGTTCCACTCCCGACTCTGGGCCATCCAACTTGCTGAGTGATACCGCTGGCGGCGCTACTTGCTTTAGCTGCTTGGCAACCATTTTTTTCCACTGAAGCCAAACTTCTTTTTGGGCATTAGCCGTTGACGCGTCTCATCGCTGGAGTTTGTCAGCGAATTAAGTATATTCTGACAGGACTTTATTTTAAAGTCAGAGAGGAACATCGTGGAGGCGGTTAGATAACGCTGTAGCTCCTGTATTTGTAGTGTGATGTCGGCAAAATGCTTGATGAGATCGGGATGCGGACCATCTCCGCTTTCGCGCTGCAGAGCATTGATGCGTTGTTCAATGTCATAGGCTCGCTGTCCAAAGGATTGGGCAAAGTAATCGACGCCTTCGTTTTGCACTTGCTCCTTGTTGCGCTGCTCCAATTTGACATCTAGATAATTTTGCCGTTCCTTGTTACGTTTATTCAATCGCTCCAGAACACATTCCTTGCGCAAACTACCGTCCACAGTGTCCTCACATTGTTTAGTTGTTTGCTCCATTTTTGTGACTCAAATCTCAACTCTGTTGGCTGTAAAAGAAGTGTTAAAAATCAATGCATGCTAAAGACGAGTCTGCTCTGTTTATATTTGTGTGTGTGAATGTGTAGTTTTTGTGTATGTCAACCTCTTTACACAACTCACCCAACCCAACAGTTGTTGTTTTATTATTTTTTTTTTTTTTGTATCGTTTCTGAGCCACAAAGCGAGACAGGCCTGGTTCCGCGCAGCTGCAGCGAAATTTGCTAAAAAAGACGCAGTAGATGCAGCAAAGTTCAAATTTTCAATCGCAGTTGGCTGTACAATTGCGAAATTTAGCAAGACTCAATGAATTAATATATTAATAACAATAATTTTTTTTATTTTGTTTTATCGTAGCGCTGCTAATAAAATATTCAATAAACAACAAACGCCCACCTCGCGACAGGCCAACTTAATCAAAATGGTTTAGTCAGCTGTAAATTTTTCCCGTGAATGGTAAAGCATTCTTTTTTCCCGTGAATGGCAAAACCATAAAATTGGAGAATTAGCGCCATACTTGGCTGTTTATAAAAACACAAATATTAAACGAAATAGATGTACATATTTAACGTATTTAAAAAGCTAATCATGGCGTTTCGGTACTTGGCGGTGCGTCCTGCAGATATTGAAACATAGTTTTATTCAATCTATGCCGCAAAGATTTTGCATTTCCATCCGAAAGACCATTCAATTCGGATAAGATATAATTGCAAAATGTATAGTTCCTATCTGTTTGTATAATTGCATCTGAATTGTCATTGGAGTCCAATGGCGTGGAATACAATTGCTTGAGTCCAATCGAAGTGTTGGCTTGTTGTTTGAAGCGCGAAGATGCTGGCGTATACACTGCCATTGGAACAATAGGCATATACTCCGCATCTTCTCGACAATTCGGCTGCAAATGCACATTCATTAAATATATATAAATACATAGACATAAGCACATTAATTTCAATTAAAATAGTCATACCGATTCCATTTTAACATCTTGCACAACATGATCTCCTGAGCTCGTAGAAAGGATTTCCGATATGTTTTCCTCAGGTTCGACTGCAAGTGCTTTTTGTGCATGTCCGGCAAGCAATTTATCCGTTTCGAGATTAGGATCCACAAAGAGCATTTTCTTGAAGTGCGTCCAAAGTACACATTTTGGCGGCGCGTTTTCGCCACTTTTTGGCGACGTAGGATTTTGAAGTTTTTTCAGACAAGATTGGAACGTTGCATATAGATTGTTCCACTTCCGTTTGGCTTCCTTCTCATCAACTTCATTAATGTTCATTACTTTTACAATGTCGCTCCAAGCATTTGAGATATTCTCTTTATCGTGTTGGTCACTATCCCAAATTGCTGGATACTTTTGGACGGTTGCAATTAAAGTCTCAGTCTCCTTCTGATTCCATTTATGTAATTTAACTTTGTTGTTTACTTTTTCTGGCTTCTGATTTTTTTCAGCAATCTTCTTTTTCTTTAGATTTTGTGCCCTGCAAATAATATTATAAAAAGAATCTAATTTATTATCCCAATTTGTATTACACTTATAAAACAACAGAATAGTATAATTTATTAGTTTGATCCGTAATCGGAAATTTAAATAATTTTAATAGAAATAAGCATTATAAATTATTTTTCCACTGTATTATTTGTTTTATTTTTGACTTACATTTTGGGCTTAAGATTCGTATTCATTAAAACTATAAGTTTATAACACGATACTTTGCTTTTGCAATGTTACTACAATTACAATCAAAAAGGTAACCAGAATATTAGTATATTTAATCTAAATCCTTTTCAAAACAAGCGCAGACTAACAATTTCAGCTAACAAATACAAGCGGAGTTATGTACGTGGGCCTGCCAACTTGCTTAAAATGTGCAACCAATGGCATTCCCGCGTAATGCAATTGAAAGAAGAAGACAAAGCATAAAATTTAATATTGCAATTGCGGGAATAAAAATTACTGAAACACCAATAATTATCACTTTGTCTTTATTGACAGTGTATACGTTGATAGTCAAAAAAAAAAAAACAAATATTTTTGGATTTAGGAATCTATATCAGATTTTAAATGTCTGCGCATATGTACCTTAAGATGCGAATTCTGAACAAAGTCTTTGGGACATTGGGGACACTTGTGAGGCCGTTCACCAGTATGCGTGCTTAGGTGAACCTTAAGGTTGTAGCTCCTTAGAAACGTACTTGGACAGTGTGGACACTTTAAATGACGCTCGTCGGAATGGCAGCGAATGTGAGCATGAAAATGCGAGTTCTGAGCAAAGGTTTTCGGGCAATGTGGACACTTGAATGGACGCTCGCCCGTATGGCTACGCAAATGTTTCTTCAGATCGTGGTTGACTTTGAAGACCTTCGGGCAGTATGTACAGCAATAGGGACGTTCACCTGTATGCCCGCGAACATGCACAATGAAATGTGAGTTCTGAGCAAAAGTTCTTGGGCAATGTGGACATTTGTAGGGATTGGCACAATGCGATTCGGCGGAGTCTTCTGTGTGATGTGTCTTCAGATGTTTCTTACAATTCGAGTTATTGGCAAATGCCCGTGGACAGTGGGGACACTTATAAGGTCGTTCGCCAGAATGTTGCCTTATATGCACCTGTAGTCCAGAGTTCTGGATGAAAGTGCGCGGGCAGTCAGGGCATTGATAGGGACGCTCGCCAGTATGGCAGCGCATATGCACCGTCAGGTTATTGATTGTGCTGAAGGTCTTCAAGCAGTATTGACACTTGTGCGGTCGCTCGCTTTGTACGTATTTCCTTGAGTGTGTAAAGCATCTGTTGTAGGAAATAAACCAATTTTTATTAATATATACAATTTGGGATTATTTATAACTCACTTTTCATGAAGCCTCAGCTCATTTATATTTGCAAAAAGTCTGTTGCATGTCCTACATTTGAAGGAATCATCCCGGCTGTTGGGGTTTTCGTCCTCCTCCTGGATTTTGACTACAGTCTTATCAGTACAAGTTTGAGTTCCTTGAATTTTTTCTATCCTCGGTTCAATTTTAATCTTGGTTGTTTTTGTAATATCCTTAACAAGTACAGCAGGGTTCTTGATTTTTACGGAATCTTTTTTGGCTTTTACTACAACACTGTAGGTCTCGTTTGCCTGCTCCTTTCTGTTAAGTGGGATATCATGTGATTTGCTGGGACTCTTCTCCACATGAGTCTTCATGTGCATCATGAGATCGTTACGCTTCATAAAGCCCTGCAGACACTGTAGACATTTGTGAGGGAACTTCCCTGTGTGCTCACAAATGTGAGCCATAAAATTCGGTTTATGTGCAAAGCTGTTCGGGCAGTAGGGGCACTTATAGGGTAGTTTATCGCTGTGGATTTGCAAATGTATCTGCAGTTCATAGCCCTTTGTAAATCCCCGAGCACACTGAGGACATTTCAGATCTTTAATTGGCTTTGTATGTTTGCAATTCTTTGGACACAGTGGACACGTCTGTGGCAGTTTCACCTCACTGTGAGCAAGTACATGTTTCTTCAGTTCACAGTTCCTGAGGAATCTTTGTTCGCATTGGGTACACTGAAAGGGGAATTCACCCGTATGACCGTATACGTGCATGGTAAAAACTGATTTATGAGAGAAACTATTCGGGCAGTAAGTGCACTTGTATAGCAGCTTATCGCTGTGAATCTGCATGTGGATTGCTAGCTCATCGCTTTGCTCAAAGTGTCGAGGACAATGTGGACACTGGTAAGTTTTGGAGCTACTGAGTTTCCTGTTTGAATAGCGTTGTATGAGAATTAATTTGATTGTTAACTTGAAAGTATAACTTACTTGTTTGCAGCTGAGAGCTGCTTCTCCTGTTCTCCCGTCGTCAATACATCTGATCCAGGCTCTATTTTAATGGGTCCTATATCAATATCACAGATTATGTCTTCATCAAATGGCACCTCCTCCTGCTCCTGTTTTACTTTTACGAAATTTACGTCGATTAATTCACTCATGTTTATTGACTTTCCACAAACAAAAGTTTTTATTACAATTTCATTTAAATTAAAGTAAACAAACAATGCATGCAGCAGAGCATAATCAGCTGTTGTGGGCTGACAACTCGTTTAAATTAAACTCAAATAAGCAGTGTTGGAAAGCGTTAGCATTTCGCTTGTAAACAAACAAAAATATACAAATCTTCAGTTTATAGCTACATGTAATATTTCAATATAATGAATTCTTTAATCCTTATGAGCGTCTTGGTGCTGTTTCTGTATTTCGCAGAGCAATGCAGTCACTTGAAATCTGACTTGGTTTAGGCATTCCTTTGGTAGGTCGGCTATAATTTTATCCCAAAAAAGGTACATATCATAATGCTGAAGTTTTAAGTGTTCAAGCGGTTGTTGAGACGTCTCCAAATTATGATTAAGAGATTTTAAAATATCTGCATGGTTAGTATTATTTCTTAAAGGAATTTGTAGTTCAGTTTGAGGAGTTGTATTTACAGCTCTGGCATTCGATTCAACAACAGTATTTGAACTTGTTACCTAAAAGAGAATGGTCACAATTAAAACTGCAATTAATGTTCAATTTTCCTTGATTATTATACCCTTGTATTGGAATTAGGGCAATGCTCCAGCGTATAATGCCTTTTAAGATCACCAATCCTTTGATAGGTTCGTGTGCAGTATGGACATTTCTTTATCTCTGTTCTATTTCGTTGTCGCATATATCTATATTTGATTATACTATACGTTTAATTCATATTGTTAGATTTATGTATTTCTTACGTTGTTAATCCCGCCAAAAGCTGCAAACTTTGCTCATCACGCTCTATGGGTACATCGTTTATAATATTGTTTTCATTCGGAATTGGCTCCTCTTTTATTAAGACCTCGGGAAATATATCGCTCATGATTTATTTATTTTTGCTGCAGTAAATATAAGTATTACAAATGCCTTGTGAACAATCTAAATACACCGCAAATTGATAGCAGGGATGTCCACTTAACTATGTGTTAAGTTGGGGAATGCCAAATGAAGAAGAAGAGCTGTCAGTTATTTTTAAAATATAATTTTAAAGTATAAATAAATATGATATTGGAATATAAGAATGAAAAAGAAGTATGGCTCGAAAGACAGACAAAAATTGATTAAAGATATCACGATATCATTTTTTCGGCGTTTAGCTTTAAACGTTAGTAACAAATAATAAAATCATCGAAAACATCGATGAAACATGACTGTAGCCTTTCCGACTAGTTTTTATGGTATATAAACATAAACTGAAAATCCATGGTCTCTTAGCCTTTCCGACTAGTTAATAAGATTATTATCAGGTGTACTTTTAATAAAATATTATTACCAGGTTTTCTGCTTTCCTTTTGAAGTTATTAAAAAAATTTCAACCATTAATTTAAACATTACTTTCTCTCAAATTTAGGATTCAAAGAATTTAACTATTTATTGAAGCGCTCATTTAATAAACGTGTACAAGGTGTGTGTGTGTGTGTTCGTTGTGTATGTTTGTGAGTGTGTGTAACTGTATCTGTATTGCTTTACGGCTTACATAAATAAGTTTGAACATATTTACAATTGATTATTATCGTACATAAGCATTAATAGTATATATTGGTGTCTGTAAAATATGCGAGAGTGCCTTAATATGTGCCGCCTATACATGCAAAACTCGTCTCTACATAATTAGCAATCATTTGTACTTCAAACTGTGTTTCATCGATCATTTATCGGTTCTGTTTTTGGTCTAATTCTTGTTTTACATATTGTTAGCAACATACAACACTTAATTCCTATAAATATTAAATACATTTTCGTTCGTCTCTTTGCCTGATCTCACTTAAGTATTTGGTTACAGTTTCCGATATTTGTGTGTGTTAAGGCACATGACACATTCCTGAATCCGATGTGCGTACATATGTTATATATGGTATATATATACATATATCTAATGTATCTGCATATAGAGAATATTAAGTTTACATTTACTAATGTACGGGTTCAATAATAATAGTAGAATATTTATGTAGTTCATATTTGTGCTCATACATTGAATATTTTCTGCACATCGATTTAAACACAAATCAACCTTTTTGTTGTAAACGTCACGCTATGATAGATTAACAAAGCTGTTGATATTGCTGCAATTTATATTATGCATATGACCAGCAAATGACTAAATTCCCGAAATCGCAATCGTAATCGCAATCGCGATCCGTACATGTATATCCGTATATCCGTAATCAAAATGGGCGTTGAAACTTTCGGAATTTCTCTTTTTAAAAACATTTCTTATACGAGGGCCGACTTGAGGCTGCTTATATAGATCATGAGAGTTCACCGATCGGTGCATTCTGCAGCCACAGATCATGAATGAAGTTGTACAAGTTATCGCTGACAGCCACCTGGAAAGAGTTTGTGATCAAGTTAAGTATATAAACAGTTAAATTTTATATATATATATATATATTATCATACCTTGTAGGGTGTCGGATTGAGCGTGCGCTTGTGGTCGTTACGTAGTGTCTTCAATGAGATTTGCACCTTCTCGCGCACCTGTTCAAGTGTCGGCAATAGCTGACATATCTTGCCCGATTTCCAGTAGATCTTATAGAGCGACTCCACGTGCGAGGGAATGACATAGGCTCGCTTCGACTCCTGGAAGGGATGGCGACACAATACCTTCTGTCCCACAGCTGGCGGATGTTCTGAATCCTTTTGAAGAAGATCAATCAGAGCATGTCCGTCGGCGCTGTACAATCGATAGGCATTCTTATTGCCCGGCATCGTGACCTTTTCCACATCCTGACTGAGCTTAATGCGTGCCTGACCATTGATCTCGACCAGCTTGTAAACACAACCCAAGGCAGGCTGTCGCTGGCAGGTAACTATATAAGAATATTATTAACAATATTATTATTAATCATATTATATTTTCAGATCAGCATGGAACTCACCCAGATGCGTGCCAATGCCAAAGCAGTCGATCTTATGTCCCTGCTCGTTGAGGCTTAGTATGGTATCCTCGTTGATGTCATTCGAGGCTACAATGGTCAACTTATTAAACCATGGCACCTTGAAACGTTCCGCCACCTTCTCGAATGCCTCACGTGCCAAACACGACAGATATGCCAAGTCTCCGGAATCGATGCGAATGCCCAGGGCATGGTAGCCAAGATCGTTTAGGGCCAGTGCGACGGCGCTGAAGTTCAACAATCCGCTCCTGAACAAATTAAGCGAGAGCGGATGGAAGGTAGAGGAAGAGAGAAGAGAGCAAAGTGAGCGTGCATTAAAACAAGGTGTGAAAACAAGCAAAAGGTGCAGCTTAGGTTTGGTTTTCAATTCAATTCGATTCAATTCAATAAGAATATCTATGCTACTACTGCAATAGTATAAATGGGGCGTTGTTCTCTTTGAAAATCGGCGTGGCCGTGGCGTGCAGAATGCAGTGCCAAGATAACATTAACATTTTTGTTTTGCCAAGTGTTCTCTATGTGTGTGTTCTACGAATTTGAATTCTCTTTTAAACGAGAGCTCGCTGAGCACTTTTTTTTTTTTTTTTTTTTTTTTTTTTTTTTTGATATTTCTGGAGACACATATCAAGCTTCAAATACTGAAAGCCATGCAGTGTGCTCTCTCGGACGCTTTGTTTAAATCGAAACTAAGTATTGAGATATTTTAAGTATTTCCTTCTTTTTTTATAACGAAAGACACAAAAATAAGTCAAAACAATTAACGGGGAAAAAAATAATTTCGATGAATCGAATAAAAAACCAAAGAAAAAAATTAATTAATAATAATAAAAAAACATATAGAGTACACATAACATATGTATGCAGTAGTATATAGAATGTATGTAGAACATATAACATTAGGGTGATTCAGTTGTGGAATAAAACTCTATTCGTTTCGCTTTTTTTTTGTTATAAAATGGAATATGTTGCTTGATTGGTTGTTGTTGTTGCTTTTGTTGTTGTTGTTGTTGCTGTTGTTGTCGCTTTATGTATTATGTTTTGTATTGTTGTTGCTTGTTGTTGTATTTTGAAGACGTGTGTTTTACATACCTCTGCCAAAATAGTGCCGGGAAGTCATTTTTACTATGTTAGATGGTAAAATGTTTTCTTTTTTTTTCAGGGAAATTTCTTCTTTTTTTTAAACTTTCATATTCAGATCAGACGTTATTCGTTAAAATGCAAAGATGTTACAATTGACGAACAAATTATTAATGGTTAATAAACTTAAAATAAATGAAAAAGAGTTAAAGAAATGGAAAATGAAAATGTGCTTAGTAAGATAGCAGCAAAAAAAAATTAAGATCGAGAAAAAAATTGAAAAAGGGAAAAGAAGTAATGCAAAAGTTTTTTCTTCCAGTTGGAAGTTAATAACAAGCAAAAGGATTTGGGAAAAAATAAGTAAATTTTTTTTTTTTTTTTTAATAAAGGAGATTTAAAATAAAAAAAACATGATTGCACATCACCTGATTCTGCTTGTTCGGGCTGAGCCCAATGAGTTTGCTGATATACCTTTTTTTGAGGCGGAGAGACCAATATTTTGACACATACATACATACATGTACACATATATCGGATAAGTGTTGTGTATGCATGTAGTGGATAAGTTAAAATTTTGAATTTGTCGCATGATAATGATATTTTATGAGAAAGTTAGGGGCACTCATGCTGGCCCCGCAAAAGGATAACAAAACATGTGAAGTTGATTTGTATATATATATAGAGAGGGGATTAGTTCGAATTAAAAGGATATATAGTAATTATATAGAAAACAAATAACGAAACCAAAAGCGATATGGCAAAATGATAATTCTTTTCTTGTTGTCCCAGTAATTCTTATTATTTTTTTTTTATTTTGTTTCGGTCTGCGACATTTACCTGAATGACTTCTCGACATATTTTGGAAGGTACGCCGTCCCATTGGACGTTAAGGTGCTGATTGCAGTTGTTGTTGTTGGACTTGTTGGAAGAGTTGTTGTAGATGTTGGAGTTGTTGTTGTTGCAGTGGTCTTTGGCTTTGGTTTTGGCATCTCAATGCGAGGACACACCCCACCATTGGTGGCATGCCCAATCGCCTGCTCAGTGTGACCATTCTGGCCATTGATTGACTTGACGTGTCCATTGGGAATCCCATTGGGGCTGGATGGCTTGGCTGGAAGCCGACCATGGCCAGTGCCGTTGGTTAGCTGACTAGTTTTTGTTGTTGTTGTTGTACTGGTTGTTGTTGTTATTGTTGCTGTTTTCGTATCGCTAGCTGTCTGTACGTTTTGAACTGGCTGTGTGACTTGTTCTGTATTTCGGCTGTTGGGAATACTTCAATTATTACAATTACTTTCGACAAAACGAAGCGCAACTCATAATAGTAGAGAGAGAGATATATATGTATATAGATAAAGTGGGAGGACGACACAATATAGCACACATATACGATTCTTCTGGATCGGCTGTCTGTTTGTTCTGCGTAGTAGGGCGGAGAGTGCACGCTGTTCAAAACGTAGTACGAAAACGAAATGAACAAAACTCGAAACCGAACGAAATAAAAAACGATAACGATAACGAACAAACGCACAAATATGTTAATCGATAAAACTGAATAACCAAAACCGTTCCGAGAGAATCTGCCTAAAAGCGAAATACCTCTTAACATCGTACGTATCGACAAGCGCCATAAAGCCATCCGGAAAGGCAATGGCATAGGAGACCATGGCAGCCAGTTCGCCCTCGCTGGACTCCTCTGTGGACACGTCGAGTACATGGGATAACATTTGACGATGCCTTATGGCATGCTCAAGTAGATCTTCCATAACACCTGAAAACGAAACAATTGAGTATTAGAAATTATTTTTAATTAATTGCATTCTGTACTCACCTGTCTGCTTGTGCTTGAGCAGACGCGTCTTAAGCTCGCCCACACTGCTAAAGCTGGTTATGTAGGCATGGGCATGCGTGCCCTTCACGGGGATGTTGAAGAGCTTGCCGGCAAGCACATTGGAGGTGCCATCGAAGCCACCTAGGTGCAAAAAAGTATGTTTGAAATAGAATTAGTTGAAACGCATATATTCCAATTGAAGTGAATGCGTTTACAGTCTGTTATGTTAGTTTACATGCTGTTATTGGACAGCATAATTGCATAGATTGCTAATGTAATTCTGAAACATTTCTGTTATTATAGTTTGCATGCTGTTATTGCACAGCATAATTGCAGAAACTGTTAATGTAATTCTGAAACACTACTGTTAACAGCTATGTAACAAATCTGCTTGATCGTCATATTAACAGTTGTCCCTACTGTTACTAACATTACATTATCAAGGGAAATTTAAATTTCGCCTTATATGACAACACTGTTTCATGGCTGCCCATCAAATTTGAAAGCCTTGAGAGACCTTGGACGCGTGAGTCACGCGCACGCGAGCTCCATCGAATCGATTGAGAATTGAGTAAAAACCCTGATCCTACGTATAATTAAACGCATTGCTAAGCGGCAGAAAGAGAGAGAGAGAGAGAAGGGAGTAAGTAAGAAAGAGTTTCATAGGAAGCGGAAAAGGTAACAAAATAAAAGTTACGATGTGTGAGCGCCAATTGAAAAGAGGTGCCACAAGGTGGCTGGTACCGACCCCCACACACACAGACACACACAAAAATACATACATGTGGCAAGGCGGCAAAAAGTTTTTCTCTTTTTGGTATGTTTCTTTTTTTTGGGGGGGTTGGGGAGGAACTTTTGTGTTGCGTGTACCACCCACTTTTAACACATGAAACATGGAGAGTTCTTGAACTTTACAGCAAAACAGGCAACCGATAAGCCAGCTAGAAGCACCAGAAGCAGCAGCGGGAGTCGGCATAACAAGGTAGGAGCCACATCGAGTGACAGTGACACGTGCTTTGCATGCAAGCACATCATAAAAGACCAGACAAACAATATGAAATTGACGAGTAGACCCAAACCCCAACCCATTCCCCCTACAAATCGTATTGCATCGATCAATGCGAAGTCAGTTGACTTGGTTTGGGGGGAGTGGATGGGTCGTGGCTAAAGGCGGGGGTTGGGTAGGTCCTGACTAAAGGCGCTAGTTTCACGGCGTTTTTGGGTATGTTTTTTAATTGATTATGGGCCTACTGCATGCAATTTGGCCATGCCAAAGGAACATACAAATATACAATGTATAACTACTACCTATATATATATGATATATAGCCATTATTATATATCTCTCACGTTTGACCTTAGTTGTCAAGCATTGGTATGGAGTAAGAAATACCCGCTGTGTGAACTTTATCCATACCTGTATAGGAGTATTTGGATGCGGATAAACCTCCATCGGGTCCCTGGGCACGACGCAGCCCAAACTCCAAGAGCTTGACATGTTTGCCAGCTACCATGCGATATCGCGCTGCATTTGTCGCCATTAAGCTGTATAACAGAAGAACGGTAAAGTTAATGGTTATTATACTATTTGGCGCAGTACTACGTGTCTCAAAGACAAATGTCTGTGTCTATAAGAAGAAGTTTGCTCTACAAAATATTTGCTAGGATGACGAATCACGATCATAATACGTGCATATAAAAAGTTTTTATTTCATGCTTTATAGAGCAAACCGCTTGCTATAGCCGACGAGTATTATAAAGATGTTCCACTGTTGCGAATTTTTCATTCACCTGGCATAGTTAACGAGTGTCAAGAGCGTCGTTTCCAGCAGTTGCACAATGATCAAAGGTCCTTCAATCTTGATAATGGGTACGCTGTATATAGTGAAAGTAAAAGATTATACTATCGTCATATTTCTATGGATTTCATTAGCTTACCGTGGGAACGCCACAGTGCCCTCATCGATGGCATAGAGTGTAACATCGTGAGCTGTTAGATTTCCCAAGTATTCGAAAAACTCATTCTCAATGCCCTCGGGTAGTGTTTGTCTCAGGTATTCAATATCTGCACAGATTATGGAAAAATATTAGATAAATCTATGTAAAATTTCAAAATAGATTACAAAATTACCGCTCTGCGAGTAATGAAAACTGTCCAGAAATTTCAGACACTCCTCTAGGCCGGCAAAAATTGTAAATTCACCATGGAATGGATTATTGCGAAAGAACAAATCGAACACGGCCTGATCGTCCGTTTTGCCCGACTTCCAGTAGGCATAGGCCATTGTAATTTGATACAAATCTGTGAAAGATAAAACAATAGACAGACGTGATGATTAGCGAAAACAAATAGACACTTGTTCTATCAAATATATCATGATGATAATTATGGGCTACCCATATACCATCCCACAGCGCAACACCCAATGAACCCGTGCGTCCGATAAGATACGGTCAAAGTTCTTGTTGTTGTTAAATACTATTTATATATACTATATAGTATATGCATAATTACACGACCGGAGGGCTTAAGTACTGCAAACACACACGCAGTGTGATATTTCTCAATGCAAATTCTTATCTAAATTTGCGAGTACAATAGACTCGAGGGACCGACCGTATTTACATAGAGTACATATATGTATGCATATACGAAAATAGAATCCACTAAAAAAAGTGTACAAATGCAAATGTCAAATGAGAAAGTTGCGACTATTTTGGACCATATGGAAGTGAGTTTTCAATATTATAATTAGGTTTTTTTTTTAATTGACTTACAAGCTGCAGATACTATGGGAGAGTCATCAAACATTTTATTACATACTATTAATACATTTACTGGGTGTGTGCTTCCATTATTCACATATAAAATAATAAAGATGATAAACAGTAGGTTATCATACCCGTATTTATAGCGATATTTATGAGTCTTTTATATGACTATGTAATCTACTCATATTCTATGGTTAATCTGTAGGTATTACGAGTATTAATAACCATATGACATTGTGTGATTATGATTGATTTCTATTAAAAAAAATTATGATTTCCCTTTTTTCTCTTTGAAAATTTAAATTTAAAAAACTAACAATGAATATGAGTATTTTTTTTAATCTTTCCACATTGAAATTTCGATACAATCAGAAACTAGACTAGGAACCTATTGTGCCCCAGAACTTATCAGCTAAAGTGTGAATGAAGGTGACAAACAGAAAAAAAAAAAACAAAAAGGTTTTGCCATGTTAATTCTAAACAAGTTTTTAAAATTAATATACATATCGCATGCGAATTGATCTATTTTCACAATAAGGTGCGATAGAGCCATCACCCTCTTGGTCATATTTACCCGTCAATAGAGGCTGGACAACGCCATTCTGATTCATTCGTCCGCGATCCATAAATTGGCCGCCTGAATTGCAGCTCATTTCACGGTCGTTCATGATCAAACAAAGTCTTTATTCTTCTTCTGTTTTAGACTCGTATTCTTCTTCTTCTTTTTGATATTATTTTTGTTTTTTTCAATTGCCGGTCATTCACACACAGTGAACGTGTCAAATAAACATATATTATGAATGATTAAATTCTTTGCAATTGAATCCAAATTCAAAAAGCCGTTGAACTTAGACGATCTCACTGTGTATCTATAATCTGTAAAAAAAAAAAAAAAAAAACAAAATAAAATAAAATTGAAAATAAAACAAATTAGAACTGAGAAACATAGTCGGCACACGGCATGACGTAAGCAGCGTGCTGGACAAATTAAATATTCAATTCGCACGAGGCATGAGATAATGCTGAAATCGTCAAACGTCGTAATGCAATTCAAGTTAACAAACTGCACACTAAGCAAACTGAGAGAGAGAGAGAGAGCGAGAGCTAAAAACTGTTAAGGTATTGGTTTTCCTTTATAGTTTTTCATTTTTTTTGTAACAAATTTTGCATACACTTCAAGTTATCAGCTCGCGGTTTATCACGGTCTGAAGGCACTGGGTCAGTGTGACCGATAATGCTAACACAGTGAGGTGTAACTATGATGAACTATAGATTTCGTTTATGAATTTTTTCAATTTCTACATTCAATTATTTAATCAATAGCTTGTCGAATTTCATTTTTAGAGTTCTCACTGTTAATTTAGTCACATAAAAAGTTAGTTTGTTTTAGTTAGTTTCGTTTGTACTTTTAACTTTCAAGAAGCCTTCGACACCATCAGCACAATTTGTTGTTCGGTTTTTTTTTTTTACTACTTTGGTATTTATTATTTTTGTTTTTATCTCGCGAGCGCGCAAGCAAAACTTTTCCGCTAAGCGTTTCAAGCTCAACTGAATCGAAACGCGGCGGCAAAAACTGCGGCGAGCGAGTTAAATTTTATGATTTTGGTTTTTTGTTTTTTGCTCAGAGCGAATTGAGAGCGACAAGCGAAGAGTTTGTGGGATGCAGATTGCAAAGAAATTGTTTGCTGGGAGAATTTGTTGATTGTTGTTACTTAGCAGCCAAGACCGAGAGAGATAGAGAGAGAGCGAGAGAGTGATAGAGGGAGATAGCTAGAAAGCGTGCAGGAAAGTGCGATTGAGGTTGGCGGCGGGTCGCGTTTGTTTATTTCGGCTGCTGCCGCTGCTGCTACTGATTCTATTGATTACACACGTGAGTCGAAGTTGACGCTGATGTCGTTGTTGGCCCCAACATGTTGCACACAGTCAGCGGCAGCAGCAGCAGCAGCAGCAGTGGCAGTGGCAGCGTAGCATTAGGCATTAGTGAAGGTTGCCTGAAGGTCGGCGGGGCGCACTCACACACCCAATCACTCTGGCTGTTTAGCTGGGTAAGTCAAGAGGCGTGCTCAGAAACACATAATTTCGAGTGCGAGCTGTCACGGTGGGCGCACGTTGTGTGGGCGGATGCGGGCGCTGATGCAATGCAGCTGATGCTGCAACAGTCACTTTCACTTTTTGCACACGTTTCAATTCATAATTTATACAAAAATTTAGTATGCCTATGCTTTTCATACATATACATATCTATACACATTTATACAGATGTATTTTACGCGCACATTTTACAGCAGGTATGCCAAGGGAAGCTTAAATATTTCTAATTTCATAGCCTCGCATTAGGTAGAATACAATTTTTTTGGATTTTTAACTTCACACGCGATAATTTGTTATTCTTATAAGCAAATTATTGAATTTACTTTAGAAATTTTAAACAACACAACTAAACAAATCGGAGTGCGATACCAAAAGCGCTCTCCCAGCTGATAAGAGAGAGAGAGAGAGTGGGCGAAGCTGCCAACCCGTGGCAATTGTTTAGCTTAAGCGCTCTCTGCGCATGATGTCACAGCTGCTCACACTGTATGTAACTTAACAAACAACTTTTAATCAACAATTATTGTAAATTGAATTTTAATAAATCATTTCATTTTATAGCTTATTTTATGTGTTTCTAATAGCTTTACACAACAACGTAAGAAGTGATGACGTCAAGAAACAAACGATCTTGCAACCGTTTGACTGTGCCAGTAACAGTGTTCTACAACGTCAAAATGTATTTATAACGATTTAACTTCTTGCTCTGCATTATTTACATCAGCTGGCCAATCCAAATCGATGCCAACTACATCCAGCGCCAATATATCGATAGGCTTGCCAATAATCGATGCCAAGGAGGGCGCCGTGCGTCCAAATTCACCATGTACCAGCTCCTTGATATATGTGCCCGCCTGGCTGACCACATCAATGATCAACAGGCGTGGATTTTCTCGCTGTACACGAGCCTTCACGCTAAATATGGTTCGTGGTCGCGTGTGCAGAGGCCGACGATGCAGGACCCTAATCGGCGTTTTTTGATGTATATCAAAACTCTCGGAGATTTGCAACTTCTGCAGAATTTCCAATGTTGCCGGTTCTTCAAGCACACATAGTGCACGATAATATTTTCGTTTCTGCTCCTCACCGGTTTTGATGTGTGTCAGTTCTTCGCGTGGCACAACCTGCAGATTGTGTATGGATACGTTGCCCGAACGATCCACTGCCTGTTCCATGGCATGGGCCTGTTGCTGTGTCAAAGTACTGCATCGGGCATTTGGGATTTCCAGCACAAACGGACGACCTTTGCCTAGACAACGAACGTCGACATCTTCACGACCACTCGACATGAATGTGATTTTCTCCGGTGTCTCGCTGAAATGTGACCCCACATTGCGTACAATAACCTCCTCGATGCTGTCCTCCATGATGCGCTTTCCGTTCAACACCCACGGTGTGTGCGAAAGTTCCCGACTCAATTTCCGATAGCGTCCTGCGACACAGACATATGGCCCCATAAGCTCGATAGATTGCAGCTGCAATGGCTCCTCCACTTGGGCGGGCGGTATGGTAAGGTATTTCTCAAAGATCTCCGCTTTCAGTCGTGATGGCTGATATTGTTTCTCAAGTAATCCACGTGAGATTTCAATACGTTTCTGTTGTGCCGCCTTGGCGGGAAATGCTGCACGATTGAGCTCAACAAGTTTTGCGACATCAGCTTCCTCGGTGCTGTGTCGCAAATCGATATTGATCATAAGCCCGTTGGCATCGTAATCCCTGTCCAGCTGTGTACATACAATAGGATGTAGGATCAATTTCACGGCTTCCTTTATGGGCACATCTGGTGGAATATTGTCGTCCACTGCGGGCCGGCCGAATTTACGCTGCAGTGCAAACCACATGGACAACTGACGCAGTTGTAGAGTCATGGGTAAGCTTATGGCAAGAACTATACCATCGCTATCGTATTTTGCAAAATCAGTTTTCAGAATTCCCTGAATTAGTTGACTCTGGAAATCCTCCGAAAAGAGTCCCAGGCAGGTGGTGCAAATGTGGTGACGGGGCTTCTTCGCTGGCTGCTCACCATTTGTTTCATCCTCTATGGAAACTTCAGGTACCTTAACATCCAACTACAATTAAATTTAATTCCATAAGTTTTGATAAACAAACTGCAATTTTGATTTAATTTTGTTTTGCTCACGCGTCCAAAAGTTTTGTGCATGTCACGATATTCGGTGCCGCGTGCTTTCAGGTAACGCAGTTGACACACCCGGCAGACTCCACATGATTCGAGATAATCGATAAGATCTTGATTTTTCATTTTATTGAAATAATTAATTCAACTAATTGAAATAAATGCAAGACGTTCAGAAATGCGCAGAAATGTAAACAAAACGTGCGGAAAGAAAAACGTTAGCCAACACTAGTTGACCAATTGCTATCGATTAGTCGATAACATTCACTTTATAGTGTGACCAGTTGTGCGGATTCATTCTATCGGTCAGCAATTGTCAAATATTTATATTTTTCATTTGGATTGGAATATTAGGTGCGTTGTAGCTATTTAAACCGAAATAGAGCACATAATAAGGCATGAAGTTCAACTCAGAAGGTTTTTGGTGACAGTAACTGTTTCCAAAAGCCGCTAAAAAGCATTGTTATTGTTACGTCACAGTGCGACGTAGTGTCAATTGCCAGACTCCAATTGGAAATCCTGTTTAAACGGATCTATAATATATTTTCATTTTAGCTGCTGGCGAAATGTCTCTATCACCGTTCCTTCGTCTGCCCCTCACCGATTTGACTGGTTGTCTGATCAATCATCAGACCTACGACAAATGTGGCAAATTCGAAATGAAAATGATGGACTGCCTGGAGGCGTACGGTGCTGAGCGCGGCAAGAAACAGTGCGCAGACCTAATTTCTGACTTCCAGGAGTGTGTCAGCATGGAAAAGCAACTGCTGCGTTTCCATGTTAGTTTCAAATGATTTGTTTATGTTGTGAATGTTGTGGTATATCATATCGTGCTTGCTTTTTTCATTTCCAGGCCATGCGAAACGAGCGTTACAGGCAATGGCTAGCAGGAGAGCGCAAGAAGGAAGATCTGTTTGCTGAGTCACCACGTGTGGATGCTTACTAAAATGCTAGCAGTTTTGAGTATAATTGGAAAATAATTTAGCCAATATGTCGTTTAAATAAAAATTATGTACAATACATATTGTTGTTTATGTTTGTGGTATTTTGAAAGTGTTGGTATTTTTTGGTCGATTAAAATTTATCAACACTGGATGGCAAGCAAGTAGGGATGTCGAATATTTTTAAAATATCGTATCAATTATAATTTTTCTTTATCAAAATATAAAATCATATTGATATATATCATTTAAAAAGGAAAGATCTGAAAACGGACTTTTATACAACTCGACGAAATGAGACGAAAAAACTAAAATACAAATTTTTGATTTTCGGTTTAGTTTAGGAGATAAAGCCTCCGATAACTGGCCGATTTCCATTCGATTCCATTCAATTGCAGGCCGAATTGACCAGTGTGACCAGATCTAAAAAGTATAATCACCCATATTTTGATACATGATCATGGTCTCACTGTTAATCAGCTGTGTTTGTTGTCAGTTTGCGTTTGAAATTTGATTAGGCCTGTGCTGATATAACTTTTTCTTCGAAACCCAACAACATTTTGGACACTTTTTTGTGAATGTTACCAATTTATACAAATTTGCTGTTTCTTAACGGCCAATTCTCTAGGGTTTTATTTTAAATTATATATAGATATAAATGTGGCAAATTTTGAAAAATAAAATATTAATATTAAAAAAATGCGTTACCCGAAGAAAATCGTTTGATTTTTAAGAAAGTTTTGAATGGAGAAAAGTGAGGATACTGGTCCTACATTAGGGCCTCACATTTCAAATTTTTGGTCGACTTTGACATTTACCAAAAATTCAGTATTTTTAACACTTGTTTTATACTAATTTTGACCTCCACTATCAATTAAAAGTAAAAGCTGGCGATTTTAAATTTTGAAAAATGTTTTTTCTGAAAATTTTACAGTGAAGACCATTGTTAAAACCACAAAAATTAAAATTTTTTACATACTTTAAATTGCCATAAATTATAATCCATTCTATTCTCGAACTAAAACCATGAAAAAAATGCTTTACCCGAAGAAAATCGTTTGATTTTTAAGAAAGTTATGAAGTGAGAAAAGTGAGGATACTGGCCCCGTCTTAGGGTCTTACATGTCAAATTTTTTGTAGACTTTGACATGATTTTATACCAAAAATTAAGTATGCTCTAAAACAATTTTTAACACTTGTTTAATACTTATTTTGACCTCCACAATCAATTATAAATCAAATCAGGCGATTTAAAATTTTGAAAAAAAAAAATGTTTTGAAAATTTTACAGTGGGGGACCATTGTTAAAATCACAAAAAATTAAATTTTTTTTTATTTCTTTAAATTGCCGTAAATTATAATCCATTCTATCCTCGAACTAAAACCATGAAAAAAATGCTTTCCCCGATGAAAATCGTTTGATTTTTAAGAAAGTTAGAAGTGAGAAAAGTGAGGATACTGGCCCCGTCTTAGGGTCTTACATGTCAAATTTTTTGTAGACTTTGACATGATTTTTTACCAAAAATTAAGTATGCTCTAAAACAATTTTAAACACTTGTTTAATACTTATTTTGACCTCCACAATCAATTAAAAGTCAAAGCAGGCGATTTAAAATTTTGAAAAAAAAAAAGTTTTGAAAATTTTACCGTTTGATTTTTAAGAAAGTTATGAAGTGAGAAAAGTGAGGATACTGGCCCCGTCTTAGGGTCTTACATGTCAAATTTTTTGTAGACTTTGACATGATTTTTTACCAAAAATTAAGTATGCTCTAAAACAATTTTAAACACTTGTTTAATACTTATTTTGACCTCCACAATCAATTAAAAGTCAAAGCAGGCGATTTAAAATTTTGAAAAAAAAAGTTTTGAAAATTTTACAGTGGGGGACCATTGTTAAAATCACAAAAAATTAATTTTTTTTTTAATTCTTTAAATTGCCGTAAATTATAATCCATTCTATTCTCGAACTAAAACCATGAAAAAAATGCTTTACCCGAAGAAAATCGTTTGATTTTTAAGAAAGTTATGAAGTGAGAAAAGTGAGGATACTGGTCCCGTCTTAGGGTCTTACATGTCAAATTTTTGGTCGACTTTGACATGGTTTTTTACCAAAAATGAAGTATGCTCTAAAACAATTTTAAACACTTGTTAAATACTTATTTTGACCTCCACAATCAAGTAAAAGTCAAAGCAGGCGATTTAAAATTTTGAAAAAAAATGTTTTGAAAATTTTACAGTGGGGGACCATTGTTAAAATCACAAAAAATTAAATTTTTTTTTAATTCTTTAAATTGTTGTAAATTATAATCCATCTATTCTCGAACTAAAACCATGAAAAAAATGCTTTACCCGAAGAAAATCGTTTGATTTTTAAGAAAGTTATGAAGTGAGAAAAGTGAGGATACTGGTCCCGTCTTAGGGTCTTACATGTCAAATTTTTGGTCGACTTTGACATGATTTTTTACCAAAAATTAAGTATGCTCTAAAACAATTTTAAACACTTGTTTAATACTTATTTTGACCTCCACAATCAATTAAAAGTCAAAGCAGGCGATTTAAAATTTTGAAAAAAAATGTTTTGAAAATTTTACAGTGGGGGACCATTGTTAAAATCACAAAAAATTAAATTTTTTTTTAATTCTTTAAATTGTTGTAAATTATAATCCATCTATTCTCGAACTAAAACCATGAAAAAAATGCTTTACCCGAAGAAAATCGTTTGATTTTTAAGAAAGTTATGAAGTGAGAAAAGTGAGGATACTGGTCCCGTCTTAATGTCTTACATGTCAAATTTTTGGTCGACTTTGACATGATTTTTTACCAAAAATTAAGTATGCTCTAAAACAATTTTAAACACTTGTTTAATACTTATTTTGACCTCCACAATCAATTAAAAGTCAAAGCAGGCGATTTAAAATTTTGAAAAAAAAATGTTTTGAAAATTTTACAGTGGGGGACCATTGTTAAAATCACAAAAAATTAAATTTTTTTTTAATTCTTTAAATTGCCGTAAATTATAATCCATTCTATTCTCGAACTAAAACCATGAAAAAAATGCTTTACCCGATAAAAATCGTTTGATTTTTAAGAAAGTTATGAAGTGAGAAAAGTGAGGATACTGGTCCCGTCTTAGGGTCTTACATGTCAAATTTTTGGTCGACTTTGACATGATTTTTTACCAAAAATTAAGTATGCTCTAAAACAATTTTAAACACTTGTTTAATACTTATTTTGACCTCCACAATCAAGTAAAAGTCAAAGCAGGCGATTGAAAATTTTGAAAAAAAAAATGTTTTGAAAATTTTACAGTGGGGGACCATTGTTTAAATCACAAAAAATTAAATTTTTTTTAATTCTTTAAATTGCCGTAAATTATAATCCATTCTATTCTCGAACTAAAACCATGAAAAAAATGTTTTACCCGAAGAAAATCGTTTGATTTTTAAGAAAGTTATGAAGTGAGAAAAGTGAGGATACTGGTCCCGTCTTAGGGTCTTACATGTCAAATTTTTGGTCGACTTTGACATGATTTTTTACCAAAAATTAAGTATGCTCTAAAACAATTTTAAACACTTGTTTAATACTTATTTTGACCTCCACAATCAAGTAAAAGTCAAAGCAGGCGATTTAAAATTTTGAAAAAAAAAATGTTTTGAAAATTTTACAGTGGGGGACCATTGTTAAAATCACAAAAAATTAAATTTTTGTTTAATTCTTTAAATTGCCGTAAATTATAATCCATTCTATTCTCGAACTAAAACCATGAAAAAAATGCTTTACCCGAAGAAAATCGTTTGATTTTTAAGAAACTTATGAAGTGAGAAAAGTGAGGATACTGGTCCCGTCTTAGGGTCTTACATGTCAAATTTTTGGTCGACTTTGACATGATTTTTTACCAAAAATTAAGTATGCTCTAAAACAATTTTAAACACTTGTTTAATACTTATTTTGACCTCCACAATCAATTAAAAGTCAAAGCAGGCGATTGAAAATTTTGAAAAAAAATGTTTTGAAAATTTTACAGTGGGGGACCATTGTTAAAATCACAAAAAATTAAATTTTTTTTTAATTCTTTAAATTGCCGTAAATTATAATCCATTCTATTCTCGAACTAAAACCATGGAAAAAATGCTTTACCCGAAGAAAATCTTTTGATTTTTAAGAAAGTTATGAAGTGAGAAAAGTGAGGATACTGGTCCCGTCTTAGGGTCTTACATGTCAAATTTTTGGTCGACTTTGACATGATTTTTTACCAAAAATTAAGTATGCTCTAAAACAATTTTAAACACTTGTTTAATACTTATTTTGACCTCCACAATCAATTAAAAGTCAAAGCAGGCGATTTAAAATTTTGAAAAAAAATTTTCAAAAATTTTACTGTGGGGGACCATTGTTAAAATCACAAAAATTAAAATTTTTTAAATACTTTAAATTGCCATAAATTATAATCCATTCTATTCTCGAACTAAAACCATGAAAAAAATGATTTACCCGAAGAAAATCGTTTGATTTTGAATAAAGTTATGAAGTGAGAAAAGTGAGGATACTGGTCCTGTCTTAGGTCATGTCAAATTTTAGTCGACTTACATGATTTTTATCCCAAAATATAAGTGTGCTCTAAAACAATGTTTAACACTTGTTTTATACCTCCACAATCAATTAAAAGTAAAAGCAGGCATTTAAAATTAAAAAAAAAATTTTTTTGTAATAAGGAATACGGAAGCAAACTGATCCTGTTCCCCATCAGCAAAAAGAAAATCCGTAAGGGTGAATCTACATAAATCGGTGAAAAAAGTGTTCTCGATTGTTATCAACAATAAGACTAAGATTAAGCAAATGTTATGGACAGTATCTACTCTGTCAGCTGCCAAGTGTCAATTGGAAAATTTTCGCTGCTCTGGACAAAAGTAAAAAATTGTTTATAAACATTCACCAAGCAGATTCCCTTTCTATAAAGAGATTTATTTTGCCTTTGGAAAACAATAGCCAGGTATATGATGGGGCAGCTGGATGTCAATAGAATGATCCCGTGTGGTATAGGCTCTATTTGTGTTTTGTATTGTTGTCAACAGCAGCAACATCCGCGTCCGCTTGGCCAATTTCACGGAATGTCGGTGAAGCCATAAAGAAGTCGTAGTTGAAAGGTCGAGAAAAATAGGATCTTAGTTTCAGATATTTCGTAACTCAGGTAGCGCTGGGCTTAGAGAGATAGAAGGAAGATGATAATCAATTGCTTTTAAAGTCATTTTACCTTTGAGATTATAAAATTGAGTGGCATTATGGGGTTTCCTGATTTTTATAACTAGAATCACTTTTATATTTGGAAATAGTACCGTTGGACGAACTAAACATTGATTTTTTTCAAAGTTTTACAAAACTCGAACTCTAAAATCGAAGTAAAGCTATTAGTTCCCGACTTCGAAACCAAATGACCTTGTTACATGAGTTGCTTAAATGACCGATGCTTAAGGAAAGTACACAGCGGGGTTTGAGTTTTGTACCCCTGTGCGAGGGTAGGAATTCTTCTCAGCAGGAGGTCATACAAATTTGTACATAGTTTTAAGGTGAGGTTAGGTTCGGTTTCGAAAAGTAAGAGTGTCTCTTAGGTAGGTAGTGCTTACGTTATGAGTACATCGCTTTCATAAAGGCAAATTTATTAAATTGAACAACTCAACGGATTGAACTCTATACATGTGTAGGTCTTAACCCACAAATTGAGGGTTATCTAGAAACAGTTGCATCTAGCCTTTGGTTTGAAACAGAAACCACCTTTCTAACCGAACATATGACCACAATTCATGGAGAAATTATAATCAACAGAAATCATACAAGATTTACGACAGCACACACACACACACACGCACACACACAGTCACACTCTTGCACACAACATATGCAAAAGGAAAGCAATTGTTTCTCTGGTTGGATAAAAAAAAGGGTTGCGACCCAATTCAATTATACGAGAATGGCGGATGCTGTGGCTGCTGCTGTTGCTGTGGGGTATAGGGCGAGGGCGAGGGCAACCCGCACCTTGAACCTTGTTTATGCATTTCCCCGATTTTTATTAGATTTAACCTTGTTTTCGGCACAGTTGCACAGTTGCTTGTTTCGTGTCAAATGCATTCAAATTTTTATTATTGAAATTTATGAGCGCAAAAGTGATTTTCCTCATAGTTTTTCCCGGCTCGTCCCTTTTGGGTTTTTTTTTGTTTCGTTTTCTGTTTTTATGCTGGCTTAGGGTGTTGCCGGGGGTTGACAGTAACGGTAAACAGGCGAACGAACTGCTGTGTGAGCCACCGTAATTGGCAATTGTTTTTCTCTTTACTTGTTCGTCTGTGGCACCTTTTGCTGTCGAAACTTTTTGCTGCGGTCCCTTTTTGTCTCACTCTCCCTGTCTGTCTGTCGCTCGCTATCTCCCTCCCACGTTTTTTTTTGCAACATGTGCGAGGCCCATCAAATGCAGATCTCTGTCAACGTGTTTTGAGGTTAAGTTTGGGATTCTGCCTCATTTGAATGCGGTGCGAGAAAGTTTTTGTTTTTGTTTTGAATTCGGTTTATGGAACAAAAGTTTTGGCTCAATTGAAAATATGTACATTTTAATTTTGCACTTTCCGCCGCAAATGCACTTTAACTGTGAAATCAATTTGCCATTGGAATCGAAATGCTTTTAAGCGGCCCATTTACAACGTGCTCGCAATTCATGTCAGGCCAATAGCAACAAGAACAACTGTAACTATTATTAAGGTTGGGCGGGATTAGTGCGGGACGCGTGTCATGACACTAAACTAAGCTCGGCTGCTGCATCTGGTTCATTTATAGCAAAACTAGTACGGTGCTTTACTTGATTTGCTGCTGATACTCAATAAAGGGAAATTACTGCATCGATAAATAGAAACCTAAGTTAATCGATAACATGACTTCGTGAGCGCACTCACGTGCTCATCACCCAACGCAGCCACGAGGAGGAGGCTAACCAGAGCGCACAGTCTGTGGGTTAATCTGCATACATGCACAAGTACGTATGTATGTATGTGTGTATGTACTCGCACACGATAACAATGCGAGTGTGTAAGTGTCTGCAGCCTAAACGCAATCAGTGTTAAATGATCCATACAACAATTGGATTAGTGCGTGTGGCAGGCGCAGGAACAGGACCAGGAACAGCAGCACAAGCGGGAGCTGAAGGAAAGTCTGTGGCCAAAACGGGCGACATTACTCTGCATCGATTTACATATGAAAGAGAAAGACAGAAGCAGAGAAGTGAAGAGCTGAAGTCGATAACATCTGCACAATAATCGCTGTGATTGAGGTTAAGTTGAAAGTTTAAGAAAAGTAGCTATACATACATACATATGCATGTCTATACAAGTGTGTGTGGCATAATACTATTATTCAATGCCCACCCTGGTAACTATAACAAATTGGGCAAAAAACGCGCCCCCTAAGCGCATAAAATGCTTATTATTTTTCCATAAAAAACCACCCAAAACTGAGGCGGCAAAAAAAAAAAATATCAAATTAATCAAATATGCAAATAAGCAGGGGCACACAAACATGAGTGCCCATTGAATAACACTTATTACCTAGGCCGCAGTAATTTGCGAGCATTCTGAATTTTCACGCATCATCTATCAGAAATTGGCGTGCCACAAAAAAGTGCTCAGAGAGGACCCTCATAAAAAAAAACCACCTAGTCTGCCCTGCTGTTGCCCATTTTTTTTTTTTGCCGGTGCCAATCAAAAGACAACAACTTCGGTTCGATTATGAGATCAATACAAAAAAAAACCCACTTGATAGAAGAGGGTGCCCCCTCTGGCAAAACAAATCGTAAAAAATGCAAATTGCAAGACGAATCGGGCAAATGGGCGCGCGATATTGTATTAGAATGAGCTGCGAAATGTTTCGCATATGCGAAATATAATTGGCGAAAAATATGCAAATGAGCTGCAAGTGCGCAAGAGCTCAATAATAATAATATATGCATAGATAATGCGCGAAGAGGAAGGAGGGTGGGAGGAGGGGAGAGCAGAGCGTGAAGTTTATAAATCGTAAATTGCAAATTGAAAAGTCAAAGTGGGCAAATTGGGAGGAAGGGAATGAAAATGAAACGTGGAAAACCCCCAGCTTGGGCTTCGGTTCGTTCGGTTCATTGGCCTTCGACAATGCTCTGGCGTTGCCACCTACCCAAAATATGCCCGAAATCAATTTGCATATGTGGGCGTGGCACACACAAAGTCGACCACATTTTATGTTGATAGAGTGTGCGAAAGGGACGGGCTGCATTTGTTGAGGAAAATTACAAATTTCACTTGTCACTGCACTCGGAAAACTCGAAGGCTTCAGATAATTAATGTGACATTCTAAGGAACCCCGCTAAGCGACTGGGGGTGAAATGAAAGCGTTTCGTTATATTTTTAAGACCCCCCGCCCCGCCCCCTTCGAACTAACCTGTCAATTTCGATTTGCAAAAGGTTCTTGCAATGTGGAGATTGCTTTGATTTTATACAGAAAAGCAGCTCCATTGGGGCACAATGGAATCAAATTATTGACACAGTTTAAATTTGCTGGAAATTTCAGCAAACTTGCTGGAATATCTTAAATTGATTGAAAACTTTGTTTAAAGTTCTAAAAAAAAATGTGTACATAATTTGTGTTGTATAAGTATAGGTAGTATATTCTGAATCATAAGAAAAATGTTCCTTATGATTTTTAAAAAAAAATTCGAAGCTTAGTTAGTTAATGTATATAATAACTATGCATATAAAACCAATAACTTTATCAACCGAGGTTAAATTTACAAAAGTACAGTTCCTAAAATATCTAAAGTTCTTATGAAAACAAGACCATAGGGCAGTTAATTTTCCAACAACAATTGAAACCACGAAATACTTGAAGTACGGCAATTACCCAACTGTTTGGTTTAGCGATAGAAAGCGAAAGTTCTACGTCGCAACGGGGCAAATTTATCGTATAATCAGAAACAGACAAGAGATTTAAATTTTATACTAAAAAACACATGTTCCAAAATTGTCCAGAGACCAAAGAAACCACCAACCCAACAACCCAACGACCCAGCGACCAACCATAACCCACCCGAACAACAAGTGGAAAGATTTGAATGTGGTGCGCGGCTTTAAAATCAAGTGTCTGTATGTAATGCGATATTTAAATTTTGTATAAAAAAAAGGAACCAAACTGATATGATACGATACGATATGATACGATGAGGGCTAGCCACAGATTGGGTGGGTTGTGTGCAAAAACCTGTTAATGTGAATACAATGGAGTGCTACTTGAGGCCGACCCTTGTGCAGGGCGAAAAACGATCATTTAATCACGCCGTGGGCCGAGAGCGAAAGCAACCCCCTGGTGATAGATACTGTTTGGCAGGAGGAGGGAGGGTAAAGGAGGGTAAAAAAAAGGTCGCCTGACTTTCAATTAATCAAATTATCGCGCGCCAGGGGGTTGATGAAGGCGCCGCTACTCGAACTCGCGCGAAATCGCAGCCGGGCAAACATTTGTCCACTTTTCGCAATTTGTACAGGTCAAAAAATTCGAACTGTCGCAACGTTACAACGAAATTTTTTATCAGCCGTTTTTTTTTTCATTTTGATTGTTGTCATTTGTCGCGCGCTCTGTGGAAACATCAATAAATTGTCAAAAGCTGTCAAAATTTTTAATGACTGTGTGACGCCTAATAACCGAAAATCGATTTGTTTTGAGGCGCGCGTCATATACACGCAGAGTTTTTGAGTTTCCAGTTTTCATTTTGCCATTTTCAATTTCCACAACTATTTTTTTTTTTTGTATCGATAATGCTACCGTGAACAGTTTTATGAATTGCCCGGTCGAACAATTGGTCAATCTCTGTGGCTGTTTTTGAGTTTTTAGTGTCAGCTGAGCAATTTGTTTTTGGAATTCGGAAAAATCGAACATGTGGGCAATACGATACACATCATATATTATGGCAAAGTTCAGTTTCTCTGATTCTTTCTTTTTTTTTTTTTTTTTTTTGAAGTGCATTAATCATTTTCAAAAAATATTTATTATGATAAAATGCATTTAAGCTAAAGAGAATTTATTTTAATTTTAAATTGTACATCATTTAAACATTTGATTTCAGGAACATGATTAATAAAAAGAATGATTAAGTTAAATGTTTATTGATATAAAGTAATATATAATTTTAAAAATTTTAAATTTTCTAAACAATTTGACGAATTTAGTATAATATTGAATTAATTATTGTAAATTGTAATTATTAACAATAATTATTAAGTAAAATATTTCTTGATATAAAGTAATATATCATTTTAAAAAGTTGAATTTTCTAAACAATTTTACGAATTTAGTATAATATTGAATTAATTATTGTAAATTGTATAGACAAAAAAAAAAAAAAAATAAAAAAATAAAAATAAAATAAAACTAATATATATAAAAATTCAAAGATACAATGTTTTGATAGCTTTTCTTCGTTTCCAAACGGATTTCCGCCCAACGATTATGCAAGTGTCTAGAGAAACCGCAAAGTTTGAGGGTTCCCATGAAATCTTGTGATATCAGCCGACTGAAAACCGATGAGAGATGCGGAGGGTTTGTAGAACAAACCGCATGGCTCGACACTTTTGCACCTGTGTTCAATGAGCGACCCGACCGCAAAAGAAGTTTCGCCTTCGATGCAAATGCAATGGGAAAACCAACCGATGCCATATAATTTCTGATCTAAAACATGATAAAGTGCAAGTTGTGTTAACCCTTTAAAAAGTCTCGGTCTCTAAGCGAGAGAGAGAGAGAGAGAACGGAATCGGAACGTGACAATGACAGCGGGACGAGTCAATGGTTATATAACATGCATAAATTGTCGTAACTGTAACAGTCCTCACATATTTCACTTCATTAATGCCCAGCCCAGACAGAAGACAACCCTGCAGCACAGGGTTAACCCTTTCTGGACCGTCCCCATTCCCGGCAACTTCCCTGTCTACGGCATATGCAAATAATGCCGCATCATTAGTGCGCGTGCAATCCGTATCCGATTTGAAATCAGAATCACAATCAAAATCAAGTGCAGTAGAACGAAAGGGTTGCGGTCTGAGCACGTGTCGGACTCGCACTCGGACTCGGACCGACTGCACCATCAACGCATGTTGAACCTGTAAAACTTCCATGTCCATGTCGCTTTTCTCTCGTATTTGTTGTTGTTGTTTTTCCTCCAACATTTGCATATGTTGTTGTTCACAGTGATTTGTGTGATGTGTAAAATTCAAAAAATTTGTTTTCCATCGTTTTTTTCCAGTGTTCTTAAAGGGCTGTGGCCGATCAAGTATTACGTAAGAAGTTTTTTAGTATTTATTTACAAAAAAGCAGGAGATTTTAAATTAAAAAAAAAAATGTTTTGAAAATTTTACAGGAGCGACCATTGCCAAAATCACAAAAATTAAAGTTTCTTAAATTACTAAAAATATTAACCCATTCTATTCTTGAACTAAAACTATGAAAAAATGCTTTACCCGAAGAAAATCGTTTGATTTTTAAGAAAGTTATGAAGTGAGAAAAGTGAGGATACTGGTCCCGTCTTAGGGTCTTACATATAAAATTTTTAGTCGACTTTGACATGATTTTTGTCCAAAAATTAAGTATTGTCTAAACCAATTTTAAACACTTGTTTTATACTAATTTTGACCTCCAAAATCAATTAAAAGCAAAAGCAGGCAATTTTAAATTTTGAAAAAAAAAAATTTCTGAAAATTTTACTGTGGGGGACCATTGTTAAAATCACAAAAATTTAAATTTTTTTAAATACTTTATATTGCCAAAAATATTAACCCATTCTATTCTTGAACTGGTTCCGTCTTAGGGTCTTACATTTCAAATTTTAAGTCGATTGCCATTACCAAAATAACAAAAATTAAAAATCCGAAATAAGCAAAGCAAAGCTTACAATATATATAATATTTCAAACGCAATTTTTAGCTTCTCAGTTTATAATGATTTTTTAAATTTCTCAAATACAATCAAACCAATAAATATTGTAATTTCTCTCTTTTTCCCTTCACACACTTCAAACTCCGATGTGGAGAGGGAGGAGCACATGAGGCCAAAGATAAAACTTAAATGTGGATACAAAACGACGGCGTGACTTATGAGTGGATTAAAGGTGGACGTGGATACCTGTCTGTCGGCTTGCGATGCGGATTCCCCATGGATGCCACCTTGCTCAGAGCCTTACCCACTCCCGTCACCCCTCTCGGAAACCAACACCTGGTATTGATCGGCTACAAAACCGCGAACTGAGGTAGGCAACTGCCTTGTCGACGCTTTTGGGTTATGTGAGCAGGTCATAAAACAATGCTGGGAATATGCTGAGGCTCCTTGATTTTTTTCCGATGTTTCTT
The DNA here is from genome assembly GCA_018901885.1 of Zaprionus kolodkinae. NCBI lineage: Eukaryota > Metazoa > Arthropoda > Insecta > Diptera > Drosophilidae > Zaprionus > Zaprionus kolodkinae. The sequence goes on from JAEIFM010000508.1 coordinate 5,288,884, forward strand.
GTGTTTTTTTTTGCCTTTCTGTTGCAAACAAAAACTTAACAAGGTCAAATTTGTTGTGGCTTAATTTGCCGGCAGTGTGTGTGTGGGAAAAAATCGCCCAGCAGCGAAGAACAAGAGGAAGATGAAGGAAGATTGTTTGGAGGCGTTTAACATGTGATGATGATAGTGATGAGAAAGAGAGAGCGAAAATGTTTTATTTTTTTTACTTTGAATCATTTAAAACAATAATATATAAGAATTACAATTGCTTCATTTAATTTGCTTTTTGTTTGTTATCGATAAGCTTAGATTATTATTAAATTATCGATGTAAGCGTTAAATGTGACTGTCAGAATGGAATTGATTTCAAATGAAATTCACCTTGAGCGAAGTAATGCCAATCTAGCTATTTCTCCGCTAGAACTAGCTGACGGCAATTGACAAATTGTTTTATAGCGACAAGCCGGCTAGGAATTTAGAATACATTTTTGGTTATTTCTATAAAAGTAAATATTTTTAATGCATTACTGCATTCTTGACAATTTAATCGCTTCGTATTCACACTAAATTTTCCTTAACTATTTGTAGTCTCCACACTCCTAACAAGCTACTTAGATGATTCGTAGCCTAAGGCCCTTTTGGGAGCTCTCTCACTCTCACATCATGACACCATCTACAAGCCAACAACAACATCTATAAGTACAAGCACTGCCTACAATAAAGAAGATCTTGCAAACGCCGCCGATAAAAACAACAACTACAACAACAACAAGAAAAGTGCTGAAAAAAGAGCAGCATGAGATGATGTTGGAGTTGAAGTTGAAGCTAAAGGTAGAAGGTAAAGGCACAGGCAAAGTTAAAGTTAAAGGTAAAGCTGCTGCTGATGCTGAAGGAATCCCAGGCACGACGATCGCCTTCACCTTCGGCCAAGGCATATGCATACGATGATGCGACGATGTGATTGAAACAAAACATCTTATTATTAACTCCAACCGAAAGACCGACGAAACCTGCGACCGTACGAACGAGCGAGCGAGCAGACCGAACTGCCGACTGATCTTCCAAAAGAACGACCCCGTGCGACCTCGATGTGGACCTGAAGCCGAGGCTGGACCTGCACAAAGCAGCAGCAGCAAAATAAAAAAAAGCGTGCAAAAACAAATTCCCACGCTCAGAGGCTGCCTTTGTCGTCGTCGTCGTCGCTCGTCCCCATATAAGGCGCAATCTGGGAAACGTCCTTACCGCCCCATCGAAAGATTGTGCGAAAAAGTTCAACACGTTGCCCAAAAATTTCTGTGGCTTTCTTGCTACGCCCCCCAAAACAAAAGTGTTTTTAGTTTGTTTTTTTTTTTTTTTGTATTTCAAGTTTTATTTCTTTTGTTTTTGTGATTGATTTCACTTTGGTTTTGGGGTTTTGGGTCCCGCACATCATTTCTTGACTTTCACAGCTCATTGGGTTCACTTGAGAAGTATGTATAGTATGTCGCTCACACGATGATGTGACCAGACCGCCAGACAGGAATACACACACACACACACACACATATGTATGTATATGTATAAGACACTCCCGAAATCGACAGGTATCAAGTGGTGAGTACTCATAATTATAGTATTTAGTGGTGCGTAAAATGTGATATTGCATTGTTGTTGTTATCGATAATATTTTGCGATTTTAATGAGTAGGGGTAGTCTGGCACAGAGTGTTAGCTAAAGTTAGAAAGAAAATCGAAAATTTAATGAAAAGAAAATACTATTACGATTCACCTGATAAATACCTTATTCATTTATTATTATCCTATCTACATATATAAAACAATTTATTTAAATAACTCCAACAACAATTATTAATTAAATAATACTAGATACTGTTTCCTAATTTATTAAATTTAAATTATTTAGTATTAACTTTCGCCTGACTCACCCTATGCCAAAAATTACAAAAAAAATCACACTGCCCATTCAGCAATATTATTTTCAATTTATTAATGCAGCGTAAAATCAAAGACCATAATACTTGCACTTAAACTTAAGGCTGTACTCAATGAAAGCTGATATGCGCCTCGATCGGAAGGCAGCTGCTTGGAGAGCCTGGGAGTTCCACTCTCCACAGTGCGGCTCCGCTTGTTGTTGCCCGTGAAATCAATGTTATTGATCATAGCTGCATAATCAAGTTACCGACGCTTTTTCATTATGCTGCCAGTTGCCGAAAAAGCAGCGCAGCGCAGCGAAGCAGCGGCAGTGGCAGTGGCAGAGGCAGAGGTAGCATTAACAGCAACACCAGAGCCGTTACATTAACCATTACCACCACCATCACCACAGACAATATACACCATACTCAACCTCAACAACGTCATTATCATCATTGCCGCTATCATCATCAGCTGTAGAGCTCACCACCACCGGCAGCATCAATGTGTTGTACGCTGACCAACAGGTTGCCTGTACAAGTCACCTTCACCACGCACCGAGGGTTGACTCGCTTACTCAACACACGCACGGCCACAGACAATGCTTGCGTTGGTGGTGTGGGCAGTTGCAGCTGCTGTCACTGTCGCTGTCGCTGCCTCTGTCGCTGTCGCTATCGCTGCCGTGGTGATGTTTGCCTCGGGCTGCAGCTGGTGAGTTTTGTCGTCCTCAACTTGTTTCCTCATTCGCTCGCAATTCGCACTTGTGAACGGTTGTGTCTTCGCGTCGAATCAAAAAACCCGCTGAGATTGAATTCGTTTGATAAAATTCAAAATAAAGAAGACGTCGTGCAATTGAAATCAATTGAATGCAATTTGCAAGTGTTTACTGAACTGAAAATGTTTGCCTAAGACTATTTTCGCAATTCATTTGTCGCGTGTGCTGCGCGAGTGTGTCGCTGTGCGTGCGTAAAGTAATCAGCGCAAAAGTCGATCTCAAAGAACAACAACAAAAAAGAAAACATAAACAAAAGCAACTCCATTATCTGCTTCTAATATCAAGATGGCTGACGAAACTTTGCACACAATGCCGTTAGAGCACAATATAGACTATCATATAGTCACATTGTTTGAGCGCTTGGAGGCGATGCGCAAGGATTCCCACGGCAATGCCATCAACAATCGTCTCTCGAGCACCCTGCAGGCGCCCAGGCGCAGCATGCAGGCCGAGATTCGCACCTTGGAGTTTTGGAGGTAAGTTGTTCCACTCCCCCCCTAACCCATTAGCATTAGTTCTGACACAATCCAGCTGCATCTCGTCCCCATTGTCCGCGTTGTTTATTGTACTCTAACTAAGTGAGATTTAAGTGTTTTCGGTTTGTCTCCATCAAAAAAAAAAAAACTCGTAAGAATAGAAAATTATTCTTTGCAATTTTTTTTTTTCTCAATTTTCCCTAATATGCACTTGTGCTTTAGCAATAGCACTTTCCCTGTCAATCAATCAATATAAAACAAATCAATCAAGTGATTATTTTCTTTGAAATTTTAATCTATACGTAAATTTCGTTGAACATTTTTAATATCATTAAATTCTCCTAAGCATCTGAAAATATTTCCAGTAAAATATTAATTATTTAATCATCATTATATTTGAATTTTAGAAAAAGAAAGAAACGAGTCATAATAGAGAGAATTTTGAGAATTATCAAAGAAAACAAACAGGCTAATGCAAATTATTTTCGAAAAAAAAACATAAAATGTTTTACAAGTGAAAAATGTTAATATTAACATTTTAAATTGTTTTTAAAGTTACCGCGAATTTCTAGCTTCTTCTGTAATCAATTTTGTGGGAAATATAAAAATTTTCTTAAATTTTGCTTACACAAAACTTTTCAAATTATTCAACGCTTTGCTAAAGTTACCCCCAAAATTTTTTTATGGCACCAAAACAAAATCTTTTTTAACTTTGTTGTTCTATTTCTTTCAAAGCGTTCTCTTTGAGAACTTTTAACAAATTTTGGGTGTAGAAATTACCGTATACTAGTAGAAGTAATTTCATTATACTTCCTTTTATAATTCTGCACTATTTGATGGGTTTAACCATAATTTCGGTATACAAAACTGGCTTTAATGATCTTTAATCAAGAGCAGAGTGCTCTGGGCTTGGCATGTGGTTTATAGCTAGTTGCAATTAAGCAGAATGCAAAATGGAAGAGAAGAACAACGAAATTTTATGGAAATTAACAAAATGCAAAAGTTGTGCAAAACAAAATTTGCAGCTGGCTACGAGGCACGAGGATTGGATGAGGGGAACAGGCGGTCGGTTCTGTTTGTTCTTTGATTCTGCCTTATCGTTGGAATGGGAGGAGAGGGGGGCTCGGAGGAGTTTTCGAGAAGTAGGGGGCGTTTCATGTTTATACTCTTGCTGTGTCCAGCAGCGACCTCTGACAATCCGCACAGAGCTGCAGCTGCACTGGACTGGACTGTACGGCTCCAGCTACGGGATACCGATTCATTTGGGTTTCGTCTCGAGCACAGTGTGCTCCCTCTGTGTGCATAAATGTTGTAGGCCGAGGGGGGGAGTGCGAAAGGGTAGTCGGGCGGGTCGGGAGGGGGGGTAGGAACAAGAACAAGGCTGACATTGTGTGCAATTTGTAGCGCAACATAATTTCTGGAATATTTACTTTAATCATATGAAATGACGTGCCCCAACCCAACACATTCCCTATCTCTCACTCGCTCACTCACTCACTATCTCTCTCTCTCTCTCTCTCTCTGCCTGTCTTGTTGCAGATCCATCATCTGCGAGTGCTTAGCCTCGTTCCTGTATGTGTTCATCGTTTGCGGCGCACCTGCAAGCGCCGGTGTGGGAGCCAACACCTCCGACTTGCTTCTGGCCACGGCACTGGCCTCCGGACTGGCGATGGCGACGTTGACGCAATGTTTTATGCATATATCGGGTAAGATGAACTAGCAAATACACCTATAACTAATGTAGATCTTAAGAAGAAAGTGAAATGAGAAAAAGATGAAGAAAACAAGGAAAAAAAAGTACAAGTAAAAGTAAAAAGAAAGAATAGAAAGAAACTAGGAATATTATTACACTTGGTATAGAATCTCACAAGTCTACTCGCTTTTAAAACCCATACCATACCCATTAATAAATTACAGGGTATATAAACAAACAAAACAGGCGACAAGCGTTGTTGCATGTTTTCTTCTGCCTTATATCGTTGTTGTTGTTGTTCTTGTTGTTGCTTCTTTTGGCGGCAGCGAAATTCCCACGCGCGTTTGTCTCCCCAACAACAACAACAACAAAACAGAAGAAGAAGAAGAAGGAGAATAAGAGAAGAAGAACCGGCAGAAAAGAGACCCCATTCCACATACATACATGTTTTTTGTCATTTGTTTTTCATCTTGGTTTTATTTTTTTTTTTGCGCCTCTTTCTTTTAATTTTCGAAAAGCCAACGCACTGCGGTTGTCATCCATGAGGGAGCACCCAGCTACCCCGCACCCAGTCTCCTCCTGCAGCTGCTACTCCTCCTGGGTAGACCTACACTAACCCACTCCTGCTCTTATCTCTGCCAGCGCACTTGCAGTGCAGCATCCCCTTTGCTGCTGCACCAACTCCATCTACTCCCCCTCTTCCTACTCCTCCTCCTCCTCCCACTATGCTGTTTGTGCTCTCTTCTGTTCTGTTTTCTTGTGTATTTGTTCATCTGCGTTGACATTCGAGGCAATTAAATGTTTCCACAAAAACAGAATACTTCACCAGCCCGGCACCCGCAACACCCTCTCCAGTTCCTTCTATCTCTCCCTCTTCCTATGACTGTCTCCCCCAAGTCACCCACTCTGTCTTCCCCAATCTCTGAAGTTCTCTTGAGTTAGTAGGGTGGTGGGGGAGGGCGTAGAAACATGTGTTCTTGATTTGCCTTTAAGTTTCCTTTTTTTAGTTTCTTTTTGCGCCTTCCCCTTTTTATTTATTTTTCACAGTCAATTGGTTGGGCATTAAGTTATGATGTTATCTCTCTCACTCACACCCTCTTCCTCTCTCTCTTTTACACTTTTAAGTTATGTTTTTCCGTGGGAGTGTCAAAATGTTATTTAACGGCTTTTAGCAAGACCCTATCGCATTGCCTGCTGTAATTACACACAAAAAAAATGTTCTAGAAAATTTTAAATTGAAGAATATTATAAAAAAAGTATTTAAATAATTTTATTTGCAGAAAGATATATAGTCTAGTATATATACATATATTTAAGAACATCAAATTTAAATGAAGTTTCTTTATTATTATTGTAGAGAGAATCAACTATATAAATAAAGTTAATTTTGTATTCTAGTTTTCTAGTTTCTTTACTAATTCTAATCTTTATCCCTCCAAAGGCGCTCATATCAATCCTGCAGTTACACTGGCCTGCTGCGTGGTACGTACCATCTCCCCCCTACGAGCTGCCATGTATATAACCGCCCAGTGTGGCGGAGGAATCGCAGGCGCTGCTCTGCTCTATAGGTAAGTCTAGTAAAAAAAACGATAATACTCATTGAAAGAGTGTCCATTGGGCATTCATTTTTGTTGTGTACAATAATTAACACCATGCAAATGATATGTGAAAATTTAACTCGAATCGGATAGTAAATATGGAAATTATTTAGGGATTAAAAGGGGAAAACGGTTACTACTTTTTCCCCAACACTTTGTTGCACTTTCTGCCACACTTGACAATCTTCGAGCTGCTTCTGGGAAATCGAAAAACTGTAATCTGCATGCAGTTTCCCAGTATTTGCATTTCTAATGAGACGACGAAATGAATCGCCCTTAAGCTGTATAGTATGCACTTTCTATGATGTGTAACTCTCTAGCATCAGGCTCGGGTCATGCAGGTTGTTTCAATGCCATGACAGTAGAACTAACTGGAAAAGTTAATTGAGCGTGGAAATTCATTTGATTTCAATTTGCGGACTCTGTGTGTCCTCGGACACGTTGCAAAGGAAACTTTTTTTTCAAACAATTTTCGTATGGCAATGATGTGCCTGCTGTGCTGACTGTACCAGGACAAACAGGAAATACGCAGTTTCGTGTGCAAAACGAGAGACAACAACTAGAGAAATCTCAATGTGCGTGTGTGTGTGTGTGTGCATAGGATATGCAGGTAAATGTCGCACACAGAGAGAAAGAGGGAGAGAGAGAAAGAGGGATAGAGGGAGATAGCTAGAGCACCTGCTTGGCACGCAGGTAGCTACTACCTACTACTAGAAAGGACTCGCAATCCACGTTTATCTACTAGAGAAAAAACATCTGCCGCCCCGAGAGTTTTCGACGTGATTTCCCATTTTTGTGTGTACTACGCGCGGTCCCTGCCTGCCAGGACCGGATTCCTTTGTCGTAAACTGCCTAGATACACGCACAGCCTGTCAGCGTCTTTTGTGCGTAGATAGTGCGCGCAGGATATGCGTGTGGAATATCACTTGAAGAGGGAGGGAGAGAATAAGAAGAAAAAAAAAAAAAAAAAAAATGAAACAGAAAATGTGGAAAAATATCTGCGCGCCTGCGCAGCATTTTTTTTTTCTTTTATTCTTCTTTTTCTTTTCGTAAACCAAATTTCGCTCCATTTCGGTTGTACGTTGAACTCATTTCTCTCTTTTCCTCCCTCTGCATACTCGGGGTCTGTTCGACATCTGTTTCGCTGACGATCTTTACCCATGTCTCCCATTTTTTTCTTCACTTCTTCTTCTTCTTCATCGTCGTCGTCGTCGTCGTGCCACTTTCTAGAGCAGAAACATGTTTCAGCTGCCACTGCAAGATCAGGTTCGTTTCGTATCCTCCTCGTTTTTTTTTTCCTTCCCTATTCCGAAAAAGCTGAACATATGTTTCCAAAACTCTCTCTGTGTGTGTTGATTAATTGGTTTAGATTTGGTAGCTCTGATCTTGCGGTCTCGCTTGGGATTATTAGTTTGCGCTTTGGTTTACCCTGATTGATGGGTTCTAGGCACAGATTGCGGGCTATGGGCAATAATCAAGGCAGCTTAAATTTCATTTAGGCATGAAATTTACTTCGAAAAAAAAAAATAAAAATAATCGAATCGATTTTTTGCGGTTTCTACGAAAATTCAGCGTAGACATGCGAAATCAGAAACGAAATACATTTTTTAATTGATTCTGGCACGTTCAAAAAACTTTATTTTAAAAAGTATGCATAAAATGAAGAGAATATTATTATATACTTAAATTTTAGTATATAAAAATATCTTTATAGAGTTTTTTGTTAAATACATTCCTATATAGATTTATACTTGCCAGATTTATGCGTAGTAGTTTTAATTCTGGTTTTTAGGTTTTTAAAGAGAGAAATCAATGATATTCTACCCAATTGCATTAAGTAGCTACTTTATTCCAGTTCCAAAAGGTGTTTACAGCATGTTTTATATTAAATTTCAATATCCACTACAGTTTTTACTAAGTGAGAAATGTAGCACTCGATCAGCTCTGGTCACACTCACTCTACCTCTCTCTCTCTTACTTAGTGTGCTTCTACCACTGTGCCTTCTGCTGTCACATATCAATTGTCACTCTACCCTAATTGCTCTGAGCATGCCAAGGAGCGTAACTGTAGCTAGGACGACGCACTTAAGACACCCGCTCGCATTATTATTTTATTTTTAATATTCTTCGTTATTGGGTTGGTTTTTTGTCTCTTCTCGAAATGTAGAAACACTCGAGACCCGCAGCATATTTAAGTATCGATATCCGGCTCTGTAGCATATTTTGAGAACTCCTCGGCTTGGTTTAGTTTTATTTGTGCTGCTTGTTAAGCATTCTCGATGAGGACGATTCGGTTTGTTTTTCGTTTCGTTGCGTTTTTGTTTTTTTTTTTTTTGTTCGCTGTTGTTCTTCTGCTTCTGCTTAAGCGTGCGCCAAGCACGTTCCACAAAAATGCCAAGGCAGCCTTTGAAAATGACGAAAGATAAAAATCAGGTAGAGGCCCCAGGGCCAGAGACGCATAATTAAGCGAGTCGCCTGCGACTGTGACTGCGCCTGTGCGCAGGATGTGCGGCCGCAGTCGGAAACTTGAAATCAAACACGTGTCGTCCAAGCAGGCGATGCTCCTTTCTGGTTGGTCAACGTTACGATCCGGCCGAGGGCAGCTGCAACAAGCTGTGCATAAAAGAGCTCAGCTCGACGTAGGGACGGGGTAAGACAGACACGACGAAGACAACACACACCTGCCGCCCAAAATTACAGTAGTTTCACGCACACACACATGGACAACGAAAGACGAGAAAAATGTGAAGAAAACAAAACAGGATTTTCGAGTCGAAATTTGAATTTAAAAAAAAAAGAAGAAAAATGTGCTACAAAACAAAGGGAACCGCAGTCAAAAGGGACGGCGAACGGTAACGGACGATAGAGATGAACGCGTGACACGACATGGCTCAGGGATTTACAGTGTGTTTATGCAGCGATATTTACCAAAAAAAATAGTTCGCCATAAATAAGTATTTTTAACGCTAGTTATTTTTAAGTTCTTATTAACTGTTTCAATTTTTTATTTACTCATTTAAGTACAAATCGTCTCCTCTCTATCAACGATCTCCCATCACTAAGTAATTTCAGTGCAAGCCTGGTGGCAGGCGGCACAACTTCAAATCGCGGCTAATGCCTTCATTAAGTTGTTCCTCAGGTTCAACGGACCAACAGGGTTACCAGGTTGTTGCGATGCCGCTTCGCCTGCGATTTTTATCTATGTATGCATAGAAATGCACTTCCTGGGCAACGAATCGATTTCAGAATTCAATTCGTGTCACATCGGCAATTGAATTACGGAATCTGCCAAGTGTTTATTCCGTAGTATTTTGGGTTGCTTTCGGCTTATCGCTTGCGACATGAGGATGGCATCCTGTTGATGCTTCCGGTTGTTGCACCCTATCCACAAAAAAAATAAGAAACCACACTTGGTCCACTTGCTAGGTTGAGTGTGTGTGTGTGACACACTAAGCTGCCGCCTGCAGCTGAAGCACACGTTTTATATGCGTGTGTGTGTGTGCGGGTTTCGAGTGTGTGGCTGCAACACACGAGTTGGTGGCACATTCAACAAACGTTTTGCATTACACTCGCATTGAATGCAACACAATTTTGTGGCCACTCGAGAGGCAAAATATTTGTGCTAAAATTGATAATTAATTGCTTTGTCTGCGAATCGATAAATTGTCGATAAATTTATTGGGCATTTTAATTGTTCTCTTCATTTGGGAATTTGTAATGGCATCAAGTTGGCACTCGATTGTGAGGATGAAATTGACTATGCATGTTATCGGTTTTTCATTTATCGTTGAAATAAAGTATTTTAATACTGCACATTTTAATACCTTCATATGAAATTGGGCTGACAACTTAATTACAGCAACAACTCTTTAAAAGCTTAATAAACTCTCAACAAAGTTAAATTCAATTCAAATATTCTACTTTATTTTAAATTAGAAATTCAATGAATATATTAAATTACAAGGGAACATACAAGGGAACGCTTTATGTAATTGCTGAAAAATAGAATATAAAATATTTGATTTCACATAACAAACATAGTTATGGAAATGCACAGTTGAATATTGGAAAGCAACACACACACACACACACACCCGGACAGCAAGAGTTCATGTCAGTCTAACAGTTTTCACAGTTTCCTCCCATCCTCGCAATTCACACGCATCCTTGGGCCTCGCGTCAGACCACAGTCAGCCAGGCGTGTTGCACACACATAACCTCACTTTCTATGCGGATGCAGTGTGAATGTGTGGGGAAATGTATATCCTATTCTTCCGCCTCTTTCTCATGTTTTTCTAAACTTGAGCTATAGTTAGAGTTTGCAGTTTGTTGTAAGCTTTTTAATATATTTTTTTCTCTCCATCTCTCTACTTTTCATCCTTCCTGCCTTCCTGCCATCCTGCTCTTCCATTTCCTACATTTCTTGCTTGGTTTTTTACCTTTTTTCTTTTTCAAAACTGAGAAGCTTAACGTCACATAAAGCTGCGGCAACGTTTTGCTACATCCTGCTACTTAGTAGCATGATATTTCTGGGTGTGTTTTGCCCTACAGAATTAGCACTTTATAAATTTATATGTGTAACAGGAAAACCATAGCGAAAATTCAGGAAAACGTGTAACAAAAAGTGTTTGTTTTTCTATGCAATCAAACTTTAATAAGCAGCCAGTCGAGTGAAAAATTGTTTTCCACAATGGAATTACATAGGTGGGGCAGGAAACAAACTGTAGGCTTGTGTACAAAAAATTCTTGGAAAATTTCTTATTTTTGATATTTGACTTAAAAAAAATAACGTTTTGTTATTGCGCAGTGGTTTAGGCAAGATTTGAAGAGAGATTATACACATTTTATAAAATATTGATTTATAAGAGCAACAGCTTATCCTTCCAATAAAAAAGTATTAGTAATTTACTCCCTTTTCCCATGCCACTGTGCACTTTGACCACTTTCGGGTGTGAAGCATTAAGCACACACATGTCTGCCCAAAAATGGGAGTTCGCTCTCGCTCTTCCGGCTTTCAAATACCACTAAGCTTTCCATGGGTCTAGGCAGGATGGGGGGTAGGGTTTCCCGCCTCACTTTATTGGCCCAACTATTTGCTGTGGGCAAAGCTGTCGCTTATTGCCGCTAAGCCGACACGGATATTGCCCATTGCTCCTGCAACTTCTCTTGCACACCTTTTGGCACTCCTTGTTGGCACTCACTCAACGTCATTTCCCATTTGGAAGCTTACTCTACCACCTCGCAGGCCCCCACTTCCTGTTCGTCCCGTTCCATGTATTTGTTCAAGTCTTTTAAGTGCATTGGGAAAGCGTTTACTTTCCGGATTTTACTGCACTTACTCTGCCGCACCGCCTGCCTCCCGCAAACTCATAACGCACTCACACAATCACAGGTTTTTTTTTCACTCAATACTTTTCTTCTTTATGCAATTTCAAAGAAAATATTTGCAAAACAAGAATTTCATATATTTCCATAGATAGAAATGTTCCATTGATAGAAAGCTAGAAATATTTTTAAGCTGTGAATGAATGATATGATTTATTTTGGATTTAGTCTTATCAAAGGTTAGGAAAAAGTTAAATTAAATAAAAACATACATAAAATTTAAGAGTTTCATATCTGAAAATATAGATATATGATTTCCCCCAGAAACCAAGCCAAAATTCACAAGCTTTTATCATATTAGCATCAGCTGCAAACGGATAAACTCATTAGCATTAGCAGGCAAAGTTTAATTGTTCATGAATCATAAAAGAGAAGAAGAAGCTGAAAACTCTATAGAGAACCCAAAATACTCACACAGTCTGTCTCTCTCTCTCTCTCTCTCTCGCTCTCTCTCGCTCTAGCCTAGAAATAGGCAACAACTTTTGTCACTTGGCAATTGAAACTTTGGCAATCTGAATTATGTATGTGCTGCCAGCGAATACTTACGAGTTAAACACACACACTCACAGCGACTCACACGCACTCACACTGTCACATTCTCACACTCACATGTGCTGGCAAGTTTATCGCTTTGAAATATAGGCATTTCACAGGGTATTTAACTTGTACATAAATTACAATTGAGTGCGAAACTTTTGTCAGGCTGAAAACAGAGTAAAGAATTCTGCCGAGCTAACCGCTACCCTGTTCGTAGTTCAAGCTGGGGGTATATTGCACAATAAATGCTCAAATATCCATTATTCTCTTTTATCTTAACTTATTTCACTTTATTAAGAATATCTCAATATCAACTAAAAAAATAAAAAAATAAAATATATAATATACAAATATATTAATATATTAAAGGGTATCTAATAGTAATATTATATATAAATATAATACTTAATTAAAGGGTATCTAATAGTTATCTCTACTCCTGTGCGAGTGCGTTAGAAAATATTTAATGCTCTTACAGGGTATTTAAAAGTCATATCTAAACTTGTCCTCTCTCTCCTCTCTCTTGCAGCGTCGCCGTACCCAGCTACCAGGGCAATCTGCAGGCTGCCATCGCGCACAGCCCTGGGATGGCTGCCTGGGAACGTTTCGGTGTGGAATTCATACTGACTTTCGTTGTGGTGCTCTGCTACTTCGTGTCCACCGATGCCGTCAGAAAGTTCATGGGCAACTCATCGTTTGCCATCGGTGCCGCGTACAGCGCCTGCTGCTTTGTCTCGGTAAGTTTGACATTGATAATGATGCTCCAGGAATGCTATGCGAAATATAAACGAAAATCTCTCAAGTCGCGTCGCACCTTAAAACCTAAAAAAAAAAAATAAAAAAAAAAACGCACCTGCCGTTTTACGCATTTTTATGGTGCAAAAATCGCAGCATGACAGCGCGCAAAAGCAACGACAAAAGGGACGCGATATTGCGGGGGGAAGGGGAGTGGGATAATTAATTTAGTCGTTCTCCCTTCGAAAATCATAAGCAAATATTTAGCCACATTTTTATCGGTAGTAAAAATAGCGTTTTATATGTTGTCTGGCAATAAATTGCGATACGAAAAGAAAGGGAAACAAGGCAGATTTTAAGTGTTGCAAATTACTGCAAGTTTTTAATTTTTTTTTTAGAATTTTGTTTTTAATTTTAAGCAGATTCAACTAAAATAAATCAAATTTCTTCTAGCCAGAGGCATATATAATGCCTACAGATCCTGCTAGTTTTATAGAGATTAGGGCATTCATTTTAGAAATATTTAGAAACCAATAGAAAACAAAAGAATTTATCGTATTACCTGGCTCTAACCAAAACTTCACACTATGCTCTTCTTACAGATGCCCTATCTGAATCCGGCACGCTCGTTTGGTCCTTCGTTTGTGCTCAACAAATGGGATAACCATTGGGTCTACTGGTTTGGACCTCTTGTGGGCGGCATGGCAGCCGGCCTGATATACGAGCACATCTTCAGTTCGCGTCGGAGTGGCAGGGCCGGCAAGGGCAGCATTGACAACGACTCGAGCTCGATACACTCTGAGGATGAGTTGAACTACGACATGGACATGGAGAAGCCCAACAAATATCAGCAATCGCAGGGCACCTATCCGCGTGGACAATCGAATGGAGGCGGCGGTGTTGGTGTTGGTGCCGGAGCAGTGGCAGCAACACAACATGCTGCCGCCAACATGGCACAAATGGGTGTGGTTGGTGCCGGTGTCGGTGCTGGCCAATACTGTCAGAATTTGTACACTGCACCGCCGCTTTCCTCCAAATACGATCAGCAACAGCAGCAGCAGCAGGAGCCTCTCTATGGCGGCACTCGCTCCCTATACTGTCGCTCCCCCACCCTGACGCGCAGCAACCTGAACCGATCGCAGTCGGTTTATGCCAAGAGCAATACGGCCATCAATCGTGACATTGTACCGCGTCCGGGTCCCTTGGTGCCAGCACAGAGTCTCTATCCAATGCGCACTCAGCAACAACAGCAGCAGCAGCAACAGCAACAGCAGCAACATCAGCAGCAGCAACAGCAGCAGCAGGCAGCTCAGTCATCGCATTTGCAGAATCAGAATGTGCAGAATCAGTTGCAACAGCGCAGCGAGAGCATTTACGGCATGCGCGGATCCATGCGTGGACAGCAGCAACCACTCCAACAACAGCAGCAACAGCAGCAGCAGCAACAGCAACCCGTTGCATTGCAACAGCAACAGTTGCAGCCACCGCCGCAACTCATGTCGGAGCAGCAGGCACAGCAACCACAAGGCTTCCAGCCCGTCTACGGTTCACGCAACAATCCCACGCCCCTCGATGGCAATCACAAGTTCGAGCGTCGCGACCCACAGCAGCAGCAGCAGCAACAACAGCAGCAGCAGCTCTACGGCATGACCGGACCACGTAATCGTGGACAGTCTGCACAATCCGATGACAGTTCGTATGGCTCGTATCATGGCTCGGCTGTGACACCGCCAGCACGTCACCCTAGCGTGGAACCATCGCCGCCACCGCCACCGATGTTGATGTACGCACCGCCGCCACAGCCAAATGCGGCACATCCGCAGCCAATACGGACGCAGTCGGAGCGCAAAGTGAGTGCACCCGTTGTGGTCTCGCAGCCGGCTGCCTGTGCTGTTACCTACACCACGTCGCAGATGCCCGCAACGCAGGTGACAGCAACAACGCCGCAGCAACAGCAGCAGCAGCAACAACAGCAGCAACAACAGTTGATGTTGCAACAGCAGCAGCAACAGCAGGCACATCAGCAACATTACGGCATGCTTCCGTTGCGGCCAAACTGAAAGCGGCTGTCCTGGGGCCCCGTAACGACGCCGCCGCCAACAAGTCTACAAACAACCCTCGCCCTTCATCCCGCTGGCAGCATGACCCTGCACAGCTGCAGCCTGGCCAAGCAGAGCAGCTTGTTTTGAGTCGCCTTCGTCGGGCATCCAAAGGAAACGTATGCCAAGTCTTAGTTTAGTTTACGATCTAATTTCTCAAGCCGACTTATAAGTTCACTATCATATAGACTAGAGACTCTAGAGTTTAACCAGATATTACGAAACATAGCCGCATTGTATTATTAAACGACTGGAACTCGAACCTAGCAGCATAACCATAAGTCATTCTCGAATACTTAGGAATACATATATCACATATACATTATACTATATAATATATATAGTATATACAGTATATTAAACAGATTCCACTTGGAAACTCTAAACTCAATTTCGAAATTTCAATTAACTACAGCAAACTGACAAATCGTAAAATATATAAACAGATCATAATATTCCTATACGTATACATGTACTCAATATTCAAAAAGTCTTCTTCTGCTTGTAATTTAGTTTTTTTTCTTCTCATTTTCGTTGATTTGTTTGAATTTTAAAAATTATAAAATTATACATTATTTTGTTCTTGTTTTCCAATCTCATTTGACTTCCACATTTTGATTTCACACAATCTAGACATGAATTTGTTTAAGTTAAACTAATTATAGAGCTGTATATAGTACTTATGCATATGTAGTTTAAATGTTACGATACTCGTATTTATGTGTAAAATGTTAGGCCAATAAGTTTACAAGTCTACGCCTATATAGCATACATATAAAATATATAGAAAATAATTCAGTAACCATTCAAATGTATTTGTATTATTAAGTGTATGCGCAATGTGAAACAAAGATATATCAAATACAAGAACTGTTCCATAATTCATATACCAATAAAGTCTTTTCTTTTTGTTTATCTATGAGTTCGAGAAGTACTATATATTTAATAGCTTCCGTGGGCATTGATAGGCAAGTCAAATATTATTACACAAGAGTTTGCCTAATTAAAAGTTTTCGCTCTACTCAAAAGGCTCTCTATGTCGCTTATAGATTAAAAAACTTTTTCGAGTTCAATTTAACTTTGAATTCGAAGATACAAAATTATTTGGAGCATCAATTTATGCTGGTTTTTTTTTTTTATTTATTTATTTTTAAGAAAGTTAGAATTAAGTCCCAGCGCTATATTAAAAAAGCCATGACATGTTAGGTAAAAAGTTTTCAGACAAGAATAAATAACTTCATTATTACTTATATTTCGCATAAATTAAATTTGATTTAAATATAATTGCAATTTGAATTGGCGAATGGCAATTTACGCAACAGTGTTGTACAACGTAGTACAGCAAAAATGGCTGCCAGGCTGTTAACTGGCGTTTCGCAACACTTGTCAACCGCTATATTTGCTGTTCAAAATTCAGTAAAATATTTTATTATAATTCGCAATGCAGAGCTGCCTCTTCACGGATTACCGATTCTCGCCGAGTAAGCGACTAATTCGCGTGTCCATTGCGACAGCGACACCGACAACAACACGTAGACGCCATCGCGTCGTGATCTTTACGGATCTGCTGAGCACGTGCCACGAAGGAACCAATAACACAAATCGCAAGGAAGATAAAATGACGACGCTGCATTTGCTGCAATTTCTGCAACTATGCAAGGAGACATACAGGCTGAGGGATTATGATGCCATGGAACTGTTGAGCTTCTTCAAGAATAATCTTGCTGAAGCGTGTCGTCAACTCACCAACAATGGCGGCGGCGGCCATCCAAATATGTTTCTCAATCTGGACATTCCGTGGCGACTGCAGGCGAAAGCTATCCACGAATCACCCGGCATAAAGCACATGGCATCGCAAAAGTTTTTCACAAACTACAAACATATCTTCATTGTCGACACCAGCTATACGTTCAGTGTATTGCCACAGCAGCCGATGGCCGAGCAGTTTGCTGGACGAGATGTACGCATCCAGCGCACCTTTCACGGCGACAATCTACTGCAGGTCTGTTGTGTGCTGCCCAATAAGCAGGAGCCTTTCGAGGTGCCCTCTCTGCTGCTGCATGTCTCGGACAAGAAGCAGCTGCATGGCTGTACGAAGTTAATAGATCAGTGGGAAGCGTATCTAGCACCGTTGATCCTGGCCACCGAATCGTGGACCTGGAACGAGCGTATTAATCAGAGTGCCATGTCCCACCTCAATTGAAGTTTTTGTTTTATTATCATACCATATATTTTATTAAGAGGAATAATTGTGAAACTTGACAAGAAAACAAAAACTACATTTTATAAAAATGAGAATTTTCAAGCTAGAAAATAATTACATATAATAAAAACGTATTATTAAAAAAAACATAGAAAACATATTTTAAAAGTCAGAAATGTCACCCTTCGCATCAACGCGTTCTACATCCGTTAGATCGCTATCTTCGTCAGTCGAAAGGAAGGCGTCATAGTCATAATCCTCCTTCTGCTCCTTGTACTGGTTCCTCACGTAACGCAGCCAGTTAATCCGGCCTGTGTCCTGTTTAGTTGCCTTGCCTCGTTCCGTGTCATAGATCAACCAGTGGCAATGTTGCTGCATAGCCAGCGAGCTAAGCAGTGTAGGCCAATACATGGTGAGACTCTGCTTGGCCAGCTTTACGTGCAACTGGTATCCATGCTGTTTCTCCGACAATATACGAACTTCTCCAAGTAGATTCAGTATACAACGCTGCGGCGGTGTCGTCTCGTTGACCTGATAGATAAGCACATTCCGTTGATGGAGCAGCTCGTACTGCGGAACTGTCTGCTCGAAGATCAGTTCAATCTGCATTAGAGTTTGATGCCATCGTACCTTCGGACGCACCACATTGCCCGCTACAATGCCACAGAAAATGGCACAACTGGGCTTGCTGCCTGAGAGAGAGACAACTGCACTTTTTGTAGTCTGCTCCTCCTCTTTTTTCTTTTTAGACACCCGTGGACTCTCGCCGCCAAGTAGTTCCTGCACCATTAACTTGGTGCTGTCCTTAAGCGTCTCCTCGGAAGTACAAAGATCCTGCAGCAGCACATCCAGAAAGACTGATGTACTATCAACTTTAGTGGTTTCTGCTGGAGTTTCAGTTTCTATCACCGTATCTGGAATTTCTTCAGTTTTCTCTTTAAGATCCTGGCTGGTTGCTTCTAGTGGGGCTTCTATAGGATTAAGTACTTTCTCTGGTGCAGTTTTGTTTCTTCTAAGCAAATAATCTTGCACAGCGCTTAGAAATTGTTTCATTTTGCCTCCCGATGGAGGCGGTGACGTCCCAACTGTATTTTCACTATCGAAAAATATATCATCGCTTTCCGAATCTGAACTTTCAGTAAACTCTTCTGGATTCCGTTCAGTTTCACTCTTATCCTTCGTTATCATTATCTCCGCAATTGGTTCTTCCAGAGACTTTGACTTCCCATTCATTTTCAACCTGGTCTCGTCCTCTAAAGTTATCTCTATGGTTTGCTTTGGTCCAGTCATATTTTTCTTTTCTTCTCTTTTTTCTTGTTCCTTCTGCCATTGCTCATAGAGTTTATTAAGGTTTTTCAAAGTCTTCTGTTCCTGTCCTGCAAATCCTCGCCTTATTAGCTCTTTACTCAGTTGCATCGCCTTCACCGAGGTCCTCATTGTGGGACATTCCTGCAGCACAGTCAATTCCTTAACATACGCCACGTGGAACATGGAAAATTCTACACTCATTTGCAACTGTTGATTTTCCTGCAGCCCGCCAAGCGCTTCATTGACCCATTTGATAGCCTCTGGTTGCCAATTGTCCCCTTGCCCCATTGCAGCAGAGATTCCACAAAGACGCACATCCATGGCCAGTGCTGGTTGCGTCTTAAAGCGCTGCTCACATTCGAGTAGCTCTGCTGGCTTCACCTTCACCTGCTTTGTGCCCTCATCCATTAATTGCACCGTAACGAGTCGTCTGTCCGATAAATCCAAGACTCGCACACGTTGAAATCTCAAGCCACGCTGCAGCACGCAGATATCCGAGATGCTTAGCTTATGCTGAATCCTACGATTCTGCTTGAGACTAAGGTGCATGTACAGGTCCGTGCTGAGCTTCCGTAGATGAGACAAATTAGAAGTATCCTGCCAACTAATGCCGTCGCTGCTATAGCTCTCGGCCATTACGACAAAGTGCACAGGGCTGCAGATCTTTAGAAGCTTGCA
Source organism: Zaprionus kolodkinae (assembly GCA_018901885.1). Taxonomy (NCBI): domain Eukaryota; kingdom Metazoa; phylum Arthropoda; class Insecta; order Diptera; family Drosophilidae; genus Zaprionus; species Zaprionus kolodkinae. The sequence goes on from JAEIFM010000508.1 coordinate 5,308,260, forward strand.
ACGCACAAAATGTTTGGGTTGCCACATTGCAATAGGATCATGTTGCAGGTCACTGTCGATGGCAAAGTGACGCTTCTGGCAGGACATTTGACGTATGCACTCGCCGCGACTCAACAATTGGGGGCAGATCGAACGATTCTGATCCGTAAGCAGACGACAATTGGCAACCATTTGATATATCTGCTCCGATAGCTTAATCTCGTGAGCATCAAGAAACTCCACCAGACGTGGAAACTCATAACTGTTGCTCTCATCCAGCATGACATAGGACACTATGCCTTTTCTCGTTGTCTTTTCCTCTGGACAAAAACAGTTGTGTATATTGTCGCTGAAGCCTTGAAAGCGCTGAGAGAACTTAGTCCATGTATCGGGCAGACTGTAGTGCACCATTAGCTCCATGTTGCGGCAAATAGTTGACGGATGCAGGGCATCTGTTAAGAGCAGCAAATGATGCGTTTGCTGTGGGAAAAGGTGGGAATAATGGAGATTATTAAACTACACCATGTACTTATCAGATCTACACCCACCTGTTTAGCTGCATCGCTTGCACCAATGCACTCATGGCCAGTCGCGGTCAACGCCTTCTTTAGAGCTGCCAATTCCTCCTCGTGCTTGCAGTAGATTGCGATGCGCCTTTGTGAACTTTTTTGCGCATCCAAATATTGAGTCAATTGGCTGATCTTCTTATCCGAGCGTAGCAACGTAATGTCCAATTTAAGATTACCATAGATAGCCGCCTTTAGGTAGTCACCAAAGAGCAACAGCGGATTTATAGCCAAGCGATTGATCAGATCAAGGAAGATCCGCGTATGCCATTGCTGAGCGACAATCATAAGTTGCAACCGGCCAGGATTCAAGGCGGACACCAATGGCAGCACGTCCGTCAACTCGGAGCGCATACGATCGTAGTCATCCAGTATAAAGTACTTTAAACGACGTGAACTGATTAGCTCCAGGCCACCCGGCACGAGGAACTGCTTCAGGTGCATGGGTGTAGTGACCAAAATGCCGCACGAATTGAGCAGCATCAGCTGAACATCCTCGTGGGAAAATTCGTGCGTGTTGACTACCTTGTGGTACTGTGTCTCGTAGAATTTCAACAGGGTCTTGCAATGATTCGACAATAGCAGAGCTTGTTCAGCCGAATCTGCCAGTAGTAGAGCCAAGGGACCCAGACCCACAACAGCTCCACGCATGCTTCCCATTACCAGCGAACATAATGCTGGCAAATAACACCAGGATCGACCACGACCAACATTATCGACCAGGAGACACGAGTTGCCTGCCATTAAATGTGGCCAGGCATAACATTGGCTTGGCATGGGCAACTTGATATCCATTTCGATCATTGCCTTCTGCACGTCGTGGCAGATCATGGACTCGGATACATGAGCTATGGACTGTACCTGCTCAGCGCTGTGTGCCAGCACTTGCTGCGTTCCATGCTGCATTGATACAGTTTTGGAATTAATTCCAATGGGTTGAGCACGTTGCTGCTTTAGATTAGGCTTGGCATATGGCTTCTTGAGGGATTCCTTCATCGTTGGCTTAGCTTTTGGAATGCGTGTTGATTGTTCCTCCAATTGAGACTCTGCCAGGGCAGCTTGATCTTGGTCTAGTCTGTTTTTATCCTGAGGCTTCTTTAGTAATTCCTTATCATTTAGAGAAACTTCTCGCAAAAGCTTTGATACTTCCTCAGACATATATTTCGTTGGCTCTGGTTGAGAACGTTGCAAAGATTTTTCCTGCAGTTTCTCAATCGATACATTCTCGGTTGGATAAGTTTCCTGAACGAGCTCTGATGGTTCCTTTAACCTGGACTCAGCTAACGCAGGTTGATTTTCTTTACGCTTGGGTTTATCTTTGGCTTCCTTCTGTGATTCCATCTCTGTCGGATAAGCCTCACCTAATAGTTTCTCATTTTCTTTTTCTGACGAGCGAGGATGCATTAAATTGTCATCCGTCGTTTTCATAATCTTTTCATTGATCCTTGGCGGAATCGTGGGCCGCCTGTAAAAGTCCAGAATGTTTCTACCGATTCTTGGCAACGTTTTCGGTTGAACTTTCGCTGATTCAAAACTGTCCGAGGAGCAGTTGCTGTCATGACCTGAGCTACTGTTGGAGCTACTTTTAGAGCAGCCATTAAACAATGCCGTCTCTACGCTAGCCTCATTGCGACTCTTGACCACACTGAGACGCATGGCCGATTCGGGTACACTTGGCATTTTACGTGCCTGGAGCAGAGTATCCAGTCGACCGCACTGCATGGCAGGCTTGGTCAGGCCTGCTAACTTGGCGCTCAGCTGCTGGTAAGGATTCAGCGGCATCTGCTGGCGTTGCTTCCACATTATTTCCAATATGTTTATGGAGCGCTTGCTGGGCCTGATGTCTGCATCATTCAACTCCGCTAATTCCATGTCGTAGGCTATGCTTGGGTCACAGCTCAGCACTGTGCGCTCCTGGTGTATGGCACAGTGTTTGTCGAGCAAGTAATTGGCGGCATCTAGCACAGGTTCCTCCTGACGCAGTGATTCGATAACCAGCTCCCCAAAGCTATGCTCCGGTGTACGATAACTGATACCGTAGTGCAATTTCGCCTCATCCAGGCGTTTATTAAGCACTCCGACTGCAATCTTTGACCATGTTGTGCCGCTAGTGGGCGCCACACCTGCCACTCCACCCCAGCTAATTTGAAGACACTTCTCGCAAAGATTTGAGGGCATTCGCCACATATCCTTAGCCCGACAGTTGATGGTGATGCCATAGTCAATGGCCCAGACAAGATATTCTCCCTGCTGGTACAGTTTAACCAAACCCCGCAAGAACTTATCCCGTTCCCAGGGTAAAAAACGCACAATGACATATTGCTCTGGCGCGTAGTGCTCCAGCTGCTGGTCGGGCTGGCAATGGGGTGGCAATTGTGCCTCCATTCGGTTAACCAATGGGCCACATGCTTTCAGTTGTTGCATCGTTATGTAAGCGAACAATTCCGGATTCACATAGTGTGTGATTACGATCTCCTCCTTCTTGGCCAGCAGCTGCTCCTCATGCATTCGTAGCTCCAATTTCTTTGCCATTTGCGGCAGCATTTCTTCCTCCTTCCTCTGCAGCTGCTCCAGATTTACTTGTTTGTGACCTGCAAGAATAGGGAAATTCAATTTCACATTTCATACTCCAGAGGGAAACTTGTGCCAAACGAAATAAATTAATAGCCAAAGCTTAAAGTTCAAATAATTTTCCACAGCGTCGGCGACAATCATTCATGTGGAAATTTTCTGTGATTTCCACGCACGAGGAACTTTTATCGACGCAACAGCAACAACACAAACAAAAAACAAAAATATAAGAAAAAAAGAAAATGTATTATATGTATTCTCTTTGCAGGACAGGGGGGAAGCGTTTTCCCAGCAGAACACGGAACGAAGGAATCTTGTAAAGATGCCATATAATATCAATAAAAGGTTACTCTATTAAACTAAATGTGATTCGCATAAATCAAATTTAATCTGCTTAAAACTTTAAGAAGAAAAGCTAAGCTGGCAACTAAAATTGTTGTTATACAAAACGTTTTGTTGCTGCCTGCACTAAAGCGAAAAAGGAGGGGGAGGGAAAACAAAAGTGGCAAAAGCCGCAACTGGCTCGTCTACAGAAGGTCCTTGTGCCTATTTGCCAATTGTTTGTGCTGCACTAGTTGCGACTTTGCCTTCCCTGCTTAGCACTCTCTTTTAACCCCCACCCCCTCTTTGGGACTATACAAGTTGCTGGCAACTTGAGTGCGTTGTTTTATTAACACTTTTGCTGCGGCTGGCAGGCGAATTAAAGGCAATACGCTTAACGCAATGCAGTCTTGCGATTTGCCTATTTAATTGTTAGTTAATTGTATTACTATTTAAGCTATTTCTAAATAATACACTCCATTAAACGAGTTTAGTATCGGATTATAGCATTTAGCGAAGACAACAACCACAACGATAATCGCCTTACACACTTCACCCCCAGCACAGGGTGTAAGTAAATACAAATCTCAGCTATCATTTATCTTGCAAAAAATGATAAAAAAAAAACGTTCAGATTTTTTAGCTTCAGTAGCCGCGACACGAGTATGCAAATACCCGAGGGTTGATTCTAATTCAGAAGATCAATCAAATGTTGACTATTCAAGCGCATGAACCTAAGCTAATTAATTGTTAAAAAAAAAACGGGGTGAACTTACATTGGCTCAGTTTATTGTCATTGCAGGCTGCCATGACTGAAGCATATACGAAAAAACTTCAAGTTAAGCTAGAAAAACAAAAAAAATAAATTAAAAAACATACAAATTAAGCTAAAAAATTGGTGGAAATAAAATGCACATTCTATGTATTAATTATCGATCTATCGATAGGAAATGATTTTGAAAATCCCAAGGCTTGTATGCAAACACATGCATATTCAAGTTTATAGCAGTTTGCTGCACATGTGTGCGTGTAGAGAGAGTTATTCTCTTTTCAAACAAGAAGTGGACATTCAGAAAGCAAATGTAAACAAAACTACAATATGTTTGAATGTACATGTGTTTTCAAATAAGCGGCAGCACAGCATGCGTCTATTCTCCGTGCATACAAAATATGCATGTTTGAATGTGCATGCATACATTTGTACATACATATGTATGTTCGTTGTACATAAATACACTAACATACTTATGTATATGGTAATCCATCCAAGCAATTTTACTTGAGCTCTACTTGAAAACAACTGATAAGAATGTACATAGTATATTTTAGAATACACATATTCTCTCACCTAATAATGCAAAAAAAACATGTTTATAGTATTTCATTCGTGTCAAGCTACGGGCACGTTTGGCGTTACTCTGGAGAATGGTGCTCAAAAATAAAGTAAATCTATAAAACGGTTCACACGTAAAAAACGCCGATTTAGGAGAACAAACAGAAATAACTTCACGATATCATATATAAAACTTAGGAAAAATTCATTGCACTACTTTTTTTTAGCAAAACAGATCTGCTAAGATATTTTTAAACGACTCGAGTCAAATGCGCGTTCAGATAGACTGAACCTTCAATTATTTTGTCCAGCGTCAAAATTAACAATCTCCCAAGTACACACACACACATATACATATGTTCTGCTGTCAAACGGAGAAGTGCTTGTATACAAATGTGTGTGAATGTCACGAGCAGAGATTTCTTGCGTGGTCAGCAATATTTGGAATAACCATATGCAGAAAATATTTCCCAATAATGTGTAACATTGTTCCCCAGTATAGATGTTGTCAGTTTGATAAGTGCATCTGATTTAATACAAATACCCTATATATTAGCCCCTACTCCGCGGCCAATTAAACGCACACATTATCCCCTATAAATCACTGCACCCCTGCTCAACCCCTTTTGCCGGCTAATTGTAAAACAAAGTGTGAACAATTTATTTACCCTCAAAAAAGTTGCGACTTTTGCTATAGAAACTGCAGAATTTCACCCCTTTTTTCCGACAACTTTCACTGTTGTTGGTTTATTTTACCCTACTTTTTTCGTTTTATTTTTTTTTTATCAGCACCGGTCGGCCATAAAAAAGTTTTGTGCCACTGGGTCGGTTAGGCCGGTCCTCCTTCACCATACGCACATGTAAGTCCCCTATACCCTCTGCCCTTTTCCGGAACACTTGTGTGGGTTTTTACTCCTTTTTTTTTTATTTGATTGTTTCATATTTATGAGGATTATGGTTCAGTGTGCTGAATGCTGTCTGCCCCGCCAAGTGCCCGTGCTGCTACGTGTGGTAATTTATTTTGCGGTTAAGGACTCTTGTCTGGACTCGTACAGATGGATGCTAGCCTGGCTTCGGCTTAAGTGAAAGTCTTTCAAATGCCGAATGGCAGCGCATTGTGTGCAAAATTGCGAAAGTCCTGAAGGCCGGAGATCGTATGCACAAGATAAACACAGCAATTGTTTGCCTGCCAGCACCCTGGTATGAGTTGTATGGGCAGACAGTGCTGCGTTGAGTTACCAACGAGCTCAATTGAATTGCAACATTTGCAATGCGCTGTGCGCTCGCCTAATGTTTATTTAAACAAATCATGTTGTTGGGGTAAAGGGTGAACGAGTTGTGCATCGGCTTTGGGTTGGATGGAATATTTTCGTGTGTCGAATTGGCACGCACTCTTGTTTATTTTGCGAATCTGTAGACAAGCAGGTTGCTCTAAAATAATATTTTATTAATTAAGTATGTGTACATATTTACGTATACATATATATTTTTATTTGCTCAATGAATTCTTGAAATAAATGTAGCATAACTGTTTTAAGCACAATATGTGCGCCTAAAATACAAAAAGAATTAAAATAAAACAACAATATATATATAATATGATATAATATAATATTTTGGAATTTAAAAATTATTTCAAATTAATCGAAATGCAGACATGTAAATAACATCCAGCTGGTCACATTTTTGTTTACATTCACACAAAGTTTTAAGGGGCTGCCAACTTGTAAAAAAGAGAAAGTACCTTAATAAACGATATATATCGAGTATATACACGCATCACATGTCGGGCGCCATTTTAGTTTTCGATAAAAGTGCTATCGACATACACAAAGCGCATCACACATACAAAGGCAAAAAAAAATAAGCAGGCTGCGTACGAAAAATAGAGAAAAATAATTAAAGGCTGCTCAACGACGGAATTTGTGCTTTAGCAAATTAACCAATTAGTTTTTTTGTGTGTGTGTCGTCCAAATAACAGCAGCAAAATAACTAAGTTTAATATACGCCTAGATAACATCATGTCGAAAAATAAAAAATTGTCGCTGTCAAGCGATTCGACAGAGAAATTTATCTACAAGCCCAAGGATTTAATTTGGTAAGACTACTGCATCTGCCAAACCGAAAACAAGTACAGTGTTCTCAACATAAACAAGAAAATGCATTGTTTATTATCAATAATACTTTGTGGATATTGTGTGGCAAGAAAAAAGTGAAAACATACATAACCTCAAATGGCCGCTCCATTGGGCAAGCAAAAATAAGTAGACAAAAAAATAAAAAATTATTTCAAAATGCCAATTAATGTACAATTACAACTGTCAGATAAGAACATGAAATATATAAAATACATTGAAATACTCTATCGCGTTGTTTTCGGATTGATGGTGACGCCGACGTTGCGGCGACGTCGACGTCGTTGCGTTGGCGCTTTTTTCGCGCGCGCGGGCTATTTTACAGTCCATAGTTTATTTAATGTTCCGTAATTGTATTCAATTAATTGAAATTATGCATTCTTATTGTATTACAGGGCCAAAATGAAGGGCTTCACACCTTGGCCGGGCATGGTAAGCTATACAACTTATGCTGCTGTCGACAGCGACGTCACTGTTGCTGCCGCTGCCGTGTTTGTTTTTGACTGTACTTTTTTTATGCAGCAACGGGGCAGCGGCGTTGCGGCGTACGTTGCTGCTTCTGCGGCGGCTGCTGCTGTTGCTGTCGCCGTCGACGTCAAAACGCACTCGCATGCTTTAAATATTTGTTGTAAATAGAGAGTGTTCGTATGCTTGTATGTATGCGTTAGTGGGTGGGAGTGTATGTGAGTGGTGTGGGGGGAGTGCAGCGTTGCTAACAACAGCGGGCGTTGAATATCTGTTAACTTTTAATTCGTTAGTTTTATTTTATGTACGGGGAATCGAATGAACTTTGCCTGAGTGTGTGCGTAAGCATGTGTGTAACAGATAGAAAGAAGTAAGAGAAGCAAGCGCATAAATGTATTTATTTTTTGCTTTTGATGCCATTTGCAGATTGTGGAGCCGCCACTGGATCTGCTCAGTCAGCAACGTCGCGCTAATACGAAATGTGTCTTCTTCTTCGGGTCGCGCAACTTGTGAGTACAATTTGACAATATTATATAGAGAAATATAATATTTTATTTATATAATAAACAGTGCATGGATCGAGGAGAACAATATTAAACCCTTTGAGGGTCCCTGGAAAGATGAATTGGCCAAGGTGAGCAAGCCGGCTGCGTTTAGGCATGCCATGACCGATATTGAGAAATATTTAGACAATCCTGTGGAAATCGACGAACAAATTGACGAAAACTGCGGCATGGGTGGTAATCATGCCACCGAAGCTGATTTCGATAAAATACGAGATGGCCTGGATAGTGATGAGAATTTGGATGCGGGCTCTGGAGCGCCAGCAGCGTCAGATGCCAACAATGGCATTGTGCCGCATGTTGTTGGCAGTCCTGATGAATCGGATGCTCTGCCTACACCTGGAACAGAAAACAAAGCAACGTCACCAGCTGTACCGACGACCCCAGCTGCCAAGAGTCAATCGAAACGCACACCCAAAGCGAAATCTAGCGCGGCAGTTACAGTTAGCAGCAAACAGGCGAATAAAGCCGCATCGGTCAAATCAGCAGCGGCACAAAAACGACGCACTTCGTCACACCAGACACCAACGGGTGGCTCGGCCAAACGTGGACGACGTGCTGCGTCCGGTGATGTGGATAGGTTTGGCAGTCCCAGTGCAGATTATGATGGTGCCAGTTCCTCATCGCTGGCAACGCGGACACGTATTGAGGCAGATGCATTCTTGGGTACCTTGACAAAGCGGGCTCCAAATGCAATTGCACTGCTGGATCGACCAGTGGTCACAAGGCCCGAAACGCAAATAATCGATATGAATTCACGTTCAAATACGTTGGCAGATCGTGATATTGTGCCGTCAGATCAGACCTTCGGCTTTCTTGGTCTGGGCATAATGGGCTCAACCATTGTCAAGGATTTAATCTACACGGGACACAAGGTGGTGGTCTGGAACCGCACCATAGATAAGGTATATAGAAAATTTTATCATCTAAACTAGGAAATTAAACAAAATTTACCTTCCAATTTTGCAGTGTCAGCCATTCGTAGAGGCTGGTGCCGAGGTTAAGGACACGCCCATGGATGTTGTGGAGGTTGCAGATATTATATTCTGTTGTGTGTCAGACCCGAAAGGTGCCAAAGATGTAAGGCAGACAACTTCAAATTCGCTCTATGATTATTTGCTCATATTTTGTTATTAATATTTTAGCTCGTCTTCGGCAATTGTGGCGTCCTGCAACTAAAGGATTTGCGCAATAAGGCATATGTGGAAATGTCCACAATTGATCCAGACACATCGTTGGACATTGGCGAGGGTATCAAGCAATGTAATGGTCGCTACTTGGAAGCACAGATCCATGGCTCCCGACAAGACGCCGCCGATGGCATGCTTATCATATTGGCCGGCGGTGATCGCTCAGTCTTTGAGGAGTGTCATTCCTGCTTTAAGACTATCGCCAAAAATACCTTCTTTTTGGGCAGTAAGTTGAGAAACCATCGGTGTTGCCTCATCCTTATATGGTTATATGTATATATTAAAATTCTCTATCGTTTCCATCTAGCAGATGTTGGCAATGCCTGTAAAGTGAACCTCATTTTACAAACTATACTAGGCGTCAGTCTGGTTGGATTGGCAGAGGCGTTAGCTTTGGGTATGTATTTGAATGCATAGTCTCGCAGTTAAACAATCTATATTAATTGATTTTATACTTTCAGCCGACCGTTTTTCCATTTCTTTAAAGGATATCATAGACATATTTGATTTGACTTCTATGAAATCACCACTACTACTAGCCAAGGGAAAAGGTGAGTAAAGTTATTTCAGTAACCGACTATCTGGAAGATGTTTAAGACTTTCAAATTTCTAAATATTATTTTCTGTCGCCGCTTATCTTCCACAGAAATGGCCAAAGGGGACTTCAATCCGCAGCAGCCGTTAAGTCATATGCAGCGCGACTTGCGTCTTGTGCTCAACATGGCTGAAAATCTGGATCAGTCAATGCCCGTGACGAGCATCACAAACGAGGTGTTTAAACATACGAAACGCTTGGGTTATAGCGAGCACGATTCAAGTGCTGTATTCGTAAGATCCAGATTTTAACATTTAGTTAACACGACTACCATTTAAACTATACTTTATCATTTAGTTTAAACACCGTACACAAAAGAAACATAACATAATTTACCCACAGACAACAGACAGACGCACAACACTCTCATATACCACAACCCAATCACATATACAGAAACACAGCCACACATGGAATTAGTTGTTGGTAGTGCTGTATGACTTCTAATTTCGTTCATTTCTTTCACTTCTTTTAATTCACTGCCCCCCACCTGCCTCCTTCCCAAAACACACGCATACACACACCTACCACCACCCACCCGACTCCTACCACTGCATTTGCATACACAACTAGAGTAACTTCTATGCAGATCAAAGTCTAAAGCAAGACACCGAGCCTCTTATATTATTTGAGAATGTATCTAGGACGAGGACCGAAAAGACGCCAGTGCCGCATTGAGATAAGAAGTGGGTAGAAGGAAGAGTTAGAAAAACAGAATTAAAGAAGAAGAGAGAAAGAAAATGTTTGGCGTAGTATGCTAAACCCAAGAGAATGACAGAGTGGACAGATCAAAGCAGCTCGTATATATGCTACTATATAGCCAGTTGGTGATGATGTGTGTGTGAGCGGACCGCTTTCACGCTTTGTGCATTATAATACATAATTCGGATGTTGTTTTTAAAGATCATTTATTATTATTATTATTGTTTTCGACGTACTTTTTTTGCCCAACGTCAGCTATCGTCGTTGCGCGAGCACATTGTAAAGAAATAAAAAATATTTATCTATGTATGTATAAATAAATATTTATATATTCAATATTTATATTTATTTATGCGTGTATGTATAGAATAAAATTGTGCAAACAACTGATTTTGACCAGCACGTGCTATTTCTTTGTGAATTCTGTTTCGCACGCGGCGTTCGCTTAAATTATACATAAATAAATAAAAGCAACTTGAAGTTTAAAGAGTAAACCTGCATTATATAGTTAGTTAGTTTATTTCTATTGCACATCTTATTTGGTATGCATTTTGCCCTATACTACAACAAATGTAAAACCATTATCACATTTCGTTGTTCAGCAGATCATTAAACAACACAAAAATACACACACAAAACACACATACAAACAACTGGAACAGAAATAAAAAATTGAAAATAAACAAAAAAAAAAATAGTGTAAACTTTTTAGAGCCAAGAGAGTTTCGAGGGATCTATATTATTAATAATAATAATAATAATATAAATATATATATAAATAAATAAATATATTTTACTTATTATTTAGTCTGTATTTTGTTGTAAAACAAAAAATAATAATAAACCTTAATTTTTAACTAAATATAAAAGTGTTTATTTGTACAACATTTGAGAATGGATCCAAGAAGCCTTCAAATTTTCATTTATTCAGAATTTGTACTATATACATTTTTCGAGTATACTTTCAGAATTGTGATCAACATATACATGTATCGCTCTCTAAAAATATTAGGAGGAACTGTATCCAACCGTGGCAAGTAAGAGTACGAACTGTAATTCAGTAACTAATGTCAATTTATTCTCCAGACCAAGATTACAATCGAAGCCATGTGCACAATATATGCATACCTCATCTGTTGCCTGTTGCATATAACGTGGACCAATGAGATCGTGGATGATGTGCGGAATCTGAGGTTCCAGGTGTATGCTAATCCAATTGTGCCGTATGGAAAAGTGACTCCGGTGGCCATCACAATGAATAAAATGCCGGACTATCAAGTTCAATTGCGTTTGGGTTCGCGAACATATTTATTAGCATATTGCATTATCGGAAAGAATGCTCCAAAATTTCCGCTAACATTTTATAAATGCGACTACATAAGTGACGATCTCAAAGGACTTGGCATTGTGCCAGATAGTCATGTAGACTACGAAAATGGTTACGTTGCGACAGTGAAAGCAATATTTTGGAATTTTGAAGATAATGTGCTGAAACTTGAGGTCAAAGTACCTGACAAACCGAGTGTCCATAAAGTTGAGGTAACATACAACTTTACGATCCAAAAGCCAGAAATGTGTGTGCCACAGATTAAAATCATTAACTGTAATGACAAAGATTCGCCAATGAAAGTTGTCGATGTGCGCTCCTCTATATTCAACGTGGTTTTTTTGGAAATGTGTAGTATCATAAAGCCATATTTAACATGGAGCCTCTACGATTTGGAACAAAGGGGTAAATTACAACAACAAATCATTGATAGAAAATCGTTAGTGACTTATATTATTTTGGTATTGCACATATGTGCACAGAATCGATGAGAACTTTTACAGATCATAGCCCACATCTGGTATTAAAACGTAACCAACTTAACTATCATACGGTATACAATCTGTGGCACACTCAATATTTAATATTTGTTAAGGGTGAGATGAATGGAATCGAATACGCGGCCCGTTGTTATATTCAAACCGGAAAGGAGGATGTGGAGGCGATCATTATGGGGGGATCTTTACGGACTAGTATGCCAAATAGGCCGTTGATTATGGATGGTACTCTGAGTCGCGACTATTCTAAATTTCCGGATCAAAAGCAGTTCAAATCCTATAACTGGAACTGTCATTCGAATGATGATAACCGAAATCGTCACTGCATACATAATGTATCCACAGGTGATATATTATAAGTAAAAGATCATTTTTCTTCTTTACCCGTGCTAATTTGTTAACTACTTTCAGCCATGAAATTCACAATTCCGGCCAATGTCTACAAGATGGGTTGCCTTTATTATTTTACTTTACGCGTCACATCCGACTTTAATCCAACAGTATCCTCATTGGCCAGCCAAACGATCTCGATGCAACTGGAAAACACCCTGTTTGTGTCGATCAAGTGCATCGAAAATTGTGCTCACAACATATACAATCCGCAAAGCACAGTGCAGCTGAAGGCCTTGTGCCATGACTGTGGCTCCGGGAATATCGTTTATAAATGGTATATGAATGGTGAATTCGTGCTGAACAGGAACATGTTTACGATCCTTATAAACTCCGATCAGTCAGGATTCGAAGTGGAACTGCATGTGTTAGCAGCCGATGGTCGTACAGGGAGAGATATGCGACAGTTGGTGAAGCGTATGCCACCAACTGGCGGTAATTGCATTGTAAAGCCCAGTAGTGGCATCGAGGCAACAACTTGGTTTAAATTTTGCTGCCTGAATTATAGAACAACTATTCAGCCGATCAATTATTTTGTTTATTCAAATCTTGTGCTGCTGACAATTTGCACAAGTTGTGATTGTGAAACCGTTTTACCCGTGGATGCGCAGCAAATAAAGGTTCTAATTTGCGCCGATATGCAAACTTGTACAGAATTAAATTTACCCGTACATATCAGGCCAATGGAAATCATATCCATAGGCACACAACAGGACCCAGTTCGATTGTTAAATACTAAACCCAGTGCAATAGAAGAGGCAAAAAAGGGAGAAATACAACGTTTGCTTATGATTTCCCAATCGATCGCTTCACGTATTAAGAATACTAACCAAGCTAATGCTATACTGGACACATACGAGAATATATATCCCCGATCGGTAATTTCACTCGGTATAATGGCCAATATGATGATAACATTTGCCAATAGGTTGTCGCCTATTGATTATGCCTATCATAATGTATTGACGAAATCATTAACCTTACTCAATTCGATATTCCAAAATGTTTGTGAGGACGATATGCAGCAATTGTTGATAAAGCATCCGTTTGTCAATATCTCTCGTGACTGCGTAACAATCTTTGCTATGATGGATAGTCTTAATAAAGATATGATACCGCCGAAAGATATTTACGATCGCTATTTGAAAGCCTTCAAAAGTAAAACGCTATCAAAGAACTTGATCGATGCGCTGATTGATGAAACCAATAGCATACCAGATGGTTTTGCCCGAAAAACATCATTGTTGTGGTTAGAAAGCATGTGGCAAACGGAGCGTTTGTATCGATTTCTATGCTTGACGCGAAATCGTGGATTACAGCGAAGTACCAGGGACACCACGGACAAAAAGTGCATAACCATAACTCCGAAAACAGAATATATAATTGTCACATCCGATCGCCGGCATGTAGTCCGCTTCTCGCCGGAATTGTTGCAGGATACCAAGGATCCCAAAACGGATTTCCTTTGCCTCCAAGTCACGTCTACTAATCGCAAACTGAATTGGTGGTATCCCGAGGATAAGCGCCCCAGCTCATTGCTGCTCTCCGTTCGTATTTATGCTAAAAAGGATAATTTCAAGTACGAAATCGATTTGCCACACAGCGACATTAGCTTCTTGAGAAAACACACGAGGCCCCGCATTGTAGATAGTATGAGTGAGTTGTAAATTATATTTTGGGTCTGCCACGCCATATTTACATTTGTATTATATCTGCATTTGAAAATTGATTTGCAATTGTTTCTAATATGTTTTTTTTGTAATTAGTGAGTGGACAAGAATTTAATCAAACAGACGGAGGTGTAAAGAACCAAATAATCATTCAACAAAGAAAAAATGTACAAGATGGACACGTCGATAATCAAGAAGTTTTTTTGCCTATTGAAATCGGTTAGTACAATAATTGCGTGCGTAATTTAAGATAATTATAATTATAGTTAGTTGTTTTAAATATTTCTTTCTGTACGAAGATTTAGAGTCAAATCGCAACATGCTCCCAAACGTAGATGTTAGATTACCATTCGAACTTTGTGAGTATACAAATGTTTATTTATCATTATTATTATAGTAAAAAGTACATTAATATTATTTCGAATAAAGTTGACTCAAATGCAATTTCTGAAGCGGGTCACTATGTCGTCTGTACAATGAATTCCACTCTATGGGTTATACAACATATGCGACTTTATCGCATTAACATGGATGAACGCACAATGCTCGCTGTACGCTTTATACAGACCACACACGAACTGCAAGTCTATCTGACTGTTGGTCCACCTCCGAAAAAACTGAGAAAAACACTTGCAAATTCAAATTGTTTTGTGCCCGCCAATTCAAATAATACAATTATGTTGATTCGAAATAAATGCTATAATACAGATCGTGTTTATATGGCTGTGCAGGTGAGTTACAAACAAACATATATAATATGAAATTTTCAATTTAACCGACTATTTATTTATATAATTAAAATAGGTACGTGGAGCTGACAAGTATCGTAACGCAAAGGATACGTTGGTCCCGAAGGGTCCTGCAAATTTCTCGTTCATTTTCCAACAACATAGTTGTGACTATTGGAAGTATAGAGAGAAGATATGGTCACATCAGAAATGTATACCTGAATTGGAGTATCTGGAAGAGGCTGTTATTAAATGCACCTGCACCGTACTGGGCACCTATACGAGCTATGTTTTCAATATCCAGACAACCCCTGTACCATTAACACAGAGGACTATATTGAAGGTCAATTGGATACTAGTTCTCATCTATGCATTAGTACTGACTTCCGTAGCTATCTGGCTTTTGATACTATTTTGTTATTATAACAAACGAATAGCGACAACGGTTTTCTGCGATTTAAGCCTAATGGAGCCAGAGACACACGATGATGCACATGATATATTAATAATTCTAAGGACCGGCGGTCGCATAAACTCTGGGACAACGGCAACAGTCCGTCTCATCTTTCAAACCGTACAACATACAGAGCTGCAGATCAATGTGATGCAGAATCCTGGAAATCCTATCCTGAAGAAGCACTCCACCTATACACTGTGGTTGCGTACTCATCATATACGCATACCCACACGCATTGCCGTTTCCCATAACAATGCCGGACGTTATCCGAGCTGGTATCTGGTTAGCGTTACAGTTGTCGATATTCAGATGGGGCTAACCCAGGTATTCATCCTGAGACGTTGGGTGCGCACAAAGATCTTGATCCTCAGCTCGGCCATGGTACTGCAGGTGGGCAGCCAGCGTACCGTCGAGAGTTGGTGCAATCGTTTCATGAACGAATTCGAGCGGCAATGGCTTAATTGGGGCATGTGGCATCCTGTGATAAGCACTTGGCGGGATTATAAGGAAGAAAAAGGAATGACACGCTTTGAAAGAGTTTCCATTTTCGTACTCAAAATTTTCGCTGTTTACACTGTTTGCGCCTGCTATTTGGGACCAAAAACTGATGATGTTATTTACAATAATGTACGGGATGATTTAGTTGCCAGTGATATTTTACATATGTTTTTTTATGCTTTTGTTGCTACAATTATTGTTCATCTTGTCTATGTTAATGTACCTAGATCGTCTCAAGATCAATAAAAGAAATTTGGAACAGTCAAGTTGACAGATACCTTAATCAAGAAGTTTGAATTGTGGCCATAGTTCATGATTTTTTTTTTTATAGCATATGTATATGTATGTGCATATGTATTACCGTTTAAATTTTTAATTTTATAACATATATTCGAATACATTTTTTTGGTTGGCAATAATTGTTAGCTAGAAAAATAATCGAGGCATGTATCGTGCTCCACAGTAGTTTGCACAGCTGCAGTATTTTTCTTGGTATTATTTGGTTCATTTTGTATTTACATTACACGGGTTCATTCTTCCTCTTCCCGTGCACTAGTTGGTCGTGCGTGTGTGGCAGAAATACTAAAATACTTGAAATCAATTAATTAAAAAACCTTGCAGTTACGTATTGCTTGACCAATAATGTCTGAAAAGAAACGAGCACGTCGCCGTAAGGATGTAAGTTTGTGATAAATCCCAATATTCGCTTAATACCGAACGTCGCAGAAACACTAAATTAACGCCTTGCGTGAGTGCCATTGTGTGCGTGTGTGTTTTTGTGCGTGCCTGGATGTATTGGTGCATTGATGTGCCACAGTCCAATTGGCATGCTCATTGTGTTTGTTTTCGTTTTGATTGTAGTTCAAATTAAAAAATTGCCGATTCATATTTAAAATATAATGCTGTTAGTATTATACCATATCAGTGTCCCTCAGTAGGGTGCAAGTTCAAATTTTGTGAAATGCCATGCGGCTTGTCTGTTGTGATGTTTTCTAAACAGCATATGCATACATATCTCAGTGTGTGTGTGTGTGGTGTGCGTGTGTATACTTAAACGTGCATGCATGTAAGAATATGCTTAAGCGCCCTCCTACCTGCACCCGTCTATTATTAACTTGTAATTGCCGTTCGGGTCATGTCACCAGCAAAAGTCACACCAAATGCGTCTCATTTACGTTCTTTGCTTTCTGGCTGGCAATTTGTACAGCTTTATTTGTATAAGGGGCAACACTGCCGCCGACAGCGCTAGCCTATAGAGTTGCAAACAGCTGTGAGAGAGTTTTGTAAACTTACACTGATGCGCTCGGTCTGGCAACGCTAATAAATGGAAAGCTTAAAATGTAAAGCATCGACTGAGGGGGGGTCGATTTGAGAGATCAGCAACAGCAGCTTACATACATATGTAGGTGTGTGTGTGTGTGCACTCGTGTGTATTTTCTACAAGTGTGTTTAGCCCTCTCTTTCTATTTCTCTCCCCGTCTCTCTTATGCCCGCTCACAAAAGCACCTACTTATCAGCGGTTTTGTTTTGTATTCTTCAGTTGTAGTTGCTTACGACTTGTCGCTGTCTAGTTGGCTTGTTCCTGTTGGTGTGTTTGTGTTGTTGTTGTTGTTGTTGTTGTTGTTGTTGGGGAAAGTTTCTACTACGAAAGAGTGTGTGTATACCCACGAGTACAGATGCACATGTGTTGGTGTGGATCACCAGTCGTTTGACCAGGCAGCTGCCAGTTTATTGCTGAGATTCAATACTTTCTAGACTTGCTAAGCGATTGCAACACGTAACTGATCGGAAAGAAAAAAACAGACAAATAGAATTTACTTTACTGTAGTAATTTGAAACAATACAAACAATATTTATATTTAACGAAAATAATGAGTGAGGAGGAGCGATACTCGGCTGGAGAAGATCACGTTGCGGAGGAGGAGGAAGAGCAGGAAATCTTTGACGATGGCTTGGTATTGTTATTTAGTTCGTTTGTCTAAAACTCTGGCGCTACGTACATATGTTAATTGCATAGAGTCACAGTGTGACGAAAGACGGAATTGATGGCGTGGCCCAAATTAGTTGGTGGAAAAATGTTGTAAATTGACACAGTTCACTTTTTAAATATTTTATGTAAAATATTCAACAAAAAAAAACGTAAACGTGACAAAACAAAAAAGTCAATTTGTGAAAACAATAATAATTATTTATTTGTGTTATTGTATTCTTAATGAATACGAACTTAATATACAAAAAATGTGTGTAATCTGATTTTCATTATGTGTCCACACATAGTATTGCACCATACAAACTATTTATAAACATTTAATTAAGAAATATTTCACAATATGTATGGTAAACTTTGTATTAACTGAAATTTATTAATTGTATAAGTTTGGACATATTTAAAAATCTACTTTAACGTATTGATATCTGTATTGCAGGAATACACTGAGCCAGGACAACAGAAGGTGGACAAGCCATCGAAAGATGAAAAGAACGTGGCGAAATGGCTAAAAAAGAATGTGAAGACAAAGAAGACAAAATTTTTGAGTCACATTGTCGAGTACTTCACCTCAGGCAAAGCAGTAGATGCACTGATGAAGTCGAAATTCGCCGAAGGCGATAATCCCTTGTTCACGACACGGGAACAGGCTGTTGAATTTTTGGACATAATGTTGGAGCATAAGTTTTTCCATCGGGCCAAAAAGGTGCCCGTCACACTGGACGAGTTGCGTTCCAAATCCGAAAAGAAATCGGAATCGACCAAATCCCAAGAGAAGGATAAAACAGATGCCGCTGCAGGTGGAGGTAAAACAAATACAAAGTCCTCATCATCCTCGGACAAGAAAGACACTGACCCGGAAGGTGAGGCAGATGCTGCACAGGCTGCAGCAGCCGAAAAGAAAGAGAAAAAGAAACGTAAAATACGTTTAGATATGCATCCCGAGCAGATATTTGTCGACGGCTCGGAGGCTTACGTTTGGATCTATGATCCCATACCGTTGCATTATTGGATCTTTGGTTTCATACTGCTGCTTGGCGCCGTTGGTATTTGCTTATTCCCACTGTGGCCGCCACTTCTGCGAAAGGGCGTATATTATTTGTCAGTTGCTGCAGCAGGTTTCCTTGTTTTCATACTGGCCCTTACAGTGGTGCGTCTTATTATATTCACCATCGTTTGGGCACTTACTGCTGGCAAATTGCATTTCTGGATCTTTCCCAATTTGACCGAAGACGTGGGCTTCTTTGCTTCCTTCTGGCCGCTATATGAGGTGAGTTTTTTATTTAGTTATCTTAATGAGTGCAACCAATTTATCCTATTTTATTCCGCAGAGCAACTATGTAAGCGATGCTTCCTCATCGACATCCTGCTCAAAATCTGATAAGAAATCCAAATCGAAATCCAAGAAAAAGGAAAAAGATAGTGATGCTGAGGAGGATACGGCAGTTGATGCCGATGGTGATGCGGATGGAGACGCTGATACGGTTCAATTAGAGCCGGAGAAGATCGAGCAAATCAAAGAGCACGATGCAGACATGGAGGTGCGTAAGCGCCGTCAAGTTGGTGCCGATGAGTATGAGGAAGATGATGCCGATGATGCTGGAGGTAACGATGACGAGTCCACCACATCGCACAAGGATGCATCAGCGCAGGCGAAGGATACCAAAGCTGGGTAAGCTGGATCGCATCTAAGATGTGACGCGAATCTCAATTATAAGGCATTTGCTCGAATTTTTTATTTATAACCTATATATTGGTTTTGATTTTGTTGAATCGCAAGTCATACAATATTAACTGTAGTTGTAAATTGTGTAAATTTCTGTTCCTTAATAAATTAAAGATTGTCCTATAATTTTAATATGCATTAAGTTTTCTTTTGCGATTGAATTTTTATTATTTGTTCTCATTTCATTTGAAGCATAACATTATTCATCATTCATAACTCATTTAATCGGTAGTTGGAGCTCGATTTTGTTGTATAATTGCGGTTGGCCAACGGTTGTTCCAAGTATTTAAAGTTCTGATATAACTATACATATAGTGGGCAGAACAGTTGCAAACTTAATAACAAAGAAAAATGCCACATTAAAAAAGTAATGGTATATCAAAGATAGTCTCTCGATCATAAACCCCGAATTGTCACATCTTTCGCCTTAAGCATTCCAATGCAAAGTTTGGCCAACTTCTACTTTGTATTTATATGTATATTGATACCTTATCCCCTGTGGAATACATATATATATATTCTATATATGCTTTGTATCATACAAGTTTCACTTGCCATTTGCTACTATTTCCCATTTGAGACTCATTCAAGCAGCTCTCTTGCAGTCTGTTCTGATTCCTTGAGTTTGAGCCGCTTTGGATAGGTTTAATATCAAGATTAATCCAAGCATTTACTGAGTAAGTTTCAAAGTTTAATTTAATTTAACAAACTGATACACTCCAAACACACATGCACTCCACACCACACACAACATAAATTTTGGCTTTTAATTTTATTAATTGATCACTATAATTTAGTTTTCTATTACTATTACTATAAAAAATGTTTTCTATCGATTAACATCTGCACTATAATTATATTAAAGCTCACTTTCTCTTTTGCAGTACACCTCGTCACTCAGAATCGGACTCGGAGAGCTCCAGCAAAGATTACGAAATAATAAGTTCAAGTGAGGTGCAAAACGTTGCGGGCAACTGAGGGGCAAAACGAAACAAAATAAAATATGCAATAAAGTAGAACAAGAAAACGAAACAACAACTCGATCTATGCTTATTGTATTTTGAACGAGACACACATCCGAGATTCTAGTTAATTGATAAGGCAGAATGAAATAGTAGCAGTTTGTGTTTTTATATTCCACGCATGTGTCGGGCTTTTCCGCACATTGAGGAAACTCTAGAAAATTTCCGATTCTCAATTGTTTGTTGTAATAAAAAGTGTATTTAATGCAATCGTTTTTGAACACGATTTCTGACCACATAAGATTTGTATATTTCAATACAGTTGTGGCCCAATGGCATTTTGTTGTTTTTTTTTTATCAAAGCTGTGTTTTTGTTTATTGACATAAATATATTTTAAAAATTTGTAAGAGTTTATTTTGCAAGCGCCTTATTGTCTTTTTTAATTTTAATTTGAGTGCAGGCAACGATTGCAATTGATAATAATGTTTGCGATATGCTAATGATTTATGATTATATATACACGGCAAATATATATATATATATATATATATAGAGCTATATACATCTACAATATATTTAATGTACGATCGATCATTTACTTTAAATGTAACTAAAGCAAATTAACATTGAAATTAGTAGCGTAAACATCTAATTAATTAAATAAACCTAGGCAATTCTAATGTGAGAAATCAAAAATAAAAAGATTGTTTTACTTTAAATAAATTTCGATTTCTTTAAAGATCAAATTTATAACTAAAATAAGTTGAAATGCTATTTTAACCAACGTAGATTTGCAGATCAGATATAACATCTATAACTCGTCCTTAAACTGTCGCTCGACATGGTATTGGTTCAGCGCAAGATTCAGCATGTACCAGGAACTGCGTGGAAACAACAGGCCCATTACGATAGTTGCACAAGCTAACTGTAAAAAGTGATCGATACTTGAGTATATTACAATAATTTCTACATGTAAAGCACTTCAATACTCACAACAATCAGGCTTTTAGCCAGCCAATAGATAAGCCAAAAGAGAACGCTGGCACAGGAACCCAGAAAACCAGCTAAAGGATTCCGATAATTAAACTGCATCGGATTGGAATTCTTCAAAGCTTCCGATTTGTACATTTTCTGAAAAATAAACATAAAAGAACTACTCCAATAGAGTTGCGTTTCTGTGACAAACTATTATTTTTAATTCTTAATATTCTATATAAAATATATGCATGTCATCATTATAAACAGTATTATCTATCCTAATAGTTTAATGGGTTTGGTCATCATTTCGTTGATTTTTTGTTGTACCACATAATTTCCTCTCCAACGTTCGTTTCTTTTCTTTCTTCGAGGCTTATTCATGTCTGGCTGATGATGTTGCTCAATACTGGGTTTCTCTACATCAACATTATCTTCAGTTACTGCATAGGTCAATTCTACTTTCATTGCTTTGTATTTTCGATGTCGAGAAGGTTGAGCGGGCCACACCGGAAGTAGCTTCCTCTTTGACAAGGACTTTTTTATATCAGTTAGAGAACTTTTCAAGGAATACATTTCTAGTAATTTGCTATTAGTTAAGAACTCTAGGGATTTATCAGAAGCTTTCTCAACATTGTTATCATCATTAGATTCTGTTATTTGTATATCTGGAGTCCGAAATTCAAGTAATGCCAATGACTTAGCCGAATTAGGTGGTCTCAAATAGTATTTATTAATCCTTTGCATACATCTTTCACTAGAATATGACATTTTGGGCGTTATTATCTCACCGCATTCATATTGAATAAGTCCCAAGATTTTTGCAGTATGATAGACTTTTGGTGAACTTGGTTGAACCATTTTCAATTGTTCCAAAATTTCCTGGAGTTCCAAATTTCTGCGTTGTTCTCCGGGCTTTAGATTTGAATATTTAACCGATGATCTTACTGTACCGAAACATGATTCGAAATTAGTGGAACTTGTTTTCTTTTCGGATTTTCTTCTTCTTTGATGCTCTTTAGTTTTAGATTTTTGTTTCCGATCTCGCATGTTGTTGTCAATATCAATATCATTGGTTATTATCGTTTTATTAACCTTCTGCTTTGTACTATCAATTGGCAATTGTTGAGAGTCCTTAGTTATATCAATAAGATCTTTTTTTAATTTTTCATTTTTGTCAAATGGAGGTTTTCTGTAAATTCTGGAATCATCTTCGGTTACACTTGTTTTATTTTGAATATTTAAATGTTCTTCGCCCTTAAGATTGTTCAAATGTTTTGGCATATCAGTTTGACGTTCCTTTTTGCATTTTATGGGATACTCAAAATTCTTTGCAATTTCTTGATGAGTTTTGCATATACGGGGTTTGCTTGGAACGTTAGATCTACAGTTTGATTCTTTCTTCGTTCTGCAGTCGGTTAAATTGTGAAAATCTTGAGATTTTATCATATTTGCATTCTTTCTTCTTGGATTCCCTGAAACGCAATGTATAACTTTGGGATTTCCAAGCTGCTGACTCAGAGTTACTTCTTCTGTTTTTGCAGTCTGATATGTAGTCGATGCACTTGTGCACTCAGATGATATTCCAGTTTCTTTGGCCTTGGGATTTGCCGGCTTATTTCCACACATGTTGGAGCGAATTCTGCCGCATTTCTGACAATTAGAATGCGATTTTGCTAATACTTTCGGATCTATACGATGCTTACCCTGACAATTCGAAGATGCTTCTTCCTTATGATTGTTTATAGCACCGTATTGAGATCTACGTTTACCCTTCAGTGGTTGCAGTTCTCCCTTGTCAGCTGATGATGCTGTTCCTGTGTCAATGCGTTTCGTTCCTTTTCCAAAAAATCCACTGATTATCGACCACATGGACGAGCTACTGGATGCAGTACCCCCCATGCCGGACAAACCCTTTCGATACTTTTCATCGCCTGCTGATTTATTTGTAGAATTTAAATGCGTTTCGTTTGACATGTCATTGGTTGGGGAATGGGAATGATGGTGTTCTATGTCTGGCAGTGGGTGGTCAGCAGTGGCATCAGAGGGATTCGGTGCGCTGATCTCTGTCTCGGTCTGGCTGCATTCCTGTGATGTTGTCTTGACATTGTTTTGCATTAAATTCGAATCGATCTGTAGGTTTTCCATTAATTGCAGCAGACCCTTGAATGAATCCGTGTTCCCATTCTCGATGTTATCCGGATCCGGTTCAACAATCATCGGAAGATCCGCAGTGTTTGTTCCGGGCTTCTGTTCGATTAGCCAGAGTATCTTTTCCATTATGGATATTTGTCCAAAATCCGATTCGGCAGGTTTTCCACTGATAAACAATGGATCCTCGCCACCACGACAGCGCATGGGCAGGGCAGAGCTTCCGCTCTTGTGGCTACTAATGCTCTCGCTGCTGCTGCTGCTTGAGGCGCTGCTATCGAATAACCCTGTTTGGGCCACGGTCTTCATCATGTGATGCAATTGCAGGGGAGGACCCACGCTAAAGCCATGACATAGATTTCCGGTTGGCGGTGCCGATGGCATATCAAATGGCGACGATGAGGAGCAATCGCTGCTCGGTTCCGATTCAAAGCTCGAGAGTCGCGTATTGGGCAGATCATCACGTTCGTCAATATACAAAGCCATTGGTTGGCGTAGCATCTGGCGAGCACTATCCACCACAAGGGCATCCTCCGAGGGTCCCTCGTAGCTGTTGAATGGCGAGAATTGTGTGGCCGAGAGCGTCTCATCCACCTTGGGCGTTAATCCGCCGCCTTTGGAGCGTATCTCCTGCTGTTTGTTTAGCATTTCGGAGAGCACCTGCGAGAGCGGCGGCAGCGGTTGACTGTAGTGGGAGCGACCAATGATGCGACGTTGCTTTGAGATGGCACCACCGGTGGCATCTGTAATGGGCTTGTCCAGCGGTGTGAGCTCGGAGACAAAGAGATTGTTATAGAAACACGACTGACCCTGATGATTAAAAACCTCATGGGCGAAGGTCTCCAGATTGGGTATATCCTCGACGGGTTGCTGCCACAATGATTCGCCAGCCGGCGGCGATAGAGAGGGCGCTGCTGTTGGTTGTGCATGGGCTTCGGCCTTAGTGGACTCGGCGGTGTGTCGCTTGGATGGGGACGACGATGACAGAGCCAAGCGCTGTGGCTTGCGATAGCAGCCAAAGCGACCTGCATATGTTTTGGACTTGTTGTTGTTGTTGCTGCTGGTGTTGTTGTTGTTGTTGTTGCTGGTGGTGGTGTTGCTGTTGCAGGGATTGTTGTTGTTGCTGCTGCTGCTGCTGTTGTAATTCGTATTGAGCTGCTGTGCTTGGACCGTGCCCACCATGCACTTTCTGCAATGACTCTTGGGTCGCGGCTTCGGCTTCTTGGCACGCATCGCCACCTTGACGCGCACCAGTCCGTGACGCTCCTCCTGCTCGTTGCGCTGCCTGTGCTCCGCAAGCAGCTTCTGACGTCGTTGAGCGGCACGCTCCTCCTCGTCGCTGGATGAGCTGAGGCAAGCGCGTGGCCTACGCCGACGACCGCAGACCTCGCACCAGACCTCCGGAGTCGGCGATAGATGGAGTATCGAGCGCGGTAGCTTCTCGCATAGACACCAGCTGCAGCTGATGGACATTTTCTTCAGATAGAGCGAATACAACTCGTAGAATCGAAACATCCAAGCAGAAAATTATATATTTTTCTCTCACTCTCTCTCTCTCACTCGCTCTATATGCTGTGCGCCCGCTTCAGCAGCACAGCTCGACTGGTGAACCTTTTGATAGCTTCGCTCTGGGTTGAACGGAGCACCAAACGCCTGCTGTACTGTGTGTGAGCGATCGATGTTTGATATACTTTCATATATATATAATATACATGTGTGTGTAAATCATTTAGAGATACGAATGACTTTTTCACGTGAATTTAGTGCCAAAGCGCGTTCGTGTGCCAGTGTTGTGTAACGCAATCGAGGTGACTGGCAACAGTGTTGAAAAAGGGCTTACAAAAGTTGATTATATGTAGATATGTACATATATTGGGAGCAAGCACGTGTTGCTGTGTGATTGGGGTTTATTATAAATAAGCCTTCATTTTTATTAATTTTACTGAAATTCGATTTACTAATTTTATATTATCTGATTAGTTCATTCGCTTGCAAAATTTATATATATGTATTTTCTTTAATTTTTGAAAGCTTAAGGACTTTTTTAACACTCACCATTTAATATGTGTATAAATATGTACATATATTTCCCTAAATAAATATGTATTACAATATATGTATATATTTATATTTTTATTTTTTTTTTTTTTTTTTTTGTATTTTTAGAAACTTTAAACGTTTACGCAATTGACAATTTTTGTGCGAATGCTTTTCTTTTTTGAAAATAATGACGGTACACACAACAGTTTTGCCTACACACATATGTATATTGTATATAGTACACCGAAGAAATACACAATAATAGCGTGTTAATCTAAGTGATTTTTCCTGTAGCGTAATTAACCAAACCAAAGCGAAGTAAACATGCATTAATCATTTTTTTATTTAACTTAATGAGTTTAGATGATATTTAAAAAAATATACATAGTTCTTTGAAATTCTGAGATCTTAAGACGTAAATCATATTTATAAACAGTCAACTTTAATAAATAATTTTCGATTGAATTAAAGTCTCGTTCAACTTAAGTGAATTACATTGATTGATCTGTATAAATTGTGTTCGATTTGCTATACAGCTTTTGCTGGTCCTGTCTGAAGTCAAAGAACGCATTAAGAGCGCAATGGCCGCCGCAGTTGTCGTGCATTTCCGGCTCATTGGATGGCAAAAGGCGTTGCATACTTTGCGGCGGAACGAATTTATAGCGGGAACACGCATATGTACTATGTATAAGGCTGTGTGTGTGTGTGTGTGCGTGTATTGAATGAGTAATGCATGTATGTGTGCATTCAAATCAAATTTAACTATAAATTATAAAACAATTTACAAAAAAAAAGAGTTTTAGCGAAACGAAGCTAAAATGTGATTTTAATTAATGTTATATAATACTATAAAAATATTGATATTTCAAGGCATATAAATGTAAATCGTTTCCGAAATTTATGTATATTAAATTCAAATTAATGTGTTTACAAAACTTTATATTGTAGCTGTGGTAAACGTCTCATAATTGCCATCAGATTTTCTATTTTATATATATTTTTAATGCAACTGGGTTCTGTTTGACAAATTCGATATACCCATTGAGTTCACCTCATAGGGTATACATATGTAAGCCGTGGTGGCACGCGTTGCATGCACGTTCGTGTGTTCCATTTGAGTTAGGGGGCAAGTGTCGGCGATTTATGGCAACTATTTGGCCATAAAAATGTGTATAATACCAATGATATTGTGCTCTCGCATTGGCGCCTAATTGTGTGCTCTGCTTTCTACTCTATTTCCGGTTTGGAACGGAACGCGAGGAGTAGAAGAAAGACCGGGTAAGCGCCTCTGCTACGAAGTTAGTGCAAAAATGTACTCGGCATTTTAATGCATTTTCATTGCAATACTTTCAGTTTTCCTTTATTTTCAGCATTTTTACTTTGCCCTGGAATTTTCAGTATATTCTCTTTTTTTTTTTCGCCAACATTCTGTTGGTTTTTTTTTCACATCCGCCACCCGAACTGAATTGGGCGTGGCTTTTTACTTGGCGTTTATTGCATTTCCTTTCCGCATTTAAAACGCCAATGTTCAGTTGTAATTTAATTGTGTGCCAACTATTTGGAACACGCACAGTGGGCGGCAGACGGGGGCGTGGCAATGCATTTCGATGAATTTTAAAGCGAAAAGTCATGGATTTAGTTAGGGTATTGCAGTGAATATTAAATTTAAATAAAACAAAATAAATTATTTGATGAGATCGTCTGATGTTGTACATTTTGAATTGTTCTTAATTATATAAGTTTTCTATTAAGTGCGTAGTTCAAGATTTTTCTACATTTAAAGTAAGTGTCAAAAATCATCAAACAATTAATTGTTAGTGGGATAATTATTTAGTTACAGCCACAAACCACAGACAGCTCTAGCTGTGCCAGTACTTGCACTTGAACTGTGACAGCCGCATACTTTCGAGCGTAACTGTGGCTGTAGCTCGAGGCTTAGATAGAATTTTAATTGAAATTTCGTACTTCCGCCCAGGTTAATACAAAAACAATTTCCGCCGCTATTGTGGAGTACATATAGTTAAGTGAAGGTTTGGGGTGTACGTACGTCTGGTTGGGTTTTATACCCTTCAACCATTTTAAATGGTTTAAAATGGAGGAGAGTCTGAAGAGAATGTTTTCAATTCGTATTCGTAAATGTATTTACCGCTCTGATAATGTTTGTCTTCTTTAATTGATGTTTCCCCTTTAGGAAATAATCACAGGACTCTATATATTGTAAATCAGTTATATTCTGCAAAAGGGTATCTTAAGGTTGAGTGTGTCTTTCTTTTCGCTAGTCTAACTGGAAATTTAAAGAACAAGCTAACTTTACTACGTGACTCATGCGTGAGCTTGGCAAGGTAACCAGAGGGCAGGTGTGTGCAGGTGTGTGAGGTGTGTGTGGCACATGCATCCGAGAGCAGCTGTTGCAAGTGCTGTGACGCACCGAGTGTTTACTTATTTAACACAATTTGTACATTTCATAACTCTCGACATTGTCGGCGGTCCAGACAGCTGCATATGTCTGTGTGTGTGTGTGTTTGCAGGCACGCATGCGTAGCCTTGCCGCGCCCCCGGGGGATTAGACATGTTTTGGGCGTTGCTTGCTTAATGGAATTTTCTATGCAGTTTTTCTTCTCGCTTTCTTTTGGTTTTCGGTTTTCTTCTTCTTCTTCTTCGTTTTTTGGCTGCTGTCAACTGAAGTTTGTTTGGGTAAGTGGAAAGCGTTGTCAGGTGGCCTGGTGAAAAGGTGAAAAGCATCGGCGAGTAGGTTGTGGAGCAGGGGTAGGTTTTGCGGAACTGCAGCACTGACCCAAGTCTCAAAGCGATGTTCCACAGCCTTGAGAAGCACTTAACAAATAAAGTCAAATACAAACACACATCCTGTAAGCCCCATACATATATTCTATATGCATCCTTTTCACACACACAATCATTGTATATATGTGAGAAGATCTTTGTCCATAATTATATAACTGACAAGTTTCTTGAAACTTCCTTCTATTACCATGTGCATTTTCCCTTACTGCGGAAGTTTTCAATTTAAAGTTGTTAATGAAACGACTTTAAGGAAATTTCCAAGGGAAATTATTTTCCCAGATTCGTTTAACTTTATATTCGGCTTTTCCCAAGCAATAATTTAGTTTTTTATTATTTAATTTTGGATTATTATTAAATATTATTAAATAATACACAGAAGTCAGCAACTAAATATTTTAATTTTTCTGCTTGCATTTAAAATATCCCTGATATTTATTTCTATCGTTATGGCTATCGATTAATTATTAAAACCGAAAATGTTATTAACAGAACTCTGTTATGTTATTGATTACACTACATATAAACGAACTTTAACAATAACATAAACAGTGTTGCCAATATGTTTTCAATTTCTTTATAATTCGCCTTGATCATATAATTAGGAAAATTGAATTCGAGGCTTGATTAGTTAATTATTTCCTTAATTGAATTTTTACATTCCACTCGCTGCAAATGGCTGCCTTTGTTTTAGGGTTCATTATTTATAGAATGGCCCATGCATGGCATAATGGAGAGGACATAGTGATTGCACACAAAGTGCACGTTTAATACCTCTCCAAGCCCCGCCCTCTCCCTCTCTCTCTGTGTATTTTTATGGGACGCTTGACCATTTGCGAGGCGAGTCGAGTTGAGGCTTTTCTGGTTTGCCAGAGACTTCCGCTGGCATAAAAGCCTTGCCAAAGGTAATTGTTTAAAAATAAATTCCATTTTATTATGGCGCAAAAACGGGTACTCGCACTCACACTCATATTCATATATATATACGTAGTAGATCGCCTGCCCGGGCGACTGTATGTGATGCGTTCCAAACTCTGCCCGAAACTAACCAACAAAATTTGCTGCTGTTGCGGTTTATTTTGTGTTGCAAAAATATGCAGCAGACTCTCGCACCCCCCCATCGCTTCAGCAGTACATACCCCCCTCACAATCTACGCCACTGCACTGTAGTCTTCTGTCTGACGCGCCGTGGCGCATTGTCGAGCTTGACTTTTTGTCGGTCGCGCCTGGAATGCCAGAGTTTGTTGTGCTCTGTTGGGCTTCGTTGTTGGCCTGGCTTGTTATTTTGGCCAAAAGCTGTTAAATTGCATGAAACAAAACAACGTCAAGAGTGCAAACGTGTGTGTGTGTGCGTGTCTAAAAGGTGCCTGCAAATGTGCATTTAGCTGAAGCAAACGACTTGACCAAGTGCAAAGCATCCAACAAACATTCAACAACAACAACTCAAACAACAACAAGTCAGAGAGCCACGCAAGCTCGACTGTAATATACCCGATAGCCACATGTTTCTGTATTTTCTACAGCATACATTCGAATTTTGAAGGCTCCACTGACTTTCCTAAAATTATATGATGTGCTTCCTTTTGCCAATTAAAGACATTTTTGTTTGGTACAAAATCATCATACCCTACTACACTCTGAGTAGCGGGTAGCAGCAGCAACAAGAAGAACAAGAGGAAGAACTCAAGCATTACGCTATAAATATTAGAGCGGGTGTCAAAATGTGCAAAATGTTTGGGGTAAATTCCTCAGAAATGACTTGCGAAACGCTGAGAAAATTTGTTTAAAAAAAATATGTTTAGCAGCAGCTAAAACTCAATATGCTTAATGTGTTTGAGTGGCAAAACGATTTAGACCAATTTGAAATGCAATTTAAATGAAATTGAGGAGGAAATCTTAGTAGCCTGTAAATTGTTTTTAATTAACTTTAAATTGATTTGATAAGCTTGCAAAGTGCATTTGTTTATTTATTTATTATTATATTTTTGCCAATGAAATATCTCTACTCTCCCTGCAATATCTTCTCTTTATTAGTTTAATTAGGATACTAATAGATTTGCTTTTCATTTTCAAGCTTATCTAAAAGTTTTTTAACTTGATTAAAATAATAATTAGTTTTCGCTTCGATAGTTTCTTTTTAATGTTTTTTACCTTTGACCCTGGTAAATTAATTATGGCACGCATAAAACCAAGCGAAAAATAAATATTTTAATCAAGCAGTTTCAATGCACATGCCTCAAAGGAACTATGTACTTGGTGTGTGTGTGTGTGTGTGTGTGTGTGATAGAGTGTAAAAGTTGCTTGCTTGAAAAAATATTTCTCAAGATGTGTTAAGAACTTGCTTGGCTGGCATTGAACCACGCGGCGTATACGCAACGCGCGAGTTTCTTTCACATTTTTCTCTTCTTTTTGTTGCCTTTGAGCCTAACTTTTGGCTACTCAAAGTATCGAGCCGCGCTTATTTTCCATGAGAGAACTTCTTGCGAGCGGAGGATGGTGATGAAAGGAGAAGGAAAAAGGGGAAGAGAAAGAGGAAGGGGATGGGAAAGAAGGCGTTAAGATCTGTGAAAAGCTGCTCAAGTGCAGCCCTTTGACTTGAGGCAACGGCAAGGTCCTTGGCTCTTCCTCTCTCTCTCTCTCTCTTTCCCTTTCCCTCCCCCTTTGCCCACTCTATAGTTATCAGTAGTTTATTTCCTGTGTGTGAGTGTGTGCGTGTTCTTGTGCGTGTTTACCACGACTTATGTAGCAGGAAGTTGTTGGCTTCCTAAACGGATATACTGACTTCGCAAATAATGTTTTTTTTTTGTGTTGTTGCTTACCTCGTTCCCTTTCTTCCACTGCATTTCTTTGTGCCTCGCCCGTTGTTGTTGTTGTTGTTGTTTTGTAGCTCGGCTTCTCCTTCTTTCTCTGGAGAGCATGATTTCTTTTTATTGCAGAGAGAGAGAGAGAGGGAGAGAGAGATGGAGAGTGTGTTTGCGATGAAAGAGAGATATGACTGTGCATAGATGCACGTGCCGTCGCTACGTATGTACAGTGGGTAAATTTAGGTATGTTGTGTAGTGTTTTATTTGCTTATATTCATATTTCCATATTGAATTAATATCGTGTTAAATATTTTTTTAAACTTTATTTAAAGTTTTTCACAATTATTTATGTTTTAGTTTTCTTTTCAAATTTAATTAAGTTAACCACGACAACACTGGCAGGGACTGTTAATATTGGCCGAGTTGGCAGAGCAAACTGTTAACTTAACAGCATGCTTGATCTTGCCTCTCTGTTCGTTAACAGTTAATGTTAGGCAGTGTTGCCATATTTTATTTTATAATTTGCAATTTGAAACAACTCTTAAGACATTTTCTCTACCACTGTGCAACAAATTGTTGTTGCACCAGCACCTTCGACACCGACACGGACGTCGAACGGGCAACTGAGTACCTTGAAGTGTCTCGGGTCTCAGGTCTTGTCCCCCTCCCCCCCTGGCAGTTTGCCATCTTCGTTCCACTTAAGTTGGCTGCTTCATATTTACCAACAGCCACTTGAAGCTTAACTTTCAGGCAACATATTTTAGCCACGGTCAGTCGAAGCTGCCCGTCGGGTAAAGTGCTTATCGCTCTCGACTCGCTTCTTTCTCCCGCTTTAATGTGCCCTTTGATCTGGTCATTATGTGCACTTGGCTTCTATGGAAGTGTATATATAGTATAGTATGCTGGGGCGTTGTGTGTTGTATTGGAAAGTGTTCAATCTCTGCTGCCATAAATCATGTGCAACAACTTTCGCCAGGGCTAAGAGAACTTGGCTGAAAGCAGCTACCTTCACGCTGGGGAATAGATTACGAGCGTTATAGCCCGCGAGGAGTGTGTGTGTGTGTAGTTTAAAAAAATCGTGCATTTAGCATAATTAAAGCTAAAACTTGGGGAAAAAAAGGGAACAGGCATAGCTAAGAGCATGAGCCGTTTTGCAGCTGTAGTAAAATTGTTCGTGCAATGTAAATTAATTTCGCTTATTACCAACACGCAGTTGCAGCGCCAGAGACAAAGCTCTGGCTGCGGCGACGCGACATAATCACGCCCAGACCGAGACTAACCCAACCTGTCCGCGATGTTAGAGAACCCTCTGCAACCCCTGTGCCGGCGCTTGCATCCCCCGCCAGTTGGCCCACAACTGTTGGGCATTTAATCTCGGCAACATTTCCTTTTGCCTCTGCCTGCGGTATGACATTTCCTCCCAGTGACCACTATGCCACGCCCTCGCCTGCACCTCAGTCTTCTGTCGCTCCGGCCTGGTGCCGCCTGGTGCTGTGCCAACGTCGACAGGCTGCGACAGCCCTTTGCCGTTGTCGAAAACAAAAATTAGCCGTGCAGTAAAATGGCCAAAGGAAGTGGCAAGTAACTACCTTGCTGCAGTGCCTCGTCTCTTGCGCTGCTGCTGCTGCTCCTGCTCCCTCTCTCTTTTCGCTCTCTGCCTCTCTCTCTCTCTCTCTCTGTCACTCTCCCATTAGCCACTGCCACATGCAGTAAAAATTCGTTAATGTGCAGCTAATTAAGTTCAAAGCATGGCTCCGGGCTCGGTACGTTTGCAGTCACTGCTACCTCTCGTTTCCCTCCTGCTGCTGCTCCTTCTCCTGCGGCAGTTGCTTTTTTAGTGTAGTTGCTTCCCTGCGCCCCTCCCGGCTACTGTGCTGCTGTCTCTGTTAACTGGGTAACAGTTTCGTGCGTGTTGAGGTACTCACTTCAGGGTGCCTTCTTCATTCCAATTAGCAGGCTGGTTTTTCAATTTGCACAATTTATGCTCGTTTCTTCTAGGATATATCGAAAACGAGTTTAAATTTGAGCTGAAATGGGTGGAAAACTAAATGTAAAAGCATTGCTAACTTTAGAAATAAAATATTTTAAATAATATGGCTAGTAATCTTATTAAATTTCTTAATATAATTAGCAACTGTTTTACGACTGTGACAATTCCTTTAAATTACTTATTTTTTTTAAATCGATGTCAGCTTAAAGTAGCGCTGCTACCTTGACGTGCATCACTGTTAAATCTATGCTGCTGTTAAGAAACTGCTGTTAATAATCTCAGCTGTAAAACTTTTCTGTTAATGCAATGTTAACAGTGACTTAAGTTGAATTTTGAGGGGATAATTTGTAGTTGGTTGCAAAAAGAGCGCAACGAACTCGCTTCATTCTCTTTTCCCTACAATAAATCACAACTTTTTTCACGACTGATGAAAGTTTTTATTTATGGCTTTACAGTTTTTGGCGCCATTAAAAATGTGAATATATTATCTGTATATAATATAGTATGCCGCGCACAATTCATTCATCAGTCGCCTTAACAAAGTTGTTAGTTTTAGTTACTTACTGCACAGCTTAAGCTTATTTAAATGCAAACTGTACTCTCGGCAAATCATGTACAAACTATAGTTGAGTGTTGATTGAATACTCCCTCCGTCTTGTTCAATTTTTGAGTGCCACTTGATGAGGCCAGTTAGTAATAGGCAATTTTGCCAGATGAGTGAAAACTTGTCTCAAAGAAATGTCCCCTTGCCTTCCCCTTCTTCAAAGGCCTCTGGGCAGGCAAGCAAGCCAAGAAGAAACAACAACTATGCTCTTTTATTTGCTGAGCAGTTGATAAAACTCTGTTCCTAACTGTCATCGTCTGTGGACGACTGCAATTGCAGTGCGTCCACAATCCCAGGCGAAGAAGGAATGTCCACTCCGCACCGCCTTCGGTCGTCGTCGTCTGCAGCCGCATTGTCGTTTGTCTGATGAGTTTTTAAGTACGAACAATTACAAACGACAAATGCAACAACAATAGCAACAAGTGAGCAAGGAAACTCTACTAGGAAATACCCTGTATTTAGATTAAAATTATTTGAAGCTTGCGTATTTAGAAGTTTTCTTGAAAATTGTCAAAGAAAAACAGTTTCACTTTATAAATTACAATAATCAACTAAATGAATGGTAACAAAAGTAGTATAGTTATACTCTGATTCAATAAATATTTTATTGCATTATTAATTATGTATACTTAGAGTATGTATCTATATGACAATAATATTCAAGGCATCCATTCTACAGGGTATCACAACAAATACAAATGCATCGCAACGTGCTCAAATCTTGCCACAGTCGCTTAGTTATTTAGCCAAGTCTTTGGACCTCGACGCTCTTGCGGTTATCACATTCTGTTGGGCAGTTTAGTTAGTTGTGTAATTGAATTAAATTTAATTTTAAAATGCAAATGCTTTTGATTTGGTTTCCAGGTCTCTCCCTTCCCCCCTTGCAGACTGGAACTGGAAATTGCCTTTTCAATTTGAATCGAGTCTTAATTGTCATTTGTTTTTTGCAGTGTCTGACAAGTTGGATGCGGTACTTAAAATGCCCAAGGCGCGCACACTGTTCCAACTATTGTTATGGGATTGGGCAACATTTTCGGGATTTGGCGGAAACATGAAAACCCTAAATAGGCTTTCTACGCATTTCAGCATAATGAAATGCATTTGTTTACCAAACACTCTAAATTGGTATCGTTTTCATTTAGCTTCTACATTTACCTATGCACTGAGAGAAAACATTTTTTTGGAAATAAATTGATTTGGAAATTGCAAACTGAATTTCCCAACACGCTGCCAGTTGCAGAGCGTAGCCTAATCGAATTATATTTATTATTTTATTTAACATTAAATTTATTTACATTATATTTAATACCAAATTCCTTCTAGTGTATGCAACAAATCGAAGGGGAGCTACCAAAACCAATTAAAAATGCAGCTGCACAGCCCGGCCAAAGGGTCAAAACAAACAAAATAAATGCCAAACATGGCCAAAAATCCGCTTAGTTTCAGCATGTGCATTTCCCTGCATTTTCCAGCGACGCGGATGCGGATACACGGACGAGGGGTGGCACAGCAGTACCTGGTGGGTTTGTATGTTTGTATGTAACATCATTGACATGTGGAAATCTGCTGGCACGCAGTGCTGTTGCTCATTAATTAAAAATTGCAGAGCAGCAACAGCAACAACAACAACAAGAGGAAGCAGCAGCAGGGACAACAACAAGCTGTTGCGACATTATGTGGCATGCAGCATGACAATGACACGCACGTGACACGTGTGTGAAACCTGCGCTGACGCGAAGTTCAGCACTTGCCACGGCCACTGACAGGCAGATGCCGCCCGCAAAGCACTTCACCTGTCTGTTACCACCTACACCCCTCTCCCCCTCCCCTCCCCCTTCCAGCTCTCGCCCACTCACCCCTCTTCGGGATTCTTCTCGTCGGCAGTTCATGTATTAAATCACTCGAGCGTATGACAGGATTATGCCTATGGATACCTGCATAAATCATGTCGAACAAATTTGCGAGGTTAACTCGTTGCGCTAATAGGATTGCCCTGGAGACAGTGTTGGGAAATGTGCGCTTGTTTGACTGTTTGCAATTTTTAACAGCAATTGCAGTGTTGGAAAATGTTAATTGAAAATCTAATAAAAGCTTGATTCATTTGCGTTTTGCAAATATGTTTTTCACGATTGTTTTTTAAAACAGTTCGGCTTAAAGTCTTTTTGAAACAGTATTCTTGATATATCATATATAGAATCAAATTGTAATTACTTATTAAAATAATAAAGAGTGCTGTAAAACGTTAATTAATTGTAACTTCAACTCAAAAAGCTATATCTAATTTAATTTTCGAGATAATAAATTCAGTTATCTATTCAATACTTAAAGAGTGTTGTAAAATATAAATTCAGTTACCTATTCAATACTTAAAGAGTGTTGTAAAACTTCGTGATCAGCGATAAATGAATGAATAAACAAACAAAAAAGTGGACATCTAATTTAAATTTACAACTTCAGCTCTTGCAATCGCAATTTTTGTGAGTGTTGGAAAACTTTGTTAGCAATTCGTGCACAATTTTGTGGCTGGCCATTAATTTAAATATATGATTCCATCTATTGAAGGCACTCGAGGAGCAGCGGGCTAATGACTGTGAAAACTTTTCAATGCGCAAAATCAACCAAATGGTTGGTGGCTTTAAAAAAATGCCATGCGATT
This sequence comes from Zaprionus kolodkinae, assembly GCA_018901885.1. Classification (NCBI taxonomy): domain Eukaryota; kingdom Metazoa; phylum Arthropoda; class Insecta; order Diptera; family Drosophilidae; genus Zaprionus; species Zaprionus kolodkinae. Next base: position 5,344,942 of record JAEIFM010000508.1, read on the forward strand.
TGTTTGGCAGATTCACCAAAAACCCATCCCTGCTCCTATCTACTCCTACCAAACGACAGATGATTTTCCCCCGAGGGCACATTGTCGGCGGCGAATGTTGCAAGCACAGCAGAAAAGTGGCCGATAATCGCTGGCTAATACAATGGACGGAACGCCCCACCGGATGCGGAACCATTCGTATTGCCATTAAATTCAATTACACGACAATAACGCGGCGCTTATGCTGCGGCGGATCGGTGGCGAAGAATTGAATATAAAAATAAAAATAAAGCTGCGAGCAGATAAAAACTGCATGCCAAAGGGAAACTAAAGCAGCAGAGACAGAGCGAGAGAGAGAGAGAGAGAGAGAGCGTAAGAGAGCATAAGGGAGAGCGAAATTATGATTAGCTTTTGGTAAAGTTTTTGACCGCAGTCAGCAGGCACTTGAGCGCTGTGGCCGTTGCATACTTTGCAGCTGCCATTGATGCGTGCACATGGCAACCCTGGACGCAACCCTGCAGCTAACACAATAGCGGCAACATTTCTGCAACGTTTCATTTCGTTTAGTTTCCAGTTTTCGCTTTTTTAACCGCATTGTGTAATCGCCGCACAATGAGCCTGAAATTATGCTAAGCTATTTTTCTATGCGGACTTAAGACTGAAGGATTATACCCCTCACAGGCAACGATAACAGAAAAAACAAGTTGGTAAGGCTTCATTTAAGCGCGCCCGACAGTAAGATACCCTTCGCCCAATATCCAAAATACGTTTAAAACGTGTAATCACACTTATAATTTAAAACAAAGAATTCTGCACAACTCTTACATGGATCACATGTCTAATTTTTTGACCATTTCGACGTGATTTTTGGGCCAAAATTAAGTATTGTTTAAAATCGATTTAAACAATTGTTTAGTACGAATTTTGACCTCCGCGGTCGATTAAAATTAAAAACTCGCGATTCAAAATTTACAAAAAAAAAATTTTGTCGAAATTTCATAGGGGGGACCCTTACCTAAAATTTCAAAATATCGAAAAATTTCAAAAATTTAATTTTGCTATTTTTTAAAAGAAGAGTCATTTAGGTTGTTAAAACATAAACAAAATGTCATTCCGCTTAAAAATCTTTTGATTTTTAAGAAAGTTACGATCGGTGTAAAATTATGGTACCAGGCCTGTTGGGTGTGTTACATGTATAATTTTTAGACCATTTTAATATGATTTTAGGGCCAAAATAAAGTATTGTTTAAAATCGATTTAAACAATTGTTTAGTACGAATTTTGACCTCGATGGTCGATTAAAATTAAAAACTCGCGATTTAAAATTTACAAAAAAAAAATTTTGTCTAAATTTCATAGGGGGGACCCTTACCTAAAATTTCAAAATATCAAAAATTTCAAAAACTCAATTTTGCTATTTTTTAAATGTAGAATCATTCAGGTTGTTGAAATATAAACAAAATGTCATTCCTCGTAAAATTCGTTTGATTTTTAAGAAAGTTTCAAACAATTCTCAACAAACCAATATTTCATGAATTTAATTACCGTTTAAATACCAAATTTAAAAAAAGGTCAAACATTTTCACCGAGGTCTATAATAAGTGTAATCAGATGTGGGAGAGACTTTTCAGTCCATCTAGTACTTCCACTAAAATGTATTATCAAATATATTTCTCATTCCATATTACATTATTTCTTTTATGCGTATTATACGCTTATAGCGTTTCATTAAAATAAAACAGAACTTAAAGAGATTCAGAGTAAATTTAGCATAGACTCAGGAACATTTCCCTTGCTCAATTTACCTCATAATCAGTTTTCTAAGCATTAATATTTGCATAATGTGGGCGCAGCGTTTAGCCAACAATTTGCTTACACAAATTTCCACAACTTTCTCAAATTGTACCCATAAGAAATGCTTTAAGAATATGTTGCCATAGATGGGATAGGGAATAGGGAAGTAGTAGGGAGAAGCCAGTGAATATGAAGCAGGCAAATTTAGCACAAAAAGACAATTTGTCACAATCACAATTATTACACACACAAAATGACAGGCAAATGAAAACCCAAGCAGCTGGAAAACAAGTCAAGGCATCTAAGGGAGAGAGAGAGAGAGAGAGAGAGGGAGAGACGAATGCTCTTGAAACAGTTCGGCCGGCACAATGATGCAGCAAACCTGACTGAAGCTGGAAAAATATGTATGCAGAAGACAGTGGGACAGTGTGGGAGGTAAGAAAACAAATTTTGTCATATTTTTTAGTTAATTTCCAAAATGCAAATCATCAATGTTGGCACTTGACCACGCCCACAAAGACTTGTCTCCGGCAGGGCCAGGGGCAGTGCCAAAACAGGCGCATATATCCTTTTGACAAATTTCCCCAACATTGTTCATTGCCATGCGAACAGGCTCGTTAAAACTATGCAATATTTCATAGGCCTTTCCGTGTAGGATTTCCATTTGCAATTTTCCATTTTCAGCCAACATGCTTTCCCAGTTGATGTTACTGATAACGCTGCTGCTGCCGTTGCTGCTGTTGCTGCTGCTGTACTTTTGCCCTCTACTGTTTGCTGTGGTTGTTAATGTTGACAGAGTTGTCGTCTCTTCTTTTGATTTTTCAGCAATTTTTGTTTGGCCTGCGACCCAGAGTCTGTTTTAGATTTTGAGTGCAATAAACGCAGCAAGCCAAACATTTCGAAATTGACGCTTAAATTCCACTTGTTGCTCACAGTTTAAAGAGCTTGAAATGACTCTCTATAAATGCAGCACATGCTTCACTGTTAATAACAGCATGTTATCGATTAGTGGCTGCTAAGGCTAGCTTAAAGCTCTGTTAATAACATCCTGTTATCGACTCTAGTTTCAAATTGCATTTTCAGTTAAATATCGTCGAATACATATCGATAATGCTGGAATCAATGAAAATTTAAATATTAAAGTATTTTAAAATATATTTTAATTAATTAATATTAATTATAATTATTAATTATTATTACGATAATTATCGTACTATACTGTCTATCTGGATCAGTATTAAATTATTTTAAAATTCGGGTTATAATTTGTTGCTGAATCGGGTTTCAAATTTCCAACTGGGCTTCTAGCTAAAAATAAAGCTTCGTAAAAGCTTTCGTAAAAGCTTTCACAGTGTTGTTTGAGACGCCGCTCAAAGCCGGTTTTTGTTAATTGCGCATGCGCCACCGACGCCGCCTGTCAAGATGCATTTTGCATAAAGTTGTTAACATTTTTAACGTTGATTGTTGTTGTTGCTGTTGTTGTTGAAACTGGTCGCTGAGCACATTTAAAAAGTATTTTGTTGCAGTGCAGAGCGCACAGTTTACTTCAAGACAGCGACGCGTGCGCAACGAAGCTGACGAAACGGTAAATGTAGTAAGAGTGGAACAAGTGGAATTGGAACAGTGCAAAGTGACCGAGAAAAAAGTGAACAACTGCCCAAGGCAATAAAACTAATTGATTGCACAAAATACCTACAAAATATAATATATTAATGTGTTATTTCAAATGAATTTCAGTTAAATTTAAAATAAAACTTCTCCTTCTTCAGCTCGAAAACTGGTTACAAAATGGCGTTTATGAAAATTTGCATATTCGCTCTGCTTGCGGGTAAGTTTCCAGTGCGAAAAGCGCAAAAATCGCTTAATTGCAAGCGCCAATTAATGAAAGGCCAACCAAACTAAGCAATTCTATTTAAATATTTATTGTTTCGCCTATTTCGACATCGGCATCGCAAACAATTTGCATTAATTTCGAGGGATCGAAAATCGATGCCATATTCCAATCCAATCGCAATTAAACTCTTGACAGCAGAATTATTATTCTGGTTTACCCAACATTTTTGGTTGCAAATGGAAATGGAGCTCTCTGTCTCTCTATGTCTCGTTTTTATATTGTTTACTATATTATAATTATTATTTGACTAATGTGACGATTCACATACATATGTAGGTGTTCAGTTTTGGCCATTCAAACTGAGTATTTAGTGCAGCTCATTATAATCATGTTGTGTGTAAATTCGTATGTGAAAACATTTAAATTTCAAACCGAAGGGTAGAAATATAACTACAGCAGGGGTATGCTGTAAAGTCAAATAACCTAATTTGATATGTTTTCTATTATATTTTCTTGTTATAAATATTGTTCTATTATCGAATTTTCAATGCTTTCCTTACCGATTTGTACTCTATAATTTAGTTAATATATAGTTTAAATACTATACAAATTTTAATCAAGGTACAGGGTATCTTCTAGTCGCTATCTAGCGTGCTATGCACCTGAATTGATATGCAGCACTTGTCGCACTCTTGTGTCTCTGTGGGTGTTTTACATTCACACACACATACATATACAAATTTTGTAATTATGTTAAAATGGCCCTGAAAATATTGTTGATTGTTTGCGCGTTGTTTTTCCCCCTACAAAATGTGCAAATAATTTCATCGCCTGTGAGTGTCAAAAATGAAATTTTTACCTAATTGCGGTCTCCATTTGTTTACCGAATTTCAATTAGGCCACATTGAAAAAAAATATATGTTTAATTTATAAAATTTATATTATTGGGATTTAATAAATTGTTTCCATAAATAAATAGAGACGTATAATTAAAGATTCAGCAAAAAAATACACGTTTTTCATGCCTTGATTGATGGGCAAGTCTAGACAACTTGAAAATCTCATCCGCTCTCAATGAACTGGATTAATTTGCCCGAAAGAATTGAACAAGCTTGCGACTTGGCTTGAAAATGTATGTAAATAACGTTTCCAGCCGTTGCCTATTTATTTTTAATCTATTTAATGTTCAATGAACTCAACACGCATGCACCACGTACATTTATTTCTCCGACACCCATCCAAATTGTGTGGGTATTCGCTGTGTGTGTGTATCTGTGTGTGTGACTTGAATTCAATTTGACGATGAAAGCAAACAAGGCACAAAAACTTTGATTTTTTTCTTCACTTTTTTCTATTTCAACACGATGTCAGAGCTAAGGCACTCAATTAATCTAGTTTAACCGGACTGGAAACCCAGTCAAAGAGGCCAGGTCGAGCTTGGAAACGGGGTCGGGGCCGGGTATGGCTGACTCGGACTCGAATTCGGGTTCGGGTTGTCGCAACCAAGCCGGGACTCTATGACAAGCATGTTGACAGACTGTCAGATCGACGCCCGACAAGTCCAGAGAGTATGAACCAAAAAAACTTAAAAAAAAACTCTCACCCAAACCGCAGCGTTGTTGACGGCACTACAGATGAAAAAATAACCCGTAAAATTTCCAAAGAGAAATATGTTTTTTCTTGACGCATGTTAAATACTCTAGGAAACTATTGCAAGTAATACAAAACATGGCCGCTCTGTTACTTAACATTTTCTGTTAAATAGTTATTCCGCATGTTAACTATGCGTTCCCTTGTTGACATTGACGCTCCTTCTGTTACAGTTGTGATCTATTGTGATCTAATGAGCTTAACATGACGCTTACACTTTACATTTACTGTTATGTTCTACATGCTTATGTTAATTGTGTCAATATTTATTGAATATGCCATAGTAATTTTTGGACTTATTTGCGCGAACGTTGCAGAGTATTTTATATAGCCAGAGTACCCTGCACCCTTGTTAGGGCATCAACAAAATCAACTACGAAATCCACAGCGCCTTTTGCTTTTGTTTTCTTTTTTTTTTTTTTTTTAGTTTTTTTTCCTGTTTTTATTTCGAGCAAGTCGTGTACGAAACGTGTTTCAATGACAAGCGGCAGCTGCAGTGCCAACAATAACAACAGCAACAGCAACAGCAACTACTTGTTTCTTGTTGCTGCCGACAGCGACGCTGACGTTGCCGTTGGCGTTGACTTCGTCGTCGTCGTCGGCTTAAATGTTGGCTGACACTTTACGCACTAATTGCTCTGTGGAATTGTTTCTTTATTAACGTTTAATCGAATGTCAGGCTCTTGGGCAGCCTGCAAACCAATCGAAATTGCTCTTTGCGTTTGTGTGTGTGTGTGTTGTGCCTCGAAATTGAATTGAATTCACAATTGTCGTGTTCTTCGTGTGGTTCGCTCTTGTTTTTTTTTTTTTTTTGTTTTCTTTTTGGTTTTTGCACTGCGGTCGCTTAAAGTGGTCCACCTTGAAGCGTTGGCCACGCTGCAGCTTGTCGGAAGTGCATGCGTGGCCTTTGATTGATGATTGGCTCAATTAACGCCCTGCTTGTGCTGCGGCTCCTCGACTCAGCTGGCAAACAGCTGATTTTTTATTTTTTTATTTTTTTTTTTTATCTTTCCAAGTGGAACTTTCACTTTTAAGGTCGCCCATGTCGCAATCTTGGCCAGTCATAAACAACTCGCTGACTTGAAAAATTAAGTTTGTTTAGTAACAGGTTTTTAGCGGCGAATACCGAAAAATACACTGGGAAAAACGTCTTGATTAACCGGCTTAACTTCATATTGCTTATAAGTAATATGTGAATTTTATTATTTGATATAATTAAATAAGATTGGGATTCATGAATTTGATAATATATTCTTTGTTTATGCATGTTAAAACAGAATGTTCGAAAAATGATAAGCAGTTAACATTAAAGTAGATCATTAACAGCGCTGCTGGTATAGAGCTTGCATAAAGCTGTAAAGTATTAACAGCATTGATAAACGATTTGTATGTTATTAAGAAGGCATAAAAAAAATCATATTAAAATAAGATTGGAATTAATTAATGAATTAACTAACTATGAATTAACTATTCTTTGTTTATTCATGTTAAAATAGCAATTAGAATGTTCGAAAAATGTGAAGCACTTAACATGAAAGTAGATCATTAACAGTTATAGATCTTGCATAAAGCTGTAAAGTATTAACAGCATTGATAATCGGTTTGTATGTTATTAACATTTCCAAAAAAAAAAGATGGCTTCAATAAATCGCGACTATTTCCCAATTTAGTACTGTTATTTATTTTCTTTTCATATCTATTTATATCAATATGCTTCTGGCTGCAGTCGAACTGTCTTTCACACATCTTGCACATCATCTTTATCTGACTCTCTGCCTCTTGTTCTCTTTGCACAGGCACCGCACTTGCTCAGCGCGAGCGTGGCAATTTCCGTGTGGGTCCAGGACATCCGCCATCGCAGCGCCATTTGCCGCCAAGAACGCGCGATCCCGTGCAGGAGGCGGCGGCACAGCCGAAGCGTAAACAGGCTCAAGCTACGCCGGAATACGTGCCCACCGAGGAGTGCCCGGAGGCGAACGGTTTCTATCCGGATAGCAAACAGTGCGATAAATACTATGCGTGCCTGTAAGTTGCAAATACATAAACATATGTACATATATACAATATAAGAAATTCAAATATTAGTCGAGAGACCAATGCTGCGTATGCGTAATATTTAAGTGATATACTAAGTAGATGAGAAATTTAAATAGATTTCTTAAGGATTCTCTTAGAATTCTAATTGATTTTAATTTATTATAATACAACATATTTAAAGCTGTTGTTTTAAAGTTTTCTAAATAGGAAATATCTTGGTTTTTTTAGTGTTTTATTTAATAATTTTAAAATATCACATACATTTTTTTTTTGATACACACTGTATTTTTTGAGCCCCTGAGAAAACCCCTATACAAAAAGTGTCAACTGTTTCTCACGACAACGTGACACCTTGGGGCATGCTACATGGCCTTCGGCGTGTGGCCAATGATGTGTATAAATGCGCTTTGCTCATCTCTCGCGCCATTGGAGCCTAAAGTGAGCGTAATCAATAATTCAGCCAGAGCGGCACAGAGTGTTAAAAAGTGTTAAAATATGACTTGATTCGCCCCAAAAGGAAGAGGGGAAATCGGGGGCATATTGATTGAGGTACTTTGTGTAGCTGATACAAAAAAACTGTTGAAACAGAGAATAAAAATAAATGAATACTGTATGGCAAAAAAAATATGATCATAATGTGACATTTTTGATAATTAAATTTTAATCCATGCTATTTATACGCGCCCCCATTATCCTGCCGTTTCTTATTCCTTTTTATGTTCATTTTTATTTTTAGGGATGGCGTGCACACGGAACGCCTCTGCGCCGATGGTATGGTCTTCAATGATTACTCACCCATCGAGGAGAAGTGTGATTTGCCCTATAACATTGACTGCACCAAGCGCTCCAAGCTGCGTGAGTACATCACATTACATATACATATAGGAAGAACAAAGAACGTGGTTCTTAAATTATATATTTTAAATATGCACAGCGTGTGGTTCATTGGCAGAACGTGGGGAATCTTTAGCTTTGTGCCATATTTAAACCTGGCCAAAATCAACACATGAACGCGCCCGTTACTTCATCTTTAGAGTATATAGATAGATATATATATAGATATATAGATATGTATGCGTAAGCAACTAATTTATTATGCACGCGGCATGCGAAGCGGTTAACCCAAATTGTTGTCGTCAATGGGTCTCTTCACACAGTGAAGTGTTTGGGTTAGGGTTTCCTCCCCTTGTTTTGGTATTTTATTTTTATTGTTTTATACTTGTTTTATACTTGTTTTATTTGTGATTTTTATTATTTTATTTTGTCATGCTCTCAGTTGTTTAAGACCGACACGTGGCCCTTATGTCGTCTCTCTTCCGGCTGCCAGTTGACAGTTTTACATCTCAGGATTTTAGATATATGCAAAAGAAACTAGATACTACTTTGACTTAAATAGAACTGCAAAAAAATTAATAGTTTCTATATTCAGTATTTCTTCATTTGCATAACTCAAAGTACCGTACAAAGAGATCTCAAGCTTTTTACTGATCCTGATTCTGCACTCAATTTATTTCTAATTATAAATTCTAAAAGAGATTTTATAGTTCTTTGAGCTAGTGGAAATTGTAAATAAATAATTAAGCAATTAGAGCATACTATTTTGTTGCATTTGATATTTCAATTACCTTTTATTTAGTTGCGCCCTTCTCTCTAGCATATGGAAGAGAACCTTCATAATCTACTTAGGTCTGGTCACATGGATAACATATGCAAAGAAACTGCCAGGATGTAGTCAGGCACAAGATACGAGACTGCACTTTTACAACATTCCCTATGTCCACTCCACATCGTATTCTTGGCACACAGCTGGAGCAATAAACTCTCCGTGTGTGGCATAAACAAGTTGGGGCAAGGAATGTGAGTCCTGGTGCACTGCAGCAACAGGACCATGTATTCTTTCTAATGAAGCACATATAAGGGAAAATAAAGTAAAGCAGCAAATAAAGCACCTAAATAGGAGGAGAGCAGAGGAAAAATGCATATGTAGATTGTGCAGAACAAATGGAAATATCCGTAATAGACCTGCAAGTTAAAAGAGAGTACAAACTTGATAGAATCATTTATGAGAGTAGGGTTTAGTTTAAGGAAATTGTATAGAAGAAAAAACAGAGTAGAGAACTTGAGCAAGATAAGGGTTGATAAAATTGTAGTAATACGTCTATTCTTCCACTTCTAACTGTTTAAGATTAAAGTACAATTGTTTTATTATCCGTCTAATCTGCGTTTCTTTCACAGAAACCCCTCAACCCTCCCAGCACTGTCCGCGAAAGAACGGTTATTTTGGTCACGAGAAACCGGGCATATGTGATAAATTCTATTTCTGCGTTGACGGACAGTTCAATATGATCACCTGCCCGGTGGGACTCGTGTTTAATCCCAAAACTGGCATCTGCACGTGGCCCGACGAGGTTGGCGTCACCGGTTGCAAATCGGAGGATATTTTCGAATTCGAGTGCCCCAAGGTGAACGAGAGCATCGCTGTAACACATCCACGCTACGCGGATCCCGATGATTGTCAATTCTTCTATGTGTGCGTTAATGGAGATCTGCCACGTCGCAACGGTTGCAAGCTGGGTCAGGTCTTCGATGATGAGAACAAGACCTGCGATTGGGCGCGTAAGGTGCCGGAGTGGTAAGAGTCGATACGATACGATACCAAGTTATCCATGCAAAATAATTTTACATTTCGTTTAAAGCGCCGACTGGTATAAGGATCGCTTGACTGATGCCGAGCTGGATGAGCTGGAGAATCCTAAACCAAAGTCTACCACCACCAGGAGACCGACTCGTGTGCGTGGCTCATTGCGGCGCAAGCCACAACCCAAGGTCGTGAAGGAGCGCGAGCCGGAGGAGGAGGAAGGGGAGGAGGCCTAGGCGGCGACTGTTTTAAGTCTTAAGTTTATCTTTCCTGATAAAAACAAAAAAAAAACAAAATTAAATGTTAAAATTCGTGGAAGAAAACAAGTCTGCCAAAGATGTTCCATAATTCTTTATTGCTTGAAGTATCAGATATATAGTCCGATATGTGCTCGTAGAAATTTTATTTAATTCGATTACTTTGTTGAATCGATTTGGGGGCACAATTTGGAACATCCCAGATATTTTCATATTTATTAGCAATGCGATTCCATTGAAATTGCCGTCAGACATTTCCAGATGACAAGTAGCGAATTTTGTCTGGCTCTAACGTCGCAGCATGTTTTCCAGTCTGTTTCCCACAGACAACTTGCAACAAAATGGAACAACAACAACAATAACAAAAGAAATACAAATACAAAAGCACAACTTGAGGCGCTGCCAAAATGACAGGATTTTTATGCGCATCCCGACAAGGATCTCATGGCACAAAAACGGGATAACCCTTGTCTAGTCCTTTTCTAGTTTTATAGAACTAAATCAATGCAGGGGTTCTCCCCATCCTCTTCCCCCTCGCTTTGCCTGCAGCGCATAAATTCAATTTACCGTGCAGCATGCACAAAAGTATGCAACAAAATTCTAACCAATACACAGAGAGACACACACACACGCACAACAACTTGCCCTGAACATGTGTATGACGTTTGGCAGACAAGAAACATTCGATAAAACACATCGAAATTTCATTGTGAAATTCTGACGGCACATGGAAGGGGGGAAGGGACTGCAAGGGGGGCGCGTTTAAATTGCAAATTGTATTGTTTAAGTAGCAAAGTAAAATCTGAGATAACGCAAAGCAGACAATTCACTTGGCATTTGTTTTCTGCGCCCTGCCCTGCCCTTCCTTGACCTGCCCTGCCCTACGCTTAGGGGCAGCTGGCAATTGCTAAGGGTATAAATTGATAACCCAATAAAGGGAGGTTCGAGTTAAGGTAATGTGATCAGTAAGTAGCAACTGCAGCGCACAGCGACACAACTTTGATTGTCGACTAAAGTGTTGTGGGGTTCAGTAAATTGAGTTTAAGTTTGATTGCTTTGCATAACAGACTGCTTAACAGACTATAAGACGCAACAGTTTTGTGATATGTTAACATCGCACTGTTATGTAAACATGCGGCTGCATAGCTTGCATAACATACAAGCCTTTGCATAGGTGCGCGCTGTTAACTTAACTAACATACAGCACGTTAACAGTTTAATGTAGCTACTATCGATAATTCTGATTCTTTGATAACATACAAGACATTGCATAGGTGCGCGCTGTTAACTAAACTAACATACAGCACGATAACAGATTCATGTAGCTAATATCGATAATTCTGATTCTTTTATGCAGCTGCATAACTTGCATAACATACATATATTGAATACTTGTTAACAGACTAATGTAACTACTATCGAAAATTCTGATTATTTTATTCAATCAAATAAACTAAAGAGTTCTGCAAGAGTTCAGTTAATTCTTGAATTTACGGAGAGTGAGAGAACTTAAAACATTTGCTTTTCAATTAATTGACACACAAAGTCGTGTTGCCATGCAACAGTTCTATTTAACAACGTATCCTCATCTCGCCCATATACCGTGCAAACAATTTACCCCAAGCATCGGAACGTGCTGAACGTGTCTCTGCCAGTCCCGCTCTGCTTGTCTCCCATTTTGGTGTTAATGAACAACTCAAACTCAGCGCGGACACACTCAAACTCAACTCAATTGAACTCCTCCCATTGATGACTTATAACGCGGCACATACTGCCCACACGGATGGGGCGCGGGATGGGGGGAGAGAGAGAGACAGAGAGAGAGAGAGCAGACTGGCAGACCTGTTGGCCCAATGGCTTTTGCGTCTAATTAATCAACCAACTCAGGCAGTTAGTCCCAGCAGTCAGAGGGCAAAACTCGACGAGTCTCTGGACAAACTGGCGCCACGCTGTCAATAATTTGGCACGTTCCCACTGACCCACTCGACCTGGATGAAGTTGAAGCAAACGCAGAGCAGGGCAGAGCTGTGCAGAGCACCTGCTGTTGTTGCCCTACTGCGGGAAGCCATCTAAAAAGCATTTCGTCGAACTCAGCGCCTACTTAATCAAGTGTAACATGGACATGTCCGAGCACACCTGGCGGCAGCTGACATATTGGGCCGCAGTGCTTCCTGTGTTGGCCCAACTCACACGCACACTCCAACATACACGCACACACACTCACACCCACACACTCGCATGCTCGCTCCCTCCCGCAGCTCGTATCAAATGTCAAATTTGACATAAACAAGTGTTTACATAATGACAACAACAATTTGCGTAATTGCCGGGGACAATTTGGGGTAGTCAGTGGTCCCAGCAGACATTCCCCACTACCCTACGCCCTATCTATCGCATCTTGTCTTGCTTATAAGACATGTCTCCAAATGGGGACGCATTCTCTTTGTTATTTTCCTTGCTGTCTTTGCCATCTTGATTGTCATATTGCATAATTAGTTGGCCGTCGTGAGTTGACTAATTGATGAAATGACCGAAAGGGAAAAGTCGTGAGATCTGTGTACAGGCAGAACTGATAAATAATGAATGTAAGTTAATTTAAAGAAACATACAGCAGAGTAAAACTAAAGCATACTTTTAGGAGCACCATCGAAATGTTAGTTAACAGATGTATCGATATGTAGCTTTAAAATAATCGTTGATTTTAAATTCAGATCAATTTCCTTATTACATTTTTAAAGTCAATTGCAATTCTAAGCCATTTTTATGCCTGAACAAACATGGAAATACTTTGCTGCCCTTGTCCATCCCAATAATTTCTTAAACTGCAAACACTTCTGGTCCTCAGACATCCGAAAATGAAGTCATTGTTTGCCCACGTTGAGCCAGCATACTCAGCCGAGGGTTATGTCTGCCTGGGCCCGTTATGTGGGCTTATTCCTCCCAAAAAAAAGGAAAGAAAAGAAAGAGAAATAATAAGATGCGGAGAGAGAGAGAGAGAGAGAGAGATAGAGAGAGAGAGAGCAAGGGAGATGCCAATGCCTTATGCCTGCCTGATGTCGGCTAGAAGTTGATTGTTTGCTCCTTGGGCTATTTGCTTTCTTGATGAAATAATTAAATGTCATTCATTGAGGTCCGTTTTGGACGACGGCGGCAGCTGCTTCCCGTTTGTCTTCAGTCGGCGTAATTGTTGACCACTTTCCGCATATCCCTTTTGGCCCGCTGCTTCTGCAACTAATTTGTGCAGAGATGCCTGCGGCGGCGGCGGCGTCGGCGGCAGAGAAGGAGCAAGCACTTTGATTTTGGTTATTGCAACTTGGTAACGCCTCCCATGTCTGTCCACATCCCCCCCAAGAGTTCATTAAACTTTCGTCGGAGGCTTCACACCGAGTCGCCTAATTAAGTGCCACACACACACACATACACACACATATTTTTACGACGCCCACGGCCGAGTTTAATGAACCATCGCCAGTGCGTAATGTCACACCTGCGAGTCCCAATTTGCATATTCACAGCTCGAATACATCACAGTCTGCATCACTTAGATACGAGCAATTTGTCGCCAAAAGTTCGCACACTTTTTGATTTAATGCCAGACAATTTTGAAGTCGCATTTGGAAACTTTTAACTTTCTCAAGTTCATGGAAATGCCTTTATAATTTTGACTCGCATTAGCATGTTTTAATTAGAAATGCATCAAATATATATGTATATACAGCACATTGCGAGATCTTTTTGTCTCGCCTGCCTGCCCAAAGCAGCTTACTTTTTTTTTGGTTTATTTTCAAGGCATGATTTGCCGAAAATTTACTGCCAGCCGTGGAAGTTGCTTTGAATTAACATTAAAGTTTTATGCTGGTATTTGAGGCGATTTTTGACAATTTTAATTAAAATACTATTTCCAGCTCAGCCAAAAATATTTACAACTGTGAAACCTTTTTTAGCCCGTGTATAACCAGATTATTCAAAAAAGAAGGTTTTTAAAGCGTGCCCATTTTAATATCTAACAGTTTTTCGATTGCAGCCTCTTTAAAGCGCCACTTAACATTTGGCAGGTATCGATAGTTATGCTAATTAACAGCGCTGTTAAAGAGTGTCATATTGACATTTGTCTGTTGAAAATTCTTTTAAGTTTCATGTAATTTAAAGGCGTGTATTGATTTCAATTAAGTTTGGGACAATTTAAAAATTTGTTCTTATACATAACTCAAATGCGAAACCTAAAACTGTCAAAAAGTTATGAATTCTTATGCCCCACAGAATAAGAGAGAAAGAAAGAGGAGAGAGAGAGAAATAGAGCGAGCGTGCATTACAATTAGGAGTGGAGGCAATTTAAACTAGTACAGTTGCCGCAGCTGCTGGGCGAAAAAAAAATATATATAGTTGCCTTTAGGCATGGCAAATAAATCACATAAATTTATTATGATGATGGCATAAATCATATGAACATACTATATAAAATTGCAGCATAGTGCTGCGTTATTTTCGTTTTTATTATTTTTTAGTCGACTTTACGCTTGGGCATTGTTTTCGTTGTCTAAACGCCGCAAAATATGCAATGCAAGCAAGCCAGTTGACAACCCTAAACGCAGTACGCCAACGTTATGGAGAACGGCAACTGAAAACTAGTACCAACAAAGTGGACCCCTGTCAACGCTTGGCCCCATCCTAAAATGCACCGCTGCGGCGTAAATTTTCGGACACTTTTCGCCTGCCTTTGCCTGGCTAGCGAGCGAGCGAGACGGGGCGACAGGGTTGACGGGTAACGGGGTAACGGGGTAGACAGGACAACGGAACGCGATGGCAACAGGACGACCCCCTTTGGGTTCATTGCTCAAAAATCACTAAAAATTGTTGTGCTATGAAAATTATTTTCTTGTTTTTGTGTGTCCGGCAGCTTGCAGGCAGCTCGTTGGCACTGTAGTCGTTGTTGTTGTTGTTGTTGCCCAAACTCTGTTGGTTTCGCAATTTGTTGTTAGTATCCTGTTTGCACGATACCCTGTACGGCTTTTGTTAGGGTTATATTGGCATCTAATTAATACTTTTGCATATTTATTATTATATAAATAAAAAAAAAAATATTGTAAAACAATTAAATAAATATAATTAGTTATTTGTAATAATAAATATAATTTATTATTTTAATATGATATTAAATATTATTAATGTTTATTTATTTTAACTGCGAGAATTTTTTAATAAATTAAAATTTATTATTTTTACTAATTAAGATTGAAAATTAAATTAATATTGTTTGTAATTACAGCGTATCTGTGTGTCGGTCG
This sequence comes from Zaprionus kolodkinae, assembly GCA_018901885.1. Lineage (NCBI taxonomy): Eukaryota > Metazoa > Arthropoda > Insecta > Diptera > Drosophilidae > Zaprionus > Zaprionus kolodkinae. The sequence continues at coordinate 5,360,416 of JAEIFM010000508.1, forward strand.
CATCCACAAGTTTTTCACTTGCTGTTGCTGTTTTTGTTGTTAGTGCGGCGGTTGTCACTTTTCATTGGCCGCCATTTTCATAATTTCCATGTTAATTTTGCCCTTGAGTCATAATTCAGGAATGAAATTAACTCCGTTGCGCTTTGTCTACTCCCCAAATGAAGCTAAATGAGCGGAGCCAGAACCAGAGCCAGAACCAGAACCAGAAAGAGAAACAACAATGCAATAAAATCATGTTCAGTGCAATTGGCATTCTGGGACATTTATGTGCCCCAATATGGGCGTTGCCACGCCTTCAATTTATAAATTTTGCTGGCGTTTTGTGTAGGGAATCAATAAAATGGTTGATTGCCAACAAAACCGCATTGATGAATTGTTCATAGTTTAATTTATTAATTTATGCTGATTGTGTGACTGTTGCGTGACGACTGTTTACATAGTTTAATTATGGCATAATTAATGCCGCAATTTAAATGGGCTAAAAACACACCTAATTAAATAAACAGAAGTATAAGTAGGTAAAAAACTAAATTGTTGCTCAAATTTAAAACCAATATTTATTTAAATTACATTGCCCTTTGAGTAAAAGGGAATTTCACTGCGGATGGAATTGCAACCCTGCTGAGAGCAAATTTAGCTGTCTGCTCTCAGTCTCAGCTCAGATCTCAGCTTTGCATACGCTTGATCTCTCTCTAACTCACACTCTCTCTAAAATGAGAGTGAGTTGTGTGAGTTTGTTTGTACACCTAGTTCCACTAATAGGCGAGAGTGAGACGACAATTGTGATTGCCTTTTGCATAATTAAAACTCTAATAGCTGCACGTGTCGTGTTGTCTAACTTTATAATAATAAGTGAATGAGAATGTCACGCCTTAATTCAGTGAACTTTTATGCACACAACTTTTCATATTGTTTATAAATTAATAACAACTTAAGCTCCACTGCATATCTAACTTTTTTGTGCATTTAAAAGTTTGCTGACATGGCGAGCATTTATGAATAAATATACGCACAAAATATGCATAATGTATCCTGTGTGTGTGCGCATACACACACATACATATGTATACGTGTATATATTTTCTTTGATTGCCGCCTGTCTCGTTGCTGTTGCTGTTGTTTTAGCGCCATTGTTTCTCTTTCCCGTACAATCGATAAATTATGCAATAATCGAGCATTTTGCCGGAGGTGGGAAAAACGAAGCATTCTTTGAATTCTACTCTGCTAATTTTGCGAGGTACCTGGCAAATTGTTGCACTTTAATTGAATTTCGGGCGGCAAATATTAATTTTCGCAGATTTTCCAAACGCAGATGACTGGAGGCGCAGCAGCAGAGGTTGAAAATTGAAAATTGATTTCAATTTGCATCGATTTCCACATAAATCATTTATCGCTGTGAAAAAGAAAATTTACAAATTTGATTTCAAATTAATAACATACTTATTGTTAATGCTTGCTGATTTTGCGTTGAATTCAAATTGGGCAAAGCTCGATGTTTAATTTGAAATGTTCTTATTTCTAAGAATATTATTAGACTTAAATTGAGACATTGTTATAATCAATATAGCAGCTTTGTAACAAAAATAAAAAATAATAATAACTGTTAACAGTGGATATAATCTGTTAAAGCGCTAGCGAAATTACCAGTGAGCTTAGGGAAATAAAAAAAATATATGTGATCAAACTCTCAGACCTACCCGATATGCAGATAAAATTTCATGAAAATCGATGCAACCATATCGATGAAAACTGGAAACAAACACAAGCGCGAAATAAATATTAAACTAATGTACCATTAAAATATAATTTATTGAGAAGCATTTTCCAGGAAAATAGTTGACAAATGCAATCACGTCAACCCATCGAGATGAACTTCTAAGTGTAGAAATCCGTTTGGGACTTATACGCTTTATTTCTGCCTGCCATCAAATCCGGCTACAGTTGGGTTAACAGTTGCATTTGGCTTAGTGCGAGTGCGCTCTGCAGAAAGCGCCACCTGGCGACACTTGATATATACAGCGTACTCTGCATATTTAAAGGCGACTAAGTGCCGGCAAAAAGTGCAGAGAGCGCGCGTTGTCAGACTCGCACATCATGCATGCTGTTTTGGCTCCCGTCTGATTGTTGCGACTGTCAACAAGTGTGAGGGAGAGAGAAGGGAGAAGGTAAGGGCAGGCAGCTGGCTGCATTGATTGCAACTGTCTGGCTTGCTCACTCCAACTCCCACATCCACGCCCAGTTGAACAATGCCGAACCCGGACGACACTTGCTAATGCCTAAAAATTGGTAGGGTCCTTGGACTTGGATGCCACTCGACGACGCCGGCGTCTACATCCTGTGCAGCAGGAACTGCATCTGAAGCGGGCAGCAAATAGTCAAACAATGAGAGTTTAGGCTAGATGAGGCGCAAATGGGGCAAATATTGACGATGCTGCATATTGATTGGGTCTCAGACAGTTCCAGGATTTAAGGATAACTGCACAACAGCTAAACAAGTGGCACGCCCCTTTGTCGACGCCTCTTGCCAGACTGTCAGAGTCATCGCACCTCATCAACTTGTTGACACTTTAACAGCTGCGCCCGTGGCCCACGCGGCGGCTACGTGTTACGGCACACGTTCTGCACACGTTGACACGAAACGAGCAGCACCAGAGCAAGGGGGAGGCAGGGAATTCATGAGAGAGGGGGAGGAGTCACTGTTTTATGGGCATGCAAAATATTTGATGCTGCGCATCAACGTTGTTTGACGGCATAAAAATTGCTTTAATTAAAACACGCACGCTGCAAAAATATCAACACGCTCTGTTAAACCGAACAAAAGATGTGCAAAACTAACAGTATTGTGTGTGTGTGTGTGTGTGCCTGGGTATGTGTGCTAATGGTTATAGATAAACATAGAAGTAGGTGTGCGATATATAAAATATTATATTTTAGACAAAACTCCAAATAATAAAAATCTTTGGGGGATTTGCACTCAAGCTTCGCTAGCTGTACGAAATATTTAAAACATACTTAAATAATAGAAAATACTTAAATAATAGCTTAAAAAAATACAATATTTGTAATGTACATATGTATAATAATTTATTTCGAATTTTCTCCTAGCTACGTGTATTTATAATTATTTTACCTAAATCTAACCCAATAACTATTTCAATTTAATCTGTATATTTTAAAAACAAAAGCGATATTTCAAATATAAGACCATTTCGGGTAATGTAAACAAATGGTTAAAGAATAGTATAATATTATTGTGTTTATTTATACAAAGCTTCTTAGCTCGACTGTTTGCCATTTGCCGAAAATCTAAGCTTCAACTTGGTTGATTATGATTTGGATTGAGAACTGAGAAACAGTTTGAAGTGTGTACGAAATCCGCTTAGCAACGTTATAATTAGCTCTCGCTGGGGTGTGTGTGCGAGTGAGTGTGTGGGTGTGGGTGTGTTTCGATACATATTCAGATAGCAAACACTCGTCATCGCTCATCGGGTTCTTTGGTCTCCTTAAAATTGTATAATCTTTAAAGCCGGCGACAAGGGACGACAATATACATATATATATATATCAGTTTATATATATTTTTATAAGGCATACTTTAATACGCATATCGATAAATCAGCCACAATCATGTGGAGCACTCGAAGTTAATTTTGCCTGACGCCAGTCGCATTGTGAAATTGATTAATTTCTTTGTTTGTTCAAAATTCTCGCTCGATTTTTGATCGATTCGAGCTTTGTGTGTGGCATCGAAGAGAAGAATATTGACAATAATTAAATGTATTAAAAATACGAGAATATATTTTAACATAACTTAAGAGATTGCGAAGTAGATTTAAGGCAGGGTCATAGAAGGGAAAACTACTTATTATTTATTTATTTATTATATTTAAAAGTGAATGAAAATTGTCTTTATCTGCGTACAGTAATATTTATTTTTTGGTAGCCCTAACTCTTGTTATAGCTGAGATCTAGGTGATCATACAGACGGACATGCGTATATCGATCTGGTAAATGATACTTCCCAAGAATATTCATACCTTCTACCCTCTACTTAATGAGTAGCGGATATTATAACTAATCTAAACAGTTCCGTATTTATCGCTTGATTCGAAACACGACTCTCTATATTGATTTTTTATATTCATACTCTGGATCTGGATTTCCGTTTCAACGCCGATTTTGATGGATTATTTGGCGACTGTGTATAGCTGTTGGTGAGTGTGTGAGTGCACTCAGTGTATTCACAATATTCTGGTACACGTACACGTACGATTCGTCTCGGCTCGTTTATTTCAACTGATCCGTCTCGGTTCACTCACTCACTCACACACTCAGTCATTCATTCATTGAATGCGGAAAGGTGTTTATGAGTTCGCATTGTCACTGTCATATTAAATAGTTGTAGAGAAACTTTGATTGATATCACGCTGGATTAGCTATTTACTCTAGCCGGATAATTGGCTTAAATTGTATTTGGAAGATTGAAACTACTCGTGCAGTTCCTGTTGGGATAGTTCTTTGGCTTAAAGTCGAAATACGCTAAATTCCACTAAAAGTAAGAGCTGAATGCACGCTGCACTGAACTGAGAACTGAGAACTCAGAACCTTGACAGCATTTCCATTTCAATGCCTTGCTCAATGTCCTAGACCAGGCACACTCATACACACACAGACACACAGACACCCACGAGTACGAGTGCGACTACGAATGCAAATACGAATACGAATAGGAATACACTCGTACTGCTCTTCAGCCACCGCACACATTGAAAACGTTGCTGGATTTGTGTGATTTTTGTGTAAATTGTCTGTGGAACTGGCGTCGAGTACGTTCGCAAGTTCCGCCCACTTTGTATACCCCTTGGAGAAACGATGAACAGTTTCCTCAGTTTGTCGTACAGTGCCTAAAAATGTTTTCGTTCTTTATCTCTATAATTCTTAGCCTACATTGAATTAATTTCCTCTCTTAATCTTAGGCTACATTTTCCCCTCTAACATTCGGCTATTGAAAAGCACGATCATCTGCATTTTATTACACATCTCTAGCATAGGGTGTTTCGTAGTCACGCCACACAGGGTGGCACATTAACCTTAGCTGTTACCTTTTCACGGCACTTGCTGTGATTTGAGTATCTCGTTGGACCAACACTATCTGATTTTCACTGTTTCTCTTCCTCTCTTTCTCCTTCTCTCTCCCTCTCTCTCTCTGTCTCTGTCTCTGTCTCTCCTGCACACACGCTGCTCATTTCGCTAGCTAAAAATGCATTTCCTGTCAAGTGTAAAAAGGAAATGATGTGATGCTCTCCAGCTTTAACGTGCAATCAATCATTGCCGCCGTCCTTGTATTTTTGCTATTTTACAGCCCGACACACCCAGCACCCAGCACCCCCGCCCTCTGGCAGTTCTTGGCGGCGCTTTTCAATCTCTCACACTGTCTCACATGTTCCCGCATCCGCGTTGTCTCCCCCATTCCCTCGTCCTCGTCGTCGTCGTCGTATTTGTGGCAGCAAAGTCAACGAAAACGGGTTTATTAAGCCAGGCAAATAGTGTTAAGTATTTGTCAAATGTCAAAGTGCACCCTGTGCCACTGCGAGTGGTGAGTGGTGAGTGTGAGTGTGAGCGTGAGTCTACTCACTTTGCACTCGTTACATTCCACTTTGATTCGTTGCATTTCCGTTACCGCAATTTCCGCAATTCTGCCGTTTGTCGTTTGCCTTTTGCCATGCCTAGTGGGATTCATTAAGGGCAACTTCCTTTATATCCAATAAAAATAAATTAAAAAACTAGACGTGGTTAAAAAGAGAACTGATTTGATGGGAATATACTCTACACAAAATTAAAAAATTGATTGTGAATGAATCTAAAGTTGGTTTATTAAAGTCACTTAAATTTATTATTAGCACAGCTTCGTTTGTCGACTGTAGATAAGTTATCGAAATTCAAATTTATTTAATCGAAAAATTCAAATTTCTAGAGGTGGGTGAAAAATCAAAATTGATACGCTGCTCATAATGTTAGCGTATTTAACGCAATAATTACGCTTGAAATTATATTATGTCTAAGAATAAAAATAAGTAAAAATAAACAATAACTACGCTTGAAATAATATTTTGTTTTAATCTCAATTTATATAATTGTAATTAAACTTTTCGCATTTCAGTTAAAGCCTTCGACAAGTCACTTTTTATTCAAACCAAAATACATCCATCTTCCAGCCCTCTCTCTTTGGGCTGAACTTGTTCTGTGCCAGCCTACGCCTTTTTATGGGATTGAGGGTACGTGCCTGGACGTAGTAATTGGTCTTTAATAGTCTTTCATGCAGAATGCGTCAACCTCCGGACTTTTGGAAGTTGCTTGGAAGCGCACACGCGAAACCGTTTTACGCACTTTTAATTTTCGACCGAATGTGCGAGTGTTAACCCGTAAGACATCAACACAGAAAGACCCCAAAAGGGAAGAAGAAAAAGAAACAGAAACGGAAAAAAAAGATGCCTTGAACATTTTATACGAATAGGCTCGAAATTCCTTGAATTTGTATAATTACCTCAATTTTGACCACAAAATGAGTTGACACATTTTTTCCTTCCCATTTGGGACTAGAAAAACCTTTTTCCCCCATTTAAACAACCTTCAGTCTTTTGTATTTAATGAGACCGATTTTTCTATTAATACTTCAGTCAATTAGGTTCGAATATTGCTGATTAATTGTTAAGCCCCAACGAAGGTAACAATAGTCGATGGGCATCTTGTAAATTTCCGGAGGTCTTGTGTTCTGTGGGGTTTCCTTTTGTGCTTTGATTTGCGAAATTCCCTGATTATATTTTCTCACTTCTCATACAATATATAATACATATAATACTTTATATAAAGTACACTAACAAAATATGAATTATTCAATAATTATTAATCAATAATTTTAGCCCAACACTTCAAGATTTCGTGCTCGTAATTCTCATTCATTTTCATATATTTTTAAGCTATTTCAAGTGTTGTTATGATTAAAGTTTAACCGATATTTATGTATGTTTATCTTTTTGCATTACATGCGGCATATCTCGAAGCGTGGGGACACAAACAATGCAACAATTAAGAAGTCGAAAAACGGGGGGAAAAAAAAGCGAAAACGAAACTGAAACCGAGCCAAAGCTGACATTTGGGGCATGGACACAATACGAAAATGGAACAACTAATAATACATACTCGTACATACCTTCTCCTCGAAAAGAAACAGAAATTGAAATTGAAACAGTTACCGAAACTGAACAGAAACTGAACTGAAACTGAAACTCATGCCGCAAATGAAGCAAACCTCGCTGACATACAAATGGACCGACCCAGAGAGGGGGGCTGCTGAGCGGGGGATATGCGGAAAGTGGAGTGAGTGGAACAGCCAAAAGAGGCGACGGTGTTGACAGACAGTACGCTGACAAATCACCTAACAACTCGCGGACACAGGGCCAAGGGACGGGTAGGGTAGGTGTGTGGGATGGGCTGTAGAGCTAGACACGGTACGTGACACAACACGTGATAACGAGCAACAATCAAATCGAATATTTGTATTTGATATTATTGTTTTTTTAGTTTTATTATGTTTATTATAACTAATTAGTAAATTTCAGTGTATCGAAAAATTATTTAGTTTACTAAATTCAAGTCTAAAATGTGAAACAGTAAAGTTGTTTAATTTTTTGAAAAGTCTAATAATAATAATTTCTATAATAATAAACTTTTACTATAATTTAATTAATTTCTATTGTTTATTTGTTTTTTTTTTCAGCGTTCCTATTGCAACTATCGTCTGCTGCAGAAGTATATCGAGCACGCGTCCATCTCTAATGGGTAAACAGTTCCTCAATGGTTGGCAACGCGGTGACAACTGTGAGCGCGATAAATTAGGAATTTCAAGTGCAAAATGCGACAACAAAAATGTGATGTAATCGAGGATGATTGGCTGAAGAATTGGCCCGACTGTCTGGCTGGATGTCTCTCGACGTGCCCAGATTAAATCATTCTCATTATTTACAATAATACCGCTGTTATTATTACTTTAAGTATAATTAACATCTTTGTAAAATTAGAAATTTTATTATAATTATTAAATAGTAAGATATAGATCGAAATAGGCTTTGACAACTTGCACACTGTATCGCAAGGATAAGCTTCGCTTTGTAGCTCAGTTCCGATACTGTCGTCGAATGGGACACACAATAAAATACAATTAAATAAGCCAAGCTCATATATTAAATACAAAATACATTTATAAGCCAAACAATAAATAAGACTTAACACAAACGCACATAATGTCTATCGATGCTAGTATTGGACGGGATACCCTCTTATCGCGCACTCAAAGTTTAAGTAGATCGCGTGCCCGATTAACCTTACCGAACTCACCACAAGGATTGACTAGTCGTCCGCCTAGACATGAGCGTTTTGGAGACAAATCCTATGAAATTGAGGAGGAGAAGCCCCCGGCTGAGTATGTGAAAAAAGGTGATCATGTTGATGTGCTCAGTCGCGGACCGAGCTACACGAAATTCAAGATACCCTAGTAGGTATTTAATCTATCGATAACGATAACGATTAACAAAATGTAATTATTTTATGATCGCGTTAAGTCAAATCGTCTGCATCAATCGTTATCGCAATGCCAGGAGGCAGTACGAGGAGCAAATACTCCATGAGATAAAACAGACCATTGATTTTCAGCCAACGGCAGCCGATGCCTGTTACTATGTGCGGTGAGTGAAATATCTTATGATATCGTACCGATAACTATACTTCAATATCATATGTATATATGTATTTCTAGCTGTATGGCTTTTACATCGTTCTGGCCGCCGTTACATAATAGAGAGGAACTTGCGTATACGAGCAGCAAATTCTATAAGCTATCGCTTAGACAAAGATGGCGTTTTAAGACCATTATGTGTACCGATATCATATGATGCCACGGACACGCTCTCGATAAGGATTCTTTCTGAAATTTTCACTCTTACATACCATTATATACATAAAGTAAAACTTATATTTATTTACTGTGATTTTCATTCATGTTGTGCCCTAGAAATAATACTTACAGTTTTCCTTATGCCAACCATTAGATAGGCCGGATAGGCCTACAAGGAAGCGCCCAAAGCGTTGAACTTGAAAAAAAAAAAACAAAATAACCAAAAATCGAAGTCGTCTAATCGAATCGGTAACCGAAACCAAAACTGAAATGAAAACTGGTTTCATTTGCAATTGTCGCAATTGTCAACGGGCATCTGTGAGATACTTTTGTATCTTTTGTACTCGTTACCGGTTTGCATGGGCGGTGGGCTCTGCTAATTCTAGAGAGCCGCACACTCGATCCATATAAAGTGACATGCAGACAGGGCGAACCACATCATTACCGCAACGTCGTTCACATCGTTGTCAAGTCTCTCGACTCTCTCTATCTCTATCTCTCTCTTGAGGACGAGAGAAGAAAATCCGCGTCGCGTTCCGCCAATCTACATAAACAAATTTGCATACCTTACGCTGCTCGTTCGTGTGTGTGTGTGTGTTTGTGTCCACGTGCTACGTGTGTGTGTGTTTCAATAACAATATCAACAAAATGGCGAGTCAAGTAAGTTCCCGGGATAAATAAAATATTTTAAAGAACATACAAAAACGTTTTGAGTAGATTTTTTCATTAAGAGAAACGAATCTTAAGATATGAACGAAATTTGAGAAAGATTATTGTAGATTGTCGGCATCAGTTTTATTGATTTTATGAGAATTAAAAAAGAAATAGACGTACTATAATCAAAGGAACTGGAACTAGTTCGTAAGCAGTTTAGATGCAGCTGGATACATCCATCGATAAGTTCTTTTCCATAAGGAAACACAGTAAAAAAAGAACTGGAACCAGTTCGTCACTTCTTTCTTTAAATAGAACTTTAGCATCCTCTTTTATCCCTCCATACACTCCCAATTTCCCACTAATTTCTCGCTCGCTCTCCAACAGTTTCTAATTCCTCTGTCGCTGCTGGCGCTCACCAGTGGCTGCTTGGGCGGCTTTGCGGCCACCTACTCGGGCTTCCATCCCGGTTATGCCACCTACCAGGCGGCAGCTCCGGCTCTGTATCATGCGGCGCCTGCTACCGTGTACCATCATCAGGCAGCTGCTCCCATCTACACCAAGTCGTACGCGCTGCCCGCATCCTTTGTCAAGACCGTCGCACCCGTGGCTGCAGTGGCTCCTGCGGTGGCTGCCGTTGCTCGTGTTGCACCTGTTGCTGCACCTGCACCTGCACATGTGGTAAGCACCTATGCCGCTCCAGCTGTGGCTGCAGTTGCGCCCGTTGCCGTCAAGCAGGTGGAACTGGAGTCCTCGCCCCGCTACGACTTCTCCTATGGCGTGCACGATTCCCTCACTGGTGACATCAAGAGCCAGGTGGAGAGCCGGGATGGCGGCAATGTGGTTGGCTCCTACAGTGTGCTGGATGCCGATGGTTACAAGCGCACGGTTACCTACACCGCTGACGATATCAACGGCTTCAACGCGGTGGTTTCACGAGAACCTCTGGCGGTGGCCCGTGCAGCCGTCGCTGTGGCACCTGCTGTGGCACCTGTTGTGGCACCTGTTGCTGCAGCCCCTGCGGCATCAGCTGTGCTCTCCGCACCCATCTACTATCCACAGCAGCAGCAGTTCTTCCAGCATCAGCAATTCCTCCAGCAGCAGCCGCAGCAGCAGCAGTTCCTGCAGCCCGAGCAGCAGAGCGAGGTTGTTGAGGCACCACAGCAACCCGAGCAGGAGCCGGCGCCCATTGACTACATTGAGGAACAAAAGGAGGAGGAGCAGCAGCAACAGCAACAGCAGCAACAGCAGATTTACCCACAGGATCAGCAGTTCCCTCCTTACCCATCTGCTTCGCCTGCTCCCGTCGTAGACGATTCCGACTCCGATGTGGTTGAGGCCCGCTCAGCCCCGCAGGAAGCCAGCAGCACCACCGCTGCACCCGCTGCCGACAGCCCCGAAGAGAACAAGGAGCAGGAGAAGAAGTCGGCTTAGATTGTGATCGATTGGACAACCCTAAACGAATAACCTAACTCTTTAATCCCAAAATAAAGTCATTTAAAAATATTAAAAAAAAAAAACAATTTGGATTTGTTTTATTTGCGTGTGCAATTGCGATGTTGCCAAATTTCATTATTTAAATGTATTTCAGGTTTTCTATTTGTAGAAAGTCATGGAAATACTTTCACAAGGTAAACTTATTTTAAAATATATTACAAAATTAAAATTTCTGAGCGCTGTAAGTTCATAAATACATTCAATTGTCTTCTATAACCAATTTACCCTTTAATTTATATCATCGCAATTCGCTTAATTATTGTGAGGTTAATAAAGGCCCACCCAATATTTTTTTTTTTAAACCCTTAGAGCTATCCATATATTTTAACTAAATAATTTCATAACAAATTAACATTTTAGTCATTTACGTTTTTTTTATTTTACTTATGTTCCCGGTTAGGCAGCACTTTCTTTGCACAGCTTGCAGATTCCGCCCATGTGGATGGTGTGTGTCTTGGCTGCTTGCGTGTGGATTGTGTTTGAACAGTTGCACGTAAGCAAATTGTAAGCGAGAATTTAAGCGTGCTATAATTCAGAATTTGATTGTTTAATCACAGAAAAAATAAGTAACGTAAACTTTTTTACGTAAATAAATATTACCGCAAAATTATCATATATAGATTTAATATTTGATATATAAGGCGCCATCTATTGGCTGATGTAGGAGAGCAACAAGTTGATCGCGATGAATAACACGTAGGCGCCCCCTACCGCAATATTGCATTCACCGATCACATGTTCTAACAGTGCCATTTTGAGTGTATCATATGTTATAGAATATATTTTACTTAATTATAAAGCTGACTTAACTGCACGTTTTATATTAATTTTGTTGAGGTATTAAACTTATTTCAGTTATCCTAAGCAAATAAACAATAACAGAAGGCAAAACTATCGATTCAGTCGGAGCTAAGAATTATCAAAGTATATCGAAGAACTATGCGATCCAAGCAACCCTGGCAAATCCAGCATCCAATTTAAACTAAACGGAACTTTCTTTGCGCAAAGCAGGCTTTGAAATCAAACTTGGCTGCCGCAGCACAGTAACACAACAATACAGTTATTTAAAATCGACCAGTTTTATTTCGATTTTAAACGTGTTAACACGCTCAGAAATTTCGTTGTTCAGATAAAAATTGTAAATTAGAGTAACTTGTTAAAAATTTTTAGGTAAAATTTATTTTCAAACAAATTAAGCGCATTTAATAGGGAAGCATTTTAACTTAGCATACAGTTTAAGAAAAAAAGGTAAGTGCACATGAGGCAGGCGTCTGGATTTGCACGCAAATGGCGGTCCGTCGCCCTTTCGGTCCTCCTTTCGGTCCAGCGCGGTCTCCACTTGCACAGTTAAATGCCGCGCAGCTGTTGCTTTGTTGTTGTGGCTGCTTCGACTGAGACCGCGACGGCAACGGCAACGGCGACAGCGGCTGGTTTGGCCTTGTGCAGCCGGCTCTGTTGAGCGTGCAAAAGGTAGACGAAAAGGAAGAATGATACACAAAAGAAGTGCAAAAAATACGCACACAAACTCATTTTTGAGAGTTCACATGCTGCGTACGTGTGCGTGCGTTCGGTGTGTGTTGCTTGTGTGTGTGTGCGCAGGCAAATCGAAGCAGCCCTTGACCCTCGACATGAAAATTTATTTCTTAAAATCGTTTCGTTTTTTTTTTTATCACTACAGCTGTAAACTAATAATCGAAGCAAAAGTAGATTTAAGTTTTATTATCCGAAATATTTAAACATGAGTAAATCGGACGCCAGCGCACGCCAGGGCCACTACAAGGCCAACACACTTAATACTCAGGTAAGTTGAGCGCGGGCACAGCAAGAGGGAGAGAGAGCGAGCGCGCGCGCGCGCATCTTTTCCCCTCTCCCTCTCTGACTGCACTCCGGTTCTAAATGGAACCTAACCTCACTTTTTTAATTCACATTGGACAGGACTCTCGGATGCGTCGTCATGAGGTGACCATTGAGTTGCGCAAATCCAAGAAGGAGGATCAGATGTTCAAGCGCCGCAACATCAACGATGAAGATCTAACCTCACCCCTCAAGGAGCTCAATGGCCAGTCGCCGGTGCAGTTGACAGTGGATGAGATTGTTGCCGCCATGAACAGCGAAGATCAGGAACGTCAGTTTCTGGGCATGCAGCAGGCACGTAAGATGCTCAGCCGTGAACGTAATCCGCCCATTGATTTGATGATCGGTCATGGCATTGTGCCCATCTGTATACGTTTCCTTCAAAATTCCAGCAAGTAAGTCCCGTATCCGTGTGTGTGCGCAAGTGTGGCTTTAATTCATTTCGTTGTTGCATTCTATTCCGCAGCACAATGCTGCAATTTGAGGCTGCTTGGGCGTTGACCAACATTGCGTCGGGCACATCGGAGCAGACGCGTTGCGTCATCGAGCAGAATGCTGTGCCGCATTTTATAGCACTGCTGCAGTCGAAGTCCATCAATTTGGCTGAACAGGCCGTCTGGGCTTTGGGCAACATTGCCGGTGATGGTGCCGCGGCGCGTGACATTGTCATTCAGCATAATGTCATCGATGGCATTCTGCGTTTGATCAACAACGAGACGCCCCTCTCGTTTCTACGGAACATTGTCTGGTTGATGTCGAATCTGTGCCGCAACAAAAATCCATCGCCGCCATTCGAGCAGGTGAAGCTGCTGTTGCCCGTTCTATCCAAGTTGCTGCTTAGCACCGACTATCAGGTGCTGGCCGATGCATGCTGGGCCCTCTCCTATGTGACGGACGATGACAACAACAAGATACAGGCGGTGGTCGATACGGATGCAGTGCCACGCCTGGTCAATCTTTTGCAAACGGATGAACCCAGCATTATTGTGCCTGCGTTGCGAAGCGTTGGCAATATTGTCACCGGAACGGATCAGCAGGTCAGTTGAAACGGATCAGTCAACCTTTGCTCGGCAGTTTGGGTTAACCAACTCTTCCCTTCTTCCTTTTCTTGCTCTTACACTTACATTTGCAGACTGACGTTGTCATTGCCGCTGGAGGTTTACCCAAGCTTGGCATGCTGCTGCAGCACAACAAGGGCAACATAGTCAAGGAGGCTGCATGGACTGTGAGCAACATAACGGCTGGTAATCAGAAGCAGATACAGGCGGTCATCGATGCGGGCATCTTTCATCAGATACGTCACGTACTGGAGAAGGGGGATTTCAAGGCGCAAAAAGAGGCTGCTTGGGCTGTGACCAATACCACCACGTCTGGCACGAATGAACAGGTGGTCGATCTTATTGAAAAATACAAGATACTGAAGCCGTTTATTGATTTGCTGGATGCAAAGGATCCGCGTACCATCAAGGTGGTGCAAACAGGTTTATCCAATCTGTTTGCCTTGGCCGAGAAGTTGGGCAGCACTGATAACTTCTGCCTGATGGTCGAGGAACTTGGTGGACTGGACAAGCTGGAGGCATTGCAACAGCATGAGAACGAGGAGGTCTACAAGAAGGCATACGCCATTATCGATACATATTTCAACACCGGCGACGACGAGGCCGAACAGGAGCTTGCGCCGCAGGAAGTAAATGGAGCACTCGAATTCAATGCCACACAGCCAAAGGCGCCCGAGGGTGGTTATACCTTCTAATTGGCCGCTCTTAACTCAACCGCACAAGCATCATCATCAATCAATCTTAAGCACATCCCACACGAAACACTACTACCACACACAGGATACCAGACAATCCTATGCATATTATGCGACCGCGCCTACACATTTAACCCCTTAATACCACCACCAATCTCCACCACCAGCTCCACCAAAACATGTTGCAACACACGAAGACGGAAAAAGCGATAGGCCAACTATGTTTAGTTTACCTATCGCTTTTACCATGTAGTTTAATTTCTATCGTCCATGAAAACGTCCATGCGGGCCATGAAAACGCATCCACGGCGCGTTCCCCTCCCACACACACACCAATACAATCAATATACACATTTTATACAGACCGAAAACATGCAGCACAGTAGTAATAGAGACCTAAAGTACATCAATTCAAATAGAAACAGGACGAGCACTTGGGCAGCTGTGCTGGTCAAGAACTTTTTTTGGGAGCGTCGCCTGTTGCGTTCGCATGGCCAATTGGACTTGTTCTTTATTCACATTCAAGATGCACCCGCGCCCATTTCCAAAATTTTTCGGATATTTATTTGTATACCAATTTAGGCTGTTAAGTGTATTTATTGGAATTGTATGTATTGTTTCTTCGTGATTCACACACACACACTAACACACACGCACTTCATTTCATGCTATCCCTATTGTCCCACAACTTGTTCCTCATACTACTATATAAAGTAATAAAATTATGTTAAATATATATTACACTGAAGCTTGTGAGGGATCTGCACGTAAACGAATGGAGAAAGGATTGGATTCTTTTTAAAATATATATAAATAAATATTATGTTGCGATTTATTTAAGAATCTTACATCAGATTTGTTATACCTGTGCACGAATGCTATTTTTAGTTTCAATATATAAGATAGTATCGTTTTGTATTGGATTATTATAGATCCTAAGCCTTGTCCAAGCGACATATCGAATACTTACGATAGTTGATATTCCGCACGGAGCGCTGTATCTTTTGTTTTTCAGAGAGTGAAATAAATGGGAAGCTGTTTTGCGCTTGGGCGAATTAGACGCTGCGTATCTGCAGTAAACCGACAATATGATGTGCTAGATTAGATAAGCTGATTAAACACTGGAATCAGCCAGAATAAAGTACATATAAGCACGTGTATAAATGTGTGTGTGTGTGTGTGTGCTACAAAAACAAAGCGTGACTCAGTTCAATCAAGCGACGCATCGCTTGGTGTGCAGCATTCACATCGCGTAGTCAGCGGCAATTCTAGTGGTTCATCATGATCTCCACAGATACTCAAACACCGGTAGAGCTTTGGAAGAGAGCTAAGCGTAGATCCATAGTAGAAAGAGAGAGAGACAGTGAGAGACTTCCGACGTCGGAAGTGCGACGTTCTACTCGATTTGGGGAATCGGGAGAGGAACTTATAAAAATAGATTAAATTTGTAGTTTTGCAGAAAATTTGAAAAAGCTTTCTGCCAGTCGTGCAGTGTTGCGAACTATTGAGAACAAAAAAAAGCTATTTTTGATGGTATGGTAAAAAGCCAAAAGTACTTTGAAAATAAAAAAATCATTAAATAATTTCAATAAAGATCACTTTATATACAATCCAGAATTCCCGTTATTCTCTATTCAACAATTTATACCGCATATGCCAAGTGTAATCCGCTAAAAAATAACGTGGAAATAGCTAAATTTCCAGCACTGATGTCGTCATCAATGAACACTGCGTCGGAGACCAATTAAATTAGCTTTGTTTTTCATGTTTTTCTTTTCTATTCTTTTTTTTTGCTCTCGCCGCGTCTAATGAAAATGAGCGAGCGTCTAGTTTAGTCGAATTCTGTGCGAAGCTGCGTGCGGGCGTTGATTCTTTCCACATCTCCTCACTGTGCTGGTGCTCTGCTCGGTCTTTCGGTTCCCTCGTTCTTTCGCCAAAGTGTTTTATGTAATTTTTGTTGCTGTTTTTGTTTTCGTATTCGCATCGCATCGCGCTGCCAATTGGAATATTAATTTTTTTAGTGGACAGGAAATCTTTAATAGGTACAGCAAGAAAATGTGAACAGTTTTCGAAAAATTTGATGAAATTTTTGAATGCAAAAGTGTGTTTTTCGAACTAAAAATATAAGTTATCAAATGGAAATTGAATATTAACTCTATAAAATACTGCAGGAAATGTTCAACTAAATTAGAAATGAACACAATTTATGGTATACATAATATCCATAATATATTACTGAATATGTGTGCATATGTATAGTAAATATTTGCATCTCAATATAATACAATACATATACTATCTATGTAGTACTTTATAAGATAATTTAAAATTGAAAATTGTTGAAGATTTTTAAGAACCTTAAAACAAAGTGCTCTTAAATGAAAACAAATTTTTATAAATTTTGGTAAAGTATATCAAGTAATGCCTCAGATCTCAAAAATATGTGAAGTATAAAGTAGAAGAACAAAATTCATATATAGAGAAAATTACGAATTCGAATTGTGTCAATTATGATGGAAAATAATTTTTGACACAGTACAATAAGTACTTACAAATCAATCATATATTCTTACATACGGACAATATATCTCAATAGACATGACATGATGGGAACGATAATGATAATCGCCGCCGAAAACGATTCTGTGACCTCATCATGCTTAGAGCCATTGAAAATCCCCCGAGCATTCGCCATCTGCCACTTGCCAAGCGTCAGCTCTCCGATCTATACACATTGTATTGATCTATATATATATATATATATATATAGTAAAGCGTGTGTAGTGTAGGTCTAGCTACTTTTGCTCTATATCTTTCGCAAAATGCTCCAAAAGAGAGCAAAAGCGTTTCACACTTTTGACAAATTCATGATGTAATTAATTTCCAAAAGAAAACACAAAATTGGCACACTAAAAATAAAAAACAATAAACATTGGCGAGTGCGTACTAGAGTAGCGCTACTTAGTGAGCAAGGTGGGCGGCATGAACTAGGCAATTACCCTGTAAAAGTTGAAGCAAGACAAAGAAGATTTTCTTAATTTTGCATGTCAGAAGAAACTAACAAGACATTTGGACTTAATGTGTCTCTTTCCATAGAGTATTTCGTAGTATTGTGTGGGAGGCATATGAGAATCGGGCATGAAATTCGCGTCCGATTGAAAGTTGCGAAATATTCTACTTATATGCAAGTGTGTGTGTGTGTGTGTGTGCACGATTGTGTGTTTTCCTTGGCGCGCGCAATGTCAAAAAGTTTTTCCGTTTTGTTGTTTTATTTTTTCAGTACTTTTTTATTGACCAACCCGAGAACAGTGTCGTGTTTTTTGTTTCTATCTCGGCCCATTGTTTCGCACTTTGTGATTCTTTAGCGGTATCCCTATGATTATACCCTGGGAAAATGTGAGCTAAGAGTTTGATGAGCGGCAGTGCTATCTTTGCTCTCTTTCATACATATTTCACTTTGATTTAGGAATAAATGTGTTTAATTATCCAGAAATATTTCAATGAAAGGATCTTCTTATTATTAAAATGTCTACAGCAGAAGCGAATAGTTTTTTATTTTATAAAATCATGTATTAGATAATATCATCAATTAGAATAATATTTGTTATATCTATCATTCTATTCAATATACAAACTTAAAGTTAAAATATTTAAATATATATGTTTGTTGCACTTGGAAACTTTCAAGCTGATTCAGCCGCAGCGACTAGTCTAGCATACCCCACCCTCAAACTACTCCGTTGTGGTTTCATTGCGTTTTCCGCCACCAGCCCAGTGAAACGGAAGAAATTGAAATTCAATGTTCTAATAAACAAACGCAGTTTTGAGGCCACGGCCAGAATTTTGGCCATTGAAAATGTTCCCGTTTAATTGAACCGATTTTAGGGTAAAGAATTGAATTAAGAATCGCATGAGAGAATCGGAATATTAATAGTTCACTGTAATATAGTATACCATATTGTATTTTAGTATAGATCTCATTAAAATCTGAATTTTGAGCACATGTGTTTCGCATTATGCTACAAGGGCGCTTCAGGATGGCGATAATTAAAATTCATATAATCTACTCATGTTGACTATATTCTAAATAGCCTAAATAGCCTAATCATATTAAGGAATTTATGTGTGTGTATGCAACAGGGTCGCCAGGTCAGCCTATTTCATTCCTTTTTTTTTCTAGCCTGAAAAAATCTCGAATTCTTTTTCATTTGCTTTAATTTAGCTTTCTATTCTCTTTCCAAAGACACAATGAGTGCTGAACCCAATCCCACAGTGACTGGGATACCGAAGGAGCTCAAACTGGGTGCTGAGATCTTTCACAGCGTGGCCAGCACTGCAACAGATGAGAATGTGATTGTTTCACCGCTGCTGCTGGAGGCGACGCTGGCGCTGCTTTTCCTGGGCTCCGATGGCGCGACAGCTGAGGAACTGCAGCGTCTGCTGGATCTGAAGAAACGCTTTGCCAGCAATGCAAAAATGGCGAATTTCTATGCAGGCGAACTTAATGCAGCCACCACCGATCCGGACACATGTATCCAGCTGCAGAATCGTCTGCTTATTCAACCCAGTGCAGGATCACAGATTGCCGATGACTTTCAGAAGATCGCTCAGACCTATTTCCATGCGACGGCCGAGTGTGTGGACCTGCAGCAGACCGAGAAGCTGCGACGTTACATTGGCGACAACATCCTGGCCAGCTTGGGTGGTGGCAATTGGCAGCAGCAGCAGTTGACAGGCGGCGCTGAGTTGCCGCAGTCTTTGCTGCTGTTGTTGGCGGCGCGATTGCAAAGCAAATGGTTCCTGCCTTTCAGCGCCTACCGCACGGGATTGTACGAGTTCCACAGCCACGCGCCCAAGTCAGTGCCCATGCTCTTTGATGACGATATGTTTGTGAAATATGCCGAGCTGCGTGAGCTCAATGCACGCGCCATTGAGCTGCCCTATGAACATGACGAGGAACTGGCCATGCTGCTCATCCTGCCCAATCAGCGTGACGTCACGGCTCTAACGGAACTGGAAAACCAGTTGCGTTCCTTGGACTTGGGTTTACTGCAGCAGCGTATGCAAATGGAGAGTGTCCAGGTGCTGGTGCCAAAGTTTAGCATTGACTTTGAGTGCAGTCTGCGGCAGGCTTTGAAACAGGTGCGTAAAAAAGCGTTTAAATATATATGAAAATAATTGAAAAAAATCCGAAACGTTGGCTGCCCTGCCAACCCGCTTTTGGCAATTCGTGTGTGCATTGCCAACAATTGAAGATATATTACGCATGCGTTGCCAACTTAGCATAAAAAGTATAAAATACTGACCTATGGTATTAAGGTATTTCAGCTTACGCAATATATGGTCACACGTGTGTGACAATCTGTTAGCTGTCAAACTTAACGAATGTTTTTGAATTCTTGCGTCGAATAACTCGATTAACATTTTATTATTATTTTCTCTGCTTACAGCTGGGCTTTGCGGAAATCTTTGGTTCCTCTGCCAATTTCAAGCATTTGCACACAGCCGCCAATCTGCCCATTGTTGATGTGCTGCACAAGCTGCGTATAAGCTTGAATGAATCTGGTTCCAGCTCAGATTCGCCACCGCCACTTGCAGGTATATGCCTGATTGTTCATATTCAAACTAAACATATATCTATAGCACATTCATTATTTTTTTTAAGGTTACAAACCGATTGTGATCAGCAATTCTTCACGCCAAAAGTTCTTCCGTGCGGATCATCCGTTCTTCTTTGCCATTCGCGGCGAGAATGTTACTCATTTCATGGGACATGTTGTTAGTTTTTAAAGGGTCACCGTAATAATAATAATAATAATAATAATTAAATAAATTAATATAATCTAATCTGTACATGCTCATTCGATCAATAAATGAAATATGTTTTTAGATTTTTTATAACAAGAGTCTTGAGTTTATTCAAAGATATATGTGTGTATGTATAATTTGTTTATTACAGAAATAGTTCTGCTATGTTCTTTTAGTTTTACAATTATTGTATTTTGTAGAGCATTTCATCATTTGACTTAATTATAAGTATCATTTAATTCTCTTTTTTTGTAATTTAAATCTAGGAAAATGTGTTTTTTAAATGGAATCAAAAAGTTTAACACATCCATGTCTGCTGTATTGTGTTAACGATGAATTAACCTAGTATTAATTAGTTTATTTAGTTACTTGGTTTTGATCGTTATTTGTAAGTCTAGCTAAAAAATTGCCGTTAGTTTAAATTCTTTCATTTTGCTTATTTGACTCTAAATTTGATTTGATGTAGTTCGAATGATGTTTAAAATCACTTTACAAAGTTGTATTTGATTTGATGACATGGGTTCATGTATGTATAGTAGGTATATGGAATTATGTTTGTATATCATGTTGTAAGGACTAAAGTTTATTTACATGAAAATTGGTTAAACTTAAATAACACTTAAAAATGTAATGCATAAAAATAATATCATCAAAATATTTTCAATATTTTTTGAATATTTCTAAATGAAAACATTTAAATTACAATGATAAGGTCGTTAAATATTTGCAATACTAATATTTACAGATTTCGAATTAGATTTCCAAAAGTATTTACATCGAGTAATAAGGACTAAGGACTCTCGGGTCTATGAGTGGCATTACAATTTGCTGCTTTGTTGCTGCTGCGTCTCATCGCATTTCATCTGCACCACAGCTGGTGGTGGCGGAGGCGGCGGTGTACCTGTATCGACGTCCAGACTGCCTCGATTTAGCAAATAGTCCAGATCGTGTGTTATGCGATCCAACGTTGCATCTCCCACTGAACTCTTGCCACTGTCGACACACGCACTCTGCGTCGATGGCGTCACTGAGACTGTTGTGGTGGCCGTGCTGGTGCTGGAGACGACAGCGGCAACCATTGTGGGCAACAGCGGATCGAATGTGGCGCGTGACGTGGGCTCCAGTATGGTAACACGCTTCTGCGTCTTGGGCGTTGGCAAAGTGGCGCTGGATATGATGCCGCCCGCACCCGCTGCCGCACTCAGCACACTCAGATTGCCGCTTATGGTGGGCGGCGGCGGCAGCGTTGGTGCCGCCGTCACGCTAAGCACAAAGTCTACATACGGATTGTGTTGCAGCGGCACGTAGTGCGGAGTGCTGCTTGTATGGTGTATGCCAATTATGCTGTCTGCAAGTAAATATTGAAAAAACACTCAGTAAAAGTGTAAATTGCAGGCAAACATATGTAATTGAAATGCAAATTAAGTATTTTATCGATTATTATCTACATTTATCGATAGCAGAAAACGTCAAAAACCATCAAACTAAAGACGCTGCTTAGTTGTAATTATTATCTACATAATATCGATAGCAGAAAATGTTGCCAAAAACCATCAAACTAAACCATTAAACTAAAGACGCTGCTTAGTTGTAATTATTATCTACATAATATCGATAGCAGAAAACGTTGTCAAAAACCATCAAACTAAAGACGCTGCTTAGTTGTAATTTCAGCGCACATTACAATATGGCCGCCACTTTGCTATTGCCTTTAATGGACAAGCTTAGATTATTTAAACCATAATTTGTCTCTTTCGCACTCACTTATGTTTATATTGATTTAAAATAAAAGCAAATATACATTTTGCTTACCCGCTGCCAATCCCTGCAGTATATCCAGCGTCTCCACGCCGACGAAATCATCACACGCCCCCGTCGTATAGTGCGTAGGCAGCATACGCCTTCCCAGGCTACCCGTTAGTCCGCCCATTGTGTAGGCATCGTAGGCGTAGCCCAAGGCGCTGGCAGCCTCAGCATTGCCGCCACTGAGCAGAGCACAGCAGCGTGTGGCTGGCGAGGCAGCAGCGCCAACCGTCATCGGCAGCTGTGCCGCCTCCGTGCTGTTGACAACGGCAGCAGCCTGGCAGCGCGGCGCCGTTGAGATGATTGTCAACGGCAGCTGAACGCCAGCGCCAGCGCCCGTTGTCACTGACAGCTCGAGTCCTTGCTTTGGCTGCAGTGCAGCCGCGCCGCCCGAACTGGCAGCAGCAGAGGCTGCCGCCGCTGTCGCTGCTGCTGATGATGTTGCCATGCATTCGCTCTCCTTTTCCTTCTCATGATTGGTATAGACTGCAAATGAATGAAGGTTAGCAGTGCGAGGTGCGAGGTGAGAGCATTCGCCTCGTGTTACTTACAGCTCAGGGGACTATTGATGCTGGCCGTCGTCGTGGTGCAGTAGTTCTCGTCCAGACTCGTTTTGCTCGTGTTGAATTTGGTCTGCTTCAGTGAGTTGTTCTGGCTGCTGCCATTGCTACTCAGGAAGGGTGGTCCCCGCAGTTGGCTCTCTGACTTGATCACAAAGCAAAACAGTATGCCAAAGCCCTGGAATCAAAAGACGAACATAATGTTATGATATATACTTTATAACAGTTTAGTATTTGCAGGATATGAAGCAATTCTGTATCCTTCCGTATTAATAAAGTATTCTCAATTTGAACAATTTAAAGCAGTCTTTTCTTAGACTTGCACTGGGCCAATTAGGGTTTATGGCCTATGTGTTCTCGTTCACTTTCTATTATAATAAAGCAATTAAAAGACCATTAAAAGCTACGGAATACGAAAAGGTATATTCTTTACTTTCAGAACTCATTCTGATTTCAGTTGTCTTCTGACAGAGGTACTAAGCACATTGAATTCCTAGAAACATTTAAGGAAAATTCTTATAACTTTATTATTATGTCTTCCTATGATTTTTTCATTTTATTTTAATTATTTTTCTACTAAGCACATTGAATTCCTAGAAACATTTAAGGAAAATTCGTATAACTTTATTATTATGTCTTCCTATGATTTCTTCATTTTATTTTAATTATTTTTCTTATTTTAAAACCATTTAAAAACCTCAAGCTTTTAAAACTAAATTAATTAATTTAAATATTTTATTTTATAATAATTTTTCAGTTTATAAAATATGGGAGTTCACGCTTGGAAATAAAATAAAAATGTAACAATTCATTATTTTGTTTTGTTCTTTTAATGTTCTGTTTGAATTTTATTTTATAATATTCTTAGTAAAACTACAATTAATTAAATACTAACATATTTCTCCATAGGTTTACGTAAAGGAATTAATAAAGTTCGAGGAAATTATTAAAAATGTCTGTACGCTTAGATGATTTTCTGTACCTACCCGTATACTTCTACAATACGATCGGAATCGAGCCATATGAATTGACAAACAAAACCGTCGCATGGAGACGTTGGCTTTTGCTCAAATTTCTGCTTTTTTTGGCCAATCTTAACTTTGTGCTGGTACTCGAGATCTACTTTATAATGTTGGCTTTCCATGACAGCGAACTCTTTGTGGACGCCTGCATGGTTGGTGCTTACATTGGATTCGTATGTGTTGGCCAGTTAAAGATGATCACCGTGTGGTGGCAAAAGCCAAAGTTAACATTTTTGGTACAGGAAATGCGATCGATATTTCCGGAATCTCGGCTGGAGCAGCAGCAATACCAAGTGGAAACTTATGCGAAACGTAGTCATTTTATCACCAAAAGCTTCGCATTTCTATATCTGTTTCTGGTTATGACATACAATCTGTACGTTCTTATACCCTTTCTGGTGCAACGCTGGATACTTCACTCGCCAAACGTTCAGATGGTCATGCCCTACACTTCGGTCTCGCCCTGGGACCTTGAGAAAGGTTGGGGCTTCTGTCTAATGTACTCACTGCAAGCCCTGGCCGGCTACACCTGCACAGCCGGCAACATGGCCAGCGATATTCTCATCTTCTCTGTGGTGATTCAGGATATTATGCACTTTGATTATTTGTCAAAGACCTTTGAGGAATTCAGTGTAAAGCCCGAAGGAACACCAAATGGACACAACGAAGACCTAAAGATTTTACAGAACTTGATAGCATATCACATCAAGCTCTTGGGGTAGCTTAATTCTATCATATAATTACTATATATATGAGTAGTCTATCATTAAATCTTCCCTCTTCTAGTCTCACAGATGTCATCAATAATGTTTTTGGCTTTCCGCTTCTACTCAACTTTATGACCTCATCTGTTCTGGTCTGTTTCGTGGGTTTTCAGATGTCAATTGGACTGAGTCCCGAGCAAGTCTGCAAGCTGGCGCTCCTTTTATTTGCGGCCAATCTGGAGATATATTTGATTTGCTATTTTTCTGATCTACTAATGACTGCAGTAAGTATGCTGTGATGGAATAGGGTTCTACATGGGAAGTTATATATGTTTCCGAATTGCTTTTTATAGAGCGAGCGTGTTTCAGCAGCTGTCTACAATATGCAATGGTTCCATGCCGATCTACGGTTCAAGAAAGTTCTCATTTTTACCGCACAGCGGGCACAGAGACCTGTTTTTCTCAAGGCAACCGTTTTCCTGGATGTCACAATGCAAGCCATGACGGAGGTAGTATTAACTATCTATCTATATGTATATAGGCTTATATTAATTAATGCTTTTCCTATCCAGTTCTTGCAAATGACCTACAGATTCTTCTGCGTAATACGAACCATGTATCAGTAAATCAAAGTTTTATATTATACAGATATAGTAAAGATTACTCAAATGCACAGCCTGCACATTACGTACAGATTTGATGTCTAATGAAGTTAAATCACCTTAGCATTGCAATGAGATAGATGATCTTCGTCAAACATATTTCCTTAACGGGGGAGGTGTTTGGTAAACAATTTAATTGGCCACAAACTACCCTAATGACTCTATTGGCAAAGCCGATACACACAAATCGTAGCCCAACAACGTCAACTATAATTTGCGAAATTAATAATGCAAGAGCCCCAACCACAAGCAGGTCTTAGCTGCCGAGGCATACCCTATACCATACCTGGCTGGCGAAACATTAATTAAAGTTAAACTCTGTGGTTTGCAGAGCTTTAGCTAAGGTATTTAAGGGGGTGCGTTTTACTAAGATATTTGCAAATAATAAATAAAAATTGCTAACAATAAAAACCTTTTCGTATTTAATATATGTTATATATATTTAACATGATTATTGGGAATATAATTCTTATTTCCTTTGCTTATTAAAATGAAATAAATCTTTTTCAGTGAAAGTTTGATATAATATTAAATGGTTTTCCCGACTTTCGATTCGACAATATTTGGAACTTCAGCAAATATATATCATTTGTTTATAACATGTGCCAATTGTCCATCTAAATCGCCTAGAGAAATGTGGTATACTCGTATAGCCGTGAGAACTATCTATCCAATTAAAAGTCCATTATTATTCAACATTGCGCAATGCAAAGTTTTTCTCACCTTCGGTTATGAAATAAATCCCTTTAGAATTCAGTTGACATTTGTCCGAGGTGTGAAAAACACATTGAACTCATTCAAAAAGAAAATAAAGAGAATAGTCCAAGTTCTGTTTAATATACAAGCCAAGAGAAACTCTTCGATCTAGAACTGAAACTTAGATCGAAATTCGAAATGTCAAACTCATTTGTCACTTTCGAAGATTTTATGAGGTTGCCCTTGTTCTTCTGGCATACGATCGGAGTGGATCCCTATGAAACAGTTTTTGATCCGTCAGGCAAGCGTTGGTTATACACCAAGTTCATCGTTACTATGATTAATCTGAACTTCATATTCGCCATGGAATTGGAATACGTATACGTCTCCTTTAGGAAGGGAGAGAACTTTGTGGAGGCCAGCATGGTGGCTGCCTACATATCGTTCTTGAGTGTGGGAGAATTAAAGATCATAACCGTGTTTCGGCAAAAGGAAAAGCTAACGGCCTTGGTGAAGGAAATGTTGGCCTTATTTCCATCGCCAAATGTTGAGGAACAGCGACAATATGAAGTCAAGGAGTATCTGGCACGTTGTAAAGGCATTACCAGGCGATTGGCCTATCTATTCATGCTGCTAGCTGCAGTCTATAATCTATTTGTTGTGATGCAGTTCGTCATCAAGAGCTACGTATTTCACGCGGAAGATGCTAAAATGGCGATGCCCTATACGGAAATGTCGCCCTGGAGTATTGATAATAAATTGGGATTCGTTGTGATGTATCTGCTGCAGGCATTAGCGGGATATACTTGTATTACAGGGCAATTGTCCAACGATATACTTATCTATGGTATTGTCATGCAGGATATAATGCATTTTGATTATCTATCCAGAAATCTCAAGGAGTTTAAGATGCAAACCGGCGTGGTAGAGAATGGATATGAGAAAGATCTAAAACAGTTGCAGAAGCTAATCGCACATCACAACAAGCTTTTGGGGTAAATCGGATGGGATTTATTCTATATAATGTATATTCCTTATTTTGATATTCAATATTTAGCATAACAGATGTCATCAATGAGGTTTTCGGTGTTACGTTACTTTTGAATTTCCTTTCCTCCTCCATTCTGGTTTGTTTCGTTGGCTTTCAGATGACCCTAAATCAAAGCCCAGAGATTATCTGTAAGCTGGCCGTATATCTGGTGGCAGCTACGGTGGAAATATATCTGCTCTGTTTCTTCAGCGATAGACTTATAAATGCCGTGAGTTAGTTAACTTAGATCATAATATTCCTCATCTCCTTATGCATTCCACAGAGCGAGAGTATTGCTACGGCTGTCTACGAAATGGATTGGTACGAAGCCGATCCGAGGTTCAAGAAAATGCTACTGATTGTTGCTGTTGGTGCTCAAAGACCGGTTTTCCTAAAGGCCACAGTCTTCTTGGACATATCAATGGCCACCATGACTATGGTGAGTGACTGAGAGAGATCTACCTACTACTGCTTCCTAATCTTCCTCCCTTTACAGTTTCTACAAATGAGTTACAGATTCTTCTGCGTCATTCGTACTATGTATCACTAAGCGGCTGCTGCTATCCCTATTGGAATTATTTAACTAAGCTGTTCCCTTATGGCATCACATTAGTTTTACACTTTAAATGTTTTTTTAACACAGCTTTACAATAAAATAGTCAATGTAGCCAAGGTTGCTCTTTAATGTCTTGATTTGTGGGGACTTTTAACAGCTGAACGATTTCAGAAGCCCATTAAAATACAAACTTAATCGATCTGAGTACACAAATGACTGTATTTGGCAAAACAAATCGTTGTAGTCTAACGACAAGTATAATTTGCAAATGAATAATTGAGGAACCTCAACCACAAGCGGTTCCTGACTACTCACTACTTTGCTGTCTACCATAATATAAAGTCAAACACATGTTGTGGTTTTATAATCTCACAATCACTTTATCCAATTTATGTATATCTAATAGATCTTGCGGTTTTTGGGAATCGTCTTTGGGTCCCTAGGTAAAATGTTATGATCTTTAGGCCTCAGTTTCTTTTGAAATCTGCCTGGAAAATGTTTGACAATCAGGTGACCAAGGTGGAGACGGCCCAAAAATTTGTAACCTTCAGTGACTTTATGAGTCTACCATTATTCTTCTATCATACGGTCGGAGTGGATCCCTATGAGTCGACTAGCTCCAAGACTGTACCCAGCCGCTGGCTCCTCTTGAATTTTCTGCTGCATGTCACGAACATGGGATTCAATTTCTTCTTCGAGTGCGCCTTCGTGCTGCTCTACTACAAGGACAGCGAGAGTATTGTCGATGTCTGCATGACTATATGCTATATAGGATTCGTCTCGGTTAGCCAACTGAAGACGTTCAGTGTGTGGCGTCAGAAGGCCAAGCTGACGGCACTCATACGCGACATGGAATCGATCTTTCCATTGCCAACGCGTGAGGAGCAGGATAAGTATCGAGCTGAATTCTATTTGCGACGTTGTCGCTTCTTCTTGCGCGGTTTCAGTGGACTCTACTTGCTGCTGGTGGTCACCTATAGTTTCTATATCTATGTGAGATATGCCATACAGCACTGGCTTCTGCACTCCGTAGAGGCAGAGAAAGCCATGCCGTATTTCTCGCTTTCACCCTGGAACTGGCATGATCACTGGAGCTATTATCTCATGTATTTGCTACAGGTGTGGGGCGCCTATACCGCTACAACGGGGCATATATCGGCGGATATATTGATCTATGCCGTTAATATGCAGATTGTCATGCACTTTGATTACCTCTCCAAGGCCTTGGAAGAGTTTCGTATTCGAACGGGAGAGGTGGCTCAGTGTTATGTTAAGGATTTGAAGTTACTGCAGGATCTTATCTCCTACCACAACAAGCTTTTGGGGTAGGCCACGTTTCCAAATGGGAAAATCAGATTGGGCAAGCTTTATATCTCTCCTTTTCAGTCTCTCGGACGTAATGAATGGTGTTTTTGGCATTCCCCTGCTACTAAACTTCCTCACCTCTTCGGTTATGGTCTGCTTTGTGGGTTTTCAGATGACGCTGGGACTAAGCGCAGATCATACCGTCAAACTGGCGCTTTTTCTCATCTCTGCCGTATCGGAAATTTATTTAATTTGCCATTTCAGCAACTTACTAATTGTTGCGGTCTGTGATTTATTTGAATTCAAAAATTCTTGGATTATTAATTATATGTTTTTTTCAGAGCGAGGGTGTCTCTGCTGGAGTTTACAGAATGAACTGGTTTACGGGTGATGCTCGCTTTAGGAAAATGCTAATTTTCATTGCGCTGCGAGCTCAGAAACCCGTTTGCCTCAAGGCGACTGTATTTCTTGATATCTCAATGGAGACCATGACTATGGTAAGTCGGATAGGAGAGAACATTCAGATTTTATTGTAATTTCATATTATCTCATACAGTTCTTAAAGATGTCCTATAGATTGTTCTGTGTGATACGTACAATGTATCAATAAAGTAAACTTCGAAGAACAATGTGCACAATAGAGATTTATAACGGCACTGGTTGTATACCTTATATATCGATCTTTGTTACTTAGGATTAAAGCCTGATTGGTTCAATTTTTGGTTCATAGATTATTTAGACTTCAGCTTGATCAATAAAATATTATGTTACTTTCAAAGAATGGAAGAAGTTTCTCAAAGAGCTATCAGGTCGCATAAGTGAAAATGTGTATAAACTGTTTGCTTTAAGACTTTCATTCGAAGACCTTGACAAGACAAGTATACAAGGTGCTTGTCTGTCCATAAATCGATGCCAAAGAATATGCCTACGCTATGCCCTGTCTCCTCAAGGATTTTCCCATGTTTGCCAGCTCAGTTTCTACTTAATTATGGAGCAACGGCAGCGTCGCCTTCGGCCTACGATTTTCAATGAAATTAATTACACAATTAGCGCTTATGTCTGCCATACACACACAGAGAGAGAGAGAGAGAGAAACTCAGAGCGAGAGAGTAAGATGGAGAGCGAGAGGAGAGACATAGCTTTCTCTTGACCAAATGAAGCAATTGCATAATTATAATAATAGTGGAATCAGCGCAGATGCGACTCCACCAGTCTGAGAACAATGGGCAACGTATTCGAGGAGATGTCCCTCCGGTAAGTCCAATTTGTCCACTACGTACGTGCGTGTTGTGGCCCCTTAAATGTTGCCCAATTAAATGGGCTGCTTATAAATAATTAAACATGTAAACACGAGTCTGGGCCCAATGCGATGGGCCAATCGATGTGTCTCTCTAATAGCCTCGACCTGGCCCAGTGAATCGACCCAAGTTTCCTGCGTTTGCCAAGGTATATTTGTTATTTAGTCATTTAAATCAGTACAATATATGCTTTAACATTGTGCATGCTTCTTTAAACTTAGATATTATAATATTTATCCGTCTATATTTTTGAGTTCTCTGAATATTTATTAAAATGTACTACATTGTCCAATGCAGTTTTCCTGATTTGTTTATGTTTTCCTAGGGTATTTGTATGTTCACCAGGTTTCTCCTAAGCTTGGTTACCTGTTGTATCTTTTCTCTTATTTTTTCTTATGCCACTTGTGGTTATTCACAGCACCTGCAGTGATATCTTAAAGCTTTGGGTAAATCGTTGCCTGTTGCTAAATTATTCGGATAGTGCGTGCATGTCTGTGCGTGTACATGACGTTCAATAAATCTAGTCTCGCCAATTCGTATCTAACGAATAATTATTAATTATTTAAAAGCACATAAATAACAAACATATGTAATATTAAACAAATTTTAGGGAATTTAATACCTACATATATAAGCAAATAATACTAAAATATAAATAAAAAAATTTAAAAATGTAATAAAACATCAAACTAATTTGGATTTCTTTTGTTCAATTATATTTTTATTTTTTTTAAAATTATTAATGTATTAGCTGTTAACCGTGATCGGTGATCTGGCAACACTGTCCGACGATATGTTAGTTAACAGAATTTCGATAACATTTTCTGTTGTTTGTTTGCCTAAAGTATTATGGAATATTTGCATTTTATTGTTTCTCATCAACAAGTAAAATGTATATTGCCAAAAAGGCGAATAATCCCTTCCATTCTGTTTGCCATAATTTATTTATATACATTTTATATACATTTTATAGCATAGCAGCATATTGGCTGACACGCTTTGAGTGCGATAGTGGCAAGATTTGAAAAATCAGGTGCTCTTATTTAATTTACACAGCAAATCAGTTGGAAAAACAAAAAGGAAAGCAAGCAGAAGTCAAGCTGCTACTGAGGCAAAACCAAAGTGAAAGTCGAGTGGAAAGTCAACAGGAAAAAGGCTTCTTTCGCAGCACTTTGATGCGATGAAAATGACGCAGACGGAGACGGAGACGGTGGCGAACTGTCAAAGGTAAAGGTTAATGCAGTGAGTGGTTTGTGGCACTTGTGGGCGGGGGGCGTGGCTAATTCTTTGCCCTAAGAGTCTTCGTTGATTTGGCATGCATAATTTGTGCGCGGCAGGCGCAAAAATATGCAGGTTACCCGCTTTGATGAAATATGCGCGCGAATTGAAAACACAAAGTGGAAAACAGAAAAATCAGACAAAAAGTAAACGAAAAAAAAGAAGCGAAAGCAAACATGGTGGAGAGAGTGAAAGAGATTTGCATAAAATGCGAAGCAGCTGCTTAATAGTTTTGTTGTTGACAAACTAATCCAAGCGATGCGCGTAACTCAATCAGCATAAAAGCGAGAACAGCCATAAAATCAAGCATACGCAGCGTGGCACATTCCCCATTTCCCCCACTTTATGCTGATGCGCTTAATTATATAGCAATTTATTTGGCGACTTACCAATACGATGCACGATACTCCAAAGGGATATGCCCATAAAGTATCCGGCGCTGAATTAACGTAGACTATAAAGCATCCGTCTGAGCAGAGTTTGAGCAGCAGCAATCCGCCAGCCCGGTAGAGTAGTCCAAGTCTATGAGATAGCGGAAAGGAAAGAGAAGATACATACAGCGTGAGTGTGGGGGGGTCGGAAAGGAAATTAAAAGCGTGAGGGCCGATTTTATGGTTTATGTTTGTCTGGTCGCAGTTCCGCCTCCCTTCCCACCTTCCTTATCCATTTTCCTATTTTCACATTTCCCCCCCAATTTAAGCTTAGGCAGCACAAAAGGGAAATTAGTTTTTGCTCGCGAGCCAAGAATAACTTTCTGCTCTGTTTTGGGTTCTTTGACATATCGGCCGCATTATGGCATCAGTCCATAAAGCTAACGATTCTCTGGTTAACAGTTGCGTCCCCCAAGTTTCTTTCTTGCCATAATCAGTTTAAAGCCAGCGTTGCTTTCTCATCTTCTCATCTTTTCCACTTCTTCGTTTTGCCATGTTGATTGCATTTCTTCGATTTCTCTTGTGGCCATTGAGCCCTTTTTTAGTCCCTTTCTACAGTCTACTCGACAAGTCGTTGGGACTTTTTTTTAACGGTTTTCTTTGCCAGTTGCATTAGAGCGGAGACGTGAGTCGTGTGGAAGTGCAACTTTTAGGAATGTTATGGCCAATAAGGCACGTAATCAATAATAATATAGCTCTAACTCTGTAAGAATTTCTTAAAGCTTTTTTTTGTCTATTAAATTAATATTCAACTACATTTATCGATAATATTATTATTAATATTAGCTAGGCCACTCTCGGTTAGTAAATAAATTCAATCAGTGTTCGATTCAACAACTAATAGAGTGAGTTATCGATTATTGTTTATAAGTAAAATATTTGAAAATCATTTTAATTAATTTAGATATCGATAACCAGATCTAATCGATGTCATATGCTTCTAATCGATAAATTACGATGCGCAATATAAATAAATAATTGATTAACTAGCTTGTGTTTGAATTGTTTGCCTATCGATTTCAGCCGCCAACTATCGCACGATTCACACTGTCATCGCCTCGCGATTGTCGCCTCTGGGCACACTTACCGCCTGCAGAGCGCCATATTGAATTTATCCAAGGGATGCGTGTGCACATTGCGATTCTTGTGCCACAACCACAAAAGTTTCTTCATTAAAATGACAAACAGCGCGAAGAAGAGCAGAATGAAAAGCAAATCGATGCAAATGAAGAGAATGAAGCTGAGCGAGGGCGTTGCGGGGGCCGCGGCGGATGTGAATGCCGCCGCCTGCACGTGGCCGGGCAAGGCGGGATTGCGGCGCCATGTCGAAGCCGCAGCTGTCACCGGACTGAGACTGTCGTGATTGAGACCGCCACCGAGTCGGAGACCAAGACCGAGACCACTGGTCTCGCTGTCGCTGCTGGTGATTGATGCCACTGATGTCGCTGATGTCTCCGTTGTGGCGGATCGCTGGCTCGTTGCATTGCCCAGCAGCGTCTCCGACTCGAGCAGCAAGTTGTCGCCGTTGAGCAGCGTGTGTGTGGCATAATACACATCCGCATCGAACTCCTCCTCGTTGTGCCCATTGCCAGCGCCGCCGCCTCCAACTCCATTGCCGCTCGAGACATCTGTGCCTGCGCTCTCGTCATCCATTGTTGGCCTCGCCCAGAGCAGTTCGAGCCACCAGTGTCGCGGCCATTTGCCAATGATGCTGCAGATGAGCGGCGCAGCAATGGCAAACAGCAGTGGCAGCAGCCAACTAATGCCAATGGCACCGCGTATGCCTGCAGCGCCATTGCTGCTGGAGGCGCCACCGCTGGCAGCAGCAATGGCCGCCAGCTGGCGACTCCGACTGCGACTGCCATTTGCTGCTGCTGCTGCTGCTGCTCCAGTTCTCGCCTCCGGTGAGGGAACGCTGCTGATGATGTTGTTCACGCTCTCGCGCCGCTTTGTGGGCGTGCCCGACTTGCTGCCCATTTGCAGATACTTCTTGGGCACCAGCTCCGTGTGAATGACCAGCGCAATGGCTATCAGTGTCGAGATGCTTAGCAGCAGCAGCGATGCTAGCGTGCTGCTGATTATTGCATGCCAGTTCTGTCGAAGATAGAGAAAGAGAAAGCAAGAGAGAGAGAGAGGGAGAGGAATAAAGAGAGTGAGGAAATTAATGCTCTAGTAAATGCCACATTGCCGCAGCTGCATCATTATTTTTAATTAAATACTACATAAACAGAAAATAAAACCTTGTCATTCGATAGCACCCTGTATGCACAGGCGCAGGCACCCTGTTCGCAAAGATGACATCAAAATTTGACACGTGCCTCGGGCATAAATTATTTCATTGGCAGCGCCTGCTCCACCATGCAGACATTGCTTATTAAAAAGTTATAAAACGAGTCCAGCTCGAGTCCGGCTCGAGTATTATGCAATTTTTTTTTTTTTTTATAGCACCACTTCCTCCCAACTTCCCCCCACTTCTCCCTCTGTTTATCAGTTTGCTTTTTTGTCGCTTTTAATGTGCCCTAAGCCAAATTGTATCACATTTCGCCGGGCGAGATATACGTAATTGGTTTAGGCAGCAGAAGTTCAGTTCTCCGGAGTTTATTATGATATTTTATTATCTGTTTTTTTTTGGCCATGTTTATGGGGACTTTTCTGCAGCTCTATAGATAATTTTTGTATTTTCTTATTTGGCTACTAAATTGATTTT
Source organism: Zaprionus kolodkinae (assembly GCA_018901885.1). Lineage (NCBI taxonomy): Eukaryota > Metazoa > Arthropoda > Insecta > Diptera > Drosophilidae > Zaprionus > Zaprionus kolodkinae. Next base: position 5,394,984 of record JAEIFM010000508.1, read on the forward strand.
TAAATTTAATTTTTATATTTTTATCACTAGACAAAGATTGAGGCACTACACACTCTATAATATTAAAGATATCTATGTAGTATGGTAATGCATTTATCTGCGGCGCCCAAGATGCTGATTGAAAAGGTGTTTTTCCTTTTTGCAGAAATTTTCCTGCTTCTTCAGCTTGTTGCATAAATCATGCGGCATATTGAACTTTTGTTCATAAATGAAAACCGCAAGCAGATTTCACTCTCTCTCTCCCTCTCTGCTTGTGGTCCTGGCGGAGGAGGTTAACCTCGACGGGGCAAAGAAGCCGCCATTAACCAAATTGAAAGCTAATACATTTCAATTACACATACGCTCTGCTCTGCAACAGAGTCAGGGTGGGAGAAGGAAAGAGAGGGAGGGAGAGGGGAGGGAAAGTAATGGGGAAATAAGGAAAACAGGAAGTTATTGTGGCTTTAATATGCCACAGCCACACTTCATTACATTATCAGGTTTACTTTTCTGTGCTCTGCACTCATGGGTTAAGAACATGCTCAGAGTAACACACATACACATACAAGTGTGCACACACATATTTTGACTTATTATTCCATTTAAAACTAAACTAATGCCGAAGGTCAACGCGTTCTTTGTCTTGTTTCAAGTCTCGCCGCAGCTTAAGACGCTCGCAAAATATTTGAAAAACTTTTTAATTTAATTTTCACATACATATTTTTTCTCTTTTTATTTGTGAACACATCAGAATGATGAGTTAAGTGCGCTTAAAAGCTTTCACCTTTCTCTCTCTCTCTCTCTCCCGCTCGGCAACCACGGCGTATGCGTAATATTATTTTATTCGCATATTATTTACGATGTGTTGCTGTTGCTGTTGTTGTCTTCCCTTTGCATTTATTTATGCACAAATTGCATGCAGTAAAATATGTGAAACACACACAAACACACACACAAACACATATATATTTTAATTTTATTTGTTGTGTGCATGTGGGCGTGGCAGTGGGCTCTGCTGCAGCTGCGACACGTGTTTTAAACCATGCAATTTGCATATGTCTTTGCGGTCTGTCGCGTGTGGCGCTCTGTCTCTCTCTCTCTCTCTCACTCACTATCTTATTGTCTCTTTCTCTCTCTCTCTCTCTGTCCGCGTGTCCGCATGTCCTTTTGTCTTTTTCATATTTTAATAAAGTCCTTTGCATATTTGCATGCAATTAATGTGCCAGCAATAACAATATTTACGTGCGCGACGCATTATTGAGTCAATCTGAGCGCATTGTGCAACGAGCGCCGTCTGCCACGCGCAGCTTCTTACGTAAGTCGCTCATTAAAACATGGCTTAAAGTGTTTCCCACACACACACACACACACTGACACACACACACCCATACAGAGTCACAAGTGAGGCACATGTGTGGCCTACATGTCTTGAGGGAAAGCTCTGGAGCCGCACCCGCTCGAATACTTCTGCTCGCTTTGAATTACACTTGAGTCAAGCTACGCAGCCTCTAGCGCTACCTGCTCCCTGCCTGGCCCTCCCCTTCACTTCCCCCCTAACTGCGTCCTAACTGTCTTTGTCTTCCAACCATACTACACTATCTTTACTGCCCTCTGCTGGTCGCCTTTGCCTTTGACAACGCTCAAATTCCCCCGACTCTTGTTGTTCTTACATTTTCAATTGCACAAACCTTTTGCCTTTCCCCCTTTCTCCGGCTCCCGTCTCCCCTCTTCTCTTCCCTTTTCTCCTTTCCCTCCACTCTTCCCTTCTTCTTCTTTGTTGTCGCATTTTATTTGCTTTTCATTCATTTATTGCGCTGTGCTGCACGTGTTGCCACATCGGCCCAGTTTATTACTAATTCAAAAATGTTCCATCTTGTTAGCAGCTTGTGAAATTTTTGGAAATTATTTGGAGCGTATTTTTATACCCTTGCAAGCATTGATAACGGGTATAGTAAGTTTGTGCAAAGACTAAAGTGCATATATTCCTGATCTGTATCGTTATCAGTATGAAGGTGGAAAAATTAGAGAAATTAGTAATTTCTTTCAAATATTCGATACCACGAAGATTAAATTTATTAATTTAATATTTTTTTCGTATTGCCAGCAACATACAACCTCATTTTCAGCTGTCTAATATTTTTATAATATTAACCCACAAATTACAGACTGATCGCATAATAAATAAAAAAGTTATTGAAGTAAACGTCATACACAGTATCGAGCAGCGCCTCGTGCTGTATAACAGTTTATTGAATGTGTATACCAGTATATTGAAAGCTAAACATAGGGTATTCTACAGTCGAGTCACTTGTTGTTTTACTGTAAAGGTTTTTGTTTTTCACAGCTGCCCTCTAGAGATTAAACAGCCAACAGTTTTATATTTTGTTTATACGCACTTCATTTTTTGTTTTATTATTTAAAAAGATTTTGCTGCCGTGCCCGATTCCTTTGGGGGATAAACCTCGCGAAATTGAAAATTTGTGCATTTATGTTAATATTAATTTCGACTTTGGCGATTTTCTCTGGAGAATCTCGCCACACCAGGCCAGGATTTGCTTTGTGTTGTTGACTTTTAATTTGCTTTACTTGCACTTGGCTGGCCAGTAACAGGTGGGCGTGGTCGAGGGGGAGTTTATAGTGCCAACGGGATTTGTATTTCGTGAATTTTCTCTGTGTTTGCCTTTGCCGTGTGTGTGTGTGAGTGTGAGTTCTGTTTGGTCTGGCAACGTCAACTGTTAACTGTAAATTATAATATTTACAAATCCCTCCCGACTTTATTTGCCCGACAACAAGTTAATTTATTTTCACGACGCCGACGATTATTATTGTTTCTCTTCTTCTTTTTCTACTTCTTCTTATTATTATTATTATGATTATTATTTGAGCTGCTGTGGATTAATTTATTTGAAAACTTGCCCGAATACTTTCGAAAATTACTAATTATAATATTCCATCCTTCTCTGCGAACATTTTGTTGATTGTTATTTACCATTGCGGCGGTCGTTTGGCGCCTTGTACTCTCAGAGAGAGAAAGAGCGAGAGAGAGAGAGAGAGAGAGAGAGAGAGACAGAGAGAGAAGTTCTCAGTTGCCTTACTACAATCGCATTCGTTTATAGGCAACACTTTTGTTTTTATAAATTTTATTTTATCACACTCTCTTCGTCTCTGCTGTGTTTTTTTTAATATTTGTCTGTGCTGCCTTTGCTTGGTTTTCGGTTTCGGTTTCTTTTGTTGTTGGCATCGCCTCAATTAATTTGTGTATTTATTTTGCTGTAATTAAATTTTACGCTTTGGTTGCGTTCGCACTGTGGCTGAGTGAGAGAGAGAGATAGATTGAGAGGAGGGATGAGGGACACAAAGATTGAACCGCATTCGAAATTGCATCGTCGCCTGAAAGTATGCAGTGCTTTTAAGAGCTGCCATTTTAAGGCATAACAGCACAATTGCTGCAAGGTTTATTGTTTATGTATATTTCTTTTTTAATCTCTTATTTTACATTCTTCTTCCGCTTTCAATTTGCAAATGGCATATAAAAACTTTTGAATGTAACAAGCGCTCTCCCTGGCACTGCTTTTTAACACCCGCTTGAAAGTATGCTATGGTTTTGCCATACAGGTTTTTTGAAGACGTCGCTTAAGACTTGATTAATTGAATTTCACACTTACCACCGGCAGCATCTTCATGAAACCAAGCAAATAGATGAGCATCACACTCGACGTGGATATACAGAACTGCATCTTGAGAAAGGTCACCGCACACTTGCGATTGCACCAGATGGGCAGCAGGATGAGGAAGGCCGAACCGCATTGCAGCAGGCAGCAGGCACAGCTGACGATCACAAAGATTGGACGCTGCGGGGCATGCGAGTGCGCCGACTGTGGGAGCAAAGCAAACAAGAAAAAAAAACCACTTAAAATTTGTCGTAAATTAGCTCAAAAATAAAAGCCTGCACCACAAGGTCGTACTAAAAATATATATATGTATGTAGTATAGAAGTAAGTATATTTGCCAACAACTACAGCCGTGCAGTGCCAAGTTCAAAGTAAAACTAATAAAAATGAAAGTCATAAAATTGCTGAAAAGCGCAAGTGGCCATAAATCAAGAGCATTTTCCACTCTGGTACACATCAAATTAATGCCACTTACATTCGGTTGCTTTTTGGTCAGCATGACCACGTAGGTGCCCGAGAGGGGGCAAATGCAGCGGGTTATGTTCTCCATCAGGTGTTTGGTAATGCATAAATCCGAGCGCCATGTCGAGTCGAATGAGGCCTTGTAGTCGTGCCTGGATAGAGTGAGAGAAAGTGGAGTAAATTTGCTTAGAAAATAGTTGAATTTTTATTTCGCTAGTGTGAAACTTACCCGCAAACGGCCACCCAGTCACCTGATTTGGGTACACTTTCATGCTGGAATATGATCTCCACGTGGCCAGCTTCGAATGACAAGTCGAGCGGCTCGCGAAAGTTGTCATTGGAGCGATTCGATTGAAACAGCCAGGTCTGTATGATGCGTGAGGCGAGCACATAGTCCGAGTCCGTGGGATCGCTGAAAGGCGAAAGCAATTATTGTTTTTTTTCATATGTTTCACGGGTTCACACAGGCAAAAGTATTTAAAGTGTAGCATACTTCTAAGCGCAAGCACAAATTGAGTATGTTTATAAAATCATTGCATACTTTTGTATGCTGCTATTAAAGGATTCAGGCTGCAGTCGGCAGAAGAATTGAAAGTTAGTCATGTTTGATTAGTTAAAACTACATATGGACTGCCTCTGGCTCTGCCGCTGCCGCTGCCGCTGCCTCTGCCGCTGCCTCTGCCTCTGTCTGTATTACATCAGCAACGAGCTGCCAAACAGCTGTTGCTCTGCACGCTTCACTTGCTCTGGCATTCGCACTAATCCCATCAACGCACACCACAACTAAGCGGACGTCATGTTCATTAAGCCACTCACACTCACCCACACACACACACACCCACGCACACACACACACATGCATATACATTTGCTTCTAATGAAATCAACATTTGTCGGCATATTGACAACTATTCCAGTGGCATTTCAAGGCGCACAGAATCCGCTTTTGGCTCTCCATGATCATGTTTGCTGCATGCTGCATGCCGCATTCCGCATTTGGTATTCTATATTCTGCATTTTGCATATTTGCATTTTGTTTACTGCCGTATAACAGTATAACTGTATGACAGTATTACATTTGTTATTGTGTTGTTGCCACTTTCGCAGCTGCCTTAATGCGCTTACGATGACAGAGAGTGGGAGAGAGAGCGAGAGAGTGAGAGAGAGTGAGAGAGAGAGAGAGAGAGAGAGAGAGAGAGAGACCAATGCGGATTCCCATGTCATTAGAAATGCAGAAACAACACCGACAACAGTTGGCATTACACAACACTCGAGGATATACTAGTCTTTTGTGCCAAGAGATTTAGTTAGCACGAGCCGGTAGATTATGAGGAAATTAAATGACAGTCTGAAAATGAAACTCTTTGAGCCTCGGCACAGGGAACTTTTATCAAATGTGAAGTGCTTAAGCCTAAGCTGCAGTTTTCTATTAAAAAATGTTCTAAATATTCCCCATTTTTAACTAGACTCTTAAATCGGAATTATATAGAATTTCGTCACACTTTGCACCGCACTCACCTGCCGCGTGTGTAGTATGTTTTAGGCAGAAAACTCTTCAGATTCTTGTATGATATCACAGAGGCGAATATTGTCGAATTGGCCATGATATGCAGCAGACGTGAGGACAGTCCGATGTCCATATAGAGTTGGTCCGAGAAGAGATCCTCGCTGCATAATGTAGAAATAGAGAAACGATTAAAATCACCGTTTGCGCTGTGTCAGCACTTAACGCACTTAATTAGCTTAATTAGACACTTGACATAGTCAAGACTTATGGTATAGTATATATGTATACTATATAGTGCCAAGGTAACTTGAGTGACCCGCGGAAAGTCCGTTAAGTTGAATTTTTATGAGGCATTTCATAGTAAACGAGCGCGTGCGCCTGTTTTATGCATTTCTTTACTGCGCTTGTGTTACTTCTCTTTTTTTTCCATTTTTATTTTTATTTATGTTTGCTCATAAAGTAAATTTTCCATTAAAAATGAATGCAAAAAAAGAAGAAAAATTTGAAAAAAAGCGAACGTAAGAAAGGGAAGAGAAAGGAAAAGGGAACTGGAAATGGAAAGGAAAAGCTACGCTCTTGGCCGAGTGTATTAATCAAGCGGCCATAAAGCAAACTTTACTGTTTACTTGGGCAGCAGCAGCATTTGCATTTTGCCTTTATTTCTAATTACGAAATTATAAAATTATGAAATTATGCAAAAAGCGCTTGACATGTGCCAAGACAGGTCGCTCTAGATGCTTGAGACGGCAGAGAGGATTTCTTGGAAAAAGCTAAGATAGAGCATAACTTTAATTGGGAATAATAGCATAAACTATGCATATACAAGTGTATACATTATATGAGACTACGTTTAATATAATTATGTAATTATATATTTTAAAATGATTTAATTTCGTGAAATAATAATACTATTTTATTATTAGAAGAAAGAAATACTGCATGTATAAATCTCTTGAAATTTAAGCGAAATAAAAGTTTTATTCAGAATTTTCTCAATTTGCAGCTTTCCTTTTCCATGCCCAATTCGTTAGTTGGTAATCCTACTTCCCCACTTTACTCGCATAAATTGAAAGAATTTTCCATTAATCGAAGGCAACACACACAAGCAAATCGAGCAGAAAGGATTGTGATTATCTCATTTCCGCCCTGCTACACGCTGACCTGACCCCATTGACAACCCCCTCCCCTTCCCCATCCCGGTCACTCACCCGTAAATGCGTAAATTGAACGGCAGCGTTTTCACAGAGGTCATGTAAATGCGCAACGAGTTGAGCCTGTCCAGGGAGAGCGTGTCCTCGTCGACTGTCAAAATACTTGTGGCGCCAGCATCGCCGTTGTTGCTGCGATTCGCTTGAAATTTGCCTGCAGCAGCACCGCTTGCTGTGTTGCCTGTTGATGTGGCGCCACCACCAACGCCCATGCCCGCGCCACTGGATGCGGTCAAAGTTGTCGAACTGTCACCAGATGTCGCCGATGAAGTTGCCTGACTGCCGCCTCCGCTGCTCCCCGTCGATGTGGCCAATTGTGATGCCGCAATTGTCTCGCGGTTCAAAGCAGCCGATTGCGTTAAAAGTTGCAACTTTTTAATTTGCTGCAAAGAGATAAATCAAAGTACGCATATTAATATTGGATTTGCCAAAGGTTGAAGGTCAAGTTCAGCACATAAACAACCTCAGGTTGTCTGGGCAGCAACTTGCCACCATTTTCCGGTTGCCATCGCTTTTCTTGTTGATGTTTTTGTTTCTTGACATGATATGCTTCGATTGTGTTTTCTCTATATAAATCGATTTGTTTACTTTCTGCTTTCTTCCGCTCTCTATTTCTCGCCCTGCTGCTTGTCATAAACTCATTAGATCCTTAACATCAAATGGCATCAGATTTCAGGTAAATAACAATACGTGGAGGCACTGCTCGACTAGCACACACCCAGTATGTTGATTTTCTTTTATCGAGGCGACCCTACATCAAATTATATTTCCAAAATATCGAAAAAAATTTCAATAAATCCATTTTGCTATTTTTTAAATGTAGAATAACTAAGGTTGTTTAAACATAAATAAAATGTCATTCCGTGTGAAAATCGTTTGATTTTTAAGAAAGTTATGATCGGTGAAAAATGAAGGTACCATGTCTGTTGAGGTTGATACATGTCTAATTTTTTGATAACTTCGACATGATTTTTGGGCCAAAATTAAGTATCGTTAAAAATCGATTTAAACAATTGTTTAGTACTAATGTTGACCTCCGTAATCAATTAAAATTAAAAACTCACGATTTAAAATTTACAACAAAAAAATTTTGTCGAAATATCATAGGGGGGACCCTTACCAAAAAATTCGAAATATCGAACAATTTTCTAGTACACAATTTTCTAGTAACAGCATTTTTTCTGGTTCTCAAAAGTTGTCAGTACTATTGCCAACTAACGCGATTCAGCAGATGGTATCGTAGTGCTTGACACACAAATCAAAAATCAATGGCCCAAAGAGTTGGCCAGCTTGAGCAACAACTACAGCGCTACAAACTGCGGCAATAAACTGAAGTCATTGAACCTGCATAAAATTACAAAAACTGTTGCATTTCCTCTGTCTCGCATGGGGGTTCATGCGGTCCCAATAAGCAGCCCAGAGGCCAATGAACCATGCGATTTTCCCCAGTTATATTTACATCCTCTTCATCAGCAATTGTTTTACTTCTCGCTGTCAGTTTTTTCATTTTTTGTTTTTTCCTTTTTGGAGGCGCAATTTCCTGTGTAAATCAAAGATTACACTGGCTCACGGCTCTTATGACTCGGCAAATACTTAGGGATAAATGTATTTATGAGTAACGCAACTCTATGGTATACTCCTTCAACGTACATCGTCGGCAATCGAGTACGAAAACAATTTTGGATTGGAAAAGTTTGCTGGCAAAACTTTAACTTGGGCAACATCAGTCATCGACCACGCCCCCTCCTCCTTCTGCCCCATTCTCAATGCCTATGCAAATTGTGGCAGCTTTTAATATGATTTCCTTTAAAGACAAGCAAAGATCGGAAAAGTCAATTCGAGTCGAGTTGAGACGAGTCGAGTCATGGAAAAACTGCAGCAAACAAGTTTCATATGTGGAAATTGCGTTCAACTTTCGACCTGAGCCACGTTTAACAGTTTACCGACAAATCACAGGGGCGTACAACTGTGTGGGCGTGGCTACACGTGAACGCGCGTGTGTGTGAAACTTTTTTGCTGATTTCGAAAGTTTCACTGTGACTTTAGAACACGATTTTGTTGCCTCTTTTTGTCCCGTTTTGTTTTTTTTCTTTTTCTCCTCTTTTTGCGTCCACTTTTTGGCTAAGTGATTTGTCGTGAACTTTGTGAATTTAATTTTTGAATAGAGTGCTTACAAATAGGGTTACACGTAGCAGTCTTAGCAGGAGCGGAATTGCAGCGTGCAGGGGTCCAAAACTCGTATAATATATTCATATAACCATGTAAAATATATGGCATATAGAACTATTTCATGAACATTTCTAATCCAGATAAATAAACACAAATCAATGAAATAAGCACAAAATACAACATTACGCCCTATTTAATCAATCCGCCCCTGTGCGGCGTAGTTACAGTGGGCACACTTTAAAGTAGGTCAACTAAGTTTGTTTTCCGTTTGCCTTGACTCAGCCCGTAATGAGTCAATAGGCATTGAAAGCTGAACTCATGCACAGTTTTAATAAACTTTTTCTCTAATATTGAAATATGCATCGAACTAGCTCGAACTATCGAGCGACTTTTATGTCAAAAGTTTTTCAATTGCATTATCCACAAAATGCCAAGCGAAATCAATGTTTGGCAGTGCAAATGAAATGAGTATCTGCTTAAAACACTCACATTCATATTCAGGATTCGTAAAGCAATCATAATTCTGCATTGTCAACAAACCAATTGATAACCGAAATTGAATTGCAGCTGCTGAATTCATTTAATTATTTTTTTTATTTCTCGAACGAACGCTTCGATGCGATACGCGCAACTTTATTGTATTATTATTAAAATAAATGTGCATGATAATACGCATAATGCGGGTGCGAAATGATGCTACCTCCCCAGCACCTCCCTTTCCATTTCCCTGGGCATTTAATTTAATGTCAATTAAATTACAGCGCGCTTTTGAGTACGCGATAAGCTGAGAAAAATAAGTTGTATTCGCTCCAGTTGCATTGTGAGGACTGACTGATCGCTGTAGAGAGAAGAACACGACTAGTGTAGACATTTGAGCGCACGAACGCAACTATGCTGTTGTCTCGTCTACGCTCACAACAACAATGCAGTATGAATATGCAGCCATTACGCAGCTTGCGCTCTTGCAGCATCAAAAAACTCACTCTCACTGCCATTTGACAAGGCGTACAGAGCTCGAGAGCGAGGGAGAGCAATGCGAGCAGCAACAAAATTACACTCACGCTCATTCAGACGCTGCGCCATAAGCTCTCGCTGTTCGTTTACAAGCACAGAGAGCGCACGTGAGAGTTAAATGTGTACCGCAGGCAAAAACTCACTCACGCTCATTCAGTTGTAACTTGCAAGAGCGAAGCACGTCTGCTGCGAGCATGCACTCTAACTCCACTCAGCTGAGCACACTCAAACGCCTATTCCTAGATCAACAACAACAACCATGCAGTTTAAATATGGCTGCCCGCGTAATGGCTGCCGCATGTATTTTCGCAGCTATTTGTCTCACTCAAACTCATGCAGCTGTTTTGCCGCATATTTTGCTATTGAGAAAATTATTTAAAAATACTTTTGAAATTCAGGAAAAATGCGAATTTGCAATTCATTTATCTCAATCTCTGAATTCGTACTTAATGCCTTGAGTTGTCCACTTTTCGTTTGTGGAAAAACTTCTGCTTTCATTGGGGAAATTAATTGCAGCTCTTATTTCAATCGGTTTCTTTCGCCATCGATTATACCTTTATTTGCGCTAATTAAAAGTCCGAGTCTGACTTAAAGTTTTCCATTGCAGTCAATAAAAAAATGGGGGAATGTCCAACTATTTGGGAAAGTTGAGAAAAGTTGAAAGCGCTGGTATTTAATCGACCCAATTATGCTGCCAACTTGGCGTTGATTTAATTTTTGTTTTGTTTTCTCTTTGGGAATGGGGTGGGCAAAAGAAATCAACAAAAAAAACTACTATAAAGTTGGCTCACATGGCGTATACTCAATATTGAAATGCCATAACTCAAGTGAACTTCGAAGCAAGGAAAATTAATTTGAGCGCGCATTAAAAACTTTACGTCGAGCCCAAACTATGCGCTAAGCAGACTCGAGCGACGCAGGCGCAATAAAAACTTGCTTCATTTCCGCTGAGGAGATGAATATTAAAATGGAAATGAAAGACACGCTAGCTAATAGATTATGCCGTATAGTCGTATAGTCGGTGCACTTATAAAGTTGATCCTTGACATTGAGACAGCGCAGAAAGTGGCAAGCGGGATGGGGATTAAGTCCGGGGTTGGAGGTTGCTGAGGTTGTTTCAAAAGCTGATGGAGTTCCCCTTTTTATGGAGCAGGCAAGCAACCGACAGCTGCAATCAACACTCACATAAATTTGCATAGCAAAATTGAAGCCTGATGCATGCGGCACGAGCTGCTTACCATCATGCTACCGTGTAGCGCTACTTTTATGCCGCACTTCGCGAAAACAAAGTGTGCTCAAGGAATAAAACATGAGCCTCCGTAAACCCAAGTCAGCCGCCGTCCAAGTCGTCTCCTTCTGCTCCTTCCCTTCTTTTCCATCTTCAGCTGCTGTTGCTTTGTGTCTCTTGTTGCCTTCTCCATCTCCAGTTTCTTGCCGAGCCACTTAAAAACTTAAGCAAGTTGAGTGTGAGGCGCAACAACAACAACAGCAATAACTACAGTGCAACCAAGTGGAAAGAGACAACAGAGTGTGTGTGGGGGAGCAAAGATAGTCCAAGGACACACGGCGTATACGCACTTTTCGCTAGCTTCACACCACGGGGTTGTTGTCGGGGTCACTTCCGTCTTTGTCTGTGGCCGCCCATAAGGAAGTGGTTATGGTTATCCCTAGGCCATGTGCCAGCCAGGTACCCTATCCGGCATCCTTTCCGCATCCCCCTCAGGATGTTTCACTGTCGCTCATTAGCCACGAGAGCAAGGAAGGCAGCTACGCGCCACGAGCTCATGTGCGTTTTATTGGCCCCAAGTAAATTATGCGGAACGTAGTTAAAAGCCCGAGAAATTCAATTGGAAAGTGTTGAAGGTTCCGGCATACCGTTTAAGCAAGCTGCAGGGAGTCAAGTGAGTGTGGGAATTCGGGGAATTATATTAAAATAGTTGCTACTTCAAAACTTATTGATTTTACACATATTCCACACGCGTGTTCCACTCTTGCTTTAAGTATTCCAGTAAATGTTTCGCTTACCGAGCAGCTGTGCAACAAATTGCCCTCCGCTGCTCTATACCCCTTGATAAACCACAAATACACAGATTCTATAGGGGGTATTCATTACCGGCAAATACGAACATCAATTTTGCGGCTGTTTTAGCACTCGAATGCGGCAGACAAATGCAAATTGCGGCGCAGCGACAGCCGAACAAGCTAAATAAAAGTCTGGGAAAACCAGTGAAAAATTGCAACTGGTCCCGCTTTTCCCGGCCATATGTAATAAATCTGAGAGAAAGAGAGAAGGAGGAGAATGCAGAACAGAGAGAGAGAGAGAGAGAGCAGCGACTGGCAAATATTGAATATGGCTGTGGGTTATAAATTACGACGCCCCGAACGCCCCACTGGGCTCACTTGGTTGGGCATAATTTATGCCCAGACTGAGTACATCCTACCTACTCTATATGCATGAGGGGGTAACTCACCATCCTTCCCCCGCCCCTCCCCCAGGATAGTTGTCCATTCTGCTGCTGTTGCTTACCTGTTGACTGTTGAGCGATTGCGCATTCTGCATGACTTTATCCAGAATCCTGAGTATTATCTCCGCCGCCATCTCACGCTCCAGCTGGGTGCCCTTCAATTGCAAATAGGTGTCGAGCTGCGAAATAGTCAGAGGGGCAGAGACGGTTAGTGAGACTGAGACTAAGAGAGAGAGAGAGAGGGAAAGAGGGGCGCGCTGTAAGTACCCTAGAAGTGGCCGAAAAAGGCGAGAAACTGGCTGGTAAATAGAAGGTTCCCCCTCTCGTTCGTTAGGCAGTAAAATTTGTGTGCGCATTAAAATGAAAAATTGTTGCCAAGCGCTCGTTGAGCAGAACTTTTCTTTGACTCACGGAAAATTGTGTGAAATATTGCAAGACGCCCGGCACACTTTGCCATCTTTTCTTGCCATTTTCCGGCTGCGTTCGTTCATTTGCGTGTAAAAATAGTTTTGCCTCAACTCGAGACACTCGTGAAAGTGTACGTGGAGTGGGGTATGTAGTGGGGTATGGGTTGGGGTTAGGTCCTTCATTGAGGTATCCTTAGGTCGAGGTACGCAGGTAGTTTGTAACGCTTTGAGCCTGGCGGCTTAAATATGCTCAAGACTTTGCCCTGCGGTCGCTGCAGCTGAAGTTGTCGGTTGCGATACTTGTTTAAAATTGAATTTGGGAATACGAGAGAGAGATGAAGAGATAGAGAGAGAGAGAGAGAGAAAGAACAGCGCAAAAGTTTTAGCAGCGCTAGCACTGAAGTGCCAATCACGAATATCCCCGAGAAGAGCAGCACAAAAGCTTTTGAAGTTATTGCGAGCTTTGAGCTTTTTCCCAGCCCCCCTCCCCACCCCTACACACCGCCTCAAAGCAGAAACAATCGTTAACTTTTCAAGAGTTATGAGATTCTTGATGATTTGCGTAAATGATGGGGTTGGCAGGTCGGGCAGGAGATATTGAAAGCGTTGCTGATATCAAATGAAAGATTATATCATAGGGAAAACTTTGAAGGATTGCTCAATTTGTTGTAGCAATATTAATGATAATGATATTAACTTTGTGGCATAAGCAAGATGGTATAACTTGAGATTACACATTATTCCCGTGCTGATTGAGAACTACTTGCAATTCACTATTAAAAATGATATCTACTTACGATGTTCCTTGAAAGAAAAGTAGGCAAAGAAATGGTAACTCACCTCATGCAACATGTCGATAAGGAAGCTCGCTTCACCTGGCAGAAAACTCTGGCGACGCTGCAGCGTATACTCGAAGCAGGCCTTCAGAATGTTGGATGAGTTGGTCTGCTGGAAGCCGGCACTCAGTGCCAGAAATCTGTTGTAGATCAGCAGCAGCTCGTCGCGCACACAGCTGGAGAAATCGGGCAGCAGCCAGCTGGAATTGCCCGCATCGCGTTGCTCGCAAATGCGCCGTGAATGTCCCTCAAAGCCACGTGGACAGTCGGTGATAATGGGCGCACCGGGTGCACTGGTGGGCCAGTGTACACCGTAGCTGGACTCGGCCAGACAGACGTGGGCTGCATTCCGTTCGATCACATTGATATAGACGCTACGTGAGACCGGGCGTACGCTGTTCGAGACGAGGCATGCGTACTCCGCAGACTTCTGAATGTTGTTGATCTTCAGTATGCTGCCATCCGGGTACAGATCCTCCCACATGGCTGTCGCTGCGTCCGACTGGAAGAGCACTCCGTTGCGAGTCCAACTGTAGCCCAGCTGTGCATAGCGCTTGATATCATCGTTGCCCGGCGACAGGCAACGCACGCGTAGCGAGTCGCCACGCTGCAGTGTCACGCTCGCTGGATCGACGCGCAGTCGCGGGGGCGACTTGATGTGGATGTGCAGCGAGCGACACTGCTCAACGCCCCAGTCGGTGACCTGCAGGCAGAAGGAGAGAAAGATTAAGATTTGATATCCTGCTGAATCCTACTCGAAACTCAAAGGAGTATTAATAGGAAGTCACTGGCAGGTAACTGCAGCCAATGCACAGTGGCACCAATGATAAAGGAGATGGGTAAATATACCTGTACAGTGGGATTGTGTGTCTGATTGTGCACTTGGACACCCACATGGACAAACAAACACAACGTCGTGCTGTGCGAACCGATAAATATCGGCAATAACTACAGCAACGGAAACAACAACAAACAATAATGTTGGCACTCGGCACACACACACACGCAGCAGCGCACTGTGCTGCTCTTTTTGGAATGCGTTGCTCGCCCTCTGTCAACAATTGCTGCCCAACTGTGCAACTGTTCAATGCACTCCCCACTGCCCACTTCCTACCCCTGCCCATTGCCGCCTCATTCGTGCTCACTTGGGCAGGTTAGCCCGGCTAAAACGCCGCTGATTGGATATGACTTTCGGCTGATTGTGGCGAGGCCTGCAAAATGAACCCTAAGCCTTTGCTGGGATAACATGATATTGTTGCGCTTGCAGCTCGTGTGTGTGTGTGGCTACTTAAGGCACAACTGTCAGCTCTGTGTGTGTGTGTGGCACAAACATGTTGCACAAATGAAACGTAAAGCTTTGAGGCTTCTAGGGAATACAATGTGAGGCGAACAGGCGACAGGCATTAGTATAATGACGATGACGGCAAAGGGAGAGGAGGAGCGCAACAATGATGATGATGATGATGATGATGTTGCACTTGACTGGCAGTGGGTGGCAGACAGAGAGGGATAGTATGAGAGAGAGAGGGAGACAGCAGTCCGGAACTGGCACAGAGCGAATTTCCGTTTCAAATTTTAAAAAGGCAGACAAACTAACGAGCAACGACACCGGGATCACACCTCTGTCGAGCTGAGTGCATGTCTGTGCATGTCTGCGCTTGTCTATGCCCGTCTGCGCTGCCTCTTTGCAGCTCCTTTGGCACTTTGTTGCAAGCGAGCCGGAAACATTTGATAGACACCCGAAACCGATTCGTAGATTCTCGACACCAAAAAAACATTTTGATGGCAGAATTCGCCCAGAATTTTAATCGGCATCGCAGTGTTCCCATCTCATCTCCAGTTGCTTGCTGTGTGTGGCCTTCGTTTCGGGATCTCTGTTTTTACGACCACTGCAATGTCAACACAAATCCTTGCCAGCCACAAAATCCAATTGGCAATTAACTCATTTAGCCGCAGCGCACAACAATTTTTTTATGGCCAAATGTGATTTTATTGCCCAAGACTGAAGCTCAAAGTTGCGTCTCATTAACAGTTCAAGTCGTTAAAGAGCACATTGTGCGAGCAGTGCTAATGCCATTTGTCGCTCTCCCTCTCTCTCTCTCTCTCGCACTGTCGTTGCGAGTTAGTCAATAAAATGGCGCAGCATTTGCAATGTTAATGACGTCGATGCTGGAAAACGTTCGCCTCTTTTATGGTTGTGCAGATAGAAGCTGGGGAAGAAGTCTTCCTAACGAACTGAGAAGTGCATGACACCAAGCGAGCATCAGCGGAGCCCAAGGATACGCAATGGGATACACATAAATACTATAAATACAAGTATGTCAAGGTTCTTAGCTTGCTTTGAGATTTGTTATCAATAAATTTTATTATTTTAAATTAAGAGTAAGCTTGAAAAATAATTAATATAATATAAAAATAAATATTATATAATAACAAATAATAAATTAAATATAATAAAATTTATTATTGAATTTTTACTCATTAAAAGAAATCAAATGCAGTCAGGTATTGGCTAGATCTTGATTCCAAGTTGTCTGCACAGTGATAAGAGCAGGCAGAAGTATCGAAAGACAGGGTATTCATATGTAGAGCAGAAATCCAGATTCGTTTGCATTTGACATATATGTATGTCCAATGATGTTAGTTAAATGTGGCTAGCTCAATTGCCTTTGGTTATTTGCACCTGCTGGAGACATCCTTGGGTCGAGACAAATGAATCAATTGAACGTGCCGCAAATCAATTCATGTGGACTAATCGGACTAAACCCGATGCCAGTCAGAAATTCGACATTTCCCTGGAGCTAATGAACTAATTGCAGTCTAATATCAATAAATAAATAATGATTGCTCGCTCTACGCCCCTTGGGTATATTCGTGTTTAACTTATGGACTTGGAATGCCACAATTCCCGGGTGCATTATGGACAATGTTTGCACACACACAAACACACACACGCACACACAGAGGCAAGTGGGAGGAATGGGGTAGAGTCAACGAGTCGAACCTTGAGGCGAATCCTATTGAAAAGGATTTATGCTTTTCAGTTTCATAGATGGCAAAAATCAACCTTTGGGGATTCTGCATTAAGCTGGAAGGTCCGTGGAGTAAAAAATGCTCAGCGCAGCACGTTGATTAACGTGAAATTTTCTGAAGCAGCTGGCAAGCATTGTTGCCTCATGGCCCCTCCCCCCCTCCCCTTCCCACCTCTGCGCGGCACTTGCCTTTGATCTGATGGCGTCATTATGTGGACCACGACAGTTGTAAGTGGAGGAGGGACAGAGAGAGGGGAGAGAGGGAGCGTGAAGCGGAGCGTACGCAAAGGCACAAAGCGACAGCAGCCCCTAAAAAGTGTTGGGGGACTCATATAGAAGTAGTACGAGGAAGCAGGGAGAGCTGAGCCTGGCGAGAACCAGCGGTGAAATCCCCTCGGAGTGTTCGGACAAGGCATTAAATACAATTGGTGTTGGGCTTTAAGAAAATGTTCGCTCGTTAGCTCTGCGGTCGACTGCAACAGGCAACTGGCAACTGGCAACAGCTGGTGCTGCTCTTTGCGGTCTTAAAGAGATGAAATTTATGGCCAAGTCTTGGAATTGCGGCTCAAGGAACTGCAGCCAGTGGCGACCTGCAGAAAACTGCATATTACGGCTTACATTTTTCGGTAAAGCAGGGACTGCAGCATAATGAAGACAATCTGAATTAGTTGCCTGGAAAAAAATGCACATAAATTCAGGAAACTTTATCAAGTTGCAGTCTCCAGACGAAGGTATAAATCACAATGAACTTTAACTAATTTAAAACTCGCCAGGAGCAGGAGCTGAAATCAAAAAAGGAAGCCATATCTTCCTGGCTTTTATATATAATATATACTACTACTAAATCTATCAAATCGTGACGAATATTGTTCCATTCCATGGAAGTAAAAGGTTTTGCAGGCACAACATCATGATCATTACATAATTATTAATAAGCACGTATTTTTCACACCTTTCATAGGGATCCCTAGAAATTTGTATAATCAAATTCTATTGCCCATGCCCCGCGGCTGATATTAACAAATCCAATTAAAATGCCATTTTAATTGTCCTGCGGTGATTTAAATAAGCTTTTAATGCCGCTTCTCAGTGTTAAATTCACTTTAGATTTCCTGCTAATTTTGGGGGGAATTCCATTGAAATTTTCGCCTGACTAATCAGTATAATTGCCATGCGTTAAGCTGTCATATCTACAGAGGCACAGACGCTCAGCCAAGGACGTTGAGAGGGGCGTGAGAAAGGGGAAGAGGGGGTGATGCTTCAATACACAAACAGTGTGAAGTGTAAATAAAAAAAAAACATCCTGAAATGCCACAAAATTACTTTTCACCTTTCTCCGTTTCCTGTGCAGTTCTGCATTTGCACAGTAAGTTGGCTTTAAATTAGCTAAATTAAAATATGCGAAAAAAGTGAGAATAGGCGGGGGTAACCGCTCTGAAAATGGGTTTTTTTTTTTGATTTGTGCGTGCCCTTTGCGAAGGTTCCGGTTTCTCCTTTTTAATTTTCTTTAGTACGCAATTAAATTTTAATCTATGCGAGTTAGGCTTGAAGTTCTGAGTTCTGCTTGGGGCTTTCCCATAAATACCCTGTAAGCCTTAGTCGCACTCACTAAGTCTTTAAACTGTTCCACATCATTAAATCTCAAATGCTGCGGGCCGGCAACCGTTTTTGTTTATGGCTTGGCAAATAACAAATTACGCAAATGGCTTGTAAAAAATATTGACATGTAATGCCAACAACAACAACAACAATAATGGGAATGGCATGAGGAACCATCGCCTTTTTGGGAAACAGGAACTGGAACTGGAAGTCATCCTCGTAGATGCGGCATAGTACAAAGTATGAACAACATGTTTATGACTCTGAGGTAAGCTTTTTATGCCGTCGATATTTATCGGCTGAGGGAACGAGGAATCTCCAGCCGCATAAGGGAAGTAAGTTATAAATCAGTGGGTAATTCGATTAGTAGGGTTAGCATCATGTGTTTGTAAATCAAATCAGTTGCAGGCGGATTTTATGCTAATGGCGCAGTTTAATTCGTATGCTCATTGAACATAGGATATAGTGGGTTCTATAAATAGAACGTGTCTTGGGTGATGTTGGGTTGTGCCTGAGGTTATATTTTATTTCATCTTGAAAGGGATCTTATCGCTCACCTTGCAGCTGTAGACGCCCTCGTCGATGCGACTGGCCTTGGTAACGCCCAAAATGGCAGTGTAGACATCCTTAGTTTCCGGTGGTAATACCGTTGTCCAGATTTCTCTGCAAGTAAGAAATTAGAAATATTAAATTAATATCAAGAGTTATTAATTACCGCAGCAGAAATGCATATAAATACCTAATTAATTATTACTTTACATATATATAATGCATACTTATTTATTATTAAGTATAACTCAGCTTAGTTTGGTTTTATTAATTATTAATCCAGAACTGAATGTGCATACTCGCCGCACTCGAGTTTATGTTATTTAATTATTATACCCTTCGATCTGTCTTCTTGTCTGTCTGTCTGTCTGTCTGTCTGTCTGTCTGTCTCCCTGTCCGTCCGTCTGGTTGTCTGTCTGTCTCAGCTATTAAAAGAGCTAGAGACATCGAATTTGGTATGAGTCTTCCTCCAGTCTTCGATATAATGTTAATTAATATATAGAGAAATGAATGCTTATAAATAGTATACTGAATATATTCTGAAGGTGATTATAAATTGTGAAGCCTTGAGTTAGCCACAAGTGCTTATCGCGGATAGGTGGGCTCTTTGGGCTAATCATGTTCCACTTACTTGGTGAGCAGAGGTGGAGGCTTTGGTCTGGCTAATTAACAGTTGCCACTTTCGCTTTTGCACTTGTATCGGATTCGTGTATTCACACATTTTCACACCCGATTCACAGAGACATCGTCGAGTGCAATGCGAGATGAATTGGAGCGCGTGCAGCTCCCCTGCTAATTGACCCACTAATAGCGGCTCACTTATCATTCCCAGGCTAAAAATGCACTCGTTATGTGGGTGTATGCTCTCTCTCGCTCTGTCTCTCTCTCTCTCTCTCTCTCTCTCTCTCTCTCTCTCTCTATGTGTGTGCGAAAATCATGGCTAATGTGAAAACAATCGCGGATGCTGCGGTTCGAAGTCAATTAGCAGGCAACATGATTCATTTTCAAATGTTTTTCAAAATGTTTTCGCTGCCAGGCTGCCGCTGTGTCGGTTTGCATTGTTTGCCACACTTGAAAAGTCCCTCGCTTGCCTGGCTAAATGGGTCACACTGTCAGGGGGTTGGCTATTCGGTTACACGATCTTCCTTTTCAAAACAGATATCATCGTTATGGTGCAAATAAATATGTGTGGCAACATGATGATTGATTGACATAGATGATTGCGGCTAATGCATTGATATCGCTGGGTAGCGAAAGGTAGATAAATGTAGGAGGATATGGACAGTTGTCAAATAGATATAGGTTACCCAAAGATTAGGCTCAATTCAATTTTATATAGCTGACTATTTATCCGCATCTCTACCCCTTTAATGCTGCTCCCTCTCCCTTCTTATTTTTGCAAGTTTCCTAGATTCCCCACTGTCTATCTGTCTACTTATCTCTTTCCTTACCCTTTGCGTCCAGGTTCGCTCTCTTCTCCCATCTTGCTATACCTTTATTTATCTTCCTTTTACTGTGCCTTCCTCTTTCTATCTCTCTTCCTTTATTCCGCTTCCCCCAGCTCTCTACTTCTTCCACAATTCATTGCAAAAAGGCGCATTCGGCTGACTGAAGTTGCACTCATAAGCATTTGATAAAGCTGCAATCAAGGTAAATAATTAAAATATGCTGAGCAGCGGCTGCATTGCGCCCACCTGCGCTCAGTGCATCCTCCACCTCCTCCTCCTCCTCCCTTTCCCTTCCTCATCTGGCCCACTTGAGCACTTTGGCAATCCCGTTGCGAAAGCCGAAACCAAAAACCAAACTCTTGCAGTTGGCAACAACTTAAGTGCTGTTTGAGGTTTTTGGTAGCAAACAAACAGGCTACACTCCTCCCCCACCCCCTCCCCCTCTGCCTGCCAGCCTGGCCCCCCTGCACGGCTTATCCTGTCAGTGTGGCCGCATGCTTAGTGGAGTGGAGGATGTTAGTGCAGCGCACCGAGAGTGCGGCGCTGGGCTTCCACTAATAACTTTTACGCATGGCTAACGTCGGCGCAGACGAGGGATAACAGGGATAACAGCTTCATAACATTGGAAAAACGTAGCCGGAAAACCGCACAAAACGAAAGTGCGGTTTGAGCTGAGGGTGCTGCCCTGCAAGAACCACAAGCGACCGATGGAGCCAACATCGGAAAGCTGCAGGTGCTGCATTGGTCGAAATGAGGATGGGGTGGGGAGAGGGAAGGGGGATGGTTAATGGAGGCGTGGCAGAGCATACAAAGCACTTAACCTACAATTTGCTAATGGCCAACGGGGCAAGATTTCGCCAGTCGCAACGCACCTTCAAAATCAATTAAAAGGCAACGGAAGTAATAACATTCTGTGCAGGAAGTGCGTGGCGCTTAAATGCAGCGACAGCACAGGAGCAGCAGCAGCGGCAGCAACAGCGCCAGAAACCGCAAAAATAGCAAAGCTCGCTGCTCGTTTACAGCAAATGAGCAGCAGCAACAACAACAACAACAACAAGCACAATAAGAGAATCGCTTGGGCAATGATGCACAGGCAGAGGCACTGGCAGAAGCAGAGGCAGAGGCATCGGCAGCGGCAGAGGCACAGGATGCCTGCAGTCTTAGCGCTGGTTACTGCCTCCACTAATACAATTACAGAGCACTAAACTGCTGTGCAAACACGCACACGCAGACACACACACGCACAGAAAAACACTCACGCACTTGCTCTCCCATACATGCTCTCTCCCACTCTCCCACTCACCAGCGCCGCCAAGATAAAGCGAACAACAGCAGCCGCAGCGTCAACAGTTAACAGCAGGCACAAGCAAGAGAGCGGAGTGCGTGAGCGAGTGCAGGCAGCGTGCTGTTCTCTTCTCTCACACAGCAGTTAATAGCAAGCACAAGCAAGATAGCGGAGTGCGTGAGCGAGTGCAGGCAGCGTGCTGATCTCTTCTCTCACACAGCAGTTAATAGCAGGCAGAAGCAAGAGAGCGAAGAGGATCTCAGCTCTCTCACAGTAGTTAACATAGGCAATGTAAAGCCGTCTGTTAAGTATGCATATGAATAGCAGCACTTAACAACAGCCTTCGGTAAGTTTACAGTATTATGTTATATAATTATTTCGATATACTCGAACCTATCGCAGCACGTGCACATCTCTAGCAGGAAAAACCATTTGCAGCGCATCGGTGGCTGCTGCATTTTTATACCCCGCAATCATTGAAATTCCCCTTAAATGGGGCATGTTCAGCTTGTGGCAGCTATGCTGTTAGACTCGTACAGGGTATGTGAAAGTTGACTACATTCGTTTGTGTTTTTCTTTCTTTCGTTGTTATTGCTGCTCTCAAACTGCATTTGAAAACTTGCAACAACTGTTGAGGCAGCGCCAACGATAACTGCATTGGCATTTGCTGTGCGTGTGTGCTAACTTAATGCGTATGTGTGTGTGTGTGTGTGTGTGTGTGTGTGTGTGTGAGCTTGTGTGTGTGTATGTGGGGGAGGCATGAGAATGTGCGCGGCTGCTTACAGTTTTAGTAACACGTGCCGAGATGCTCTTTTGTCCTTGGATCCTTGCAAAACCATTTTGGAAATTTGTGCTCTTTTCGTAGCTTCTGTGATTTTTGGTAACTGCAGAGAACAACAGTTCATAAAATGCCATCGGGATAGGTGAAGTGATTCGAAATGATGCCACAATTGCATATCGATTGGACGTTCCAAAGACCATAAAAACCTTAAGCAGACTGTTTGCTCGTTGGAGGGGTTTTTTCAGTATTTCCAGAACAATATTTGTAGCCTTGTTTCTTCCTCTGTTAGTATTAACAGACAGAAGAAAATGTTGCAAGCAGCAATGTTATTCAACAGACTGTTAGTTATTATGTTATTAACATTTGCTGTCTTGGCAAACTGTGATCCATCCAATATTTTGCTTAAATTAAATGCAATTCTCAATGCGCTGTGCTGAAGGTTGAACTACAAAAGTTAAAGAATGATTTCTGCCCTAGAAATAACATATTTATATATGGTATATATGCGTCTGCATTTGTTTGTTTGTTGTTTTGAGCTGCCTGAGGCTGGGTTGCCAGATAGTTAACATTTTACAATCGAATAAACCGAATGAACATATTATATGAAAAATTAGATTTGTTGGCCACAAACAAACATATATGTGAGTATATGTTGTGGTAGGACCATAAAAAACCAAACAACAGCAGCTCAGGGCGATCTATTTCTTCTTCTCCCTCCATCTCTCCCTTTCTCCCTCTCTCTCTCTCTAACGATTGAGAGCAACAGGGAGGGCGGATTAGATTTTTATGCGAGCGGACACCACAAAATCCTTCGGGCTGCCAAATACAAATCCATCGCAAACGGTTTTATGAGTTCATAAAACCAACGCGTAGGTGTTTACCCCAAGATCCTACTCTACTTGGAAAGCAGGAATGCAGGAAATAGGAGGAGAGGGAGTTGGGGATTCTTCTCTGCTCCCGAGTGGGAAATTGAAATTGTGAAGTTACTTTGCTGTTGAATGTTTTATGCGTTCGCCAACGATGAGGCTCGTAAATATGAATAAATATGTTACGGGCCGTTAGCCAGGCAATGCATTAGGAGGGCTGCAGGTCGGCATAATCGTAACTTGATTAGAAATACGATATGGCCTACGAATGCTGCACATAGAGAGACCAACATATATACGTATATATCTGTCCATGTCTGTCCTCTTGGCATATAAAAACTTTATTAAACGCAACTAGGCATAAAAATAAAACGATGACAAAGTACGCGACGCGTTGTCCCTTTGCGTGACGCAGCGGTTTTTTTGTTTATGTTTTTGTTTCTGTTTCTCTTGTGTTTTTGGTATTTTTTGGGCGCACAATTCACTTGAAGTTGTAACAAATTTCATTACAATCGTAACAAGAAAACGTGTCTCAACGACTAAATTGCCAAAAACGAAAGCAGAGACAAGAATTGCACACAACTAGGCGAAACGTGCTACCCTGCCTCTCCCGGCAAAAGGCTTGATTGGCTTTTTACTGACCCAACGCACAGCCAAATTGTACTTTAACAGAGTGAGCTGCGGAGAGTGCGACTGAACTTTAACCTTTCTGCATGGACTTCGATGTTAAAGATTGTCTGTTACATAGAAGAGAACTTTATATATTCCTGCAGTGGCAGACCAACTCTAACAGCCCGTTATTATGTAAACAACAGCCCACTGTTAAGTTACAGCAGAGTTAACAGCCAACATGGCGTACTGCACTTAACAGAGTGCATTCCCGTTTGCCTTCACACCTTTAACAGTGCTTGTACAGTCTGCACGCTTTACAGTGCAAAAGCAGAAACCTTTAACGAATAGTTACATTAAAGTGACAACCCGGAGGAGAATCGAATTTCTGGCAACATCGAAAAAAAAAAATACATTCATATGCCATAAACAGCGAACGCCCCACAAATTTCGGGCAACCAGCAGCTGCCCCAACTCCTTAGCAGATTCGCATAGTCCCCATCTACGTCTGCCTCGTGTCCCTTCAGGCATATTGCTGTCATACTATGGATTTTGTTATTGTTATCATGCTCCGGTTATTCCTTTTTTTTTTGGTTGCCTTTTTTCTCAGTTTAGGTCAAACCTGCAGTAGAATTTTCTTTCGTTTTTATTTTTTTTTTTTTTTTTTTTTTTTTTTTTTTTTTTGCTGACAAGCAGCTGCCTTTGTTGACTTTTCTATTTTTATTGATGTGCGTAGGGATGGAACGGGATGGGGGAGGGGGACAGAAACGAGACTGTTTGGCTGCGGGCGATGGTTTTAGGTGTTAGTGAATTTTATTCAAATTTGACGCTAATCAAACGGCACGTGACAGGGTTGTCGAGTGTCACGAGCGAAGGTGCCAAATGAGAAAAGAATGTGCATGTGGAAAAGGCTGAGGTAACTGGAATATCATTTTTGGCAAACTTAAGGAATAAAGTTAAAGGAAATAGTTCCTGCTTTTGGTGTGTGTGTGTGTTCATGATAAAGTCCTTTATTGGCATTAGGTGAATACGATTAGAAAGACATTAAATCTTAGGAACTAGGTACAGTTGCATTACGGTTATAGTTAACGATTCTAGGGGCCATATTTGATAACGTTTTCAATATTAAAATTTCACTAGGTTTTTGCGAACAACGGCAGCTAATTAACGTAATTAACAATTGAGCTACACGATAATTGGGATTATATGTGAATTGGGCCAGGGTTGCCAACTGCGCTGCAGACATGCCAACTCTCTGCCCTCCTCTCCTCTCTCTTTTCCTACTCCTTTTTGCTTCTTTCAAGCTGTACGACTGCCTCTGACGGCCTTGACGCGCCCCAAGAGGCGTCGCTTCCAGTCGCGACCCAGGAAGCATCTCTTCCAGTGACGCGCAACCGCCAGACGTCGCCAGCTTCATTTGTCCGCCGCTGTGCCAGCAGGATTCACCTGGCCACCATCACCGGCATCGTCCGTCTCCCCGCCAATGGCCTCGATGGCCTTGGATGCACTGGGATCGGAGATGCTGCCAAAGTAGTTGCCGGTGGGCTCAATGTCCACCACACGTTCCACATCGTCCAGTTTGGGTGGTGCTGGCACCGTTACCATCAGTATACCATCCGCAGAGAAGGTGGCACGTGCCAGTGTGGCATCATAGTGTCGCGGCAGCTTGTAGGATCGGGTAAACTCACGCGTGATGCACAACTGACCCTGCTCAGCACGATCATCCGCCTGCTTGCCCTCCACACAGATCGTGTCGCTGTTCTTCGCCTTCACGGTCAGCTCGGCCAGCTGAAAGTGATGCACGTCCAGCACCACCTTGAAGGTGCCGCGTCCCAGCGAGTCCGCCTCGTTGCCCGTCTCGATAACCACACGCCCCACCAGGCACGAGCCGTGGCACCATGCACTATCGTCCACCCGCAGATGGAACTCCCGCGCACACACGTCCATCTCGTGCGACAGATAGTATCGACGCTGTCGACATCTTGGCTCTCCGGCTGACCAGTGTCGGCGCGGTGGCCAATGGTAGTGGGCACCGCCGTGTTCGTGCTCGTGCTCCCAGTCCCAGTCCCAGTGTATGGGCATGGCTCTAGGGTATTCCCTTGCTACGGTGTGTATATGTGTATGTGTGTGTGTGCTGGTGTGTGTGTTACTTGTGCTGTTTCGTTGCACACGGAGCAAACGCGTTGCTTTTTGGCTTGGGGCGCCAAAAAAACCGTTGTCCCAGCTCGACTCTTACTAACTAACTAACTAACTAACTGACTTGCTGGCTGGCTGGCTAGCTAAACTGGCTAACTAGTCGTTGTTGCCCCGTCTCCTGTCCGGGCTGCCTGCCTCAAGAAATGCGCACCGTTCCGTCTGGGTTAACCTCGACTGTGCCCGTGCCTGGGCCAGGTAGCAACTGCGCCAGCTGCCATTTGCCAAATCATTTCCATGGGCTGCATAAATATCGCAAGCTCCGTGCTACCTCTCCCCTTCCCTGGTACGCATAAATTTAGCGAAGCAACCAAGGTGCACAGTGTGTCAGTTGGATTGAAGTATTACTCGAATGCTGAAAAGTATGCTATTTCCTTTGATTTAGCCCACTGTGCCATTTGGGAATAAGTAGAGCGACCCCAAGTCGAATTGTTTGATCAATATATTGCTGGCACTGCAAGGGTTGCAGCTATTTTTATGCACAAATGGCGCCAGCAAGGCACACAGAGAGAGAGAGAGAGAGAGAGAGAAAGAGGGAGAGAGAGAGAGAGAGAGAGAGGAAGAAGCACGAAAAACAGTTATGCCATAATGCTTCAATAACATTATGAAGCTGCGTTGACGAGCTTATGCAACTAATTGTGGCATTGTCGCCTCCGACAAGCAGACAACAAGACTACAAGTCTCCTCTCTCTCTCTCTGTCTCTTACTTTCTCTCTCTCTCTCTTCGAGTAAATGCGACTAATGAAAAGCGTGACCCCCATTCGGCACGTCGCTCATATGGGAGGGATAAACACAATTGCACTGGGAGCAATAATACAGGGTGCGTTAGTATCAAAATATATGTGAATAATATATTATATTATATATAACAAGTGATACAGTTAAAAAATTCCAAAAAATTAAAATAGTTTCCCAAACTTATTCCCAAAGAGTTCCCAACATTACCCAGAACACCCTGTGTATTATGTATCAACGAAAACATAAAGGATTCGACTTATACCAAATAAAAAAGAAATGGTAACATTGCATTGTGCTGTTGGTTGTCAAGAGATTTTCGCTGCACTCTGCACTTGCCGCTGGTATTTTCGCTCTGCCAGCCAATTTATAAAATAACAAAAAATATATATATATTTTATAAGGCCATATACATGCATACTATATAGTATATATATCGTGCTAGGGGTCCGAGAATGTTCCAACTTGGCTGCAGAAATTGAATTTACTGTTGTTAGCTGCGGAGTTTGACAAATTTGCCGGCAAACAAGCCAAAAGTGACTACAGCTTGACACAGTCAAGTAAGAGACCATTGTCAACCCAAGAGAGAGAGAGGGACAGAGAGAGAGAGAGAGAGGGAGAGAGAGGTGGAATTGTTTTTATAAGATTGCTCACGGAACAGGAAGTTAAATGACGTTGAAGGGTTTGTCCAAAAAGTTAAACGAGAGACAAAAGTTGCGCAAAGAGCAAAAACGGTTCAATTAAGTTCATTACCTGACAAAAAGAGAGCAAAAGGTATAGAATAGAATAGATCAGAAGAAAGAAAAAGTGTAGGGTATACTTTACCAAATTGGCAAACCGGAACAGCAAAGAAAATACCTGTTTCTACTTGTCTAAGTAAACCTGTCAATTCTCACGCCTGCATACAAAACTCTCTATCTTTATCTCAATCCGGCACATGTTTCTGCAGTTATCATAGCACTGCGATAAATATATATATATCTATTAATATATATGTCTCATTGCAGTTCAGATCTTATGAGCGTATCTGCTGCACAAAGTCCTCTTCAGTCTGTCGCGATAAGTGAAACAAAGCACAACAACTTCGTGGTTCGTGGGTTGTGTTAGAGTGAATATACTAAACAGTCAAGTGAATATAGTAAACAGTCAAGTGAATATAGTGAAACGTTAAGCGAATATAGTGCACAGTGAGTGCCAGAATGAGTCTATTCAACTGAATTGATCCCATTCCAAGTGAGGCAGCTCAAGGTTTATTAAGCCATCTAAGCAGCTAAGTGAGTGTAAAGCAAGGAAAGAAACCCTGCCATAAATACCTAGTTACCTTACACAATAATATTTATTGAACGACGTTGGTAACCCTGGTGGTAATTGCTGGATAAACAGTGCCCCATTCCCCCCTCCCCCCACTCCCCATACGGGCTAAGCAGCCAATTAATGTTCGCGCCTTGCCGCCTGCTGTGTTGGATGAGAGGTGACAGGAGAGTCAGACAGGGGTGCAGGGTTGGATTGAAACTATCATAGGGAGGTTTACTATGTTAATCAGAGTTGTGATAGCTGAGACGTGATTGGAAAGCAATTGCATTAATTACCTGACTAAAGCGGAATCTGAATTGGGCAGCTTCAGCGTTAAACAGGTATGCAAAGCAGTCCGTCTCTCTCTCTCTTCCTCTCTCCCTCGCTCTCTCGCTCTCTCTCTCTCTCTCTGGGTCTAACCAAGTGAAATCATGCATTACAAATTCACTTATTTCCGGTTATTTTAGTACGCAAAAGTCAAGTCAGCCAACTAACGAGTTGACCCCTCCGACTCGGACACTGTTCCCTCGCTCTGTCTCTCTCTATGTCTCGCTCTCCCTCTCTGACTCTCACTCATTCCTCTGCTCGGCCACTGGCGATGTTTAGTCGGTTGTGTAATGCGAAGTTAGTAAATGTCCAAATGAATGACTTCACTTCACCCTAGTTAAAATATTTACTTATATTTTGCACCCATGCTGGAACATGTGTTTGTGGCTCTCCTTCTACATACTACAAACCCGTGATTATTCACGCATCAATGCGTGACGAGGAGGGTCCTGAAGCCGTTCAGCACGTGTAGTACTCGGCTGCGATAATCACAAGCTGCTATTAATAGAGGGGTAGAGAGAGAGAGGGAGAGAAAGAAGGAGTGGGCAACCCTCACAGGCTGCTCCAAAATTGATTTTAGCTGAGATGAGGCAGGAAATGCAAATCGTTTTAGCTTGACTGTGATTTTTTACACAATGATGAATGTAAATTTTGCGAAAAATATAATATTATGCCATTTGCAAAACTCTTTATTAGATGTTGCCTTAAAAGAGTAGAGATTTACTGAAATTTAAAACCATTTACATTAATCTACACCCCTTTTGCGTAATATTCAAGACATTTTGCTAGCTAAACTGCACAACTGTTGCCTAAATTCGTGTTTTATTTAAACTCTGTTTCATTTTCAAGAAATTTACTTTATTAAATTCCTTTTGCTTTGTGCGGAAAGCGCGCTACAACTCGCACCATGCTTCGAATCCGTTTGTTATGCCACCACACGCTCCTAAACCCCTCGACATCGCGGCAAGAGGGGCTGAATTGTCAAGGCTATGGGAGCCGTTAGTTGTGGCTAAGGCTAAGCCCCTGGCGGCGTCCCTAGTAGAGCCCTCATGTTGGTAACCCCCCCACCTATTTGGCAGCATCATCAGCCCGAATAGTCAGAGAGCAAACAAGAGAGAGAGAGAGAGTTGGGAATTCGTCTAAGTAACAACCCCTCGTTAGTTACGGCCATATGCTTTTTATGTAATACGCCGCAAAACAGATGAGTCAAGGGCTGCAGAGTAGAGGGAGGAAGAGGAACAGAAGGAAGGAGAAGGCAGAAGAGGAGGGACTGGGAGAGACTGTGTGTGTAGAGTGAGGTTTTGTGAATTCAGTTTTACACTGCGTATGGTTGTATGCACATATGTGTGAGTTCATGTATGTATGTATGTGTATTTGTGTCTGTGTGTGTGTGTGTTAGATTACCCCACAGTTGCGTTCTGGCCCCTTTCTCAAGTTTATGATCAATCATTTGCCTTGGCTGACTGCGGTTAGGCTGGACCTGCAGAAGGTCTTTGCCTCACTCCCACTACCCTACTCTCTCTCCCTGTATCTTGGACTCCCCCTATCATTTGGTGCTCTTTTTTTAGTCTCCCTCACACTCAGGAAGTGCGCGAGAACTTGTGACGCGTCCCTGACAAATCTTTATCTCTGCCCTGACTTATTTATCCTTTTTGGCCGTTTCATTTTTATTCACCCTGGCTTTTTATGTCATGTTTATTGATGTGTAAAAGTCATAAAGTCAAATTGAACACTTGTGCTTGAAGAGAACCCACTCCCTACTCCCCCCCACCCACCACATACTCCTCTTATGTAAGGGAAAAACATGTTTGCAGGCCTCGCTTATGTCACGTTGATGTAACATTTTCAGTTTTTCTTCTTCTTGCTTTTTCATGCTGAATCTTTTCGATTTTATTTGATTTTAATAAAATAAATTTCAAGCTAAGCAGATAAGTGTATATGCGAATACCCTGTAAAATGCCGTAGGTGGAAACTAAACTTTAGGCGGGAAAAAGGATTAGGGCTGCAAGGGATCTATTTGATTAATAGTAATATGTTTCTTATATGTAAGCTGTTTGTGAGCTATAGAGTATTATTTATGCAACTAAATATATGTTAGTTATATTCTCATACACTACAAGGTATATTGCAGTCGCGTTACTCGCTTTAACACTCTTCCATCCCCTTGAATATTTTGAGTATATATACAGCATTTGTTTTATAGTTTTCCAAGTGAGTGACCAGTTAGGCAGCTGTCTCTGCTGACCCCTCCCGCCCCCAGGACCCACTTCACTCATCCCCACTCAAGCAAATCTGATCCAGGTCGGACTCACCTCGTTGCCTTGGTTGCGTTCACAGGGGCGCCGTCTTTGAACCACTGGAAGTGCATGCGTGATGAACCCTGAGCCGTGCAGGATATGATAAATTCGCTGTCCTCGCGCACAGCTGCCTGCGGTTGATTGACGCTCAGGTCCTGTAACGAGAGAAGAGGAGGGAGAGAGAGGAATAGAGAGAGAGAGAGGAAGTGAGTGCGTTGTACACAATATACACTAATTAGATGTCCAGTCGGAGGCGTTTGAGGGTTACGCTCCCTTGACTCCAGTCAGGAGAGGAGAGACGAGCTTTGAGGTTTCCGGCTTGTCGGTTATGTTAATGCAACTTAATTGCAGGCGGCAGCAGCAACAGCACCAGCAGCTAGGGTACGCCTATCTTGCCACACCCCCTGGTCCCCTGATGAGCCCGATTGTTCGTGCTGCTGCTGCTTGCCACAATTAATAAATAATTATTCTCATTGGCAAGTGGCAAGTGGCAAGTGCCGCATTGTTGACATATTTATGTGCATATTTATTAACATTGCACTTGTCCGTCCATTTGCCATTTGTTCTGCCGACACACCTCGATCCCCTCTCCCCTCTCCCAACTCCCCTCTTCCGTCTATCATTATTGGCACACGTGTGCGGCAACAGTAAATAAATTAATGTTTAATTTATGGCGGAAATAAAAGCCGAACGCGAACATCTATTTTACCGGCGTGTAATACACATAATTATTTTCGCTATATTGGCTTCGATTGTTTAATATGAAGCAGACAGAACGACTGCTTGCTACCCTGTACCTAACTTGCAATAGGTTCGCTCACCGACAGACGGGACAGGAAATAAAGGAATGTGGGCCAAATGGAGCAGACCTTCATTGATATGGTTTTTACTGGACTTCTCCCTCTGCTTTTGATGGCATACCCATTTAAGTGAAGGCATTTAATTGCGGGGTATAAAAACAAGTCAAAATTCCGAGTGCCGAAATCAATGATGATAAAGTGTTTCGATTGATTGTCTCACTTCAAATGTTTCGCACATTGTAAATATATAAAAGATGCTGCTGCATTTTTGAAATTCCAAATTAATTGTTTGCCATTAGAAACTATAAATTTGGTTGAATTAAAGCTGGCTAATTTAAAGAACTGATAGATATATGGCTTATCAATTTGAAGATGCTGCAGAATTATTTCCTGTTCGGACAACAGTGCGTATGGGTGATATATGTAAGTCTCTTTACTTACCAGCATATTTAACGGTGGATTCTCGTCAAAGTGATGATAATTCGAGACCAGAGTGAAGTTACCAATCCGCCCTCGCTCCACCATGCGCGTTATGACCTCACGAATGCGCTGCGAGTCTCCCTTGATGCCAAAGAAATGGAATGTGATGTCCAGGCGATCGGTGGTATTTGAGATCAGTTCAAGATCGCTTATCTTAGTGATATTAAAGTTACGCAAGACGCGTGTAAGCTGCAAGCGAAAAAACCAAAGAGAAATCGTATAAAAAAATCTATAAATTGATATATATTCCAAAAATAGAACGCTAAGCACTCGGGCAGCCTATTAGGGCAATCGAAGGTAGTTCGATTTGTGAGCACATCACATTGATTTTTATTACCCAACCAAACGAACGGGATCCGACCCAACCCCATATCAGAGTGAGCAGAGACAACCCCAGTTTGGCATGCGAAATAAATGATAATTTATTCCCGTGAATAGCCCCATCGAGCATTGGGCACGCATAAAAGTATAAAGCATACAATGTCACTGCGAAAGGTAAAAAGTTGCTATCATCGAATGCACAAACTATGTGGCTAGTGGGATACCCTAAGCGGAATAGAGAATACCCTACACTGATGTGGGTTAACTTGTAGGCGAAGTGGAGTAGAATTGAAAGTCTCTAAAGAAAGTCTTAAGCACTCTGAACTATTTTTCATTTTATTTAATATTTATTCTACATTTTACTCAGTCTTTTTTTTTTTTGAAATGTATCCACATCTCGGTTAGCTTAGCTCGGCAACATTTCAATCTTCTTTCTTGCTCTCTCTCTCTGTTTGCTTAGCACAGGATATGCACACTCCATGGTATAAAAGATATGAAATGTGTAGAGTGTCCCCGACACTGGGGAGCACTTAAAGTGTTCGTTGGTTCACTTTTCACTGCCTTCTTCTTCTTCTTCTTCTCCTTCTTCTTCTCCATCTTCGTCTTATCTGACCAACTTAAAGACCAAAGTTTTTTCTTTGCCCACTGAAATTGGCTACGAAATGCAATTTTGCCTTTGCCTAGCTAAACTTTTCGACATATTCTATAGAGTCGCCTTTTTCTCTCTCTCTCTCTGTCTCGAGCTGCAATGCCGCGTCGTATAGTGGGGAAGGGAGAGGAACTGGGCTTATCCTTATTTAAATGATTATGCATTATGTTAAAGTTCTTTGGCCAAGCTACCGTGTTGGTGGTCCCCGTCCGCCTGTCCTCATTTTGAGGGTCGTTCGTTGGTCTAAAGTTTTTTTTTTTTTCTATCCCTCCGTCCCCCCTGACTTATGCAGCTTATATGGAAGGGCAGCCGAAACAAGTCTCTACTTAAATATTAATATTATTGAGCTATTTCTTTCGCATGGCGCAGGCTTTCAGAGTCAACGACTTTTTCGACTGCGACAGGCTGGCTATAAAGAGAGATGGAATTTCCCGAGAATACTCACAAGTTGCCTTTAAGCTGGCAACTGTCATTAGGAATACCGTTAACAGGGCAACTTTTTGGCCAATATGGCAACGCTTCATTTGGCACCAGAGCAGCATAAAGCGGACCGAGAGACAGACAGAAGCATAGACAGACTCAAAGCAAACTGAAATGCAATTTGAGGCATTTTCTTTCTCTCTCTCTCTCTCTGAAAGAGAAAGAGGGAGAAGGAAAAGAAAAAATGAAAACTAAAAACTACTATAGAATGAGGAAAAATGCTGTTGTTCCGAAATGGGCAACAAAGGCGAACACAAAAGCTACAAGTTAAACTATTTTTAGTCGAAAAGACTAAACATTGCAAACTTCTGCACGAAAAACTCCGGAATAAGTGCATTTATTGTCAGGCAGTGGAAGAGGGAAAAAGGTTAAGTCTGTCTAGGCAGATTTCCTTTAACATTAAAGACGACTTCGGTAGAAGAAATTTTATATTGTTAATTGGTCTTGTTTTTTTTTACTTATTTGTATTATTTATTTTAAACAGCATTTAATAAAGGGAGGAAAGCCAGGAACAGAGGGACAGAGTAAGCCAAACTTTAAGATCTCGTTTATATGCATGTACAGAATTGTGGCGAAAACTTTACCTTGTATAAGTTTCCAAAACTTTAAAACTTTTGTGTGAAATAAACGACTTAAATTCACACTACCTTCAATACCCTCACTCTCTCTCACACACACACACACACACACTACACTTACACACACGCGCCAACTTGCACACAGTCCCGGCCAATTAGCGCTTTTAATTAACACAACATTAAAGCATTGGAAAATGTGGCAGCTGCCAAAAAAATACAAGAAACCTGTAGTGCATAAGCCAAGGCTGACTATTAGATACCCTAGACTGCAGCTAAAAATTGGTCCAGTAGATTATCAAGTTAAATAAAATAATTAATAGGGGTTCTTTATATAGTCAAAGATAATAATTTAAAAGTAATTTATCAAATCACAATCTATGCAGACTCATATACTGTAAAGATATTTAACATTACAGTCGCTGTTACGAATTGTTCTGTTACTGCAGACTGTAAAGTGTTTTAACATTGCTGCAGCTGTTAAGCTTAGCTCTCGCTGTTATCTGACCAAACTGTTAAGTTATTCAGAACGATGGCTCGTTATCTTTCATGCATTGCTTATACCCTAGCCATACCACATTTTTACAGGGTATACAGAACACTCTGTAAGAAGTAGCAAAGCGTAAAATCAAAGCTGACAACACAAGTGAAATTGCCTTGGCTGGGCTGGTGCCCTTCATCCGTCTACACTCGACCCAGCGGAGTGAACTGCAGGAAAAACAGAGGCGTGGCAAGTAGGGGGACAGGCGTGGGGTGGATGGTTGAAACTAGAAACTATAAAAGACGTGGCGGCAATCAGCCTCTTATTGGTAGTTATTACAATATTTTTGTTCACGCCTTCGCGACGTGCCCGCCTGCCGCGAGGCACTTGAATTGCCCTCTTTCTCTTCCTCTCTCTTCCCACTCTTTCTGTTCCTCTTTCTTGGCTTTTCGGCTTATATATACTGCTGTTATACTAAGTATATGAGCTTTTTTCTCGTCTGCTCTATGAACTTTGTAATTATATGGCACAAGTGCAAAAGTAATGCAATTTTGTTGCTCTAATTAGTGAGAGTAAGAGAGCCGCAGAGGCACGAAGAAGGTAGAGAAGAAGACAAAGACGGAGATGGGGAATGGAAACTGGAAGTGTAATGGGAGCTTGGTGCATGGAAAAAATTAGCGCTTGGTTTTCCCAACGTCGTCGTCGTCGCGCACAAATATCAACAATGCAAGGGAGAGCGAGAGAGAGCGAGAGAGAGAGAGAGAGAAGAAAAATATGCAAAACTCAAGTGTAAAGCAAAGCCTGCTATAGTTCCGGGTCCACGATTCCCGCTTTGCCATTACCCAATTTTTTCAGTTTTTTTCAGCTTCCCAGTTTGCCTCCGTTTTGCCTTTCACAAGCGGCCCTCAATGTCGCCGACGTGGCCAAAACTTCACTCAACTTATGCAAATATCTGGTGACGGAATTAATCAAAAAAGTGCACCACAATAAGAGAAAAAACTAAGTCGACACTGAGATGGGTGGGTCGACTAGAAGATGCTCTGCAAGCCAGAGATATTTTATTTATTTAATTGATTTAATTTATTGCCATGAGAAGGAGCTATATATATTTTAATCTCACACAACTAGGATGGGACAGGAAATTAATTAAATTAATTAATTTAGAAATATTCTCTTTCGCCTTTTATACTTAAATACCCTCTTAGTTTTAATTAACAAAGAGTATAGGGTATGGCGTAAAGAAAGAATCCAACAGCTACATAAACAACGAAGGCAGCGTGAAAGAAAACAAATATTTTTGGTTAATAAAACAGAATTTTCTGTTGCTGTTGCCACTGTGCATATTCGCCTTTTGTTGTTTTGTTTCTTGTTTGTATTTTGCGTTTTCTTTTTAATAAATATCCCGCAAAGTGCAAAACTTGGACGAGTGGCGAGAGGGAGAGCGAGAAAAAAAGTGCAACAGTCAATGCGCTGAAAAGTAGCGTGAAAAGTTTGCAGAAGGAGTTTGCAGGAGGTGCCAACGAGCTCGAACAGAAAGAGGCTGTTCCTGTTCCTTGTCCTGTTGCTGGACTCGTGGTAGTTGCAGGCAAGAAGGCTTCCAGGTTGTAACTAAAAGTGTGGCAAATCAAATAAGCAGATTGTTTGCACAAAACTTTGCACAGCATGACGGCCAAGTTTGGCAAATAGCCGCAATGAGGCTCTCAAATTAAATTGACGATCGCCAGTGCGAACTAAATTGGCACTCAAACTATTCAAGTATTCAAAATGCTGAATAGTCGAGTTTGGGCTCTTTAAATGTAAACAATAACAGCGAGAGAAAAGAGTCTGGCAAGAAATGTTAAGATTTACAGAGTTCTGTTTAAGTTAAGGTTACCCCACTGTAAAATTATTTTCTAGTGCTGTTATGTATGCAGTATTCTGTTAAAATGGAGTCAGATTAACATATGCCATCCATATAAGTCCGAATATTAAAATATTAATATGTTTTTAGCCTCAATTAAATCTGTAAAACTTATACAGTTGGCGATCATGCCAAAGCAATATATAATTAGCACATAGCCGACTCTGTTAATCAGCTATGGCTTCCTGCTTGGACCACACACTCTCACACACACATTCTTTTATACTCAAACTCTCTCTGTAGCTATCTCTTTCGCACACACAAGAACGTTAACTTGCTTAACCGCAGACTGATGCGCTTTTCTACTTCTCCTCCTCCAGCCCTTTCCCTTTCCCCCACTTCCCCCACTTCCTCCACGTCCGACGTATCATCCGTTTATCTCAACTCTGCGCTAATGGCATTTTAATTTCAACATGCGAGAGAACGCGGAAAATCTTGAAGGCTTCGCTTTCCGTATGCTGCCGGCAGAGAGCTCTGCTTTCTTTTTTGCAGCGATAAGGGAAATTACCAATGAAAATATGCCAAGTTAAATAATTAAGAAAAGAGAGTGGAGAGTGGAGAGACGAGAGCGAAGCAGCAACGAGAAGGAAGTGTAAGGAAAGTGAAGTGAATATAAAATGCATTTTTAAATACAAACAGCGGCTATTTTAATTAAGAGATTTCCCATTTTCCCACAGTATTTGCCAAGCGGAATGCAGGAAAGAATTACTTCAGCAGAGTTTTTTGGCCTTGGCCAAAATTTGTTGGCAAATATCACATGGCATTTGCTGTCGACTCTTGTGATCTGCTCGAAAGTAATATAAGATTTATTAAATATAACTTTATATTTGTTTTGGCGAACAATCTCATAATGCCAAAGGTTAAAATTAGAAAGACAAGACTGTGTGGAGGATCCTAATTGCATTCTAACAAGAAATACAATCTTGAAAATACTCTGCAGCAAGTTCACTATTTTTTTTTTGAATTTTTAATAATTTTTTCTCTTTTATATCTAATCTCTTAAAGAGCCCTTGCTTGGGAGTACATTTTTGAAAACGTGTTGACAACTTTTCGGCCCCAGAAACTTGACAAGTTTCCTGTCTAGTCGACTTCCAGGCGCCTTATCGATGCGGCCCAACTAAAAACAGTTTTGTGTTCATTTACCTCGCACTCGTTTTCGTTCTCGTTCTCTTTCACCTGCCTGTCCCTTCCACCCCAGCGCCACCACTTGAGTAATTTGTATACTAAAATGGCCACTTTTCTGCCTTTTGCCATTCACAGCATTCCGAAAGGGGTAACCTGTGGGGAGTAACGGTAACGGTAACGGTATCTCGACTACAAAATGCCCGGAGTTGTCTTCCTAATCGTCGTGCCCACGGCGAACTTTGAGCGTGAGTTGATCTACGGTAAGTAGAGGCGGGAAAGCAGACAGGTAGAAGGTAGGGGAAGGGGTGTGGGTCGAAGAATTTGAAAATAGGCGCCGCATGCTAATTAAATAGAAAGTTACAAATTGCGCTAGTCCCCTCCCTCTCTCTCCCTCTCTCTCCCTCTCTCTCTCTCTCTCTCTCTCTACCCCTTTCATGTTGCTACATGTTGCAGCAGCATGTTGTGGCGGACTGCGCGTAATTATGTTGTTTAGTGGCGTTATTAATTATTTTATGACATCGTAAAAGTGTAAAACTGTTCGCCGCGCCTAAAAGCATGCCACGAATATGTTGCCCACAACGCACACACACACACAGACACTCACGCGGTACAGTCTTGCCTGCTCGTTTAAAGAGCGCGCTGTCTAAAAATTGAATATTAAATTTTAATTAGCCTGAGAGTTGGCAGTTAGAAGGAGAGAGACAGAGTGAAAGAGAGAGAGAGAGAGAGAGACTGAGTTGGGTTAAGTGTTTGCATGTGGGAGGTAAAACGAGATGGGGCAGTGTGTGCGTGGGATAGAGTAAGCTGTGGCATGTTTATTTACTTGCAGGCTGACAGCATGTGTAAACATGAGGGGGGAAAGGAGAAGGAGCTGAGACAGTGGCAGAGAGAGAGAGAGAGAGAGAGAGGGAAGAGTGAGCGAAACTTAATCAAATTTGTTGCTCCTGCCTAAGCCCATCAAGTTAATTTGTATTTATTCTGTCCTGCCCCTGCCTCTGCCCCTGCCCCTACCCCGAGTTCAATTTGTTCCGTTGCAAGCTGCAAGTTTCGAGAATCTTTTAAAAATAAACATATATTTTCGGAAGAACAAACATGTGTATTCCGGGAAGAGAACTTTAAAAATGTGCTAAATATTAAATGAAAGAAAGGCAAAGGAAATTAATACCCAAGCTTGGCATTAGTTTATGCAATTAAGCAGCGATTAATTAAGGCAAACTGTCGTGTAATTAAAAATGAATTTGCAGCATTTATTTCGCAAAAACTAGGGAAAAAATCTGGCAATTAATTTATCATAATCAAACAAGCAAAAATGCCAACAATAAATACTTATCGAATACCAAAATAATAATTTATTAGAACGGCAAAAATGTGTCGCCTTATCGAGCGTGTATGTGCATGTGTATGTGTGTGTGTGTGTCGCTGTTATTAATCAAATATTTATTTAAATACGTAGAAACACGTGGAGCAAAAAAGTGAAACAAGAGCAAAGGAAAGCAAAGCAAAGCAGAAGCCATCGATGAGCATCATCATTAATTTTGTTTGTCGCCATGGTAGCCCCCAAAAGCTGATAATGATAATGGCGCAGGAGTGGGTGCTAGATGGGGGGGGAGGGGGTAGCAGCTGCTGAGGGCGTGAACAAAGTCAAAGTAAAATAAATGACTTTTTTTTTGAGTCAATGGGAGGGCAATAAACAGGCTACAGGGAGAGAGAGTGAGAGACAGGAGACAGACTAAGGTTAGGGGCATAACTTGGGCAAGAAAAAACTTAACATGCAGATACTTGTGTCAAGTCATTGAACAGACCCGGCCGAGGTGCCACACATAAATCACGGGGCTCAATGCGAAAGCGTCTCTCTTCTCCCAAAATTGGCGCAGTCTTTCTCAAGTGGTCGAGAGAGAGGGGAGAGCGATCTGAACTTGTGGCAAAGTAACTATGTGAGACACAGACTCGTCTCATAGGCGAGTTGCCTCTAAGCACATTTAAGCTTTATTTTGGCATTTGTCAATGTGCGGGGATTTCTATGTCTCAATTCCCTTCTCCTCTCTGAGTGTGTGTGTGTGTGTGTGTTGGCATAATAAATTGTGATCCTTTGTCTGGTTTTCGTGTAGGCTTTGATTTGATTTTTGCCTGCCAATTTATTTATTTAGCACAAGTGGAGCTTGTCTCTGCAAAGCTTTGTTAATTACACTCGAAAAAATCGAATAGAATTCCCTTAAAGCTCAACTGGTTAAAAAAAAGCCCAGTGTGTGCCTACATAAGCCATCAATTTAATTAAGGCAATTCGCATCTGGATGCGCTTAGTGGTCACAGGGCGACAAAATGGCGAATTGCAGTCAAATATTTGCAAAATACTTGCGGAGAGTGGAGCGAGTTTTCGCGCTAATTACTAAATAAATCTACTAAATAACGGCATTAAATAAATAGCGAAAAATTAAATTGGTTATTTAGGCAAGTAATTATACTAAAATACCATTTGAATATCTAACCATGTGGATTAAAGCTGCTGCACACAGATAAAATGCAATTGCAATAGAAATGCATTTTATTTATTTGTTGTTTACTCTTGGTTAAGCCAGTTTGTAGCGCTTTAAGGCACATATTAAATACTTTTATGTCATGTGGTAATCCTCAAGGAGATTTAGTTTAGTTTTTACAAATTCATAGAATACTTTCAAGGAGCGTGTTTATGGGCCGAAGAAGTGTAAAGAATATTTAAATCATTTAATGTTTACGACAGTTTTATCTTGCAATAATTTTTTATATTTTTAGAGATTATTTCTAGCCTATTCGATAAGACAGTATAGCTAGAGAGATATGAAGAGAAATTAGTTATGCTTTGTCAAGCATACAAATTGTAGCATACTTTTAAGCTGAATGCTTTGAAATCAACCGAATGCATACGCATAGTTGTTGTTTAGTTCAACAAATCATAGCATACTTTCAGGCTGCATACTGAAAATTCTTTTGAAGTTTCTTCAATTTATGCACACATTTGTGATTTTATTTACGGAGAAACATTTACTCTTTGAGGACATTCAGATCTAGTTTTGCATTCTGAAATGATTGAAGGTCATTCTTTTTATAATCCACATGTTTTTAGAGCACACAATACCCATATGAGGCTTATTTTGAACTTTAAAATATCCTTAGTATATTCCTAGAAAAATGAATTTTAAAATTGTATAGTAGCATAAAATTTGTAAGTGCCTTCAAGCTGTACTGAAACTGGCTGTGCCATATTATTAAACTAATCAGCTAATTAATTAATTATGAAACTAAGCTGCATTAAAGAGAATGACTTCATTATCCGCAAAGAGATGGCTTTTCAAGAGAACTGTCACACAATTAGATATATACTATATAATATATTTGGTTAATCTCAGCACTCGCGTAAGTCCTTCCTTTCGTCGCGTACATCACCTTTTCATTTACTTGTAGGCACTTCAAATAATGCGGTTGCCAGCGAGTCTGGCGGAGGAGTTGGCCCTGGGCAGGCACAGGGACATCTTGGTCATCCCGTGGCTGGCAATAATAATCTGAACATCAATCTTCCGGAAAATAACAACGCAATACTACGACTCGAAGTTGAATTACGTGACAAGAATGTGCCCAAGTATCGACGCGGTATGGGCGGACCGGGACGAGGTGCGGTTGCGGGGCGTGGCATCGCAGCGGGAGCTGCCAAGCGGGTTGCCGGAGTAGCAGGTGTAGCAGGTGGTGGTGGAGGAGCCGGCGCTGCTGCTAGAGGTGCTCTTTCAGGAGCTGGTGCCGGAACGAGGGCTGTTCCACTGACGGACGGACGCAATTTAGTGGTGCCCCTTGAAAAGGTGAGTTCGCATGTGGGGGGAGGGGAGAAGGAGTGACCACTTAAAGGCGACTTTGTGACGTGGACAAGGGTGCTCTCGACATGTGCTGGTATGCACTTAACCAGGCGAAACGTGACCAGAACCGAGTACAAAGCAAAACCAGAGACAGGGACGCTTTAGGGGCGTAACCCGAGAGGCTGCCCAAGACTGTAAAATGGTCAACCAAATTGTGGTCAAGCTGATTTTGATGAATGACGGTCGCAGTTGACAAGCAAGCGGAGCAGATAATGGCACAGCGAAATCTCTCCTCAGACCAGATTGATGACTGCATGCTAAGCCATGGATTGAAGCCCTAACCCGGACTATTGTAGCCAGCCCACAGAGTCCCCGAGGCAATCGAATTAGATGCATTATCAAGGTCCCCTATGCACTCACTCTTTACTCTTTCTACTCTGCTTCTTTCGATGCCATTGTCCAGGTACTTGAGGAGTTACTTGTCAAGCTTGAAATCGAGCACGTTACTTGGACAACAAGCAAGAAGGGATACTTCCATCACGTCGTCTTCCCGCTGCAGGCCGGCGCCCCCTGCGAAACGACGCTGCACTGCCTCACCGAGCTGGGCATTGGCACTAAATTGAATTCCAGTGTCAGGTAAGTTGAGACATTGAAAGGCGCCGCCAAACGTCAAACGGCTAACGGGAAACGTGCCGGGCAAGCCGAGCCGAGCCAAGCCAAGTCACGCTGGGCAAGGACGTGGGGCTGGATGCAACAGCTGCTGGCAGTTCCGGGCGAGTTGCGACTCCTTTTTAATAAAAAATGCAACTGGCGGACGAAGCTAAACCAGGGAATGAAGCTGGGTGCAAGGGAAATGGGTTGAGGAACGTGGTAACGCGGCTGCATCAGCTTCATATTTTGATTGCCTCGCGCAGCCAAAGCTGTTGCCAAGGGATGCAGCATAGACCAAGGGGGGGATCATCATATCGATTTGGCTTGCAACAGCTGGAGAAGATTTGAAAATTGAATGCTTTTGTCAAGTGTAAGTGAAACTGACGGCGATGAAGTGGCTGAAAAGCCGGCTAGAAAACCAGGCGATTCGCGAGAGTAGAGCAGCTTGGGGATTGGATAGCCTCAGTGTAGAATAATGAGCTCCGTTAGAATAATGCGCTGGAAATTCGAAGAGTACGGAAATCAGAAGAAATTAATTGACGAAAAGTTGCCAGAAAATGCTGGGAAATTATGAGGCTTATTTATGACTGTAGTGAAATTAATAAAATATAGTAGACTGTAGGGAGAGGAAGAAAGAGGTTTAAACAAATAGCTAAAGAAAAGACGAAGCAGAAGACCTACGTTGATGACAGAATAAAGGATAAGTATTTGAAGGTTTATAGGTCACGTGTTAAGGGCACACTCTTTGTTCTAGGTACAAAGTTAACTATCCATACTATAAACATATTCTCCAAACTTCAATTTAATCGCACCATAAACAAACAGTCTGCCTGCCTTAAGTTTAAGCAAATTACTATACTTGAGAGCAAAGAAGTGCAGGTTCTTAAATCACAATACAATCCTGCTGGGCAGACAAGCTCCACTTCAGTCCAAACATCTCTTGATAGTCATAAAAAGAGAAGTAAACTGATTTAGTTGCTACAGTCCAGTGCGATGCTTGAGCTGGTTGTATTATGTAAAGTCGCTTATGCTGCTGAGAAATCTGAGTAAACTTGAAAGCAATCGCGCTCTTTGGAAAAACGGATGAATACGTTTTAAGTGGCAAAGGGAATTTCCAGCTGAAGAACTTAGTGCAGAGGGAAATTAAGAAGCTTTAAAGGAGAAACAATGCAGCGTGTGCTAAGTAGCCCTACAGAATAAATGAAAGATGAACTGGCTGGTGGGGAGGAGTGTGTGGAAGGAAGCGGGATAAGTAGGCAGGAGCCAGAAGGAGACAGACAGCTGGCAAGGGAGCGCGAGTCGAGCAGGTGCGATAATCGTTTAATGGCATTAAGCTGATGCATTAAAGTGCATTCCTGGAACGGGAGGGAGTAATGCAACCGAGGGATAGCTGCTTGCCCGGCACGGCATCAATGTGAAGAGAGCGATAATTAAGCTGTTTCATTAAACGTTACAACGACTGCTATTTTCATCTATCGGACAACAGCTGCAGCAACAGCAGCAGGGGCGTAGTCAGGAGGCAGGAGGGTAGCCGAAAGCTGAAAACTGTTGCCAAGAAAAGCTGCAGCTGGACAGGTCATGCAAGTCAACTAGGCAGAGCTCTGCATGACTTGGCGACCAACAATACCGCACACACACACACATTTCCATATTCAAATGCAGTCTATACCTGTCTCTTTTTAACTCTATCTCTCTCTCTCTCTTCCTCCTATGTAACTTTCATAGCGTTTTGCCCTGCAGCGTCAGCTACGATGCCATCTCGGATGCTGCCAACATGCGAGACGATTACAGGTACGTAGCCCCATTCACAGTCACATTTCCAGCTCCGCCTGATCCCCTCGAGCAGTAGAGCTCTGTAGTCTGCCTGGGTTTCCAGTGAAAATAATCCCATTGTCAGAACTTGGCACGTGTTTATAGTTTTAATTCGAGCACCTTTGTCAGCGTCAGCCACAGAAAGATAGCAAGATATGCTTTGCCCTTTGACCTGACTTGCCTTTCTTTGTCAGAAACTAATTTGTGCCCCTTTTTTGTAGACAAGAAGCAGGAGGAGTAGGCAGGGGGAGGGCGAAGGGATGTTGGTTTAGCTATAAAGCGTAGGCATGCAGTTCTCAGTAGGTGTCAGTCATTTCATTAGCCCTCACTCGCAGTCGCTACCTTTCCCCTTCCTATCTCAATTTCAGTTTGAGTCTTATCCTGAGGATGGGAATTACGTATTGTTTGTCTTTTCTGTCCCGTGGCAACTTCACAAGTGCGTCTTGCTCGCTCTTTTCACACTTTTATTGTGTGGGAGGAGGTTCAGAGGGCTCAGAGTGAAGACAGAGTGATTACCCACTGTCGATAGAGAAGGAAACGTGGCACGGTAACTCAAAAAGTTGACTAGATAAACATGTATCATTCTCTGGAAGCATTTGCTAGTTATACCTCTTTTAAGATGATATCGGTTTTAAATTGAAATTTTAAGTTGTACAGGCAATGAAAGGGAAACTTGTTTGTTCATTAGAACATAGAGTATCTAAAGATTTTATCTATAATATCTCATACAAGTTTTAAAGTCTATATATTTTTCTCTTTAAAACTCTATTTATATAAGAGACTTAATGAGTTAAAGAAACATTTCAGGTTTTCAAGTATATGTGCAGGAAGTTCAGCCTTTAAACCTTTAACTATGCACCTATGTATTATATACTTTATAAAGTATGCCTACATGACACGCCACATCACGCTGCCATCTCGAAATGGCAACACACTCGACAAGCTCTGCGGGACTTGGCCTACGCCCAAGTAAACTGTGGCTTTGCCAGGAGCATCGCATATTGTTCTAGATATTGTCTCTCATTCGTTCCACTCTCTCTCTCTTTCTTACTTTCCCTCTCTCTATCTTCCTCTGCCTGCCTGTCGCTTTGCTCTTTGTCAGACGCTGTAAAA
This sequence comes from Zaprionus kolodkinae, assembly GCA_018901885.1. Lineage (NCBI taxonomy): Eukaryota > Metazoa > Arthropoda > Insecta > Diptera > Drosophilidae > Zaprionus > Zaprionus kolodkinae. The sequence goes on from JAEIFM010000508.1 coordinate 5,439,924, forward strand.
AGTGAAAATGGTGAAATTTACATGTGAAAGCTCTTGCGATTTAGTTGGATTAGCCCCATCAAAGGGTTAAATGCATTCGCCGAGTGCACACATAATTTATGACTTCTCTCTCTCTTCGTATCACAGGGTGTTTCACAGGGTGCAGAGAGCGGGATGAATTTAGATACAGCTATGTATATCTGTCGCCCCTGGCCGTAATTGCCATTGTTGTGCGGCAAATTTGAGGTTTGAGGTCGAGGTTCAGCTCAGATTTATTACGTATACGTTAAGAGAAAAATAGTTTTTCCCTTTGGAATTTGAAAGAAATGTGATCTGCATAAATTGAAGCACGCATGGGAGAGGGTAGAGGAAAGTTTAAGCTAGGAATTTACCATAGTACCTGTCTTCTGATGATCGGGAATAAATAAATTAAGAACAATGCAGCAATTACGAGTGGGGAAATAACCAGATGAAAATTGCTTTCATTTATTTATTCTTTCTGCAGCGACGATGCCGAGGAAGCTTCCAGGTGGAACAATTTTGTGGAATCGATTAAATCCAAACTGACCGTCAAGCAGGTGGTGGACGGAGTTCGCGCCGGGGGCTCCTTGTCTTTCGACTATCTGCTGCTAATTGTGACCGCCGAGTGAGTACTGCGAGTACAGCATAGCACAGAGTGGACTGTATAGTCACATTCCTCCTCCCCTCCCTCCTTGCAGCTCCCTGGCAGCACTGGGACTGGTGGAGAATAATGCACCGAATATTGTTGCGGCCATGTTGGTTTCTCCGCTTATGGGGCCCGTTATGTCGATTACATTTGGCGCAATTATCTCGGACAGACAGCTAATGGTAAGTGCAGCAGCAGCACCAGCACCAGCAGCAGCTGTTGCGGTCTGCAGCGGAAAATCCATTTCGATTTTCACTCGGGCAGCCATAAAAAAAAAAAAAAAAACTAGAGGCAACTCAGAGCAGTCTCTCCGGCTATGCCCGATTGATTTATGTATGTGAAACTGACAGATGAAAATAATAAAAGCCATGCGCTGAAAACTGTTTTGCCTATAAGGGTAGTCTGCCCCTCCTCCTAACACTTCGCCTCGCCCCCTTCCGCTCTCAGCCATCTGCTGTGCCCAACAAAGCGAGAGACAGTCGCCATTTTTATGCGAATTTGTTGCATGTTCTCAACACTTTTGTGGTAACTGCTGCAGCTGTTTTCGTTGTTGTTGCTGTTGTTGTTTATTGACAGTTTGAGTGTGTGTGCACAATATGAAGGGTTCTTCAAATGTTCATAGAAAATTTTGTTGTGGTGAAAGCTAGCTAACTAAGCTGAAGTTTGGTTCGTTGAATTCGGCTGCTTTTAAGTGATTTTTTTCCACAGTATTTGTCAGTATTTAAAATATATTTGTAGGTTTTAAAAGAGAGAGAAAGAGTTATATACATATATAAGTAGAGTACATTTCCAAAGAATTCTAAATATAGTTTAAATCTGAAAGTTTGAAAGTTCAACCAGAGTGGCTGACCTGACTAACCCAAATTCAGTTAGAAATACTTGGAGATTAGTTTGGATCTTCCGTAACCAGAGCTGTAGCAGTTGATAATTGAGTTCAAATGCCCCGCCCACTTGTCACGGGCTGGTCTATAAATATAAATATAAATATAAATATAACTCGAGTCGACAAGCACGACTTAAGCTACTTAAATTAAAATAAAGAAGCACTCAAGGAATTATCCCGACTCGACGCCAAATATAATTTCTACCGCACTGAGATGGTTTCAATTGCGGTTGGATCAGACCTGGTGGTCTGTTCCATCTCCACATCCTGTTTCCTGTTTGGAAAAGCCGCCATAAATGTCAACGGCAGCGGGGTTGGCCAGGAGAACAGTCAAATTCTATGGCTGAGATAAGAATTCGGTTTCGTCTGTTGAGGAACTTGAAAAGAAGCGCGTTGAGCTTCATAAATTTTACAGGTGTGCTTTATGATAAACACACACACACAGAGAGAGAGAGATTGTAGCACACTCAGCTCACAGGTGGAACATGAATGAAGATAAATAGACACTGGGACTGACGAAAAGTGAAAAAGGGAAGAAAAAGAAATCAAAAATGTAAGGCAAGCATTTTGCTTCTAATGAGGATGAGTTTCGGTTTGCTTTGCCACCACCTCTGGGCGGGAACGAGGCAGCGGCAGCGGCGTCTGCTGACACAATTTCATAAACTGTGCACACACATGCAGACACACACGTATATACACACGCATATACACACGCACACACACACTCTCAGGGAGTCACGTGTAGTACGTCTTGTCGGGTATTTGACATCTGCGGCGCGTACTTCAATTAAATTTTAATTGAAATGAATATATTCCATGTCGTTTCATGTACTTGTTCTCCCCTGAAGTAGCCCTAGTCACGGGCCGCAATCTATGCCAAGCAGTAGGGTGCTTCTATGTGAATTAAATATTATTATGAAAATAAAAATAAAATTATTTGAATGCATTCTATAAGTTTGTTGCTCAAGCTTAAATTATTTAAATATGTTGAAAGATATTTTTCTATTAATGCAAAAGATTGGTATTTAAGAAATCCATTATTAAATTTGTTTGTAATCACTGCGCACATTTTGTGTGTCGTTTTGTCATACGATGGCAATTTTTCAACACTATAAAACTGTGCGCCATTTCAATATCAATATAATTGCAGCCCTAAAAACAATATGTTTGATATAAAAATTAAGAGCTACATAAAAAAGAAAAAAAAAAGACGCAGAAATCAAAAAGAATGATTAAATAAACAGTACGCCGATAGCATCAACGCATAGATACTTCAAGAATTGTTTAATTTGTGTAGAAGTTAAAAAAAAAAAATACAACTGATTTCTTTAATTATATTATACAAAGCAAAATATTTGCAAACGAAAAGTAATTTAGTATGAACTAACTATACATTTATTTCGATTCTGAACAGATATATATGTAGTATATTAGATATACTCTTTCTAGCATTTTATTGCCTACAGGGTATTAAAATAGATACTAATAAAAAATTTGAAATAAACATAAAATTGCAAAGCAAAAACTAAATGTTTTGGCCATGGATAGAGAGTAGTACTATATGGTAAATGTTTATGGCAGCATCTGTCCGAGGTCGTTAAATATTATTGAAATGAGCATTTTTTTTTTTTTTTTTTTTTTTTTTTTTTGAGCAGTTCAAATGCAAATATTGCGTATACGCACGAGTGTCATAAACTATTTGCACGCCATTTAACGCTGATGCATCTGAACATTACTCATACGCCCGATAAGCCAGAAACTGATTCTCTTTTACATGTTGCCGGGGGAAATTGCAGGAGAAACAAAAACGAAAAGTGAAACTCATCTTCTCACTTAACTTTAATGTCACTTGCCAAATTGTTGCGGCGTTGACTCTTTAAACTGCATTTACCACTGCACTTAGCCACTTTAAACAGTTGTCAGCCAGTTTGGCTGCTTTCGGGCATTAAGACTTGGGCGTCTTGGGCGACTTGGTCTGCAACAACATCATCTGGCTGACATTACAGCAGTTTTTTTTTTTCTTTGTCTGCAGCTGCCAAAAGCAGTTTGCGCTGTGTGCCTGCAAATTTGGGTTAACATGTCACGCACCCACTCACTCTTAGCTTCTTCTTCGCTCTCTCTCTCTCTCTCTCGCTCTCCGCCATCATTTGTCCCTCGTTTGTCGCCTGCTGCGCTGCAAAGTATGCTACATTATCGCTCAAAGTGTCGCTGACGCTGGCGTCAGCTGGTATTCTGCATTCTCTCCCTCTCTTTCCCTCTGAATCCTTAACGCCTTCTCTTTCCACTTACGCCTTACACTGTCCTAGTCTCTGCCCAGCAGATGCAAATACTTTATGCATATTTTTTAATCAGCTTTGAATTGAGACCAGCTCTTAGACAATTTTTAAAATCCCAAGCATATATGACGTTAATACCAACTGAATTAAAATTTAATCTGCAAATAGGAAATTGAATTTCCTATACATGGTACATATAGATTTGTTGTCTTCAAGCTCTTTAAATATATGATAATAATACAGTGCAAACTTAAACTGGAATAAACGAGACTGCATTCCGCATGATTTCAACTGTGCAAATATTAAAATTCCAAATTTCAAAAGCTCAACAAGTTGTTTTCAAATGCAAACAGCTTTTGTTTTATGCAAACATAAACATGTTTCAGCATAGTGTTAGTTTAATAATACCCTGTGTATTAAGTTTGTATTTTTATAGGTATTTAAGTTAGGTATAATATTTCTTGAATTATATATTTCTAATTACTTTATGTTCTAACTATATTCTCCACTTAGTAGGGTATCTCACAGTCTCTCATTTGCTGCTATTTACATTCACCTTGCTCAAAATCTTTTCCAGCGCGTCGGTTTCATGTGCCTGGGGCTGGGCATGTTGATCTCCTGCGTGTTTGGTTTCGTCTTTGGCCTAATTCTCGGCACCACCGAAATGCCTTGGGGTCAGAATGCCGACTGGCCCACCGAGGAGATGCGCGGCAGGTGAGTCAAGTCCAGTCAACATAAATCTGTCAATTTCAATTTCTGTTTCAATTAATGCTAATCAAGCAAACAATTGCAAACAGAATTGAGTAAATTTGTCACGTTCCCACACAAAGGGCGAGTAAATTACGAGTCTGTCAAGAGTTTCGCATAAAAAGCGAATAAATTGAGTTCCTGAGAATTTTTGTTATCCCCCACTCCGCATGACTTCTGCCACTGGGAGCAACCAACAGTTGGTTCTATTGAAATTAATCAAGTGTTATTTGAAATGCATTTAATTTGACGCTCAAAGGCGTCTTTGAACTCAAGACGCAGCCAATTATACCAGAAAAATAGACTAGTCTATGTATGGGGTCCCTCTCAAAGTATTCGATGACAGCAGCACGAACCCCGCAGCAAAGCTCTGCATTCAAATTAATCGAATCGAATGTCAAGTGGCAAATTGTTGCGCAGGCTAAAATCACGGAAAGTGGAATAAACAAAGACTTCATGCTCCTGCAGACTGTTTTTGTATCATGCGAGAAATGTGAGTGTATTCTCTGTGAAATACTGCAGATATAATTGGTTCGATATTGTAAATAAAAATAATAATATAAAATTAAATACATTTTGAAACTTCGATACAGACACAAGTTATGTTGCGATTCAACCTATTATTCAATTGTTGTCGAAATTCACCATAATTATTTGTGGTATTCAATTGAATTTCTGATATTTTTCTGGTATTTTTGCCCAAAACAAATACCACTAATTCGACGGCCAATGACGATGCCATTTTCACGCGCCACGTGACACAATTACGCGTCAAGCAGGAAGGGGAAGGGGAAGGGGAAGTTCTGGAATTTGAACAGGATGCTGACCATTAGGAACACACGCGCATCGCACACTGACAACGAGAGAGAGAGAGAGAGAGAGAGAGAGTGAGAGCGGGAGAGAGATAAATGTATGTGAATACTGCTGGCAGTGACTGTAAGTGGGAGTGTGGGGTGTGGGTTGAACGAGCTCTCACGCAATCAGAGCACAGAATGGAGGCGGCTTTCGTTATTATTATGATGATTTGTATGAGGCCATTGAGCATTGTTCGGCCGAGCAGACCTCAATAGAGATGCAGACACATACGACTGTCAGATTTGGCAACTCAGGCCGTCTCCCTCTCTGCATCTCTATCTATGTCTGTGCTCTCTGTTATTATTTTAACAATTTATTTTGCGCAATTAACACAATTGCCGACACACACATTCATTACGCACAACTTCCGGGTAGCTGCGCCTGAGCTTAATTTATTGTAGCTGCCACTGAGTGGGCGCCAGAGAGAAGACAGACAGAGAGAGAGAGAGATAGAGATAGGGAGAGACTGAGAGGCAGATAGAGTTTAGGCCTAAGCCTATTTGCCCCGCTGGAGCAAGAGATTTACGCAGTCGGCGCGTGGCAACTTCAAGATTTTCGCTTTCTTTGTTCGTGCACCCTCCCCACCCCAAGCAAGCTGACAAAAAACGATGCCGTAATAAATGTCTGCTCATATACCAAACCAAAAAGAGTCTATCCAATTGTGGGGACTCGACTGGGAAGGAGTGTGGATCTAAGGTCTGGGGAGGGATGTCAGCCTAATGAGCGCACGCCTCGCATTTCTGGGCGAACAGCGAACGGATCAGATTAGTTGAATTATTTGCAAGTAATTTATTACGTTACGTTTTCACTCATAGATTTTCCCGACTTTTCCTACTGACTTAAAGTTGCAACAAACTTTGGCACTTCCCTGAGCCGATGCGTAATTAACATACTTAATGGATTTACATTCGCAGGCAGCCACCACATTCCATTCTGTCTCCCCAAATTCCACTGAGATAAGAAAATTACTTTGTAATACACTCAAGAGTTTAAGGCGAGTCTTAAGTAAGTTTCGATAGATTTGTGGGGAGAAATTAGTGGGGAAAAGAATAACGTATTTAAAAATCGGAAAATATATAATTCAAATAAATTATCGCTTAACATATTTAAGAGATATTTTACTGAATCTCTTCTTCCTTTTGAAAGCATTTCGAGTGAGAAATGTTGTGTAATTTTTAAAAATGCATAAATATATTTAAATGCCTTGAACTTTGGCCCATTCCCGAGCCATGACTTCGCCATTTTGTACACGAATATGTCGTGTGCTTTAACAAAAGTTGAAATGGCGGCCATAAAATTATACACCAACTAATTTATGGGACTAACTCGCGAGTTCTTCAATAATTGAGCGCAAATTGCGGTGCATAATAAAGTTGTTGCCTGATAGAAAGCGAAATGTGGAGAGGGAGAAGGAGAGAGAGACATAGAAAGAGAGTGTGTGAGGGAGTGGGTAAAGGTGTTGCTACTGGGAGGTAACTCTGGCGAAGAGTCAAGCGCCATTTATCAGGAAAAGTTGAGGCTGCCTAAGAGAGAAGAGCGAGAAAAAAGACGAGCACGAATTACCATGTAGGCGAGGTGTGGGCACAAATGAGGTGCATGAATCAGAATCAAAGCAGAGCAACAGAGAGAAAGAGAGCGAGAGAGAGGCAGCACAATGAAAAGTTTGCAAACATTTTTCACAACCGGCGACAAGGTCGGTTTGCCGGAAGTGATAACAAAAGCCGCTGACACTTGACAAAGTTGTGAATTGCTGCGCCAAAAAAAAGAGAGAGAGAGAGAGAGAGAGCGAAGAAGAAGTGGCACCACCTGGTGGCATGTCCAGCTGACAGGGTCGATAAGCGCACGAGGCGAAGGAGGCTGGCGTGGCATGCAGCGGGTGCGCGACTTTCACATCCTAATTCAACTCAATTTGCAGTGTGAAAACGCGCGGCCATTTATCATTTGCGCCTGCTGTTTTGTATTTGCCGCTGTGCGTTTCTTTTGATTTTTAATTAATTTTCCTGTTTCTGTTTTTTCTCTCTCTCAAGTTTCCATTTTCAATAAACCCCCCCTTTCTCCCTTTCGCATCTAATTCGCAGAGGCAACGTACGCGCTTTGTGGATGGGCGTGCTTTGGGCCCTAACATCTGGCACGGGTGTCGCTGTTGCCCTGCTGCAGGGTTCCGCTGGTCCTCTGATTGGCGTTGCCATATCCGCATCCCTGCTGCCGCCAGTCGTGAATTGTGTGAGTATGCAAATCCTCGAAATCCCCCCCATCCCCCACTACCCTCGAAAACCGGAAAAAGTGCCGCCTTAATTGGTGTGTCGAGGACTAAAACCATCTTCACATCGATTGCCAATGGCAACGCTTATTCCTCTCCCCGTGACCCCGTGCCCTCTCTTGCTCGATTAGTATTTTTTTTTAGCAAGTTCTTATTAATTGGGCTGGGGTGGCAACCTTGGCATCGGCCGCGCAGCTTAGACACAAGTTTAAGGCCAATTTGCAAACGGCGCAGTTGGAATTGTTTGCGCAGCTTGAGCCACTTGCGAAATGGAAGATATGCAGAACAGTCGCACAGTGTGTCGCACCTTGTGAAAATCGGAAAATAAATTCTAAGGCAAAAAAAAAGTCTGAGTTGAGAGTTGCTCTAAGTACTCTCCAAATTAGTTGAGAAGGCAGAGAATATTTATCTATATTTCTAACAATTCTTTCGATCTTTCTTTGAACTTTAAGCGCACGGCGTTGCCACCTTATTCAAATAAGTTAAGTTAGCTGTGGCACAGAATTTCTTGCATGAACTTGCAGCGTTTTTTACCATATCAGAAAGAAACATATGCTAAGAATATTTCTTTTTAATTATCAACTACTTCCTTCAATTCTTTGCGAATTTAAAGTTGAGCAAATTAAGAAAGAGTTTTGAAATTTAAAAAAAAAAAGTGTAAATGCCACATCAAGCTAAGGGATAAGTGAATGAAAAGAGAGCGAAAGTTAACTTTGCTTGCTGGCCAAACACATAAATTAGACGAAAATGGAATTTGCTGATTAATCTGAAGTGCATGGGTGGAGGAAGGGCACAAAAAGTTTGTGGTCATAAATCCTTGTGGCCGATTGCCTGGTTCCAGCTTAGCTGAGGCTTCTGGCTGCAGGCTTCAGACTCAAGCTGCAAGCTCTCCCCATGGCGTCTCCAGCTGCGGCTCAGCTGTTTGCCTGCGTGTTGTGGCAGCAGTAACCGCAACGAGTGCATAAATTTCGACCCAATTTTCAAGTGCGAAGCCTCCTTCCTCCTGCCCCCTTCCTCCTGCCTACGCTGCACTGCGGATGCTGCGTAGAATTATTAAGGAGGCGCAGGAAGCGGGACGAGAGCTGGCAAAAACTTGGCGAGCGGAAGAAGCGAAAGGGCCAAACAAACAGGCAAACAAACTCCCGGCGACACGAGGCTGCTGCCTCGACATTTATCAATTGTGACAGACAGAGACAATGCCGCAAGACGCAGGCAGGCGGGAGGCTCCTCCTCGGTCGTCCGCAAGCATGACAAAATGAGTGCAGGAACGGGGGCTCCCACTTGCCAGATACCCTGCAAGGGTCTCTCGCTAACTGCATGTGCTGAAACAATGGCGCTGAGATCGCTTAATCATGCCCAGCATGTGTGTGAGCCAGGGTGTGCGTGTGTGTGTGTGTATGTGTGTGTGTGTCTCTGTGCGTGTGTGTGTATGCTAACCAGGCTGTAAGCCAGTTGAGCGCTCTACCGGCAGCTGCATAGTTTAGTTTTTTGGCTCACTCGAATATGAGCCACATAAATCAGTCGCACGCATTGAAACTCCGACGCTGTCAGCCCTGTAGGGCAGGCAGCACGTTTTTAACCCAAAAATCTGCTAACTGCATCGCTATCCCATCCCTAACACCCTACCCCCTGCCCCTTCTGAAATAGGGGGTGCCACAATTAATTGCATGCACTTTAGTGCAACGTCCAACGTGGCGTATGAGTAATAACATTTATTCGCTACTCATATCACTCATACGCAGCGTGTTGTCTGCCCGAAAATTGCAACAACTGTAGGAGCTGAAGAAAGGTAGAAACTACAGACATATTTCTTTAAATATTTAATAAGGGAAATAAAATAAAAAATTAAAATAATTTTAATAAATTATAAAATAATAAATATACATCTTCACATTGCTGCTTATCATTTCATTTAATCAAGCAACATTCTTCTGGATAAATATTACATATAACAAATATTTCTAAATTTGTTTTTACATATTTGTTTAAATTTATGTATCTCTCTGCTTCTGCTCCTAACTATCATATGAGCTTTTCTATTTATTTGTATTTATAGCGAGTGCTTTTGTGTAATCAGCATAAATTGCACATTATTGTAATTTAAAAATCTCCATTCTCCCTTTTCCAACCGTGCGTGTGTTTTGTCTATTCCCATTTCCCAAATAAATAATTTCAATTTTATTTTCTCCCATATTAACATTTAATGGACTTTTCTTTCTAGCTAGCAAAATAATTTGTCGTCTTTACTTTCGAATAAGAACGAGCAATAAGTTTGCCAAAATGGCCATAAATAGTAGCAAAAAAAGAAGAGAACAGAAGGGCAAGAAAAACGAAGACACACACACACGGTCTGGCACACACACACATGTGTATTCCAAGAAGGCACGCATTTCCGCAGTCTGTGTGTATGTGTGTGTGTGTGACCCTGCGCTGAGTCATTATAATTTATAAGAGCGAAGCAAAGGCAAAAAGCGAACGAAAGAAGAACAAGACAACGAGCAGACAATGTGACAATGAAGTTTTATCTATGTGCTCCGTGGTGTACATTTGTGTGTGTGGGTACATGTATGTGTGTGTGTGTGTGTGGTCTGTGTGTAAGCTGAAATTTATAACAATTCAAGGCCGGGATCACCACTTGGTATGCTAAGAGCGAAGCCGGTGCCGGTTTCAATTTCAATTTGGCATTGTGCACGCGACGACCTTATGACCTCAGCACAGATGCCCACGCGATGACATCGCACAACCAGAATCCTTAAATCTGGCCGGCTATCTTTCACTCTCTCTTTCTACCCATCCTCTTTTCACGTTCTCTCTCTCTCTCTCTCTCTCCTGAACAGGGTTTATTTTGGTCACAGGCCTGCATATGGCTCATCTATCCGGAGAAGCGCATACCGCACTTGAAGAACGAGGCCATGAACACGACCAGCGCATACCCTTTCCTCTACACGGACTATCTGCCCACTGAGTTCCTGATCAACGGCATCGTCTCCGCCTGCCTGACCGTCATTAATGTCATTTGCATATTCATAACCGCAATCATAGTGCTGAAAATCAAGGAGGTCTCCGCCCCATACACGGCCAGTCCGGATCTGAAGCGGTAAGTCGTGGCTCAACTCTCTCTCTCTCTCTTTCTCGCCTGTGCAGCGAAGTGCAAGAGCACTTTCCATGCAGCTTATTATCCCAAGCAGCTGGACGAGGCGGGTCGAACAGTTGTTGATGTTATTAATGACAGAGAGAGGTAGAGAGAGGAAGAGAGAGAGAGAATGGAAAAAGTAAGAGTTAAGCTGGCAATCGACTTGCTGTATTCAATTCAACCGAAGAAAGACTTAATGAATTGGGTTAAATTTGAAGAGTTTCCCCGGAGCTTAAATTATCAGAGAGTTTAAGCATATAAAGCGTGTAATGTTAAATAACAGCTATGCTATTTAAATTTTAAAGGCAGTTTCAGTTTATGTTAATGTTAAAATATTAAACATTTTAAAGTATATTTCAAACTACTGAAACTGTCGCTTACTGACTGCGATATTTGATGAGTTCTTTCATAAATTACGTTTAATAAACCTAAAGACAACACGGCACAAGGAAAAGTTGACAAATCGCATAATTAACGGGCTTATTTCTTGTATTTCACAAGAAATTACTCATACGCCGAGTGGCCAAGGCAGGGTAAATGAAAATAAATGAGTTTTATTGCCAGACCCAACATAATAAATAGGCAACTAAGTCGGGAATAGACTACGACGTTTTTTCTCTATCTTTCTCTCTCTCTTTCGTTCTTTCTCTCTCTGTGTTAATGGGTGCCACTTGGCGACTGGCAGCTGTCTGTAGTCAGTACAATACAATCTCTTTAAGCAAACATTAAACAAAATTATATTAGAGTTTGAGAAATAAAAGTGCTGACAGATTTAGAAGATAACTTAGTTTAGATATAACACTTATATTTGAATTTGATTTTTTAATCGACTGTTTAAACTCGCATATTAAAGCATATTGAGCTTAGCTGCATTTTTGGGAAATATATTGTTATTTGATGTTGAATATATATTCTATAGTTTTTGAATACTATTTTTGGCATTCGCTCTTGCATACCGAGCAGTTCGTGGTCCGTGGTTCACTCGTTCAGCTGGCAGTTTTACCATATTTGCTTTTCTTTTTATCGTCGCATTTAACAGTTGTTTATGCAATGTTTGTGTTTGCAGAGCTGCAGCGGGTCGCACAGCTCGAATATATGTCCTGGCTGCCAGTTGCCAGTTGCCAGTGCGCCAGATGGCTATAAGCGATACTTTGTTTTGTCTACAGTTTTTGTTTTTGTTTTTGTTCTTGATTTTCATTGCGATTCGCGAATGCATGATTTCATATTTATTTGTTGTTAGTTTGTTTGCTCCGCTTTGGTGAATTGATTCGCTAGTAAAGTGCTTTTTTATGCGGCGAGTTGCAAATGTAGAGATTGTGGTCAGAGCCAGCAAAGCAGAGAGAGAGAATGATAATAAGAGTCGATAGAAGGTGCAGGGAAGCGCGAGAAAGAAATTTATAAAAGAAAATACTGAAGAGGAAAGTAAAACAAAACTATGGCAACAGAAACTAAGTAGCTGAAATAAATCAATTAAAAATAGACAAAATATAAAAGAGAACTTAAGTCTCTGTGTTATTTTTAAAGCAGGTAATAATACAAAATTTCTTTTATTATTTATCTGTATTTTTTTTTCTCCACCTTCCATTTTTTTTACAGTTTCTGGGAAACAGATTTGCGGACTGTACGCAAAACAAATCGCTCGACAATGCGCCAACGCTCAGGTACGCTGCGAGGTGGCAGCGTTGACAAGTTCATGAGGTAAGACCCGACTCCGACTTCGACTCCCACTCCGACTCCCACTCCGATTCCGACTCCCACTCCGACTTCGACTCCCACTCCTATTTCGACTCCCATTTTGATTTCGATTTCTATTCCGTATCCGAGTCTCATATTCGCTTTTGTTTACGATTTGGCAATTCTTGTTTATTCTCCTTCTTGCGGTAATTGAGCGCATGTGTGACTCTCAGTGCGGTGTGTGTGTGTGTGTGTGTGTGTGTGTGTGTGTGTGTGTGTGTGTGTGTGTGTGTGTGTGTTTGTGTTCTCGACATTCCCTAAGGCCATCGCAATTTACTTCTTCCATGTGCATGATTCAAAAACAATTTCAAGAGGTAAATAACAAAAGTATTTATACTTATATGGTTTCTGGTGAGGATATAAATAATTTTGATGGCGGTTGGGCAAAGTGGGCAACATACAAAAATATTTATCGCATAATTGAAATCGTTGCAAGGAATTTATGTTATTCTTTGCGCACTTTTACGATGTCGAGAATCGAAGAAGATATCGATTGCGGTAACAAAACGCGGTTCAAAAATGTGTATTGATTTCGGTTTATGAGAATGAAATTTAAAATCGTCGTAATATAATAACTAGACGAGCCTGGGAGTATGCTTTAAATATTTTCACTAAATTCGGAGTGGCGAAAAAAAAGAACTAATTGATTTTTACTACTTGCAAATTAACTGCGCGTTTGTAAAGAATCTGAACAAAAAACCCAAATTGCACCCTAGTTAATTTTTGAAGAGCACTTTTTCTGCAGCAAACAATTACCATAGCATATAGTATAACGAAAGGGAAAAAACAATAGTTATAACCCAGATACACACACACACGCACATGAAATGCATGCAACAAATTAGCAGCGCTGCTGCTGGCGATTTTAATTTAACGCCCACTGACCACGCCTATTATTTAAACTACAACTGTTTAAACAAAAACTAAAAGAGAGTAAAAATGTGTATAAAAGCAGAATAAAGAGTAAAGTTCGGCCAGCAGTTTTTTTTCCATTTGATCACAGTATTTTTGATGCTCTTTCAAAATAAATAAAAGTATTTGAATTGCGAGAGCAAATTTGAATAAGTAATTTTATAAAATATTCATATAATGCAGCTGCTGCTCGCAAATTAATTAAATTCAAATGATGTGGGACTAACAGTGCTCCATAGAGATATATATGTTAATTAACATGAGTTTAAAGCGCTCTGCTGTTAAAAAATATGACAGCATTGCTTGCATAACATACTGTGCTACTGTTAAATAAGTGAGCAGAGTCACCTTCTGTTACGAGGATTAACATAAATCATAAATGTTGTTAACAGTCGGGGGCTCTCGTTAACAGTTTCTGCTTAAAATATTTAAAAAAAAACAGCATGATAGTAATGTGATTAAAGTATAAATAATAATAATATAACTTTAAAAATTGAATTTCTCTTCGTAATTTTCTACTATAACATAATCAAAGTGTATTGCCGCTTCGTTGTGAATGTAAAGCAGCTTCAATATACACCTTTTTCTGCTTATTTTGTCTTTGAACAGCGGCACAAGCTTTCGGGGCCTTGACGAGGGACGCAATGCTAAAATGGACTCGGCGCTGGAGCGTGCTCTGGCGCAGGCCGAGAGCGATGTGACCTTTAAGAAGGTCAAACGCATGAGCTACTCGAGCAATGCAGCGGGCGAGGTAAGTGTCGAGTTAACAGAAGAAGCAATTGCTCTGTTAACATAATTGTTGATCTGTTAACTAACATATGTTATGCGCAGCGAACAGTTTTGAATAATTCTCAATTATAATTGAATAAGCTCATTCCATATTATTCGATTACATATATGGTTATAAAATTGTGATTACATAGGATTCAGGTATAAGATTTCAACTTATAGTCGAAGTGATCTAATACCTGTAGTGTCGTCTTCTTCTGACGCCACTACGACTTCGACTTTGACTTCTCCCGCTCTCTCTCCGACCGCTTTCTCTCTGACTGCGCTCCCGACGTTCGCCACTCTTGTTACGATTCTTTCGATAGTGATAGCGGCGGCGTATGTGTCGCTCCCAAATCTTCCTCCGCCTTCTCCGCTTGCGACATTTGGTTGTGCTCTCCGTTGTGGACTCGGTGGTGGCTGCAGCAGTTGTTGATGGGGCCACGGTGGTGGCAGCTGTCGCTGCTGCCGCCGATGCAACCGTTGTGGCATCAGCCGTTGTGGCTACAGTTGTTTGCGCCTTGCTGCAGGGCAAGTTGGCCAGGCAAATGGCCAGCAGGACGATGCAGTCCAGCACAAGTGTTTGCACTTTCATTTTGGCCGATCTCGATCGACTGATAACATTTCAGGGGCAATCCAACAGCTTTTATACTAGTTCCAAATGCACTGAGTTCTTTGTAAAATTTCTAAGATTTCCCAGAATTTGCACAGCTGCAAATTATGCTTTTTGGGTATGCACAAAATAAATAAATAATTGCTATATTCAAATGTTTTTTTTTTTTGTCTATTTAGTCAGTTGTTTGCTTTCTTGCTCTGCAATTGACGATTTGACTTCCAGCAAATTATGCTATAATTATTATATAATTAATTTATTATATAGTATATGCATGTATAACTGAAAATGCTTGATGACTTGCAGGTAATTCAGGTTTATTAAATACAAAATATAATGCGTAAAGGGGGAAGACTTGGTGGGATCATTTTTCGGGTTCATCTCTCAGCTTGTTTCTAGGCCGTTTGATTGCGACTGCGACGTCTGGTGACAGTGTTGCTTCTTTGCAGTCTCTGATTACGGTTTCCATTGACACGTTTTGTCAATATCTTTCGTCCCCCCCTCGAACGCCTTCTAGTCCTCCTGATCCTTCTTCCTCGCCTGTGGCGTCTCCTTCTACAGGTGCAGCGAGTGGTGGTAGTTGCCTCATCCGCCTCTGCCGTAGCTTCCGTTGCCGTTGTTGCCGTATCGCTTGCCGCCTCCTCCGCCGCAGCTTCCTCTGCAGCAGCAGCCGCTTCAGTGGTCGCCTCCTCTTCGGCAGCAGGAGTTTCAACGCAGTCGGGACTGTCTGCATTCGCTTCCTCGGTGCAGTCGGTGCAGCCAGCGGGCAACCCATCTGCATCGCACTTATCGGCGCTTCCAAGCGGCGCAAATGCGGCCAGCAGGGCCAGAAGAGCAAAGCTCCATAAAATTACTCTGATTCTCATTCTTATCAATGGAAGATCAAACTTTAACTGATGTCTTTGCTATCGAGATTTCTTTCTTTTATATCATCTTCAAATCGATCTAATATTTTCAATAACAATTTGATCAGCTTGCGAATGCGTCGTATGTATAATCAATTCAATAGTTTGTTTTGATGTGATATAGCATATTTATGCAGCTGGAATTGGGATAATCAATAAACTAAATCCAAGTCAAAGATTGCGAAATAAACAAAGCGAATCAACAGATGTGCAATGTTTGGCAATGACGGATGGAAGAAGTATCGCCAACAAATGAGTTTCATGAGGAATTGGAGTTCTATTTAAAAAAGCAGTATGAAATGAAACCCCCATTTGCTTGTATAGCTCTCAAGCATCACAGGAACATGAGTTGTAACAGAAATAATGGACAATGGGAAGGGAAAAGACAGAGAGAGAGAGAGAGAGAAAACAATTAGAATAACAATAAGTAATCGCTAATCGCATTTGTCAGGACTCTCGACATGACTCCGCTGGGAAGGCAACGTTTAAGCGAAATTACTCGCAATTACGGCAAAGAGAGCGAAAAGAAATACAGAGATAGAGCGAGAGAGAGAGAGAGATGGTGTGTGGGAGCGAGCAAACGAGTTCTGCACTCATTAAGAACTGACCTCAATCATTTGTTGATAAGCGAGCCAGGAGTCGCGAGTAAGAACTCCACTCGCAGGACACTACCAGACGCTGCCAGTCGCGACAACAACAATAGAGAGGAGAGAGAGAGAGACAGAGAGAGCGAGAGAGAGAGAGAAAAGAAGAGAGATGAAGATACAGAGAGGGAGAATAATAAACCAAGTCGGATGGTCATAAATCAATGACGTTGTATGGGGGTAAGGAACAAGACTCGACCCTGACTTGCGTTCTCCTGCAGTGCAAGTTTATAGCTGAGAATCGTGCAAGATTTATGGTAGAACACAGATGAAGCCATTGCTCAAGAGAAAGAACAACAGCAACAGTAACTAGAGAAACAAAAAGAAAAGACAACTCTGGAGAGTGCTTAGGCAAAAGATGTTGATAGCCGAGGAGGGAAACATAGTGAACCTGTTACTTGTTTTTCTCACACCTTTTCAAGGAGATGTTTTTGTGATGTGAAGATTGACTTTGAACGACAACTGATGCAAGCCATATCGAAGGAGAATAGATCGAGTGATAATGGTATAAGGCAACTTCTCAAGGTTTTAAACAGTTGGGGTATTTTTCTCACACCTCTCAGTGAACCTTTAATATCTTCAAGATTAACTTTTAGTTACGGAAATTTAATGATAACTGATTTTGTTCTAGGAATAATGAAAGGGTATAGGAGAACCCGTCCTAGTTAGGACAACACATGATCTGCCTAGCCTAGTCCGTCAGCCTAATGACTAAATAGGAAAACCCAACTATTATGAAAGCAAATAAATAATACCACGCACACACACACATCATAATCGGATACACGCGCATAGGGATTATCACAGGGGAAGGGCTGGCAAAGAGAACTTTGCTAATTTCCTGCACAGCCTCCAATTAAAAGTTATAGTGGAAAAGCTCAGTGGAAACGCAGCGAGGCGTCACTGGCCACAAATCAACTTTTACATTAATTCGTTTTCAGTTTCCAAAAATAAGATGGAAAGATGGAAACATGAAAGCGGATGTCGAGTGAGTGACACACAGGCGAGAGAGAGAGAGAGAGAGAGAGAGCAGGCTGTACTGGGCAAAATATTTGGGGCGTGAGTCGAAGCAGAGTGTGAAACAAACTTGCCAAGTGCTTGGGGGGATGGGGATGGGCAGGGATGTGGGGGGTTTCTCGGCTCTGCCTTAACGGCTTGTAATCTATTTAAAGTGAGTCGCGGCCACTAAAACTCAATTAACCCCGTTTGACGAGGCAAGAGGCAATTGAAAAGAAAAGAGACAGAGACAGACAGGCAAGCAGGCAGACAGAAAGAGTGAGAGAGAGGAGAAACCGAAAACAGAAAGAAATACGAAATCAAGGCAAAAGATTACAAACGGAAATGCCTGCCCATTCAGGGGAAGCAGAGCGCAGAGTGTGAGGCAGAGCCAGGAAAATAGGAAAGTAAATGGACGAGTTGTTGCAGCATTTTTCACTTAAAACCGCATTGATACTCAATTACTGGTGGTGTAGTAGGGTTGCCAGGTTTCGAGGTTCCCAGGTCCAGTGGCAGCCAGAAGCAGTAACAGCAGCAGCCGCACAAAACAAACATCGGATGTGGAGCACAGGAAAGCGGAAGCACTTTGCAACGGAAATGAAACATCAATTAAAGTCGCACGCGAGAAGCGCTGGCAACCCTGGCACAGGCAGGCGGCACCCGCCCGCTCCCACTCCCCCGCCAGCTGCGTTGAGCAGGCCTGTGCCATGGACCCAAAATATATTGCTTTTCGTCCGACGCGGCCATTGTTAATCCTTGCAGCCGCTGCCTCTCTCTCCTCCTCCCTCTCTCTCTCACTACTGAAATCTGACTGTCCTTGTTCTTCGGCACCCGCTGTAAGTTTTGCACAAATCTCACCACAGCTGAGACCGTTTTTCGTTAGTTTACAGTTTAATTCTGATTGCGGAATGCTTCAGTGAAGAGAAGAGATTTCTGGGCCCAGCTAAGGGTTAAGCTTGCACCAAAAAGGCGAGCACCAAAAAGTAGGCAACACTTTTTGAAGGTTTAATAGAAATTAAAGTCGTTTCGTAGATTAGATTTAAAAAATAATATGAGTTACATATTGTATAAAAATATAATTTATTGTTATTTAGGTAATTAAATATTGCATTTAATACGACAGTTTATTTTATGAATAAATCATAGATTAAATATTTATAATATGTCCTGCCGTTTCGTCTCCTCCCGCAGCTCACCGAGCGTCTGGCCAAAATAGCCGGTCTCAACATGCGTCACGTTGATGATCCGCTGCGCACGAACTCGAGCAGTCTGGCGGGCAGCCGCATGAACTCCATACCCAACTCTCAGCTGAATGTGGACCTCAAGGCGTTGGACAAGCTGGTGAGCAGCCTACTCGAGCAGCATGCAGCTGGCGTGGGCAGCGGTGGCAGCAATGCCGCTTCCAATCTGGAGACAGGCACCCGCACGCCGCCCGCACAGCGTAAGCCGTCAAAGAAACTGAATCGTTGGCGACCGCTTTCTCGCTCCGCACACAGTTTCAATCGCGGCGATGGCCGCGACAACTTCACGCCGCTGCAGGAGCGCAGCGAGATGCAGCCGACGCTGGGACAGCACGGCATGCCCACCATTATGGAGAGCAGCGCTGGCAGCCCCACGCCCAACAATAATACGCTGCTCGCGCACAATCCGTGGACCGCATCGCTGGAGCGGACACCTGGAGCAGTGCGCAATATGCTGCACTCCATTGGGCAGGCAGCGGTGCCGCTGGCCAGTGCAGCTGGCGGAGGAGCCGCTGTCGAGGAGGATCAGCTCAATCTGACACAGAATTATGTGGGCTAAGTACAGTTGTCGCAGATACATTTATACAATATCAATTTATACTTTCTATATTTTGTGTTTTTTCGACCCTCAAAGCATGTTAATAAAATTTGCAGAGACAACAGTGCGTATGAGTTATGCGGGGGGAAATTTATTAATTGATTGAGAGTGAATAAAGCACCACAACAATTTATATATTTTTCTGAATACTCTTCTTTGTTTTTTTTAACAGACATTTTTAATTGGTACCAACGCTGCGTATGGATAATATTGCTTAAGGTAACTCAACACAAAGGAAGGTGAAAGGTAGTTAAGATTTTAACTTTAAATTCAAACTTATTAAATATTTTCCTATTTTTCCAATTTCTTAAGTTTCTTAGCTTCCCAAGTTCCTCTTTCTTTTTTGCATTTAATTCAAATTTTCTTCATTTTATTTTGCTCATTTGAATATTTCTCACAACAAAAATTGAAGCTAATCTTGACCGCTCGAGGGGCCACTGCTGTCGTTGACGCCAAGCTCCTCCCACTTCTACCACTCCCCAAACCATCCTCCCATGGCTGTAAAGATGTCAACTGAACAGTTACAGTTAATAATTTTAGGGGGCCCAATTGTAGTGGGGGAGAAGTACGAGGAGGCACAGGCTTTTGGGGCCACTCAACGTTGACTGATGATGATTTTTGTGTTTGGTGTTTGTAGCCTGTCATCAGCAGCACAGAGATACGCTTCAGAGCCGAGAGAAGTCTGTCCATGTCCACAGTCCGGGGGGGCAGGCCGGACAACGGGGACAGCGTGTACTGTGGGCAGAGCATAATAAAACTGCCTGAAGTTGTCTGCCCGTTGCGGTTGTCGAGCAATAATGACGATAAAATTGCCAGACCAAAGGACTCTTATGCAGCCAGCCAAAAAAAAAGAAAAAAAACAGAGAAAAATGATAGAAAAACTGGGGGAAAAATGTTGAAAGTGTCTGGCATTTAGCTCGAAAGTGGGTGCTAATTAAAGTGAATCCTACAACACTTGTGCGTTGTTCTCCCGAGGTGACTGCGGAATGTTCGAGCACATTAAGCAGATTATTAAAGCAGGGAATCATTTGGAATTTATTTAAAAAATTATAGCAACAGTATTATTGAGAATAATCAAAATATATACACTATATACATAAACGAGTACTATAAAATGTAAATCAAATATCATCCCTGCCACTAAAAACACTTGAAATCAAGTGGGAACATGCAATCGACAAGGATAAAGAACACTTTTATAGCCCCAAGCAGCATTTTCTACTCCCATAATCACAAATTATCCACACATTCGCTCCCACTCTGTTGAGGTACAACTACACCTGCAACTCACTGTGTACATGTAAGTCACGTGGTCACGTAGTCATCGAGGCAGAGGTCAGCTACGTTCTTGTCGTCGTAATGCAGTGCTTAACGTGCTTGCCGGGTATATCAAGTGGGACACACACACACACACACTCACCTGTCGCTCCATGACGCCGGCCAACTGCTCCCGCTCCGAGTTGCGATAGTATCCCGTTAGATTGGCGCCCAGCCGCATGGTCACCTCGTAGCGCGTCTTGCCGCTACGTGCCGCATTGCGATTGCCCTTCGCGCTGAAGTAGCCGGAACTGGCACTGTAGCTGGAACCGGAAACGGAACTGGAACCGGAACCAGACCAAGAGCTGTAGCCACCGAAGCTGTTGTTGTCGAACTCGCAGGCACGATGGCAATTGCTTGCGCTGGAATTTCCAATGCAGCCTATTGGATATGTAGAGAAAACAAGAGAGAGAGAGAGAAATAAAGAGGATGCTCTCGAATTCAATAAAATACGATATATATATATTTAATTTTCCATTTCAATATTCAAATGTTAAGCATGCGAAGCAAGACAATTGGCTAGGGTGGGGGAAGTAATTCAATAATGCATATATATAGGGAAGCAGGAACTACATAGGGGAGACTCTAAACTGCAGTGTCAGTGGCGCTGGGAATCACCTAAAAATGCAATAAAAGCGATTACAACGCAGCAGAAATGTGAGAAATGTTTACGCCAAGTGGGGGCGTGGCCAGAACACACCACGAAGATATCCCTCGTCCACTCGCCACCGACTCCGGCTGTGACCCACATTTCCCATGCATTTCCCACCTGACCCGGCAAAATGCGAGTATCGAAATCGATGACATTGTCATTCTGTGGAGTGGGGCGACACTTGAATGAATTGTTTTCCTTATGACAGGCGTGAGTCACAGCTTACAACTCATCTGACTTTAAGATTAGCCGAAGTTAAGCTTGAAGAAATTGGAAATATATATGTAGAACATGCCTCACTGTCGTGTGGCAAGCGTCAGCTGGTCTCGCTTGTTGCGGCTGCTTCTGGCATAATGGCAAAGGTTGCAACTCTGGCTGGCACCAAAACGACAATAACAAAGTTACCAAGTGGGCGTGGCCTGGGCGTGATGAGGTCGGGGAGCGCGACAACCTTTCCACTTGCCGGTTAAATGATGCGACAAAGGTTATATCGCCCATGCTGCACTTGACAGTGCATAATACACTGGCCACGCCCATCAGCCACCCAAGCCGCCCCCACTGGCAATCGTGTTGCACTTTGTGCGTGTGTTTTTCCGCCACTCCCCTTTCACTCTTTCTCCCTGCGGGGGGCAGGCATTGAGTGCATTTTCAATGCTTAATTATTTCCTTAATTAAATTTACCCAGCTGCGTTTTTATTTCCTTCTATTTTTCACTTCAGACTGTCTTGCTGTCTCTCTCCTTCTTCCTCCCTCTCTCTCTCTCTCTCTCTTGTTGTCAGTTGAGTTTCCTTTTCCTGTGTTGTTTTTGCCTCTTCGCATGCTTCATTTATTATTTGCCTTTAGCTCTGATTAAATTCCTTTTGCTTTACTTACCCTGCGTCGCCTCGTTAATTTCGGGTATTTCGCATTTGGTTCCCTTGTAGCCGCTTGGACAGTGGCAGGTTATGGCCGCATCCCCGATATGTCTGCAATTCGAAATGCGATTTATCGATTGAGTTATAGTTAATTACGTAATGCGTATAATACGTGAGCACTCTCGCTTTAAGTAAACACTCATTATCATTCACTCTTTCCACTTTCTGTCTTTTTGTTTGCTCTTCATACTTAAGGAAAGCTGTTTAAATATTGACTTATATAAGACTTATATAAGCTAAGAGTTTAGTATTTATGGCTAAAGAATTGCCAAATTAATCTTAAGAGTTCGAAGAAATAGACTACTGATTCTCAAGGTTACAACTATGCTGATCTTGGGTTTAACTTCTTATAGATTTTTTTCCATAATCTAAATATTGACTTATATAAGACTTATATAAGCTAAGAGTTAAGTATTTATGGCTGAAGAATTGCCAAATTAATCTTAAGAATTCAAATGAATAGACTGCCGATTTTCAAGGTTACAACTATGCTGATCTTGGGTTTAACTTCTTATAGATTTTTTCCATAATCTATTATACTCACTTGCATGTGCCTCCATTTTGGCAGATGTTCGTATGGGCATCCGTGCAGAGGGGACCATGACCGCAGTCTGAGCCACTGAAGCCGGTGAAGCAGGCGCAGCCGTAGGAGCTGAAACAATACGAAATGTGATTCATTAGTATTTGTTTTGCTATTTACTTTTGCTTTAATTTGTTTCTTTCTCTGTTTCACTTTGTTTTTTTTTATTTTTTTGGTATTTAGTATATTATCTATTTCTATTTAGACTGAGCTCTGTTGTTGACCGCACTGCGACGACTCCTCCTGCCTGCCTGCTGTCAGAGATAAGCTGTCAGAGTCGGACACAGTGAAGGTCCTTGGCACAGTTGTCAGCACACAGGATCCGCATTTGCTTATCGCTTGCTTTGCGGCTTGGCACCAGCCAAGAGATGTCAGCTCTTTTGGGGGCATTATTCCATATAATACATATTATATATAGTTCGTTTCTTTCCCCAAGCAGGGTGGGGGGTGCAGTCGGAGCTGGCCAAGCATGTAAAAGAGTTAACCAGCCGCATTTTTGAGCCTTGACTTCAAGCTCATTAGAATTAAATGCTTGACCTACGCATACACACACCTCACCCCGGGCAATAAATTCGTACGAGCCAAGGCGTCAAGGACAGCAACGCCTTGGAGACCGAAAAGTCACAGGAAAATCGACAGCCTTGAGAGAGCTTTGCGACACTTATTAAGTTCAATTACGGCCAACAAGTGGGCGAAGTTGGTTTGGGTGCTGGCCTTGGGCCTGCTCACGTCGGTTCATTACCGTAGACACTGTGTCAAAGATTTGGCGTGGCTCCAGACCCGCAAATGTCAAAAGTTTCGCCATAAAATGTTATTAAAACCGGCAGCAGTCAGCAGGAATGACAAAAACGGTCGAATAGCTTAGGAAACCGCTTTGGGCATTCATCAAAAAAGAAGATATGTAAGCAAATAGCCCAAATAAATCATATTTAAATTTCCACGGATGATATTATATTCCGAATAAATTCAAATTCGTCTGTCTAAACGGTTTAATTAGATTTTTCCAGCTTGTCAATCCGCATAGCTAGTCGAAATTTCCGACTGTAAATTGCTTTTCGACCCTCGCTAAATCACAGAAATTAATTCACGCTAACAAAATATTCGTGTTGACAATCTAATTGGGACCGGGAGTTTAGCAACAGTTGACAAAAAAAAATAAATAAACAAAGTACAAAAGACAGCATGATAGCGATGCGAGTATACTCTATAATATAAATAAGTTGAAAGTGTTTTTTGCAGAGTGTATAATAAATTTATCAGTATGTTAATTATTGTAAATTGATTTTTAATTTTATTTTATTCCAGACAACTCTAAAGCCATCCATTAGTTTGTAAGCAAAACTAAATTTTAAAATTGAACGTAGAATATTAAAATCATCTCATTATTATACCCACTTTGCTTTACTTAATACAAACAGGGTGTGAAAAGGTCGTCACTTGCGTGTTAAATAATGTTGCATCCTGTGCCATTTGTTAAGCTGTCTATCCGACTGTCTGCCTGTCTGTCCTTCTGTCTGTCCGTCTGACTGTCTGTCTGTCCGTCTGTTTGTCTGTCTGTCTGTCCCACTCGATGTCGCTCGTTTTTCAGTGGCAACAATCACAATTGTTGTTGTCGCCATGGCAATTCGTTGCCCTGCGCCATGCGTCGTTGACACATGTCAACAGGAATTAATTTTTAGACAAATTTTGAAATTATCTCACAGATCTGAAAGAATTAAGGCAATACATGGCAGATGTCTCCTGATTGGCGATTGGAGAATAAGACATAATACTTCATGACACTTACTATAAGCATCTGTTCTTCGTCTGGGAATTTATAGTTAAAGTTTTCCGTGTTCACTTACAAATTGACACTAAATATTAAGTTTCTCTGTCGAGATGAGCTGGAGCAAAAAAAAAAGGAAGATGATAATGTGGAGTAGGGCGAGTGATTTCTAATTGATCTGCTATTAGGGCCATGGGCAATATACATTAGCCGATAGTCGCCTGTGTCGGTATGGAATGCATGTTAAGTATGCGCCGTGTTGGCCACAAGCAATAAACGTTGCCAAAGCGAAAAAGTTTCGCTTTTCTTTTTGGCCTAAAACTTGTAACGAAAGAAATCAAAACGTGCCCAGGAGGGCGACAAAGCAAAAAAAAAAAACAAAAAAGGAAATACACACAGACCCAACGGAACCGAAAACTTTTGCTTTTCTCTTCTTGTCGTTGGAACTTTCACTTGAAGTTTTCGTGTTCTTCGACTTTAATGGGCAGATTCCTGATGTCTGCACGGGACAAGCAATAAATTTCTGTTGCGTTTGAAATACTCAGTAGACATGAGAGTAGAGTAGGGTATACACGTGTCAGTAGTTATGTAAATACATATATCACTAGCTTGCAGAGCCTTTCAAAATCGAAAACTCTTTAAAAACCATCAATGTTGAAACGCAGAAATCGATGTATCGAAAAACTATCAAGCAACAGAATATTATCAGTTCGATTCTGCTGGTCATCCAATCCAATCGGGCTTAATATCTGCCTAGCTTTACGTATTTATTTTTACTTCCCCTCACTTGAGGTGTGCGCTATACCGCCGCTATTGATCATAAATTAACATTTGACCCCAAAAACGGACTACGGTCCGTCGCTTAAAGCTGCGCCTTTTGTTGTCTTAAGGTATTAATCATGCATACACACAATATCCCTATATGTGGGATATATATAGTTCATGACTATATGTGGTCCATGGACTGCCCATTGTTGTGGCCTTGCGTTGACCTACTGGCTGAAGCAGGGTTTTCTTGTTGTTGTTGTTGCTCTTGTTGTGGTATCTCAAGTATATGTGTATGTAAGTAATTGCGCCTTTGTCTAGCGGAAATTAATTGCCACTAAGTGTGTGTGTGTGTGTATGTGTGTGTGTGTGTGTGTGTTCGGGCAGGCAGCTGGAGATTACAAGACTCTCGCACACGGTCCTTGCATGTCCTGCCGTCTGTGACGGAAGCGTTTGCCCAAAAACAAATGCCACGTGCGGGCAATGAGGGCGGGAATGAAGGTAGGAGACAAGAATGTGCCACAAAAAAAAGTATTTTGTGATGAGTAGGCGATTTAAATGCGACTATACCCTATACACTGTAAAGGTCAAGGCAAGCCATGGTTGGGCTGGTTTTTAGCTAAAGAAATATTTATAAATACTTTTCTAGGGTATCTAAAGGGCATCAGGCGAGGCTGTGCGCCTCTTAAAATTACTTTTCGAAATGACTTCTATATGCCATGCCAATTTTTGGCTTATTTCAAGCTAAAGAAATATTTAAAAAAAATACTTAAAAATCTGCAACGCATTCCCAAGCTAAATCAATGTGTTTTTATAGGGTATTTATAGGGTCTTTAGCGAGACTGTGCCGTATGGTATTTCTACTCTTTGCAGTGGGCTTTGCATTTTTAACGATTCGACGAATTTCACCTGCAGCTGTTCGGCCGTATGTGGCAGTTTTTCCGCATATTTTTAGCAGTTTTTCTGGAGCATCAAAAACTTTTGCTGTACGAAATTTGCATTCATGTCGTTTATTTTTTGCAGATTTTTATTTTAATTTCTTTTCGTTTTATTTTTTTTTTCAGCGGATTCTCTGCATCTTTTTTTTATTCTGCACTTGCCTGTGAATAAAAATTAAATACGTTGCGCATACGATATGTGGCACGTGAAGGCATTGTTTTGATTGCGAAATCGAGCTCACAGTACAGCACAGTGCGGGCCGTAAGCTTATGGCAAGTGTGTGCTTTAAATTCATTTAAATTTCAAATGCTGCTTGGCAATTAAAAGAGCGTGCCAAAAGCTGTTACAATTTCATTTTTATGCCCGACCACTCGAAAAATGCTGACAGCAAAGTGCCGCGAGGCGAGTACTCACTCGAGTACCCCTATCCCGGGGTACTGGGGGTAGTCGCTTGGCTGCGCTTTGTGAATCGTAGAAAGAACTAATAATTTCCATGGCACACACACATACACACACACACAGATAAATGTGTATCTGCCTCTGCCTGGCAGCCAATGGCGCGCGGATGCCATGAACATGTCATACTTCCAGCGCCAGCCAACATTCTCCCTGGCGAGCTGCACTTACGAGTAATCGACAATAAGCAGAAGCAGAAGCCGAAGCAGAGCGAAAGACAACTTAGATGCCAATCCCACACTGAGAGAAATAGTTAAGCGAGTTGCAGGTCAATAGCAGCACTGCAGTTCGCAACTTTGAAAACTTTTTAGCATTAGCCACGCCCCCATAGGCATGCGTAAATCCTAAGTATCGAATTGCATGCTTAAGCTTAAAGTTAAAGTATTCATATTCATTGTGTACAATAATTATTACTACACATATAATTTCTGGAAATTTGGTTTCAATCGGATAAAAGACACTAAAGTTGTTACATATATAATTACAATGGTTTTAATTTAACTCTCAAAAGTATGCAATACATTTGTAAAATATTAGCTTAATACAGAGAACAAACAGATAGGTATATCACCGTCAAGCACACTCGACTGTAGCTTTTCCGCTTAGTGTAGCTGCCTCCGACTCTGACTCTGACTGGTCTGAGCTGATTTGCTCTTGACAAAACGCCAAAAAGCATCGCATCGAGCTAAAAGTCAGCGAAAATATGAAAGGCGGCCAGTTGTAGCTCAAATGGATGCATGAAATTATGAAAAGTTAACTGAAGCGGCGACTGGGGTCTCTCTCTCGGGCCGACATCTATAGGGGAAATGCAACCACATCTACAAATGCATCTATAGTACATATACATGTACACACATATGTGTTGCGTATTTGAGCAATATGTGCCACACAATGTATTAAATTTGAATTACAAATAGGTTGAATAAATTTTCGGATTGGTTGTGCAATAACAATGTGCAAATGCGGCCTGAAATAACTGCTGCAATCCGACTTTGTTTCTTCAAAAATTTCGAGATTTAAAGTGTTAAATAAAATAATAATCAGAGAATTTTCTAAAGGTCGTACACTTTGTATACCCATCGACCGTTGAAAATGGTCAAAAAAACTTTGTGCAAATGAATGTAACAGGCATAAGAAGGCGTGGCAGACCCATAAATTATATATATTCTTGCTTTGGATCATTAGCCGAGTCGATTCAGCCATTTCCGTCTATCTGTCCGTCCAAAAATTAGACATGTAACACCCTCAACAGGCCTGGTACCCTCATTTTACACCGATTGTAACTTTCTTAAAAATCAAACGATTTTCACGCGGAATGACATTTTGATTATATTTCGAGAATCTTCGTCATTTTGTATTTTAATAATACATTTATACAATTTTGAATTTTTTGAAAATTTTTCAATTTTTAAACAAGGGTCCCCCCTATAATATTTCGACAAACAATTTTTTTTCATAATTTTAAATTGCTAGTTTTCACTTTTAATCGATTGCGGAGGTCAATATTAGTACTGAATAAGTGTTTGAAATGGTTTTTGACGATACTTAATTTTTGACCAAAAATCATGTCGAAGTGGTCCAAAAATTAGACATGTAACACCCTCAACAGGCCTGGTATCCTCATTTTACACCGATTGTAACTTTCTTAAAAATCAAACGATTTTCACGCGGAATGACATTTTGATTATATTTCGAGAATCTTCGTCATTTTGTATTTTAATAATACATTTATACAATTTTGAAATTTTTGGAAATTTTTCAATTTTTGAACAAGGGTCCCCCCTATAATATTTCGACTAAAAATTTTTTTCAAAATTTTAAATTGCTAGTTTTCACTTTTAATCGATTGCGGAGGTCAATATTAGTACTGAATAAGTGTTTGAAATGGTTTTTGACGATACTTAATTTTTGACCTAAAATCATGTCGAAGTGGTCCAAAAATTAGACATGTAACACCCTCAACAGGCCTGGTACCTTCATTTTACACCGATTGTAACTTTCTTAAAAATCAAACGATTTTCACGCGGAATGACATTTTGATTATATTTCGAGAATCTTCGTCATTTTGTATTTTAATAATACATTTATACAATTTTGAAATTTTTGGAAATTTTTCAATTTTTAAACAATGGTCCCCCCTATAATATTTCGACTAAAAATTTTTTTCAAAATTTTAAATTGCTAGTTTTCACTTTTAATCGATTGCGGAGGTCAATATTAGTACTGAATAAGTGTTTGAAATGGTTTTTGACGATACTTAATTTTTGACCAAAAATCATGTCGAAGTGGTCCAAAAATTAGACATGTAACACCCCCAACAGGCCTGGTACCCTCATTTTACACCGATTGTAACTTTCTTGAAAATCAAACGATTTTCAAGTGAAATGACATTTTGTTTATGTTTTAAAAACTAAGTGATTCTACATTTAAAAAATAGCATAAAGCATATTTTGAAATTTTTCGATATTTTGGAAATTTAGATAATGGTCCCCCCATGAATTTTCAACAAAATTTGTTTTTTTTTTAATTTTAATTCGCGAGTTTTTAATTTTAATCGATTGCGGAGGTCAAAATAAACGATAGTTTAAATCGATTTTAAACGATACTTAATATTGGCCCAAAATTCTTGTCGAAATGTTTAAAAAATTAGACAAGTTGAGTTAAATAAATAGAATACATGTTTTATTTAACAAAATTAAAAAGTTAGATAATTTGTAGTGATTAGGCTCAAAAGATAAAACACCAACATTTATTGTTAAGTTGAATGATTAAAAACTAAACAAAGTCCTTCAATACAACAAATAAATGCAAGTATTTAATGAAATAATTCGTTTGTCGTTCTATCAATATACAGGGAACCGGTAACAGATCCATTTAAATGCATTTAACTTGTGTAAATAAATTTTGGAAAATTCCGAACAAGGGAAAAACGCTTTTCCTCCCGGTAGTGGAAAAAAAAACAATGAAAAAAGGAAGAGAAATGGCAAATTACAACAAATTGCTTTGCGTGTGTGTGTGGGTGTGTTTGTGTCGGGCAGCAAATAAAATTTGAGCGTAGAAAATGGAAAAACGGGAAAAACAGGGAAATGTTCTGCCAGTTATTCTATACATTTTTCCACTGGTTTTTTTTCTATTCGCCTAATGTAATCAAATTAAATGCCATTAAATTTGATGTGCGTATGTGTGTGAGTATGTGTAGGTGGGTAGGTATAGGTGTGTGTGTGGTGGTGGGTAAAGGGGTAACGAGTGTGTGTGTGTGGCCTGCGGCTGGTTTTGCTTTTCTCTTTTATGGCTCGAGAATCGTAAAAAAGCGCAGTTAAAAAATAAATTTGAATTTACATTTTGATGGTTTTATCTTTGGTAAATAAAAATTAATTTTCAGAAAATTTAATTTCCACAAAGAGAAAAACTCGAGAGATCGAGGCGGCACGTGCGAATTCGGGCGAGAATAAAACAGTAGCCAATTATAACTGTAAAGTTTTCGCAAGAGAAAAGTCGAGGTAAGTCGAGGAAAATCGAGAGAAAGCTGAAGAGCAACATCACGTTGTCAGGCAATGAGGAAAAGCTGAGGAAAAACATACACAGACACACACACACACAGACAGGCAGACAGGAAAATTAAAGCTGAAACTGTCACACGAGTTGGCAGGGCCAACTTTTAATTGAGCTTGTGTGCGGGTGAGCGAGATAGATATATGTGTGTGTGTGTGTTGTGCGGGGACTGTAGCGAATGATGTGTGACAAAGACAGGTCAAAATTTTGGCCAAACAAAACTTAATTGCAATATGCAAAGCCCAAAAAGTTAGCTCACCCCCTACTCCCCTGTGCGTCGCCTTCTTTGGATAAATGACAATGTTTGACAAGGTAAACAACACACACGCTTTCTCTTTCACTCTGCAATACGCTGCCATATGCCATATGACACTGACACAGTTGCCCCTTGCTGTTGCTGCACGTTGCTGCACGGACGAGGCTCGAGTCATTGCACATGCGACGCCCACAACATTGTCAGCTTGCACCACCCCTTCCCTCTCCCCACTCTCCTCTCTCCTTTACCCCTCTGCTTGCCCGCACCGTTTGCTTTTCTCGCTTTGTTTGCTCTCGCTCGCTCGCATTCTCAGTGAACCTGATCTCATTTAACGCACTCGGTCTGTTTGCACAACTTGCTGCAGCATTGGCAGAGGGGGCAAGGGGCAGGAGGTGGAAGGGGTTGTCCGGGGCAGGGGCAGCAGCAGTGGCAGTGAAAGTCGGGGGCAGCATCAGCGGCGACTGAGGCAACGCTTTTTGTTATTAAATGCGAAAAATACGAAAAACTCCGAGACGAAACATGCTGCTGCTGCACTGCATTGATTGCCGCAAGCGAGTCATACCCCCCCCCCCCGCCTGCCCCTTGCCCCTTGCCTCCTCTACAGTCACGCCCCCTCGTCATGTGACACACAATTTGCCACCGCTTGAACGTGGCCTAATTTCAGTTTTTCCCTGATTGCCGCCCCCCGACAAGGTTCGCTTATAACGGGTTTGCTTTTGACAGCTTGACAGCGTTTATTTATACCCTGTAAACAGTGGGAGGGGGTGTAAGCAGGGGGGGGGGAATCTAATTTAGCTTAAGTATATAAGGCAGCTTATTGGATAAGTAGTTTAAAGTAGTTGAAATATGTTTACCTACCTATTACAGGGTATATTTCAGTCTATACTAGACAAGCGCTTTCTAAACATTTAATGTGCTTATTGAGGCGATAAAAGATTCTTCAAAATGAGTAAGAAGAGAATAGGCAGAGGATTGCAGGGTATTTTCGATTCAGTTTAACACTTTCGCATTGTAGTTTGATGTGCTACTTAAGAATATAAATTATATGCTAGCAAAAGCAGGGTATATTTGAACCTGTGCTAGACTTAACTTGCGTGTTAAGTAGCTAATATATCTACAGGGTATTTTCTAGTCAATCGAGCATCAATTGTAGAGCTAAACGCTGCTGGCTTTGTAAATGTTCACTATGTTATACAATGTATGATGTCACAATCTGCTCGAGGGAAGCTGTAATGTTTTTACCTACCTGAGAGAGAAATTAAATGAATGAAAATACACCGAGTTAAATGGGAATATATGTACTATATATGTAAGTAAGATAATAACTTTTTTTTTGGGTATTTGTTCAGCTTTAGCTTTCAAACCCCGTCTACCTCATTAACCCTCCCTATTTGCATTTTCTTTTGAGTAAACGCACATTATTTTTCATCACCTCGTTGTGCGGCACAAATTGGCGTTCATTAGTCGATCCCTTTGCCAATTTGAGGCCCTTGAAAATTTATTCAATTTTTACTCTCCCAACGTGGGGCCTGAAAACTGAAAAAAAACTCACAAAAAATAACCCGCATTCGGTTCGATATGAAATCCTCTTTGTTTCGCCTCAAAGCGAAAAACTTTTTCAATTAAACATTTCTTCTTAAAAACACAGACTCGTACCGAAGGTCCTTTGGCAAAAAATGCCACAGATGGAATGAAAGTGAATCAACGACCTGGGTATACTCTGCACTCAGTGGAGTAATGTGTGCAGATTTATACCTATATCATGTTGTATTTTCCCTAAATATACCCTACTGCACTCTTCCTGTGCTCAGGGTATACAAAGGAGTCAGCATCAAATGGTTTGTAGAGCATACAAACTATTTAAACATAAATTGTTTGCAGCCGCATCGAAGTTTTGCGGTGAATCGCAACAGATTTATGTAACCCCAAAAAAACTCATGTAGCACACGAGCTGCAAAGCGAATGAAAAGCGAATAAAATAAATTCAGTTTTTATGCCCCTTTTCCCTTTTCGTTTTCATTTTCATTTTCCATGCTGTCGAAGCAACAAGAATCGCAAACAAGTAAGGAACGTAACGGTCTATACTGCCCAACAATCAGATACCCTTCAGCAAATTAAACCTTCATACTACTTTAATGTACAACAATTTTCAAAATAATTTTGGTAACACTGACTTTAATAATCAAAGCAGATTTCTGTGTGTAAACACAGCCAGATAATGGGTGCATATGAAACGGCCTATCCAGAATATATATTAATGTATTTTGTGAGATTGCTCATGTTTTCTTCTGTTTCTGCCTCTGCACAAAGTCCGTATACTCTTCTTGAATAATTTTGCAATGCTCGAACTTCGCAGAGTATAATTAAAACGTGAAGAGACGCCCCGTTGACTGGCCAATTCTTTATTGTGTATTGTTCATTGCGCATTGCTTATTGCTTATGGCTTATTGTTCCCTACTCTAGTGTATGGTTTGTCCTCCAACTTGCTGCCAAAAGGACTGGGTCTACGGCAAAGGGTCTGGAGTACCAGAAAGAAAATCCGCAATGGCGCTTTATACTAACTTTATTAGTAGTAACAATCTGATGGCTGGCAAACCATCGTAAAAAGCTGATCAAGTACAGAAAAGGATAGGGCATTTATATGTGTTTAAGAAGTTTAAAAGAAGTACTATAGTCTTGCTATAAGCCCAAACTCGTAGATTGCATATAAAAGCAAGAAACTTCAGTTTATTCTGCTATTTTTTTAAATTTCTTCAATATGTTCTTAAGCACTTTAGTCAACACAATTTATTTTTAAGAACTGCAGCTGAAACTTGGCTGACTTAAAAAACCATATGGAAAAATGCGTGTGATGTGAAAAATCTTAGTTAATTTTGAGATTTTTGCTTAAAGAATTTAGTCGTATATTTTTTAAAGAACTGGGATTATGACTTTATTTCGTTTTTTTATAAAACAAATTTCACTTTTTTCAGTATCTTCAAAATCGACTTGCTATAGAACACCTGTCATCTCGCAACACTTTCACACATTCACGTTGATTAAAATATTTTCATTCATCTTCATATTTCAAGTTTCTTGCTGTTTTATGTACATGAGTGCATTCAAAGTGATGCATATGAGTGCACACATTAAATCTTAGATGAAACATTAACCCCAACGTACACCCCATTCTTCTTCCCCTCTTTGCTTGTCTTGCCTGCTTATTAAAAATTCACGCAGAAAGCCAAAATGAGTGTGGCAGTAAAAGTGAAATTAATAAAGAAAAGAAAGTGAGGTAGAGGGAGAGAAAGAGAGGGAGAGAGAGAAAGAGAGAGCGGTAGATAGGGTAGAGCAGTCAGAGTGTCGGAGAATAAAGATTGTCAAGTATACGCACTGTGTGACGCGCACAAAGCCGCCCACCCTCGTTTCGTTGGCTTCTTATCTGACATTTGACATTTTGAGTACGTTATGCATTTTTTCGCACATTTGTTTAACAAAATGGCGCAGGCAGAGAGGGAGACAGAGAGAGAGAGAGAGAGAGGAAGGGGAGGAAAGGACAGAGCTTCAGCTGGCTGTCGTCGCCTCAAAACATTTAGCAATTCTTCCCGTTGTTGGCTTTGTTGTTCTCTCCCTGTTTATGTTTATCTTTGCCACGTAGTCAGTCTGTGTCTGTGCCTGCGTGATGGTAATTAAGTTACAGCTACAGCCCCGGGCAGGGGGCAGGCTGGAAGGGTATCTGGGGGGGTACCGCAGGCAATATCTGTGCTCGACTGTGATACGTGACAGTGTAAGTCGTATCGGAAGCTGTCACTTTTATATTGCGTTCCACATTTCGCTTTCATTTCGACATTAATATTAATATTCAATTAGTCAGCCCGACACGCCCCATACCCGAGGCCCGCCCTGCCCGGCACTGGCTCTAATTAATGTTAATTATGCTAAGTAGCAGGCCACTTGCAATGCTTTTCCTATTTCCCCCGACGCCATTTTGTTATTTTTCTTCATATTTTTTTTTATCATTTTGTCAGCCTCATAAATCCTGCGTATCGAATTGATTTGTCTCATTTACTGTTTGTCTGCTTTCGCTCTCTCTCTCTCTCTCTCTCTTCTCCCTTCTGTCATTCTCAATTTCGCTTTGTTTCGCTGCCTCATTGTGTCGCAATTAATTGGCCTTAAATTGTCAAATTTGTCGGGTGTTAAAACACAAATTAACAAAGCAATTGAAAAAGTTCTTCGATTTGGCCCGCAGCATTTCGTTTTGTTTATTATGCTAATTGCGACAATACCTCGGGGCTTTACGGGTGTAATTTACTGCGTTCCCAGGATGGGTGTGAAAGACCTCCCCCCCCACCCTAAATTTGTTGGGTAGTGTAGGGTGAGCAGGCTCTTGCTTTGTAATTAATATTGTTGCGTATCAAACAAAGAAGTGTCCAAAGTCACTTGTGCATTTATTCGGAATTCACTCAAGATTCCTTTCATTCGATTCCAGGAAGAGGTTTATATTGTTTTCAAGAGAATTATTGAAATATTTTAAGAGCAAAAGCTGAAAGTAATTTTATTTTCGAGTGACAGTTTGGGGACTTTTGTTTTCTAAACTATTGTTTCGCAAAAAAAATTCAATTTATTTTTAAAAAAGTAAGTGAGGCTACAGTAATAATTAATATAATAATATAATAAAATATATAATTCTCTAAAGTTTTTGATTTCAGAAAGGAAATCCGATGAAAATTTTATTTGCTAGTATCCCCAACTAAACTAAAGCGTTTTTAATCTTACTTGACATAACTTTATCCACTTTGAAAACCGTTTGTGAATGTGTCAATTTGTTTATGCTTTTCATGCCCATTTACGTATTTCTCCTCCCTGTCTTCCCTCCTCTGCACCGAAGGAGAGTTGCTTCGTGTTCTTTAAAGTGTGTTTTGACGAAGGTCTCATTAGTTTTATGACAAGCTTGGCAACGCTACGCAGAGCATTAACGTTCCCATGACAGTCCCTCCTCTCTCTCTCACTCTGTCTCTCTCTCTCTCTCGTTCACACACACGGCATTCGTTTAACCTTCATAATGTTAGCCAATGCCAAACAAAAGATATTGCTTTTAGCCAACTTAGGGCACATTAGCGCCTCGCTGCTTCCGTTCCGTTTCTGCTCCTGCCACCATTTATAAGTCATGCCCAAAGAACTGTAGCTATGTGTAGCGAGTGCGAGAGCCGCAGGGATTGTGGGGGAGGGGGGGGGGGAGGGTCTGTAAGGGCAGTGCGAGGTGCCTTAGGGCCCAGCGGAGCCGTAGCAACTGCACCTGCGTCCGGGTGCTACGCATATTTAAGCATGCCCAAAACTTTTACGCCTCTCAACCTTTCACAACATACCGCAGCTCCCTTTCACCCCCTCCTCTCCCTGCCCTTCTGCCACTCTATGCCGTTCTGTTGGTGATTTCAGAATTGAGTTTCCTGTTTCCAGTTCGAGTTCCGTTCCAGTTTCAGTTCCAGTTGGCTCAAACTGTGCCAATGGCGTTGCCAATCCGCGCACTGCAATCACAACCAGCTAACCGTGCAAACTGTTTAATGTTTGCATATCAATCTTTGTAGGGTGCCCTCACCTCCCCCCCTGCCCCACGGACCCTGCCTCTCGCATACTGGATTCAGATTTGTATACGAATTCAGCTTCAACTGTTTCGACCGCTTGGCTGCCTTCTGCCCATGTGGGAGTCATACATTTTGGGTTAGGTTACTCCTTCTCTCCTTGTGCCAGTCTACCTTTTCCCCGAGAGTACAGGGAAAGCACCCTAGAAAAAAAAAACCAACCGTCTAACCATTGCTGCCCCCTTAGATACCTCACAACAATGAAAGACATTGCCGACACATTTACAGCGTGCTACCAGAAAAAAACGGAAAGGTTTACAAAAAAAAAAAAAAAGTAGTGAAAACTTTAGTATAGCACCAAAAGTCAATTGATGCACTTGCTCCATCCCTTCCCCCCTCCTGTGACCCACTCACACACAGGTGTGGCCTTATGAATAACCCCAAACAACTGGGCCAGACATGCAGGCAAAAATTTGTAAAGCTGCCTGAGACTGACTTGGCTTGGCTTAGGTCGAGTCCTTGCGCCGTTCATGTTTGCCAACTGTCCTGATTGATTGATGAAACTTTAAGGAGCTCGAAGAGCAGGACGAGGCTGGAGAATGAGGTGTGGACAGGCTGCCTACTAGTTGAAGCCTTTAAAGTGGAATTCGGCAATACAGTTTTGCTCTTTCTGCCTGTCTGTGACTACAAAGAGACTTCTCTGATGACTTGAAAGAACTCTGAAGTATGATATATATATCTGGAAGAGTTCTATAGATTTACACACTCACCTAAAATCGGCGCTGGCATAGCAGTTGCCCAGGAAGCGGCACTGCAGGGTGTTGCACTGCGTCGCCTTCACCTCGTGCTGCACCTCGTACGTGATATTGAAGCCGTAGACATCCAGCAGGCGATCGAGTGCACGCAGATGATGGCCATCCAGGCTGGCCATGGTGAAGCGTATCTCAAGGTATTGACTGTTGAACTGCAGCCAAGTGACCTGGGTGACATCATCCTCGGTGAGCGTGAAGACACGATGGGCGGGCACCTTGAAGTCATCCGAGTAGTACATGTACTCGGTGAACTTGAGGCCTCCCAGCACGTACAGCTGCGTCAGATAGACCACAATGGATACATTGCTGCCCTGCTGCCCCGATGCGGTCGCGGGCAGCTCGGAGGCGTCGATGATCCAAACGCATTCGATGGGCGTGGCAAAACGATGTGGAAAATTGGGTGTCTGTATGAGGCCGTAGCGTGACTTGAGCAGGCCACCGCAGCTGGAGCTGGAGACGGACAGAGTTGCCGATCCAGATGCGGCCACATTGCTTCCATGCTCTGCCACAGCGAAGGCATTTAGGGCGAAGTTGTGCTTGGAGGCGGGAAAAGGCGGTGGCGGCGGTAGCGGCACAGCCGGCAGCGAGAACTTCTGATCCGCATTGCTCTCGCGTTGCTGCTGCTGTTGTTGCTGGCTTTTACTCGCCAGCAGCAGCAGCAGCAGCATAGGGAGCAGGAGCAATGTCGTCAGCGGAGGCGATGGCGATGGCGACATTGACCTGGCTTTGCTTGGGCTCTCTCTCTCTTGATAATGGCTGCGTTTGGTTCGTGGGCGGCGCTGGGCTTATCATTTGGCCAGCGAGATGCATGTAGTATCGGCAGTTGTTGTAGTTGTTGTTGTTGTTGGCACGTCGGAGCCACTCATTGACTTGCTGCCGCCTGAAATGCCAGAATAGAATGGAAAATTTTTAGCTAAAGCCATTTTGACAGCTGTCGTTTGCATTTGAATAACTGACTGAGGCAGCTCCTCTTGCAGAGTCCCCTCTATAGAGCCTCCCCTCCCCCCTCCCCTAACACTAGAATATCGTAAACTGTCAGCGTGAAAAAGCAATTTGAAAATCCACTAAAAACGTAGCCCCTGTGGCACACATCAATCATGGCCCACGCCCATCGTAGTCATCGTGAAGCGTGGCTGCTCATAAAACAAAGAACGACTACGCCAGTCACTGCCCTCAGCCCCTCCTAAAAGACCCCCCCCCCTCTGGAAAACTGCACAAAATGCTCGACACTCGAGCGCTTTTCTTTGTCAACTTTCAAATTGTTTTCCCATATTTTGTTAGACTTGTGTTTCCACTTTCAATCGGGCCTCGGCCTCGACTTTGGCCTCTGCCTACGACTCCGCCTCTGGGTTTGCTCGTTTTTTTTTTGGGTTTTTTATTTCGCCTTTTTTTTGGGGCATCCAAGTCGCGGCTCGTAACGTTTTTTTTATTTGGCCAGTCCTGGTGCCAAATTGCCAAAGCTCTTCAACTGGTTGACTTTTGCAGTTTTTGCGTGGCTTTTGTGGCAGATTTGCCTGGGCAAAAGTGAAGCCACAGCTAAGCAAAGTTCAGTTGGAGATATGAATTTGAAAATGAAAGGCAAATTCAGAGAGGGGAACATAGGGTTTTACACAGTTAAAGAAGCTATTTGACTTTAAGCTGTTAAAATTTCAAAAATTATGCAAATTTTAGTCTTGGAGATATCAGAATAGAATATAAGATAGATGTTGAAATAATAATTTTATTTTGGGATTCCCCCATTAAAGTGGAGTACCAAATTGCTTCTCTACATAATCGAATCAGAGAACTCTTTTAATGCATGCCTGATGTGATTTACTCACTCAACAAGCAGACGGACAAACCAATCCGACAAGTGCTGTAATTAACCGAGGGAATCCACAAATACACAAAGCACGAGTAAATCTAATCACATTCAAATGGATTTGCTGGCGAATTATTGTGCAATTATTTGCAGCAGAATGGCAGATGCCCCCTGACTAAGTGCGACAAATGCGACTAACTGCGAGAGCACACAAAATCAAATTATAAATTACCAAAATACCAGAATACCCACATATCCAAATACCAAAATAACAGAATACCAAAATACCTGCTGCAAATGCCTTGTGGCTCGACTGTCAAGCTTACTATGTCTGTGTGAGTGTGTGCCATAAATTATTGACAGAATTGAGGCGGGCGGAGTCTAATAGGATTAAAAGGTAGTTAAAGGGGGTGCTCGGGCGACAACTAGACCCTTTTTTTTGCAGCCAGAAGTGAACTTGACTTCGCATCACGTATACGCCGCGTACACCTCTTAGACAGACGCCCAAAAGTTTGGCTGAAAAGCGGTAGAAAGTTTTGAAGCTGCCGCTGCCAACAACAAGTTTAATCAAATGACAATGTCGTAACACGTGCATACCCTGGCCTACCCAACCCCCTACACACCCAGAGCCATAGACGCCCCTCGGCAGACGAGCTGCCTCCTCACGCCTTGGCACATGTGAGCACGCAAAGTCACAGCGACCCCCCAGCTATATATACTATATATATTATATATATATATAGTATGCAAGAGTGTGTGCGTGAGGGTGCGCGTTCTTTACTTTCAAATTACTTTAGTTACGCATTTTAAGCATAATGAATAATTTTTTCGTTGTCTTCGGCATGCAGAAGACTTGTGAGCAGAGCAAAAAGTTAATTTACTTCGCTCGGTCATATATATTAAATCTCAAGAGAGTTTTATAAAGTTATTGCGCTGGATAATGATGGCGATAAGACAGATGTGTGAGTAGGCGCATTGTATGTTAGACAAGCAAGAGTCGAGACTGACACGCACTCTCTCACTCGCATTCGTAGTCGGTTTTAAATTACACGTGCTTGTGCTAAACATTTGTAGTCTGCAGCCCGAAAGTATGCTACAGAAAAATTCAACAGCAGCAAGCGACTTGAATTTAAAGCAGGAATTAAAAGCAGCAATTTAAAAAATTGCATTAATTAAATATCTTGATAACAATTAACTTTCTAAGTTATTTGTTAATTTTTTTATTATTTAAGAGTTAGAAATTTTGTATTTTATACTACGTCATGCAATTTTTTATTTAGCAATACAAAAGTAGGCCATAGAAAAATGTATAAATAGCATGCAAAAACCATTGCATACTTGTGGGCTGCGCATTGAATTCATAGTGTAGGAGGTAAGAGAGACATCAAATTTGTTTCAAAATATTGGTAAATTCCCATCTTGATGGGAACTAGAAAAATATATCTCAGTTCGCCCAGGAAAACTTATGCTTAATAAAAAGAAATTTGCTCATAAGATCTCAGTTTCACATAAGCAAGCTGCATTAATGAAGGAGTTCTACATCGATTAAAGATTCCATTCTTCTGTGCATTTTCTTACTTATTCCCTAAATAGAACTGTAAAGAGTATCTGAGAGTCGATTCCACACGAAGCAAATTATAAATGTTTTCAAAGCAATTACTCAAATTGAATCAGTGCAAAACTGATCAGCTTATCTATATTCAAATACATTTGATAATATCGCGTGAGATAAGAGAGTGAGTGTCTGAGAGAGGGAGTGAGAGAGAGTGCAACATCATCTGCTGCGTCTACACTTGTCATGGACGATCGAAAAAAATAAAAGTGTTTAAAAAACTAAAGAGACGGAGAGAGAGTGAGAAAGAAGCAAAACAGAGCAATGACGCGTTGCCCTGCACCTGTCCGAAGATAAGAGCGTGTGTGTGTGGGGTGTGAAGATGGGAAGGGGGCAGTGGTGGGAGTGGGGGTGGGGTGGTGTGTGTGAAGGCGTTTTAGCGTAGTGCTAGGCGAGCACTTCAGCCTCAACTCAGATACCGATAAAGAGCCCCAGGGCCCAGCCGGCTGACTCGACTGCTCGGCGGTTAACGTTGCTGGCAACGTCGCTGCCGCGGCCGCTGTCGCTGTCGGCGTCGCAGTCACCGTCAACGCTAGCAAATTGCCAATTTAAATTGGACGCGGTAAATTAGTCGAGTTATCAGCCTCCACGGCGGCAGGTGTACGGGTAGTACTAACGGTAACGGTAAAGTAAAGGTGCAACGCGAATCGACCTATTTATATGTTCTCTTTCTTTCACTCTCATCGACCTATTGTGCAATACGCCTCGAAGTTGTTGTTTTTTAACTGTGCTGAGGCGGAAATCGTGTGCGGAAATGCAAATGAATGAAATATGAGTAATGCGGGTACTCGTCTCGAAAAGGTTTTCCCCTGTGATTCCAATGGGGCATGAGACCTCAGCGTGCTTCGAGTGTTTTCGTGGATATGTGAAAGAAGTGAATTCGAAAAAAGAATGAGTGCCGAGTGCAAATGAGTACCCGAACAGCTCAGCTTATCGTGCTGTCCATGAAATTATAGAGCAAATCGAAATTCGATAAGAAGAGTTGTTACTTTTCGCCGTGTACTCGCTCGGAACTTGGATCTGTGCTATCAACTAATGTTGTTGTTGTTGTTGCTGCTGTTGTTGTTGTATATTCTATATAACAAATAGAGCATACTTAGCTACGAATCAATCACACAGCGCCTGCGATATGGATATCTAATCAAAAGACATAAACTTCATTCCGTGAAATAGAAAGAGAGAGTGTGAGAGAGAGGGAAATAAGTTCTCTTCTTGGAACATTTCAAAGTGCAATTTAAATATTTCAAGGGAAACTCGACTGACTTATCCCTCCGACTGAAAAACATTTCCGTCTTAGTCCCTCCACCTTCTGCAATCAGTCTAATCAGTTTGCAAGTCAAAACCGTAAGGCAACAAGAGTAGAAAAAGTTAAAACGGGAAAATACCCCGGAGAGGGCAACAAAGAACGGCTAACTGGAAAAATTGTAGAGAAATAAAGCAAAAGAAAAGAAAAGAAAAACATTTCGCTGATAACTGCAAAACGAAATGTCAATAAAATAATATAAATGACGGACTCGTGACTGTGGTGGATCGCTTGTCAGCGTGCTCTTGTTGTTCTTGCCTTTTCTTGTTGCCAACAAAATGTTGTTAAGAGTAGCAAAACAAAGAGCGAAGCCAGCAATTGTTGTTGTTGTTGTCTTTTTCGATTTGCAATAAACAATTGTTGTGTTCACATCGCGTTCGAGACAAATGTAACTGATATAAATGGCATAGCATATCGCAATGTTGTTCACTTTGTTTCCGGATGGGGGTGAGGGTTGTGGGTGTCATGTACCTTGTGCCTTAAGACCTTGTTTCTTTCAACGGTTTGACCGAAACTCTGACCCAGGCTGATAAGATAGAACAAAGCAAGGGCATGGTCAAAGTTGGGCCTAAAACAAAGAGTTCCCAATCTGCCAATCCTCCAACCCATTTACTCTTCCTCCAAGCCCGCATAAATAGGAAAACAATTAAGCAGTGCAAAGATGAAACGATTACGACTACGAATTGGTATGCCCTTTCCCCTAGGCAGTAGCCTGCTGGGCTCGTAATTAGCCCTGCCATTTGGCCATGCGTGAAATTTGTGAAGCTCACAACTTTTGCTCTACACTCAGACTGAGCTCAATCTGAGGAAAAGCGAGTTTTCCATTTAGCCAACGAGGTAGATAAGATGCAGAATCTATTTAAAGTATTAATACACGCTTTTCATTGAAAATAAGAAGGCTAGCAGGCAGGAGCAGACATCTACAACCCTTAAAACAAGTTAATATAGGCATTTATGTCTGTATGAAAGCGCAGATCTCAGAGACTATAGAAGCTAGGTCTACTAAACTTAGTGACCATATGTCTTACTAATGTAAGTTGTACATGAAGACTTTAGAACTCGTCTACACCTCCATATGTCCACAAAAAATAAAAATAAATACCGCATGTAACCGTTATGCAGTCGAATATTCACAATATTCACTTTTATTTGACAGTTGAAATCGCAACAAATCAAATGAGCCGCCATAAATCTAATCAATTTAAAAAGAAAGCCACAAACACACACACACTCACAGACACCCTAACTGAGTGCTTAAATGGCGATAAATGAGCTACAGTTGCCGGCGCCGTAGATAAGAAAGAGAGGGAGAGAGAGAGTGAGTGTGGCAGCACTCGTATCGATTCGTATATATATATATATATATAGTATAAAGCGTATATATGCGTATTTATACAAATCCAATCCGTGCTCATTCAATTGAATTGTTTGCCAACAATAGCAACAACAGTTACAGCAAATTGCAACAAATTTACAGCCTCAATTAAACGCACGATCGTAAATCACAACTCTGGGGCAAGGCAAGGGTATCACGCCCCCTCCCCCTCCCCCTAGGCAGTGTGCGCTTTTATTGCCAGCAGTTACAACAACAACAACAACAGCAACAACAACGAGAGTAATAAAGCAAACAACAAAAGATGTGCGATAAATATGCTAAAATAGTAGTTGACACTAACTAACCGCAACCAGAGTCGAGCGTAAAGTGTAAACAATAGCAAACTATTTAGAGCTGACCCCATCAACACAGTCGTGAGAGGCGCGATCCTATCCCTAGCACAGACAACCAACTACCCCAAGCATAACCATAAGATGGCCTGCTTTCCGCGGCTTTTTCATCATCGAAGCAAAAACAAATTTACGCCCGCCCAAGATGAGAACACCGACACGATACTCAACACACAAGACAGTCCCGTGGTGAGTTTCCAACTCTACTCAACACGCTATTTGTCCGAGAGAGCGAGAGAGAGCGAATGCCTGGCTATCTGTGTGTGTGTGTGTGTGTTGTTGCACCGATAAGCAACACTGATAAGTTGATTAAGTGTTTAATTAAGTTAGGCGCGCGGGAAAAAAAACACAATTCGCATCGTAAATAACGCTTCAGCACCGACCCGAAGCCAAATACAGAAACTAAAGCCCAAAACAGAAGGCAAAAGAGCGAAAATAACATGTGCATGTGTGGTGCCACTTTTCGTTGTTTACCAACACTGTTTGCGCACCATGACGTACGCAAATTCCAGAGAACTATTTGAAATATCACGGCAATGTAATGAAAAGTCATGCTTAATGCATAAATTAATTGAACTCTATTTATAGAGGGCCTTTCGAAGTACATATATAATAGATTATTGATAATTAAAAATTAATACGAAAAGAACTATGAACTATAAATACCACGTAATATGAGAGACAAATTATGAAATAAATGAA
The DNA here is from genome assembly GCA_018901885.1 of Zaprionus kolodkinae. Taxonomy (NCBI): domain Eukaryota; kingdom Metazoa; phylum Arthropoda; class Insecta; order Diptera; family Drosophilidae; genus Zaprionus; species Zaprionus kolodkinae. Next base: position 5,483,844 of record JAEIFM010000508.1, read on the forward strand.
GTTTGCTTGGTAATAGAGCAGTGGGCGTAGCATTCAAAATTTAATATAATTTATATTCAAATATATATCTATTTTAATTTCTATTTTAAGTCAAACTTAAATAAATCAAATATCACATTTTTATGATCCTCAATAAACCCTAATAGATAATGATAACTATCTTATAATTATGAAATATAACCCGTTATAATAATAAATAAATTAACGTGCATAGCCATGTTATAGGCAAATTATGTTACCTTATCGGAGCAAGCAAAGCACTAACTACTATTTTATCAATCGTCGGGTCAGTCCCCATCATATCTATCACAACTGAAAGGTAGAGTTATTTTTAACAGTTCACTATAGCCTACTGATAATGCGAACACGTTGGAAATAATTTCGACTAGAAAGTATTAACTAGAAGAAAGCTTTTGAGCCTCATTAAGTATACGCAGCGGGGAATTATAAGCTCAAATTTGATAAGTAAATTACCAATTTCTTTTTATCAATATATTTTTATGGGAATCTCTTGTGAGACGCCGAGTCAGCTGTTGCTCTGCTATGATACAACTCAAAATTGTTCTTCATTCATGTTCTAATTCGAATCCATCAAGCAATAAACTTGGTTCTATAAGGAAATGTTTGTGTTTTCACAATTTTCGCTGTTTCGCGAAATTGTTTACACCAAATTGCCTAAAGATATAAAACTCACCCCGCCCCTTTTTGGCAAATTTCGCAAATGGAATTCGAGTCGGAATCGCTGCAATCTCAGCACTTTATCGATGAGCAACATAACACGACAGACACACACTTGATATGCAAAAATATGATGAGCATGCATATGAATAGCACCAGGGGGGAGGGGGGAGAACTGAGGGATGAGAGATGGGAAATGGGAGGTCTATGCATAAACCGAACTGAAGCGAAAATATATACGAGTCACTTGTAGTATAAATATGCAGAATTCGAGATGTGCACATCGCTATCTATGATAATGTCTATAGGACATGTCTGTCTGTGGGGATAACAACGTGCTCGAGATCGAGACAGGATTGCTGCACGTTGTGGCCATATAAAATAACTGTGCATAGGCAGCCTCATCCTCATCGACATCAACATCAACATCGACATGGACACATCAAAGCCCGACAGAATCGTGAGACAAACAACGCCCCCGGGTGGAATAAATGCAATGCGTGTGGCATTTGAAGAGGGCAAAGAGCAGAGGGGGAAGAGAGAGGCAGGGGGAAAACCAAAGCTGGGGAAAAACAGACTGTTTTGCTTTTCTGAGGACAAATGCGCATTGGCTTCTTGATGTGTGCTGCGAACAGCGATTAAGACCCTGGAAATACACCTTCAATCGTTGCCACTATCACAGCATCATCAGCAGCCTCTCCCTTTCCTGCCTCTCCCATCTTTGGGTTTCCGTGGGAAAACGGAAAACCTGTCGAAAATGTCATCGTTTAGGGCTGATTAGCATATCAAAGCGGAGCCAACCACGCGACCTGCATATTGACATGTGTTTATTGTGCGGCTTGTGGGCTGCCACACGACACGACACGACACGACTCGATTCGACTCGAACCAAACGATGCTCTGGCCCAGAAAAAGGTTTGAATATTTTATTGGCCACATGGCCGTCTGCCAATTGAGCGATAAGATACGGATGCGAGGGGTAGCGATTCGAAAAGCCTTTTAAAGTCAGGCCTAAGCTGGAAATGAATAAGTCACTAATCGCTGGCACCAGCTCAAGCGAAACCTCTCACATTTCCTCCTGCTCTCCCCCCCCTCCGCCGGTGCGGGGTCAAACAGACACGACTTGGGCAACACTCAAGCAGCATCCATGAGTTCTTTTTGGCCGGAGGAGGACAACTCTGAAAGGAATTGTAAAGTTTGTTGTGACACAATTGTGTAAGGAAGCTTAAGAAAAGAATATGTAAAGCAAAAAATTGAGACAAAAAGTTTAACCTTAGAAAATAAATGTAGAATCATGTAAATTAAGTATACGTAAATATGTTTAAAAGAGAGAAGGAGACGTGGAAAAGTGATGAATGATTCTATCTATCTATACGCTCTGATAGCCAAAACAAACAATATTGATACTATATCTATTATCAAATGATGTTGCTGCAGAATTTTACCAAGCGCTGAAACCATTTTAAAATAGGGTTGACATCTTAAAATAAATATGTTTCTTTATTTATTATATTGTTGCATTGCATTTTCTTCGAAATGGCTTTGTGCAGATGAAATTCGAGGAAAACAGAGTTTTCTTTTATTTGTCTGCAGTGTGAAGCTCTTTTTGCTGCCAAGTTAATAAACATGCGAAGTCGCGACATTTTTTAATATTTGTTTTTCTCTCGTTCTATATAAATAGAATGCCATATACAGTAGAGTACTGGCAAATATGAGTGCATAAAAAAAACACACTCATCTTTGGCACTCCACAAGCTTCCAATGCAGTGCAGACTCGATACCCTATAAAACTTGTATCAAAATATTGTATAAATTATCTGAAGTCTTCCATCTTTGAATCAAAATTAAGCAATAGAAATCTAAGGAAATTTATTTCGTATTTTTAGAGAATTTTCTATAGATAACTTCGTGCTAGTCGTGGGGTCTTTTAGCCATAAGCCCGCACGCATATCTGCGAGTATAGGAACATTCATTTATTATTTATACTGTATATCGTGCGTGTAAATAAGAAAAGATAAATATAGAAACCGCAACAGATAAAGTTGTGGGCCAAGTTGGAGGCTAGATATCTAGAGTAAATTTGAACGATATAGGAATCTTTGTGTGTGTATGGCCAGCATATTGTGGTAGCTGGTTGAGTCATTCAGCAGCGCCAAGTGGCTCAATGAATATGAATATATACGTATGAATAACTTTTTAATTTTCATTCAAGCAGAAATCAAAATATATATATATATATATTTCTGTGGTATTATTTATGCCTGAGGGCTCAAGAGACCTATCAATTCGATAAAGCCTCATGAAAATCCCCCGACTGTCAAGTAATCAAAAGTGTGGAAAGCCCCACTCACACACAGAAAGAGAGAGAGAGAGAGAGAGAGAGAGGGGAAGAGAGAGATACACTGATTCATCAAGCGCTATGAATAAGATTCAAACAAATGACAGTTTTGTATGCAATGATGGAGGGCAGAAAAGCTGAAGCTGAAAAGTATGAAAAATCCTTGCCACAATGTGTAGAAACATATTTATAAGATACCACGCCGGCACAATGCGCCATTTGTTACTGCTGCCGTTGCTGTTGTTGTTGTTTATTGAGGCTCAATGGATGGATAAACTGGCAACTGGCAACTGGCAAGTGGCAACTGGCAAGGGTACTGGGAGTGGGAGTGGGAGCGGGCGTGGCAAGTGGCGACTGTAGCGTCGGCAACATTAAACTGCAAAACTTCCCGCATTTATCAGCTGTGTCAGCAGCAGATTGATTTCAAAGCTAACGGACAGACAGACAGATAGACAGACAGACAGGCGGACAGACAGACGGACAGACAAACCCATACAGATCCAGCGAGCACCCTCCCTACTCAATGTGAAGTCACCCAACCGGCATTATTTGCTTACTTTCCCCAGATTATTTGGCATTTCTTTTTTTGGTATACCCTCTACTTATAGAATAAAAGGGTATTTGTGCTTATCATTAGTAAACGAGGGTATCTCTCTGACCACAAAGTATGTATTCCCCACCAGTATCTATTAATTTAATTTATGTCTGTATGAAAGCCCAGATCTTAGAGACTATACTAGCTAGGAGTACCAAATTTGGTGGAAATATGCCTCATTATAGTACGTAAATCTAGCAGATTTTGGAATTCACTTACGACTTCAAAGGATATTATTAAATTTAAAATATTTAAGGCTTGCAATACAAAATATTAAACATGAAATATATGTGTTGTGGAGCAGCTGGCTAGTGGGTATATCATAGTCGAGCACATTATTGTTTTTTTTGTCGGGTATTTATGTATTTTGCATTTCTTTTGTCGTTGAGTGTTTGCAAAAGAAAGCAGAATTCGTTGTTCTTTTCGCTGTCATATATTTATTTTGTATTCGCTCTTTGTCGGCAGCGACCTGTTGACGTTTGACGCGATTTGCCTTTTCCATGGTGAATGAAGTTAAATTATGTTGGACATAAATTTCAACGAGTGTCGAGAGTTAAGGACAGACAGGAGATGGGTGAGGGGAGGCGTCAGGTGAGCCGCAGCTCAGCAGGAATTTTATCCTGTTTATTTCCACAATATATTATCGATACACACGTAGTGGGAATGTTATGCTGTATATAAAGATATATGAATGTGACACTTTGTGGGTTTTAAAAGGATTTCCACTCTGGTCTCGCCTCTAGTTCCGTTTCCTTGCACACTAATTTAATTCTCTCTCTTCATTTGCAGCAAATTGGTCTCTACATACGACGCGAGGAGAAACCACTCTACACGCCCATTGTGACGCCCAATGCGAGTGAGGTAAGTGCGAGCACCTGTTGCCCAGGTAACCCCACAAAAACTGCTCCCATTCCCATCGTGCAGCAGCAGCAGCAACTTTTCCCGCTGCTTTTGCTGCTTGTCTTTGCCCAACTCAATTAATATTTGCACACATGTTTCTTATACTTTCAAACGAAACGATGCCAAAACACCAACAACAACAACAACACTTGTAAATATGTGCACAATACACCAACAACACAAACAACAACACAACAACAACAACACGAAACACACCGCAAACTATTCACACACCGGGATCGACCCACTTGCACCTCGCACTCTTGTTTGTCTTTCTAAATGTTTTGGTGTGTGTGTGTGTGGTGTGTGTGTGTGTGTTGTGCCTCGCCTTGGGCCCGATTAGGCGCAACTGCAGCGACTGAGACAACAAACCTCCAGCTCGACGGCAGCAGCCCTACAGCAGCTGGAGGCAGTTGCCGAAAATGCCAGCGATGCCAGCGATGCCCACAAAACGCCAAACGGGCAACCCAAGATGTTTCGCTCGCACCTCAGTCGTCTGCAGTCGGAGGAGCGGGATAGGGAGGCGTGTGGGGCTGCAGTCAATGGCGGCGGCGCAATTAATGTCACACGTAGCAATTCAAAGTTGAAGCCCGTCAAGGAGCGACGACCTACGGCTCTGCCCAGTGAGGCGCCCAACGTGGGCGAAACAGATGGAAGCGAGGAGGAGCTGGAGCAGCAGCAGGCGAAGGGGCAGAAGCTCAGGGTGAATGTGAATGTGAATGGCATAATTGATGAGGCGACAGCGACAACAACACCAGCAACACCAACAACAGCAGCAGCAAAGGCGAATGTAAAATTTTTCATTGGTCACACACAGGAAGCAAACGGCGATGGCGACGACACTTTGTCCAACCAGAGCAGCGACACCAACAACAACAACAACAACTGCAACGAGAAGCTAACAAACGGCACATTACCCATGGTTGCCATGGAGCAGCAGCTGCAGCGGCAGCAGGAGCGGGAGCAGCATCTGCCGCTGGCCACGACGTCGACGCCAAAGGCGGCAACCGCAAAGAGCAGCAGCAATGTGTCACTCAATTATCTGAGAAGGTCCAGGAGCACCATGGGCATCGCCGTGGAGCCAGCCAGCCAGCCAGCTGCTGGCACCCAGCGGCGTCGGGTCTCCACAATGCCAGATATTAACATACCGCCGCCACCGCCTCCTCCGCCCGCCGAGCTCCTGATGCCCGTCACACCGCTACATTTGCGCAAGAAGCGCAGTGCGGAGCGACAGAGGGAGCGGGAGAAGGAGAAGGCGGAGCAGGAGCAGAAGGAGAAAGAGCAACAGCAACAGCAGCAGCAGCTGGACACGCCCCCAGCGGCGCCCACAACGGATGAGCTGAACATGGCCAGCAGTCAGGTAAGTGCTGGAAACGAACCGAGCTGCGGCATCCGGTCGAGTTTTGTGGTTAAAATGTTGACACACTGCGCTGCAGAAGTATGCGTACAGGTGGAGTAATTAAGTCGCTATTAGTGGTGCCTCATGACAGGACGCTCACATCATGTGAGGCTTGAAAACCTAACATAAGTCTGAAGAAAACGTTTCCCAGAAATTGATGTTTAAATGGGCTAAAAGAGTTTTAATATATATTCCCATGTATTTCAGCCTTAGATTGCATTTTTACCATATATATCATATTTTTCCGCCTTGTACAACACTCTTTTATATAGAGTTATCGAAAGATTAATCTATTTTATTTACGCTAGTGCAACAATATATGGTTAGCATTTATGATCCTCTAAAAATATTAAACTACCTGTAACTTAAACTACCTGTAACTTTAACTGTAAACAAAGTTAGCTGGATATTTTAAGGAAGAAACATAACATTGTGGTACTGGGTGGGGGGGGGGGGGATTGGAATTAATATTTTGTAGTAAAGCGTCCCTTGCTAATTGAATAATCAACTCCCTGCAAGCACATAAAAAATAACAAACAATGTTAGCTCATTTCAGTTGAGTATTAGCGACTTTTAGATGCTCTCGCACTGTTTGTGAAATATTAAATTAAATCTCTGATAGAGTTGAGTGAAATTTAACATACATGCAAACGAATATTACACTAAAGTTCTCCACAAATTTCATTAGTATATCTCACTCTACACATCTGCTGCATATATTATATATATTACGCATGTTTACCCAGTTTCATGCAGAATGCTTGAAAGTCAGCGCGAAAGTTAACATATTATCGTAGTACAAACTAGTTGGAATATGTTGAGACTGCTCTCAGGAGAGAGAGAGAGAGAGAGGGGATGCTTCCCCGACTCCCCTTACCATGCTGCTAATTGCCAGTACCAACGAAATGTTAATTGTTTCACAACAGACATGAACTCCAACTTTTGCCCTAACAAAAACAGGAAAGAGCTAAAACTGGACTCCTCTCCTCTCTATTCCACTCTCCATCTCTCTGTGTTTATCTGCTCTGCTCAGTTGCAGCTGTTGGCAACTCTGGCAACTCTTTTACAGTCCGGCAGTGTTGTCCATGTCGTTTTACCTGTCCATCCCCATCCCCTCTCTCTTGCCAGATCTCAGTGGAAACTGTTGCTGAGCCAGCAAATTACCCAACCCACAGACGTTATTTTGGCTGATTCTGCGACTTCTTTACTCTCCCATCTTATACCATCTTGCAAACCCATTCCTATCCCTATTCCTTCCATGCCTTCAACCAACTCCTCCTGCCTTCGTCCTCTGCAGCTGTGGAGTTGCTTATAACAGTTGCGATTCCACTGTCTAAATGGAGGTAAATATTTAATCACAGCAAGGGTGGAAGTGGGAGGAGTAGGGACACAGGACACAGGACTCAGGACGCAGTCGTCTCCTGTTGCCGAGTGCATTGTTGTGCCTCGTAAAATCTTTAATTCGCCAAAATGCTGAATGTAAACTTCTGCGGCAAGTGGCAACTGGAAGCTGTCCCACAGCTTCGGTTTGCCCAGCAAGTTAGAGCAAACAATCGACTCAGTTGCATGACGCCAAGAGCTGCACTGAGAGAAATAAATTAAACAAATGAAATACTCAAGCAAACAGTACTTAATTTCGTCAACCTATTTCGAATTCTTTTTTGAAATATCTTCCCAACTTCACTTCAATCTCACAACCTATATGTTAAGTTCATACCTTTGTTGTTGCACTCTAATTTCTCTAAGTGTACTGAAAATCATAGCTGAGAGCAAACAGACTTTCCGGACCTTCCATTCGTAAGTTAATCCGCAATCTGTCAACAAATAACCACAAAACTCATTAAAAATTCGAGGAAAAACAAAGAACTAAATAATTCGCCATTTGGTTTTATCTTCTACTACCCCCAAAACGAACCCCATAATCAACCACATCAATTAGGATGAACTGTCCAAGCTGGACGATGTGCGGGCAGCGAAGCTGCAGCGCGTCGAGGGTGGCCTCATTTTTGTGCGACCCAATTTGCCCGTACAGCAGAATATTGAAATCGAATTTATTGCCAAGGACGAAGCGTGAGTAGAGTAGACTGAGAGTGAGAGTGAGAGTGAAAGAACTGGTTCCCCAGCTAATCTCGTAATCTCGTACCTGCAGCACCCGCAATCTCATACTCAAGGCCATCGAGCGCAACGACTTCTTGAACAATCTAATGGACAAGGAGCGCAAGGAGATGGTCATCAATGCGATGGCGCCAGCTGGCTACAAGAAGGACAGCTACATCATCATGGAGCACGACGAGGGCTCAGAGATCTATGTGTCTGCCGAGGGTTACTACGATGTGATACAGGGGGGCAAGCGTGTGGGTAGCTTTGGGCCCGCTACCGTCTTTGGGGAACTGGCAATACTCTACAATGCACCGCGCAAGGCCACCATAAAGGGTAACACATCGAAGCAATGGATGGAATTAATACAGGGTATTTATATTACGTTCTGCTCTTACAGCTGCCACCGATGCGCAAGTCTGGAAGATCACACGCGAGACCTTCCGCACCATAATGCAGATCTCTGGCTCGAAGGAACGGGAAGAGAACCTGCAATTCCTGCGCTCTGCACCCTTTCTGCAGGAGCTGGAGGAGAGTTTGCTCAACAAGGTGGTCGATCTACTGCAACGGGTGAGCAACCGATAGTTCGATATACATACATATATCGATAGCGATTAATTCACTGCGCTTCTTGCAGAAATTCTTCGAGACCGACAGCTGCATTGTGCGTGAGGGTGAGGTGGGCAACGAATTCTTCATCATCCGCGGCGGCACAGTGACCATCAAGAAGAGAAACGAGCTGGGGGAGGAGTTGGTGGTGGCGAAGCGCAAGCGCGGCGACTACTTTGGGGAGCAGGCGCTAATGAATGCCGATGTGCGCCAGGCCAGCGTCTACGCGGATGCACCTGGGACAGAGGTGCTCAAACTGGATCGGGAGTAAGACTCAAACTGCCTTAGCTAACCTCAGCTAATCCCTTGCTACTCCTTTTGCCAGGGCCTTCATTAGCTACCTGGGCACCATACGGCAGTTGAGCGAGAAGCCGAGCGAACTGAGCAACGTCAACGGAAGATCGAGCAACAAGAGCGCCGAGTTCGACAATGCACACGCTCACATTGCCATCTCGGATCTGAAGAAGGTGGCAACACTGGGTTCGGGCGCTTTCGGTCGCGTCGATCTGGTAACCTATCAAAAGCAACCCTACGCTCTGAAGATCATCAAGAAAATCGAGGTGATCAAGCAGGATCAGATCGAGCATGTGTACAACGAGAAGAACGTCATGATCAAATGTCGCTCCTCGCCCTTCATAGTGCAGTAAGTGAAACCCCACATGCTTCCCTGACTTCCCTGGTATGCTAACTCCTTTCCCTTACTCCTCGCTAGACTCTATCGCACCTACCGCAACGAGAAGTATGTCTACTTCCTGATGGAGGCCTGCATGGGCGGCGACGTCTGGACGGTCATGTCGAAGCGTCAGTACTTCGATGACAAGACGGCCAAGTTCATAGCCGGCTGTGTGGTGGAGGCCTTCGACTTTCTGCACGCCCATCACTTCATCTATCGCGATCTGAAGCCGGAGAACCTGATGCTGACCAGCGATGGGTATTGCAAGTTGGTGAGTAGCGCACTAACTATACTCAAGTTACCCTACTGATGGCATACCATATACAGGTTGACTTCGGCTTTGCCAAGTATGTGGCACACAATGAGAAGACCAACACCTTTGCGGGCACACCGGAGTATGTGGCTCCAGAGATCATTCTGGATCGTGGACACGATCGCGCCGTAGACTATTGGGCTCTGGGCATACTGATCTATGAGCTGCTGGTGGGCAAGACACCCTTCCGCGGTGTTAACCAGATCAAAATCTATCAGAATATACTCAGCGGCATCGATGTCATTCACATGCCCTCACGCATTCCCAAGCCGGCACAGCATCTGATCCGCCATCTGTGCAAGCAGCTGCCGGCCGAGCGTTTGGGCTACCAGCGCAAGGGGATTGCGGACATCAAGCGGCACAGCTGGTTCGATAGCCTGGATTGGACAAGGCTCAAGCAGAAGCAGCTGCAGTCGCCCATTAAGCGCAACCTGAAGAGTCTGACAGATGTGCAATACTTCATACACCTGGGCGGGGACACGGACTACGAGCCGCCGGAGGAGCTCAGCGGTTGGGATAAGGACTTTTAGGATTCCCCTCCCTTCCCCATATCCCTATCTTAAATCCCCCATCGACATACTCCACATACTTTAGCCTAAGCTTGATTAAGTTTTCTACTATATATGTAATATATGAGATATATAAGTTATACCCTATAAATTGATATATCAATTATCGATACTCGCAGTTTCGTTTGACTTCGCTGAACGGTGGAACCGGTGGGCGTTAGATTGGAAAGGGCAATCAATGTTTACTTATTTTCCACTTCAATTAAAAGCGCAAACTTGTTGTTGTTGTTGTTGTTGTTATCGACCCACACACACACACACACACACACTCAAAGCGGACGTCACTCACTCACCCATACTCGAAAATAAATAAACATTTTCAATTAAACCCTTGACGTCTGGGAAATGCTAACAACATTTGAGTATCCTAACTCAAAGCGAAAAATAATTGCAGTGTCCAAAATAATTGCGAAATATAATATAATATAATGTAATACAAATTTTCACTAATAAGCAATTAATCAGTAATTAAAGTGAGTTCGATTTTCAGTCAAGTAAATGCTTAACTCTTTAGTATCTCTACTTCTAGCTGCTAGATTTCTCTCAGTGCATTGTAGGCAGCTTTAAGTGGCAGCCTGTTTGCCTTTTCGGAACAGTTTCTTTGGCCACTTTGTCTGCAGTCTAACTGTCGGGGCACCTGTCTTCTTATTGTCTGCCTTGTCAGTACTTCCCCTACTCAGCACTCTCTCTTTCTCTCTCTATCTGTACTCTTCTGCTTTCTTCTCTCCTTTTCTGTGTGTAGTGTTTTGTTCACTTCTGCTCTGAATGCACAACTGACAAAGCTGTCGTCATCATTATCAGGCGACAGTTGCCATTGCCCACATGCAGTTGACATTCATTTGCAACTCTCGAGCACTTGGCCCGAACCGGAGACGTAGTCGGAGACGGAGAAGGAGAAGAAGACGTAGGGCTGCCTCCCCCAATATAATTGTATTGTGTGGCTTTTCATGCAACGCAACGCAACGCAGCGTCTCACCCACGCAACGCTTTCATGCAACATGGAAATGACGCAAACTTTATTGTTTTTGAATGGAATTCTCGAGCAGGGCAGGTGTGTCTTCTGCCCCCTCTCTCTGCCTGTGTATTTTCCTTGCATATCCCACACTCACCCGACACACTCTATTTGCCTGCTTGTGTATGAAACAGAGTCAAGTGCAATTACGCGAACTTATTATCTCTATTCATGCGACTCCAAGTACCGCCTGCTACGAGCAATTTATGAGCAGACAAACGTGAAACAAGTCCACTGTGCATATCACGGAGGGAGCTCTACAGGTTGTGAATGCTTTAAGTATAGTATAGGGAAGTCATCTGGGAAATTATTTAACTTAAATTTCAATAGTAAAAGAGACTATAACTACTATATAAAAATTAAAATTGTGTATCTGATTTCTAATAGAAATTTAAAAATAAAAAAATCTAAATATAAAAAAATAGTTTTAATCTTCAAGTCAAGTAACGGTTCTCAAGAAGAAATAATATTTAAATATGTTAAAAATTCACTGACAACGCAAGTTTGCCAAATTCAGCTGTCCAAACACGAATTCAAGTTTAACAAAGAAATGTATAAATAGGTTTATTTACAGAAATATTTATGCTAATCGTGAAAGTATTGTATAAAATTTGGAATTTTCGGTTATTCATTGACATTTTTCGAACGGAAATCACAAGCATCGGTGGTTCAGTGGTAGAATGCTCGCCTGCCACGCGGGCGGCCCGGGTTCGATTCCCGGCCGATGCAATAGATATTTTTTTTTTCATTTTTATTTTCTTTTTTTTTCGCTTATTAAATACCAGTAAAAATAAATTTCTTTTTTTGTATTATTTATTTAATTCTTTACCGGCTGCAGGCATAATGGAATCAAAAGGAAATAAAAGCAATTTTCATTCAATCATCTCAAAAGGTAATCGCTCATACTCAATGTTAGTTCACCCACCGCCTCCGCATCTCGTTCTCTCTCTTTGTATTTTCACATTCTTTTTTGCTATTTTATCAGACAGAAGGAAAATAAATGCCAAAAGGCAAAAGCACACGCCGACGTAGCTCGAAAGAAGCCACAAAATAATAATAAATGATAATTGATAATAACGTTTTGCTACCTTCCTTCCGTTGGTGGAAGCAGATCTAAACAAAAAGAAGTAAGTTGGTATGTAAAGGAAATCAATAAAAATGATGGCGACAACATTTGGCCACAATTTCAATTTTGCGGCAGCCAAGCACAACGGAGAAGCATTTCTACAATTTCCGTCCCACGGTCTGTTTCACTGTCGCCCTCTCGCGCTCTCTCTTTCTCTGTCTTCCCCTCGCTCCATCCGAGGGCCAGAAGTGAAAATTTTCATTTTCTCAAACTGTCACCAAATGTTTTCTATACATTTCCTCAGACACCTTCAGAGAACGTTGCCTTTCCCACCGCATTTCTATGCGAATGCACACGACGCGTCGCGGGCGAACAAAGTTGGACGAAATGTCATCATTTCCGGTGGGAGTATTACGTGGGTAGAAGTGTGGGCCGTTAGCAAAACTCGCTCAAGCGTCAACGACGACAAGAATGACGTCTAGGAGCAGTTGACGGTTATCAGCGACAGCAACGCCCGAAAAGGGTTAACTAAGAGAGAGAAACGCCAAGGAAATCCTTCTTTTTCCTCCATTTGCCATGCAAAACTTCTCGCAAATGAAAGAAATGCCACAATATATATATACATATATATAGTGTATGTTGGGTGTATATTTTGGGGTCGATTCGAGACCCGGGGCCTCTCAATGCCGCTCACGGTTCTTAAACGAAGCGTGAAATTGTTAAATGAGTGCGAACGCCGACCCGGTCACTCTTCCCCTCTCACTTTCTCTTTCACTCTCTCTCTCTCTCTCTGCCTTTTTCCATTCCCATTTGTGCTAAATTATTGATTAAGAAACTTTCTCGTCATGCACGTTTGGCCGACTTCTTTTCGACCAGATATTCCTCAATTCAATTCAATTCAATTGAATCGACTCGAATCGCATCGAATCGCCTCGAATGGAATCGAATTGAGACCCGTATCGCTTTGAATGCCAATTACGTCTCGAAATTTGCTAAATAAATAACTGTGAATATAAAAAAGATTTAATCAAAAAGGGACAGCGAAAACGTGATTATTTTAAGGTAATCAAAAGCAGCGAATAAAAAAGAGTTGCTTTTGTTCTTATGAGGTAAATAAATTATATAATCTAATTAGGAAAATATGAAAGAAATGAACAAATTGGAAATATTTTAATATTTTGTAAATATTCAAATTAAATATAGTTTAAATACGTATCTATTACTTATAAATTGAAGACACAAGCAAGGCCTTAAAAGAGTGTTTTGCCATTTTTAATAGTTTCGACATTTCCTGCTAAAAGAAGAATTAAATGATCGTAAATGAGGCTTACGACAACATTTCAGATTAATTTTCGTAGGCCACTTAGGGAACTCCCTCAATAGTTTTTGCCATGTTGAACTTTGCTCGCATTACGCATACGCAGCGTGGTGCAGAACTCATCATTAAGTGCCTGGAATATTTGCATGTTTCATCGTTAGACAAGCCCAAAGCCGAGTTCATTTGAAAAGCTCAGCGAATACTCAACTTTTGCATTCTCCATGGCCAATACAAAGGACTATTGTAACTGTGTGTTTGTGTGTATGTGTGTGTGTGTGTGTGTAAGTTTCTCTTCGAAATCTTTTGAAACAAGCTGGAAAAGCAGGGCTAACAAGCAATTTACAACTTGTGTGTTTGCCAAGAGAAACACAAGAAACGAAAGGAAACGAAACGAGTGCAAAACAAAGAACCAAATTCTTTTGCTACTTTTGCTAGTAAAAACTATGAATAAAGCCACCACCAAGATAGCAGGTCTAATATATGCAGAGCCGCTTGAACAAATGCAAATTTTAAGTTCATGCTAAAGGACATACGTTCCCAAACACAATCTGATTGGGGCAATAAACTAAATTTGGACCCTAATCAATGCGTTCATTGTTTGCCTTAACTTTCACAACATCAGCTCGCAGCGAGATGTTGTACAATAAATATATAGATTTTAGTACTCCAACTGAGACTTTCTAAACCCATAGTTTGGGTGTGTGTGTGTAAGTTTGGTTATCGCATTGCTTGAGATCTACTGAGAATATTTGCTTATAGGCTTACATGTCTGTAAGTTTTCATAGGAATTATGAAAATAATATAGTAGAATCCACTTAAATCTATAGATATATATCTCTGTATAATTTTATATTTGCATTAAATGCAAACTGCATTGTTTTAATTCTAAATAAAATATAATAAAATAAAAAATAAATAAAAATAATATATTATATAAATATGCTGTCGATATCGTGTACTTCAAATTAAATTGCAATTTAAAGTAATTTGCGGGGGAATCGCTCCTTATGTAGTCTCATTTGTCTCATTTATTATGCTGCCAGCTGCCAGCCGCAGAGTGACAAGCACACTAAATTTGCTGGAAATCAGTTCTATCATTTCATCATTTTGTCATTCAAATCGAAATGCTGAATGGGCTGGTGGGGAATAAGATTATAAAGTGGATATTGGTTGGGTTTCGGGACACTTACATGCAGGCAAAAGTGCTGAACATCAACTAAAATACTGGCTGGGATGCATTCATGGAATCACAAAACAAATCATCGCCGGCCACGCCCACAGAGGACGTTGCTGCCACTCCCCGCCCGGCCCGCCTCATTTGACCATTTACAGGCGGAGTACACAAATGGCCGCCCTGGGTGCAATTTCAAATTTGGGCATTCAATAACGATTTACACAAAAGGGCATACACTCTCTGCCACACACAACATAAGTGTGCGTGTGCATGTGTGTGTGTGTGTGTGTGTGTGCACAGTACAAATAAGCTTTAAAATTTGAGCATTAACAGGAGGCGAGCGATGTTTACAAATGGCCGACGACAAGCGAAAGCAATGCAAAGTTGTTGTGTGTGTTGTTACCTCGCTCGTTGCTGCTGCTGTTGTTGCTGTTGTGTTGTTGCTGCTGCTGGAAAAGTGCGTTTAGCACGTAGAGATTTGTTGTAGCAGCAGCAGCAAAGAACAACAATCGATTGTCCTTTGCCCTTGCTCGATACAGATACAGACACAGATACAGATTGAGGTACAGATTCAGATCTAATCAGCTTCGTTGCAAAAGAAGCTGTTAGCAATATTGTCAATTCTGTGTCCAGCTGAAAGACTAAAGTAGACAGGAAGAGGGAAAAGAAAGAGAGAGAGAGAGAGGGCGAACAGAGAGCGAGACAGCAGGCACACAGAGAGACTTAGCTAGTTTGTTTTTATGCTCAGAACAAAAAAAGAAGTGAAATTTGCATATTTTTTGTGTGGCAGCTCCTTTTGCTCTGTGTTCCCACTGTCCCTCCCCCTCCCCGCTGCTCTGCCCCTTTCTTTGTCCCTGTGTCTGTGTGTTCGTCCCTGCTGCCATCTCATCTTTGATGTTCATTTTGTGGGCGAGCCTCAGCGGCACTTGCCACATAAACACTTTCCTGCTGAACACTATGAATAATTAATGAGTTTCGTGTTGCTGTCGTTTACGGTCAACTTACTGCTGCTGCTGCTGCTGCTGGGACTTTTAAGCAGGCAACACACACAGTTGTTGTTGTTGTCGTTGTTTGCTCGTCGCCTCCGCTTGGACAATGGGTTCATGCAATATTTGTGCGGCATTTAAGGAGCTCAACAGGACTTTGTCTGCGAAATTAGTTGGGCAGCGAATCTGCTGCTTAAAATGTGCCCAATTGCATAGGCAATGAAATGGCCTCCATTTGCAGCTAACACATTATTCACAATAGTTTATTTCCTGCCGCTGCCTGCAAGTATGCAACAGATTTTTGAACAGCAGCAGCATTCGATACCACACAGCAAGAATTAAATTATTTGCAGACGTCACAACTCAAGAAACAAACAACAAACACTCAGGCAAACACACACACACACACACACACACACACGAACTCACACACACACACCCGCACACACATGACCGCAAATCACATTACCGCATGCTTTGCTCTTGCCGGAATCAAATTATGTTATTTTCATGAGCAGCCCAAAAGTATGCAAATATTTGTTATGCACAAACATATGATTCGCAGCGCAAAGTCAACGTTTGCTGCCGGCAACAGAAGCAGCAGCGGCAACAACAATAACAATCAGAGCAACAACAACAACACAGCAGCAGTTTCAAGTGGAAGGGCTGCAAGCAGTCAGGCAGGCAGGCAACCAGGCAAAAAGGTCGTTAGATTGTTAACAAGTTCATAAAAAGACGCCGGCACACACACCTACACACACACACCCACACACATGCAGGGGACAATTATAGGAGCAGGAAAAGCAACTGTAAGAGGGAGAGAGAGAGAGAGAGAGAGAGAGTGGGACGCAGACGGAGTCACTTTTGCCTGTCTAAATACAACTACACGACGCGACTCCTCTCGCTGCGTATTTACAGAGCACTTTTTCCATTGCGCACAAAAGTATGCTATGAAAATAAAGCCGCAGCTAGTGGAATACGCGGCGCAAGGGCCGCACGCCTTCGCTGCTGTTTGCATTGGCCAATTGACGTTTGTTATCGTGTGTGGGTGTGTGTGTGGGCGTGGCAGCCAGCTGGCTGTGCATATGCTAAACTAAATTAAAGGCATAAACAAATGCGCAGCAAAAAAAAAAAAATTCAGGCGAGAAACGCAACCAGCGACCATAGCAAATCCGCTTTAATGCGACGCTGCCTTCTATGGCCGCCGCAAATGCAGCACAGCGGCGCAGCGTGTGTATCGTTTTCCTCTCTCTCTTTCTCTCTCTACCTCTCTCTATTTTTTCTATGCTTATTTAATGCGTAGCTGTGGAAGCAACAACAACGCAACAATTAAAAGCAATTTGTAACCGCAGTGAAAAGCGCTTTAATTTTATTGCCGCCCCTGGGCACATGCTTGCATCTATGTGTATGTGTGTGTGTGTGTGTGTGTGTGTGTGGTATCTAGCAATTTTAAAATTTAAACAATGCCACATATTTGATATATGTTTGGCCAAATTAATTAAATTCCAATAAGGCTGACATTATTAATTACATTCATTATAAAAAACTCCCTCTCTTTCGCTGCAAAAATTGATTATCTCTGCGCGTTTTATTAATTTAATTTTAATACGCATTATTAGCTCAATTTTATGATTTATATGCACCACATAAGGTATATTTTCTAATTAAACAGGCCCATTGTTGTGTTTAACCCTCAACGCAAATTATGTTGATTTTTCACTGCACATTATTCCCAACTAGTCTGCAAACTCAAACAAATTATTCACAAATTATTTCTTAACTTGTCTGACATATCTGACAACTTTCTCGAGTCGAATTTGGCAGAAAATCATAAGTTATACACGCACTCACCTTCAATAATCATATTGCTGGGCCACAGCACTTGCTGTAAGGTATCTGCAATTCGAAGAAAGAGAGAGAAAAAGAGAGAAAGTTTTAATTAAACGCGAATTTATTTATGCAGCTAAAAGAACACGCGAAATTGCTGTAAAATATTTAACAATTAGCTCAAAACGCACAAGTGTTAATAATTGAAATACACGCAGAGAAAACAAATAGGCGAACAAACTTTTTGCCTGCGGCCAATTAATAATAAATCGTCGGCAAAAGGCCTCCAAAAGGTTGGGCGGGGAGGACTAATGACGCGCTCCATTTGGGGGCAAGTCCACGTGCAACAACAAATTAGCGCAGAGAAAGTTTTCCCTCTCTGAGCCCGCTCTCTTCTCCTCAGCGGAACCACTAAAAGTCAAGAAGAACAACAAAAGAGATAAAAGATGCAAAAGTTTTCATTTTGGCAAAGGGTCGACGAGTCGACAAGGGTTTCACGCCTGATTGAGCGCATCCAAATGCGCCCATGCCGCACTGCGAACTGATTGATAAGGTTCACTTGACCCCGTGCCCTTTTTGAACCCCCTTAACGCACAAGGTGAGGAGGTTTCCTTAAATTAAATCAAGCTGCGCCCCAGACCTCGATTGTATTAGCCAATTATGCCAGCCAGAGATGAGTTCCAGGCATAAATTAATTGAGCTGACTTTAATCAAAAGAAATACACAGGGACACCTTCAATTTTTGAGGGGTGGCTCTTCCATCATCTTGTCGAATTTGCATGCCATGTAAATGAATACTGCCAAAAATGAATTCCCCGAATGTGCTGATGGCGGCAATCTTCAATCTTCTATCTGAAAATCAATTTGCAGCAGGCCTACGTTGCGTATACGTATTATATGGTATACAACGAAAGCTAATCAATCAAATGCGCAGCCTGTTTGAGGTAATAAGTAAGGCAACACCTCGCAGAAGCAGAGAAAGAAGAAAAGAATGCGATATAAATAAAAAAAAAATAAAAGCACAAAACTGCAAAATAATATTAAACAGAAGCCAAGAGGGCAACATTTGAGTTCGGTGTAAGATTAATCCCTCTCTACCCTGCCAATCCCCCCCTGCTTCAATTTCAAATATCAAAACTCATTCTGACACGCATCAAAAGTGAAAATTGACAGCACAGGGATGGTGCGGAGCGGGAGGGGTCGGTCGTCTTGTGGCCTGTGCCAAGTTTTCGTTGCATACCTCGAGGCGCAATCGGCATAGGACGCCATGATTGATTTTCAAAATGAAAGCGCGACTGGCCACAGATTGCTTAATCAATTGTGAATTGTTTAGCTCGAGCAATGCGGAAATTCTAATTAAATTTTCTAATTGACCCGTCGCGCAGAAAGACGTCGCGACGCGCCGCTGCGAAATTGACTCAGTCTGATTTATTTCATCGTGGATTGAGTTTCAGGCCATGTGGCCTGCTCCGCGTGCTAATAAATTATTTGTGCTAGATACAGAGGCAAAAGAGCAACACAGCAAAACACAAATAAATAATACAAAATAAAACTTGCGCCACAGAAAAAAAAAAACACAAACTCGCACTCGGCCTACGGGCAAATCATTTTTTATTTCGTGTTCTTTATGCGAAAATTGTTTTTCGCTTTTTTCTCTCGCTGCTTTCCAAGTGTTATGATTTATATATCGTACTGCCACGCCCCTCTTCTCGCCTCCTTGGTGGTTATTTATGCCTGTGCCCAGCACATAAAGCACCACAGTGTGGCAAGCCCCGAAATACATTTGTTTAATTAGTAATCCCATCAGCGACAGGCGCGAATATCGCTTGAGTAATGTGCGCGACGCGACTTAAGGAGTCTCTAAGTCACCGCAAGTCGGTGGTTTTGAAATGAAACAACCCAGAGAGTTATGGCAACAAAATTGTACTCAGTTTCTGATTATCATGCTGCTCTCTAAGGTATTATATTACACCATATTTAAGGCTCGTATTTCAATTCTTGTCATACTTTTTCTCTTCTGACCCGATTGATACTTAAATTGAACCACCTTAATATAAAACGAAATAATATTTAAAGATAAATTGGGAATATTTGACTATATAACAGGCAAGAAAAGCTGAACAAATATGCGAATTTCATAAAAGGCCTAACAAACAAACAGATCCAAAGTTTTATTTACACTCACGCACTTACCAGATGGCAAATTCGCAAAATTTGTAAGAGATCTATAAAAGCTGAGCAAACATCACGCACTATCGATAGATGGTATAAAACGAATTGAATTTTCTAGGTAATTATCATTCTCCAGTTATCAGTCGATCAAAGAATCGAAGCAACATGAGATCTACCACTATCTTTCTGGTCTTTGGCATCCTGGCGACTTGCCTCTTCTTCCTGCCGTCGAGCGAGGGAGTTGCCTGTACCGCCCCGGATACCCCAACAGGCTGCACGGATTGTTCAGACTCTACAAACTCATCAGACCCCGACTGCGTCACTACGGTTGCCGACGCGACCACAGTACCAGCAGATACTGAAGCCACGACAGCATCTACCGACACCTCCGACACAACTACAGCTGCGTCCAGCTCCACAGATACGACTACGAAGAGTTCCTCAAAAAAGGTTAAGAAAATCAGAAGGAAGCGCAAGTTCTCCAGGGTTATCAAGGGCGGCAAGAAGATCATCAAGAGGCGTCGTCATGCTCCCAGGAACACTAACACATGGTTCAAGAAGTTTTAAATAGAAAACTTAAAGTCGGGAATTGAAAACCGATAAGAAGAGGAGATGTGGACCTATTTAGCCATTAGTTTTAAGAATTATTATGTGCACATTTATTAAATTTCTATACTAATCAATCAGTTAAATGGCAAAGTTTCTTTTTCTTGTAAATAATGCAGCCATGACTGGGACAATTTCTAGGAAAAATAAAACAAATCTATGCAAGATTTTACTGCCCGGGCCTATGCAGAAGACTTAAAAGAATCCTGCGGTATCACAGTCATTTGCAACGAGTCAGTTCCTTGATGCCCCCAATCTCCTCCGCCTCATACTGCCTCCTTAAACATCCCATGCATAATTAGAGCAACCTGTCTGCTGGAATGAATAAATTTTCGCCCTGAATGCGATTCACATACGCCGTACACTTGAACATGAATGCGCAACTGAATGCGGTGCACAAAAAAAAAAAACATACATATATATATATGTGTGTGTGTGTGTGTCACTGTGTGCATGCAGATATGTGTAAGTGGGCAACTCTGGAGATATATGTAAAGAAAAAGAAATACATTCAGCGTCAACAGCCTGAAAAAAAATAAAAATAAAAAAACACAACACACTCAGGCTGAACGTACAAGAGAAAAGCGCATCTTTAAGTTGAAAATATTTCAAATACTTGTGAATAAAAACATTTTTGCATGCTGAAGATATTTTCTTTTAATAAAATTACCGTTTAGGAATGCCAAGACAGAATTTAAAAAATCTGATTTAATTACAACTGCTTAATCGCGCCCATCTCTCTTTCAAACCGTCAGTAAGTCTGTAGTAAATCCAAATAATAAAATTTGTATACAAAAAAAAATAGCTGGGTAGCAGTACATACTCGACTGTAGCTTTCCCATTTATTTTTATTATATTTCATAGCTTCCTCTATTGCTTTCACATCTACCAAAAACTCAACAAATTAGGCAAAAGCTTCTTCAGAGTGCAGCATGCCGTGTAGCACTAAAACTGTTGCAGACATACACACACACTCACTCACACACATTCACATAGACACCTAATTATGTATAATTATTTTTTACAACACGCCATAAGCCATGAAATTTTGCGGTCTTTAGCCAAGTGCTAAAAGCCTCGTTATGGCCACGTTTAGTGTAGCTGGGAAAAAGCGAAAACGCTGGCGAGTGGTCGCCAAACTGACAGATAACTGCGTGTGTGTATTAGTGTGCGTGTATGTGTGTGTGTGTGTGTGTGTGTGTGTTAGCTGATTGCATCAGTTTATTATTTTGCACACACTCGAATGCGCGTTCAATTCACAGTTGGTAATTGACAGGGCAACGGTGATTAAAACTCTTAATGCCTCGGCAAACTCTGGCCAAGAGCACGATGCAAGAACTTTTCTCCTCTCTCTCTCTATCTCTCTCTTTCTTTCCGTATCGCTTGTGCCTGCTTTATTGAGTGATTATTGATATTTATGGCCTGCACGGCCGGACTTGGCCGGGCACTTAATATGTTTAACTGGCCAGGAAATTTATGGCTTAGCCTAATGGCTAATTGTCGAGGCAGAGTCGAGTCAAGCCAACGCGACAAATACTGCAAAGTAAGAGAAGTTTACTATAATAGAAAGGGTAATTACTTCAAATTCTTTCTTACTGCAGGGTATACTGCAGTCGTGTCACACTGTCCAAATTGGTTCTTTGCTTTTGTTTTTAATTGCGGAATCGGCCATACGGCGTGTGACTTAATTTGCGTGCGTAAAATAGTTTCCATAATAAGTTATGCAAAAATAATTAAATTATTTATGCAACAAATTAATCAGATTGCGACAAAAGTTATATCTGCCTGTCTCCGTCCCTCTCTCTCTCTCTCTCGTTTCCTCTATGTCTGTTCATTTAACACGCTCACATAATGAACAGACGCTGGAGATTTTCGGAGTGAATGTTTATTAATTATATTATTATTATTGTTATTCAAAAAACTGTCTGGTTAAGTGTTCTCACCACATAGTCTGTTGTTGACATTAATTGCCAATTAATTTGGCTGCAACATTGACGGCATTCAATAAATTAACAATAAAAAATTAATGCAAAGCTTTGCAGATTTCTCGGAAGAATGAATATTTGAATCAAGTACACGCTTCGCTTTGTAGCTCTAAAATTGCTGGCAAAAACCATCATCAAAATGCATTTCTCGCTTATTTATTTTAATTTTTTCAAAAGATTTTAGCGTTTCATAACAGATTTTGAATAGGAAAGTCGACAAAATTTGTAAGATATTTGGGGAAAAAGTCCAAATGTTGCTCGTGGGTCAAACGTGCTTGAAAAATGCCAAACATTTGAAGTCAACACATTAAACCAAGTGAGAACGAGAGTGAGAAAGAGAGGGAGGGTGAGTGGTATAGGAAGAGATAGAAAGGGAATTGAGTAAATAAATGCACAATTCGAGAAAGCGAAAAAAGGGGCAAAAATCACTCATACGCACTGTCAAACAAACAGAAATACAGCACCAGCAGCGGGGCAAAGTGTGTGAGAGAAAGAAGGGAAGCAAGCTGAGCACACAAGTTTGTTTCCGCTTCAATGCAGTAATTTGGCATCTGCTTTGTGGGCGGGCATAGGGTGAAGGTAGATCTGGGAGGGGCTCAGGAGGTGTTAAGCTTTGTTTCATTGTCGTGCTTCTCTTGGCTGCTGCTGCTTATGTCCTACCAAAAGCAGAGTAGTATAGTACGTGAGATCAAAGCATGCGTAAGAGCACAAAATGTGTACACAAACAAAGATGGAGAAAACACAAACATAGTTATGTAACGCGTATATGGCACACACACACACATACACAAACACACTCGCAGATAGAAGATATAGGCAACAAAAGTTTTGCTTTGCTTTGTTGTTGTTTGTTTGTTTGTCCCAAAGTCAATTTATGGTTTGCAGCTCGCATAATTTCATTTCGTTGTCTTCGACTTGATTTTTATGTGTTGAGCCCATAAAAAATGTTGCCACATTTTTTGTTTATGCTCATGCTTTAGTTTTCAACGTGTGAGGGAGAGAATTTGTTCATATATCGCATAAAATAGAAAGCATAATTAAAATATGTTTTATGGCGTTGTTTTTATGATACCAATGTTTTAAAATTATTCGAAACATGACACTGCGAGCTGCGAGTAAAAATCTGGATGATTGAGACAAATCAGCACTCTCGTCGTGTATTTGAATCAATTTAAAGAATTTTACATATTGCATATATATAGAAAATTCGTAAGCACAATGATCACAAGAGACGTATACGTAATATTTTCAACATTATTCATTAAGAAATCTACCATTAATTCAATTCTCCGTTTCCAATGCAACGTTTAATGTAGTTCAACTTTATCGGGTGTCTGTAGTTAATGTTAAAAGAATTTATTCGAACAAAATGAAAAACTAAGCAACTCTTTTTATGCTGGCATTTGCTTTAATGGTTTTAGTTGCGCCATTCTCCCTTTTTTTATGACTTATCTATAAAGCTATTAGTTTTGATAAATGGCCTGTTCGTTGCCCTCCTCTTCATCCTTTTTTTTCTGTCAGCTCTGCAGATACCTGTGCTACTTTTCCTCCTCTTGGTGCCTCTTTGAAGTGAGACCACATCGCATTAAAGAAGTATACAGAAAAAGGAAATAAATATATAATAAAAAGTGTACGAAAACATTCATAGTAGAGTGTTTGCAAGATACACAGACTCAACATGAACCCAATTTAGAACTATAATACGCGCCAAATAATAGGTTAATCAAACCATGCCTAATTTTGCGATCGATCAGCTAAATAAATACTGAAACTTCAAAATAGGCCTAACAAATTCAAGACGATCCAATTTCTTGTTTACATTCACGCACTTACCAGATGGCAAATTCGCAAAAATTTTAAGAGATCTATAAAAGCTGAGCAAACATCACGCACTATCGATAGATGGTATAAAACGAATTGAATTTTCTAGGTAATTATCATTCTCCAGTTATCAGTCGATCAAAGAATCGAAGCAACATGAGATCTACCACAATTTTTCTGGTCTTTGGCATCCTGGCGACTTGTCTCTTCTTCCTGCCGTCGAGCGAGGGAGTTGCCTGCACCGCCCCGGATACCCCAACAGGCTGCACGGATTGTTCAGACTCTACAAACTCATCAGACCCCGACTGCGTCACTACGGTTGCCGACGCGACCACAGTAGCATCAGATACCGAAGCCACGACAGCATCTACCGATACCTCCGACACAACTACAGCTGCGTCCAGCTCCACAGATACGACTACGAAGAGTTCCTCGAAAAAGGTTAAGAAAATCAGAAGGAAGCGCAAGTACTCTAGGGTTATCAAGGGCGGCAAGAAGATCATCAAGAGGCATCGCAAGGGTGCCGAGAGCAAGAGCAAGTGGAGCTTATTAGGATAGGGGAAAAACCAGAACTGAAAACTTGCAACCAAAGACGCCGAAAATCGAAAAATCTATGAATACAACTGTTATAATTATTAAGTTTTATGTTGTTTTTAAGCTGTGCACAATAAAAACTATTTATAATGAAATATTTGTTTACTTATTGTTTGTTGGATAAAAACTTTGAAACAGACCTTTAAGAATGCTTTCATTATTTACCTAGAACGTACTTTTTTATTTGCTCAACTCAAGCATACTTATTTCAAAGTAAGGAAATTAAATAACAAATGGTAAAAGAAAGTAATAACAAGCAACCGTATTTCTTAACTAAGCAAATGGTAACAGATAGTAAAAAATATTAACAGTATTTCTTTCGAGTTTACTAAAGTGGATGCTGGCATAGCAAAATGTCGAAACAAACTTGATATGCATACAGTAATAAGACATCTTGTCAAAAAAATTGATAGCCCAAATTATTATTATATCAAAAATCTGGGTGATCATCTAGACGAATAGATAGACGTGCGAACATGCTATATTCATTCGACAGTTGACACTGGTCTGTTATATATTTCATTGTATTAAAACTTTAATTACATTACTATATAAAATTTAAAAATATTTAATTCACTTTATAAGCTCTTAAGGAAATGGGTAATTTTGTTAAATGTATTGCGATAAAGTAAATATACTTTCACTTTTTTACTTTTAGTGGCCACAGGCCAAAATAAAAATAATATAGTTTGAATATCAGCATAAAAATATAGGTTTTCATAATTAAGCATACTTTTAGGCTTATTATTTCTGCGAAAGCTAACTTTTTGGAAACATGTCTTCCTTTGGCTCTGCGAATGTTGTATACCCTTTCAGCTTATGGTATCTGTCTTAACAAATCTGTTTTTAAGAAAAACCAATATTTGTGCATTGTTGCATGCTTCTTGTTAGAAATAAAAAAACATGATCAGACTTTCTGTTATCATAAATAATTTCGCTAAATATAATAAAAAATTTAAATCATTATTTGACTAAATAAATAAATAAACATCTTATTTTGGAAAGTTCTCTTATTGTAGTCAGGATGCACTTTAAATATCTGTAGATTCTTCATGAACGTGTCTTGTCATAAGACATGCCTGAGTATAATCTTATATCCTTTGTTATTACACCCAATAATGAATAAGTTAAGTTTCTGCTAAGGAGTGTGCGGAATCTGATCGTCAAAAATAATAACATTAAGAATCTAATAAGATGTATTGCCATTTAATTTTGCCGTCAAAAAACTCTTAAAATTTCATGGAATCTTGGTTCTCAAATGGAAGGACGTTACTATATTAAAAACAAACATAAATGTTTTTTGGAGCCATGGATATTTTGAGAGCGAAAAATGAATACTGGTTAAACCATTACATTATAATTGAAGCATAACATAATTTTATTGTGCAGAACTTAACGATTCTTATAACTAAATAATAAAATATCAAAGATTAGTAAATATCCGACAAGGTTGTAACATTAATTTCGGGTGTCATGTTCATTCTTTAGAATAAAGAGCTCAGTAGGCTGCTAGGGTTGCTGTTGCTGTTGCTCTTGCGATGTCTCTTGATGTGCTTCTTGCCACCCTTGATGTGTCTACTAAACTTGTGCTTCCTCCTGACCTTCTTAACCTTGCTCGAAGAGGACTTGGTGGTGCTATCAGTGCTGGATTCAGTTGTGGTCGTGGCTAATGTAGTAGTAGTAGTGGCGGAAGAATCTGCTGTCGTGGTGTTGGTAGTTGTAGTTGTAGAAGTATCGTTGGCGCAATCACTAGACGGTAGGTAGGACAAGCAAATGGCCAGGATGCCGAAGACCAAAAGGATTGTAGCTGATCTCATGTTGTACAGTTGGATTGGTGACTTGAGAATGATACTTAGCTTGCGGCTTCAGAGGGTTTTATACTGTTTGCCAAAAGTGCGTTGTATTTGCACAGCTTTTGTCCTACATAAAGTCGCGATTTCGACATTGATAGTACTTTGAAAAGTGCGTAAGAAATAAAAAGTTTTGCTAGGTCTAAAAATTTGCATATTTATTCAGCTGTCCGACCCAAAATAGCAAAGTATTTATAACTTTCATATTTGGGTTTCTTTTTCGGTTTACCAGATACGTAAAACGAATAAACCAGGTCAAGCAGAAAAGCTTTCTACAGTTTATTATTGAATTCATTAATGATTGCAAATCAATATAAAATTAAAACTTCAATATTTTAATTGCTTCGGTTTAACATAGAAACAACATCTTGTATATAACATTCAGCTTTTCGGCAAATATCAGCTATACATATTTTCACTTCGGTGGTCTTGGAGCATCATGTTCATCGATACTTTTTCTACTTGATTAGCTTTAGCTGTGATCTAAGATCGAGGTTTTTCAATTTTAACCTATCATAAAATTTGAAAGACAAATTAAATTATCTGATTAATTTTTGAGAGCAACAACTTAACTAGGAAACACTCCTTTAGAGCTGTACTAGTATTTTCATTACTGTTCGATCTGTATAATGTTTTTAGAAAACATTCGTTTTACTATGTTTGTAGTATGTATCTGAATTTCTTCTGTTGAGCTGTTATTGCATAATAATATAGGTAATGTTATAAAGAATCCCCTTCGACCAATTCCCAAATTTTTTTTAAACGTGTAATCACCCTTCCAATTGAAACAAAGAATTCTACACAATTCATTCTACTACATATGGCTTACTCATCTGAGGTGATATCTTTTCTGACTTTTGATGAACAACTGCCGAAGAGATTAAAATATGTCATTCAATATACAGATATAAAACCGATCAAGTATACGGCAAAGAAAAATCGATTTGAATAATTGTTCAGTACGCGATTTAAAATTAAAAAAAAAATTGTTTGCTGAACATTCAAAATATTGGAAATTTTCCAAAAAAATCCATTATGCTAAACTTATACATGTAGAATCACTAAGGTTGTTAACACGTGAAAATCGTTTGATTTTTAAGAAAATTACGATCGATGTAAAATGATGGTATCAGGCCTGTTAAGGGTTTTACAAGTCCAATTTATGGACGATTTCGACATGATTTATGTGCCAAAATGAAGGATCATTTAAAATCGATTAAAATAATTTTTTAGTGCTAATTTTGACGCCCGCCATCGATTAAAATAAAAAACTCGCGATAAAAAATTAAATTTGTTCTTCTAATATCATAGGGGGACCAATACCTAAATTTCTAAAATATCGAAAAATTTCAAAAACTTCATTTTGCTTTTTTTTAAATGTAGAAGCACTCGGATTGTTAAAACATAAACAAATTGTTATTCCGCGTGAAAATCGTTTTTTTTTTAAGAAAGTTACGATCGATGTAAAATGGTGGTATCAGGCCTGTTAAGGGTTTTACATCTCCAATTTTTGGACGAGTTCGACATGATTTTTGTGCCAAAATTAAGTATCATTTAAAATCGATTTTAATAATTGTTCAGTACTAATTTTGACGTCCGCAATCGATTTAAATACAAAACTCGCGATTGAAAATTAAAAAAAAAAAACAAATGTTCTAATAGGATTTTCAAAATATTTAAAATTTTCAAAAACTCCATGATACCATTTTCAATGGTCGAAGGGTATATTTAAGTCGTTCCATCGAGACATGAATTAGGACATTTCTTGTTGGACGCAGAGAAATAATTGTATGAGATCTTAAATTTGTAGATCTGCTCCTTGACGCATTTGATCAAGCCGTTCAAATAAATGATCCAGGCTATACATGGAGACTTACGAAAAATAACAATTGATTTTCATATATGTATATAGGAACGGTTAGATAATATTATTGTGCACAGTTAAACGATTCTTAAAACTAAATAATAGCATTTTAAATATGTGTAAATGTCGGACGAGGTTGTAAGTTACTAATTCGGGTATCAAGTTCATTCTTTAGAATAAAGAGCCCAGTAGGCTGCTGGGGTTGCTGCTTCTGTTGCTCTTGCGATGTCTCTTGATGTGCTTCTTGCCACGCTTGATGCGTCTACTAAACTTGCGTTTCCTCCTGACCTTCTTAACCTTGCTCGAGGAGGACTTGGTGGTGCTATCAGTGCTGGATTCAGTTGTGGTCGTGGCTAATGTAGTAGTAGTAGTGGCGGAAGAATCTGCTGTCGTGGTGTTGGTAGTTGTAGTTGTAGAAGTATCGTTGGCGCAATCACTAGACGGTAGGTAGGACAAGCAAATGGCCAGGATGCCGAAGACCAAAAGGATTGTAGCTGATCTCATGTTGCACAGTTGGATCGGTGACTCGAGAATGATACTTAGCTTGCGACTTCAGAGGGTTTTATACTGTTTGCCAAAAGTGCGTGCTGTTTGCTCAGCTTCGAATACGCCGGCAAAATTCGCGACTTAGGCCTTTGCTTTGAAAAGTGCGTAGAAATTCGGAAGTCTTTTTTAGGTCTATTATTAGATATGCGTATTTATTTAGCTGTATGACCCAAAAGTGCAAAGTAGTTTGAATTAAGTTACCTCTGTTTCGAAATAAGCACACTAGAAAATGGTCACAGTATAAAAACCTTTTTAACATTTGTAATTTCTTTTCTTTTTCAAGGCAGAAAGAAATGTATGTAAAGTACATGAGATTCCATGTGCTCTTTGATATTTGTAGGACACTTTTCGAAGGTCCAAAAGTATATTGGTTTCTTTTGTTTATGTTTCTTAATTCCTTTGTAGCAAAACCTTTATTCTATTTCCAGATCTCTAATTTAAACAAGTAGGTTAGGCTACAGTCGGGCGCCCGACAGTAAGATACCCTTCTCCCAATTTTTAAAATCCGTTACAAGCGTGTAACTATACTCATAATTTCAAACAAAAATTCTGCACAAATTCTTCTACTACATATAGCTTACTCGCTCGCACTCACACAGCGACGCGCGTAAAGAGTAAAGCGACACGACGCAACGTCGACGTCGACGTCAACTGCTCAAAGCAGCGCGTCGGCTGCTGCTCGTACTGAAAATGTTGACTTTAATAACTTCTCTGTTATTATTCCGATCGGATTGTAATTTTGAGGTTATATTCAAACTATATTCAGCTCTATGTATACAGAAGCAGAACTTCAGTTCAATACTTTGCTTAATATACGTTAATTATCGATTTGCGGGTGCGGTGGTCGTGGCATCAAACATTTGACATAAACTAGTTCTGTCCCGGATATATAGGAATTTTTATACCAAATTTGGTGTCTCTAGCTGTTTTAATAGCTGAGATCTGTTGTCTCAAACAAACAGACGGATAGACAGACGGACATGTCTCAATCGACTCGGCTAGTGATCCTGAGCAAGAACATATATACTTTTTGGGGTCTGCCACGCCTCCTTATGTCTGTTACATATATTTGCACAAAGTTAGTATACCCTTTTTTGACCATTTTCAATGGTCGAAGGGTATAAAAACTGGCACAGACCCCTATTTATTCCGAAATCTACGACACATATCTATTTATCAACTCACACAGCTGTTTTCATTATGGATATTGGGTCGTAAGCATGGCAGCCCTTTAGAGTCACATTTGGTCTACTTATCAGCTGTGAATGGAGACAGACTAAACAAACGTATCTAGTATTTCAAATTTTTAATTTGTATAGTGAGTTTGTACTATTTGAAAAGTTTGAACTATTGAAGTTCAATCGAAATTTAATTTGCTAAGCAAAGAATAATATTTGTTTGGATTTATGTACACAAAATTATTATACAATCATAAGTAAGAGCGGCTACATTCATTACATTAATTGTATAAGAAAATGTATTTGGCTTTCCGATCGGCTATTAATGCTGATGCAGAAAAGCAATGGATGCTAAAGCTTTACTTTAAATATAATTATTCGATCATAGAACAAATAAAAATGTAGGATACATATGATTCGATTTTTAATAAATACGGCTTGGTGGTTCTTAAAACTCAATTATTATAAAACAATGGACACTTTTTAATGCTCGACGAGGTTGTAGTTTATTGATTTACGGGTTCAAGTTTTTTATTTAGAATAGAGAGTTCAGCAAGTTGTTGCTGTTGTTATCCTTGCGATGTCTCCTGATGATCCTATCGCCACGCTTGATATGTCTAGTGTACTTATGCTTCCTCCTGACCTTCTTGACCTTGGTAGTCTCTGTGCTGGATTCAGTTGTGGTCGTGGCCAATGTAGTAGTAGTGTCGGAAGAAACCTCTGTCGTGGTGGCAGTTGTATCAGTATCGTTGGCGCATTCACTAGACGGTAGGTAGGACAAGCAAATGGCCAGGATGCCGAAGACCAAAAGGATTGTAGCTGATCTCATGTTGTACAGTTGGATTGGTGACTTGAGAATGATACTTAGCTTGCGGCTTCAGAGCGTTTTATACTCTTTGCCAAAAGTGCGTGCTGTTTGCTCAGCTTTCGTTTTTGCCAGCTGATTTCGCGATTGCGGCTTATTTTTTTGCAAAGTGCGTAAGTAATTAAAATTGATGGAAAATTTGCCAGATCTGTCAAAAGCTTCCCGAATTATGTATTCAGCTGAATGATACAAAACAGCCAAATATTTCTTAATACTGTTTTAAGTTGCCTAAATAAACAAGTAAGTGTAGGTTTTGCGAAAATGTTTGCATTGTTTGTATAGTCTTGATAACACGCACTATCCAACAGACCACAATACATATTCTGAATCAGCATAGAATCAACTCCTCGATATATATATATATTTATGTATTTACATATCTATATCATTCAGTGTGATCGCTTATTTTTCCGAGACCGTTAAAGGCGGATCCCTCAAATTTAGAGAGAATTTGAATACGCCTCCATTCGCCATCACAAATGATATAATGTAAATTATATGAAATTATCCTTAAATTCTAAGGTTCGAATCTCTGTTGGGCTCAAAAGTTAAATACTATATGTTATACTCAATTCCATGAGACATCCATCTGGATAAGCAAACTTGACTCGTCTCTCAGTTTCAAATGTGTATAATGAGTTTTTTCTGTTTGCTTAGCTTGATGTTTTGAAAAAGCTTAAACTTTTAAGCAAAGAATAATATTTGTTTAGCTTTGTGTGTCTAGTATCTACAAAAATTAATACACACTAAATAATCAGATAATAATCGATTAGCAGCATATAAATAATCTGCAAGGCATTGCGTAAGCTTCAAATAGGACGAGGCGTATTTAATAAATATATGTATTACCACCTAGGACATTAGAAAACGATCAATAAAAAAATATAACAAAGGAAAATTCATATGTAATGAAATTTTATTAATGTGCACAGTGTAAGCTTGTAACTTAAATGTGAGCTTGTCATTTAGAAAAAGGTGCGCCAACTCCTGGCGTTCCTGTGGCGACGCCTGATGATCTTCCTGTCGTCGCTTCTGCCGCTTCTCCTGTCGCCTCTCCTGTCGCCTCTCCTTTTTCCTCCCCAGCGTCTAATGTACCTGTGGCGCCTTCTAATGTGTCTGTGCTTCTTCTTTTTAGAGGTAGACTTGGTGGTCGTGGAGGTAGTGTCAGAGCTTGACTCAGTTGTGGTAGTCACTGCAACAGTTGTGGTATTGGTTGTTGCAGTCGTGGTGGTATTGGATGTTGCAGTCGCAGTGGTGTTCGTATCGGCGGAGTTGCTCATCGGCAGGTAGGAAAAGCAAATGGCCAGGATGCCGCAAAGCAGAAGGATTGTGGTGGGTCTCATATTGCTCAGATCGATTGCTACTCATTGATACCTTCTTGGCGACCTCAGCGGGTTTTATACTGTTTTCCGGTAATGCGTGATATTTGCAAAACCTTTGTAGTTGCCACTTGAATTTGTTTTGCAAATTGCGTAAGAAATCTAAATGTTATGGAAATTTCAACAATTCCTTTGTAAGATTTGCATATTTATACAGCTGAATGGTCAAACATGGGAAACAATATTTAAATATCCTATAGTTCGGTGAACTTAAGTGGAATTCTATTATATGGTTCAATTTTATTGTACGTGTCACAAGTGCTTTACGTTCTTTTCACGCTGTTCGAAATTGTTATAAATAAGAGTGATTCGCACAAGATGTTAGCACTTCAATATATTTCCGAGACCGAATCAGTGCAGTTAAGTTAAATATTGTAATACCTTGTATAATCTCGTTATGTTTACAGATTGATATAAGTTTACATAGGAAAATTTAAAAAAAAATACCAGGTAAGAAAAAAATATTGTGCTTCCTAAGTACAGTTGATAAAACTCATTAAGCGAAGATATATATGATAGATTTTGGGTGCCACGCCCATTTGGAGAGTATAAACACTCAACAACACCTAATTTTTAGATATACAAATAACTATTCTGGATGCATATATACGTGTATCTGATAAGTAAATAAAACAAAAATTGTTTCAAAACAAAAACAAATATTTATTTAAAGTGCACTTTGAAATAATTTCCTATACTAAAAAACCTGATAATCAAACATGTCCAGTGAATTTCTGTTGCGTAAATCAAATATAGCTTAGCCACTTCGACTTTTCGACCGACGGTTCTTAGACGATTTTCCCGATTTTCCCGATTTTCGTCTTCCACTCTTTCCTTTACGACCACTCGACTTTCCTTTTTTCGAATTACTCGAATATCCAAGGAGCGCTCTAAGCAGCTGCTGCTTCTTTGTAAGTTTCCTATGATGCCTCCTCCTACGCTTAGGACTGTATCTCCTATAAGTAGTTGTCGTTGTCTTCTTCATCTTTTTGCAGGATGATGATGATGATTCGGTGGTTTCAGTCGTAGAATCCGATGAAGATACGGTTGTTGTATCCGTTGAAGCTACGGTTGTTGTATCCGTTGAAGCTACGGTTGTTGTATCCGTGGATGCAACGGTGGTGTCAGTTGCGACTGTAGTATCGGTTTGTGCCATGTTCGAAGGCAGGTACGAGAGGCAGATTGCAAGGAGAGCACAGCTCAATACGATGCTAATAGAATTCATCTTGTTGCTGACTGATAACTCTCTTGCAACGCCAAGAGCTTTTTATAGTGCGAAAGTCTTCTAGAAATTCACAATGTTTGCACAGTATTTTGCAAAATTTGTACCAAATAATATGTTTGTTTTAAGATGATAATTGGCACAGTTTGCAAAAAAATGAGCTCTAGTAGACTCGGCAAACACAACATATTTCGCACTGCAATCGATTTGGAAATACACATAGAACTATAATATTTGAAAACATTTTAAACTTTTCAATGACGTCATACGTCTGGCAATGGGGAGCCACAATAGTTGCGTTATTTCGTACATCTGTTTTAGATGATTCATTAAGTTATACTGTCAAGTTTAAGTGGTTTTATATTGCATACTTTTGAGTGCTGCGAGCAAACCAACTACTTTTTGTATATCGCTTGCAACCGAAATTAAACAAATATTTTGAATATTATATATACACCAGAAATGTATAAGCCTTTAGATCAACTTTTTTCAGAATTCTAGGGGCGTGTATAATTATTTTACTGATCATGGTTTGCTTACTATAAAAATATATTTGATTTCCCAATTTGTCTGCTCAAGATCTTAGCGGGAACGTCTATATATATTCGACTGTCGCACTTATCAATAATCCCATTGTGAAGATTACTTCTGTAGGTTACATTAATTTTCCCATGTAACTTATTTATAATAAATACCCTTCTACTTTATGAGCAAGTACCGTCTTGGTAGTTAATATAAAAGCTAGTTTATAATAGTATTTTCTAAGAAGTCTCTGCTGATCTTCCCGCATGCACGTATAAAGTTTGTTTCAATAAATAGTTGAACCATTTAATTTATTTATTTTAACTACACGTATATTTATTTCAAATTAAATCAATGCAACAATTTAATTTTATTGATTAATCTGACCGTGTAAAGAAGAAGAAATATCATAGCTATTTTCAACATAAAAATACTTTTATTCAAATTGCAACTTAAAATTAATTTTTATATAATTCAAAATAAACAGATCAAGTAATAACAATCTGCAAGTCGATTCCATTCTTGATTTCGATAACAGCTTAGCCAGCTTAGCCGCTCTTAGATCGGTTCTTGCCGCTTCTTCCCTTCGATTTGCGCTTGCTGGATTTTCCTTTACTGGAACTACTACTGGAACTACTACTGGAACTATTACTGGAACTACTACTGGAACTGCCTTTTCCCAGAAGTTTATTAATGAACTGCTCCTTTGCGCTAAGCTTGTGTTTGTGATGATGGTGAACCTTGGGAGAGGATTCGTAGTAGGTGGTTGTCGTTATCTTCTTCATCTTTTTGCAGGATGATGATGATTCGGTGGTGGTTTCAGTCGTAGAATCCGATGAAGATACGGTTGTTGTATCCGTTGAAGCTACGGTTGTTGTATCCGTTGAAGCTACGGTTGTTGTATCCGTGGATGCAACGGTGGTGTCAGTTGCGACTGTAGTATCGGTTTGTGCCATGTTCGAAGGCAGGTACGAGAGGCAGATTGCAAGGAGAGCACAGCTCAATACGATGCTAATAGAATTCATCTTGTTGCTGACTGATACCTCTCTTGCTACGCCCAGATCTTTTTATAGTGCGAAAGTCTTCGAGAAATTCGCAATGTTTGCACAGTATTTTGCAAAATTTGTACCAAATAATGAGTTTGTTTTAAGATGATAATTGGCACAGTTTGCAAAAAAATGAGCTCTAATAGACTCGGCAAACACAACATATTTCGCACTGCAATCGATTTGGAAAAACACATAGAACTATTTGAAAACATTTTAAACTTTTCAATGACGTCATACGTCTGGCAATGGGGAGCCACAATAGTAGCTTTATTTTGTACATCTGTTTTAGATGATTCATTAAGTTATACAGTGACATTTAAGTGTTTTAATTTGCATACTTTTGAGTGCTGCGAACAAACCAACTATAATGATGTATTATTCAGTGGCATCTGTATTTCTCTCGCAACCGAAATTGTAGAAATATTTTGATAAACACCAGAAATGTATATTTCCGAAGCCTAGGGGCGTGTATAATTATTTTATTGATCATGGTCTGCTTTACATAACAATATATTTGATTTCCCAATTTGATCGCTCAAGATCTTATAATAGACAAGCCACGGCTATATATACTCGATTGTTGTCACTTATCAATTATCCAATTTTGTAGAATCCTTTTGTATGTTACATTAATTTTTCCATGTAACTTACTTATTATTAACCCTTATTTACTCTTCTAATTTATGAGTAAATAGCGTCTTGGTAGTTAATATAAAAGTTAGTTTAAAAAAGTATTTTTTAAGAAGTTTCTGCTGATCTTCCTGCATATAAAGTTTGTTTTAATAAAAAATTTAACCATTCAATGTATTTGTTCTTACTATTCATTTCAAATATAGTCAATGCAACACAATTTAATTTTGTTGCCTAAACTGGCAGAGTAAAGGAGAAGAAATATTATAGCTATTTTCAGCATAAAAATACTTTTATTCAAATTGCAACTTAAAATTAATTTATATATAATACTAAATAAACAGATCAAGTAAATAACAATGTCCAAGTCGATTCCGTTCTTGATTTCGATAACAGCTTAGCCAGCTTAGCCGCTCTTAGATCGTTTCTTGCCGCTTCTACCCTTCGATTTGCG
The DNA here is from genome assembly GCA_018901885.1 of Zaprionus kolodkinae. Lineage (NCBI taxonomy): Eukaryota > Metazoa > Arthropoda > Insecta > Diptera > Drosophilidae > Zaprionus > Zaprionus kolodkinae. The sequence goes on from JAEIFM010000508.1 coordinate 5,520,135, forward strand.
CTTGCTGGATTTTCCTTTACTGGAACTACTACTGGATTTACTACTGGAACTACTCTTGGAACTGCCTTTTCCCAAAAGCTTATTAATGAACTGCTCCTTTGCGCTAAGCTTGTGTTTGTGATGATGGTGAACCTTGGGAGAGGATTCGTGGTAGGTGGTTGTCGTTATCTTCTTCATCTTTTTGCAGGATGATGATGATTCGGTGGTGGTTTCAGTCGTAGAATCCGATGAAGATACGGTTGTTGTATCCGTTGAAGCTACGGTTGTTGTATCCGTTGAAGCTACGGTTGTTGTATCCGTGGATGCAACGGTGGTGTCAGTTGCGACTGTAGTATCGGTTTGTGCCATGTTCGAAGGCAGGTTCGAGAGGCAGATGGCCAGGAGAGCACAGCTCAATACGATGCTAATAGAATTCATCTTGTTTCTGACTGATACCTCTCGTGCTACGCCCAGATCTTTTTATAGTGCGAAAGTCTTCGAGAAATTCGCAATGTTTGCACAGTATTTTGCGAAGTTGCGAATAGCTTGGATAATTGTTTAAATAGCAAAATAGGGACAGTATGCTTGTGTTTTTAATTGTCTTGCTTGGTAACAATCGTCGGAATGATATATTGTTTTTGGAACTAACCTAATAGCTGACGCCACATACACTTCTCGATTGAGGACATGAGTATGAACTAGTTTATATTTCATTATATAAATATATTGCAAAAAGCTCACAATGTTTTATAATAATTCAAGGGAAATTTGAAAATTAATGAAAAGTACTTGACAAAACTGAATTGTGTGCCAGCTTGCTAAAAGGCGTCGGATAATCATTTATTTTTGAAAAATATTCGCACTTATTCAAAAATATTCGAATTAAAGGAAAATTTTAAATGCAGTCATTACATAAAGCATTTTATCAATCCTGAGTCAGTAAAGTATTGGATCACGATTGTTTTCGCTTTCTCTTTCTCTCTCTCTCTCTCTTTTTCTGTGAGTTGTCGCCTTTTCTCACTGTCCTCATCAGATTGTCCACGTTCGTGCGTGCCAAGTTTAGATGAAGTTAACGCCAAAGCCAACTATGACAAATTGCTACACAAACAATAACAAGATTGCTCGAAGAATAGAGGAAGACTGTGGCAGACAGCTGCCTGAAATGATTTCGCCTTGAAAGCACCACAATATCCATGACGCGACGCGACCCGACCAAATCAAATTAAAACTCTGCCGCAATGACACAAAATGCGGCACTGCAACGAGGCAACGTAATGCTCGAGAACTGAGGGGAGCACGTACCAGTTAAGGTCTGTAGAGCAATTCCGCCGTGGTGCTATTCGAAACAATTAACAAGGATGAAAACATGTCGGCACGAGTCGAAGACTTTATACGCTTCAAAATCGCAAATTATAATAAATATACAATATTATATATTAAATAAATTAATTTTATACAACTAAGCATGTAGCTTAGGAATATTTGATCGTTTCTTTTGGTTTTATTATATTTTCAATAAGTACAATCATGTAAGTATGTGGTGGAGCTGGATCGATTAGATACAGTTTCGAACAAATCTCAGCTAATATGAACACATTTTACTTGATATTCAATGAGAATTAAAATACTTTTAATGTGTAGAATTTAATCGTCTCTCATTATGCTGCAGAAAGTGTGTAAAACCCTTCGAAAGAGTATGGAAAGAGAGTAGAACAGATGGAAAAACAGTGCAACAGTCGCGTGTCCAGGCACACGTGTGAATTTGCCGAGAAAATCAGGAGATTTGCATGCAAACGTGTGCCGAAACTTATGGTGCGGTGTGTGGTGCTGCAACGATGGAATGGAGCAAGCCCGAAAGTATGCTATGTTTTTAGTACATTACTCGTGGTGCATGCGACGACGCTAATGTCTTTTAGATAATCGCTGGCATGCGGCACTCTTGGCCGCCAGCTGGCATATTAAACAAAATGGCGTCGACACACACACATACACATAGGTATACACATAAAAACGCCGAAATGCCACATAAGGACAGCAGCTTAGTGGAAACGTATACGCCGCCTCGAGCTATGCTAACATTTTTATGCCATTTGATTTTACTCGACTTCGTTATCTCGCGACTGCTTCCTGTCAGGGGGTTGGGGGGAGGGAGGGGAGTGGGTAACAAACACATGTCCTCATAGTCGAAGCCCTGGCTATTAGGCTTATCGTTTTCATAATTTACTAAAATAATAAGCAGCCCGGATTTGTCCGGGTGCGTCACGTTTGTATCGCCATCGGTAACTAATGACAGGATTATGTGCTGAGATGAGACCGAATGACCACCATGTCCAGGAAGGTAAGAATAAGGTCAATACAGAGCCAAGGGTTATTGAGAAATACAAATGAATTCCGAGACCATGGAACATTATGAGATCTCCCTAATTGCTGCCTCCATAGGAACTCTTCGGGTTCGAAACAACTAGCACTAGCGGAGTATACCAAGTTGACCCATTTATTTCATTATTTATTCTAGCTTCTATTTGCCATTTATTTTTATTATTTCTACTAAACTCAGCTCCAAACTGTGCTCATTTCAATAAGGCAAACAGTCTGTTCGCAATTTCGCAAAATACTTCGCAAACATTGCGAATTTCTCGAAGACTTTCGCACTATAAAAAGCTTTGGGCGTAGCAAGAGAGGTATCAGTCAGCAACAAGATGAATTCTATTAGCATCGTATTGAGCTGTGCTCTCCTGGCCATCTGCCTCTCGTACCTGCCTTCGAACATGGCACAAACCGATACTACAGTCGCAACTGACACCACCGTTGCATCCACGGATACAACAACCGTAGCTTCAACGGATACAACAACCGTAGCTTCAACGGATACAACAACCGTATCTTCATCGGATTCTACGACTGAAACAACCACCACATCATCATCCTGTAAAGAGATGAAGAAGATAATAACAACCACCTACTACGAATCCTCTCCCAAGGTTCACCATTATCACAAACACAAGCTTAGCGCAAAGGAGCAGTTAATTAATAAGCTTCTGGGTAAAGGTTCCAGTAGTTCGTCGAATGAGTCGAAAAAATCTAGTAAAAGCGGCTAAGCTGTCATCGGAATCAAGAATGGAATTCTACTGGACGTTGTTAACTACTTAATTCATTAGTTTAGGAAATTTTGTTAAAGTGCACTTTGAATAAATACTAGTTTATGTTTTGAATGAAATGAAAAATGTTTTGTAGGGAAGGGTATACATACATATAACCCCTAGAGATCACAAGATAACTTACTCTTTTCGATAACTTTGGAATGGTGGAAAATTGCCATTTGCATTTGATTTCCAATTATGGAAGGCTCTGCGCCCCCGGTAACTGTGTCTATGCTGCCTTTTAAAGAGCGTTGACAAAAGGATCCATCAAAGGGTAAAGAGCAAAAAGTTTCCATTACATCACGATAGACATCAGACTATAAAACTGTTTTTTGTTGAAGGCCACACGAAACAGTCTCTCGTCCCATTTGAGAACGTTTTGAATTCCCAAATGTGTCTGCCCCCTGGCTGACTCCCAAAATGACTGTAATGCCCTCTGCTAACTGATTTTTCAAGGCAACCGAATGCCAAAAAGGTCAAGTGGGATTAATTAGCTTCTGCCGGCATCAGCATCGCATTTCCATTGTTCTGATGTAAATGTTTCACTGTTTCTACAGATGCCAAATGGTTTTTTTTTTTTGTGTTTTGCTTTATCAAAACATTTTCATGTCATGAGTTTAATTTGTGTTTGCGTAGTATTCTCATTAGGCGAAGGAATTGCTAAAAGAAAAACTTAAAACATTAGTTTTAAATAGAAAATAGAAGAGCTGTAGAACTTTTAAATTGTCGTAAACTTGCTTGTAGAAGAAAACGCTTATTACAGGCAGAAGAATTTCTATCTGTTTAAATGATCACCTAGATCTCAGCTTTTTTAAAAGAATATAATATCTTGTACGCAAGACGAGTTTACATTGGAATTTATCCACATCCCCCTTCAATCAAGTAAATAGAATAAAAGTAAATTCCAAGCGTAATTTTAAATGATTAAATAATGAAGAATTTCTAGGAAACGAAATGCCGTAATGTATTAATAAATATTTACTTGATATATTTCTGCAAATAATACGCTGCGTACCTTATCAACATAATTCACGATTAGTGGCAACGGAACCAGATATAACGTGCAACACAAGTGTTGTCTGACGGGGCACTCAGACTGGCTGGGATAATTCGAGTGCTGCCCACGTTGTGTTTACTAAATATTTTACAGTAATAAAGTGCAGCAATCTGAGCACTTACAGCTTTAGCTGTGAGAATGGAAAAAAGATAAAGGGAGAGAGACAGAGAGAGACAGGGAGGGAGATACTGAGAGGGAGAGAGTGCATCCGGTGCTATGGGTCAATGAAATATGCATGAGGGTGCCCGGACCCCAGTGAAATCCTCAACAAAGCTGACATATAATATGCGTGGTGCGAGCACAGTTTTGAGAGAGTGTGAAAGGTATACAGTGAGCCAAAGTGGCACCTACGCACACACACACACACATGCACAGGCGCTGAGATAAGCGCGTACAAAGCAGTCTGTTCAAATATTTATACAGATAAAGCCGAGGCAACATGTGAAAGGCGTATAAAATTACTGAAATTACCCAAGTGCGAATCCAAAACACGCGGCTAATTTAACAATTTTCCCTGTACTGTGATTGACCGTTAGCTCTTGCCACACACTATCAAAACTGCGTTGGCCGAAATGAATTATGGCCCAGGCCAGAATAAAGGCGCTTACAGCTGCACCATCTACAGGTTTCATTGGACGACTTAATGTCACCTGTGTCCGCTGGGGTATTATGCAAATAGACGTGAGTGTGAACAAGTGTGTGAGTGTGTGTCCCATTTATATTCTCAGCTCTTTTGAGAGGAATCTTCATACTCTTGCCGAGGGTGTATTAAAGGTGTCAGAATAGAAAACCCTGACCATTTTTTCGGCTTCAGTTTATTATGCAGTGATTTCTTTAAACGATGGCAATATAATCCTTAGTCAATTATGCCTAGAAAGTCAACTTCTTATGGCTCCTAAGCTGTGCTTAGCTTTATAAGCTCGTCGAGTTGGGATAAAGAAACCACATTCTATAGTCGATTTGAATTACATTTGATTTTCACTTGACCATACAATAATACCATATACTGACACACACACACACAACATTCCCACACACACACACACACGGGAACCACATTTGCATAACCAAACAAAAAACCATATCATGCTCTATTTACATAACCAAACTGTGCTTTGCACTCCATTCAAACTTTTGCCGTCCGGGCCTGCAATGGCCAGCATCAAGTATACGCCATGTATACAACGAAAAGAGTGGAATAAAATAGCCACAAAAAGTGCAATAGAAAATAGAGAATAGAGAATAGCAAAGCAAGGAAACGAAAGGAGTGGAGAGAAGAGCAGAGAAAAAAACCATACTAAAATGTTGCTAACGGCCATTAAGTGGAAATAGTTGAGCTGCAACTGAAGTACTGAATACAGTTTCGAAAACTTGTTTAAAAATACTTGAACATTCTGGCGAGCGGTTCACCCGAAATTCAAGTTGAAAGTTCGCCACGCAGAGAAGTTGCACTTTGGCAAAACTTTTACCCAAACAGATAGAAAATATGTGAAGAGAAATTAGAGTAAATGGGGGAAAAACTATGCCATAATTCGAAGCATTTTACACCACAGGAAAAAAACACACTCACTCACACATGGGAAAAACTTCTGTTGTCACTCAAACTGTTATCGAAAGAATTTATAAAATGTATTTCTAATGATTTTTCACTTGAATAAAATATGTCAAATAAAATATTATCAAGCAAGGGTGCAATCAGTTGGCAAAAATATATACGAAAAACAGGAAACTACTCAACAAGAAAATATAAAATAAAAAGGACGGAAACTTTTCAGCAAATTTGTCTTCATTTTCCGGACGATTCTAACCTAGATTAAATTATTTTTCTAAATATTTAATCTAACTCTTCGCTCGAAAATCTGTTAATTTTATATTTTATATATGCTTATTGTTACTTTATTGTTTTTTAAAACGTGTATATCAAAAATTTGCGAAAAACATTAGAGTACAACCCATTCGGACCTAAATATACTAAACATCTACTAAAGAAATGATAAATACATCAAAGGGAGATAAGAGTACTTGAAATACAATAGTAATTATTTTTGTGAGTGCACGATAATAAATTTATAACATATTCTTCCAACATAAATTTATTTATCTATGCAAATAAATTTGAGGTCTTTGTGGATTTCAAAATAACTGAATTTATTTGATTTGATAACAAAACTATATGAATAAATGGCAACCAATAATTTTGGTTATATTGATAAACTGTCAAAATGCTAAACAAATCAATAAGCAACAAATAAATTCACGAAATATTTAAAAGCTTTTGTGGATGTTTGAATAGTTGAAACTTTTTTATGGATAAACAAACAACCATAACCCAATTTCCATAGAATTGTTTGTAGTTAGGGAAAATAGAAAATCATTAAATAAAGAACAAAGTAAAGCGTTGAAATACCAGACAGTCTAAAGAAAATCTTTTGTCGTGACGATTCCCATGGTCGTGCTCACGCTACCATCTCTAGCCTCTCGCTCGCCGAGTCTCGTTAATGATCCATAAACGGAGCGTAACGAATTAAGGCAAATGTGTGCTTGAGAGGAGGTTTACAGCAGTGTGTCTGGGTGTGTCTTTAAAGGCGCCCTGATGTAAAGATTCATCGACAACTTTTCCGACATGTTGGTTGGCATGTGGAAAACTGTTTAACACAGAAGCGCAAAATAAACCCAAAAGAACGAACAAGTTTAGCTGGATGTGGAAGATTGCTCTCTCTCTCTATCTCTCTGAACAAGAATTCAGAATTCAGAGTTAACCGTATTATGAGTGAAAGTTAAATTCATGCAGATTTCCGGGCGCTCTTACTCGTTTAGTCTAATTAAATTGCGTATACGTCGTGTGTGACACAAATTAAATTTTTCGCCAACACAACACGAATAATGCGGCACACACGATGTTGGGGCGAAAATAAAAATTTACTTTTGGGCAATTTTTATTAGGCGCCTCTGCCGCTACCTCTGCTGCTGCCTCTGCTGCTGCCTCTGCCGCTGCGGTTGCCTGCCTCTGTGCTTCACACAAGTTAATGTATCTCAGCTTCTTACGAATGTTTGTGTGTATTATACGTGCGTGTGTGTGTATTCTACTCCCTATATGGCACGCATGTCCTTAAGGCTATTTGCTATGCTTTGTGCATTAATTTCATGCTTTAATGCCTCCAAACACACACAAACACACACACTTAGTCCTGGCTTGCTGACGTCACACAGTGTGACGAACGTAATACGGATATACCAAAACGATTTGTCGTCTAATTGCGGTAGATTTTCACCACTCAAACGCACACATACGCACTCTTTACACACACACACAGATATGATTAACCCCATACATATGCATATGTGCAAATAGAATTTGAATATTTCATAGAGCATTGCGCTCGATTAGGCACACTGCACCGCACACACACACACACACACACACACACACACACACACACACACACACACACACACACACACACACACACACACACACACACACACACACACACACACACACACACACACACGAGATTAATGAAAATTAATTGAATTCCAGCCAAAAAATATGAGTAAATTCTGGTTGGGATCAACGACAAATTAAATGACATTTAAATACCCGTGGAACGTGGCAAGTTATGTCCGGTTCTCTCTCAACGACCCCCTGTCGTCAAATCAACTCATCAAACTAAATCCCCGCACTCATAAATGGCTTAACAGAGCCAAAAAGAAAACACCGTGAGACGCGCATAAAAAGCAAACAGTAAAAAAAAATAAAGACAAAAAGAAAACATGGATGGAAAAAATGGCCAAGCCAAACAAAAGCATTAAGAAAATCCTAGCGCTAAGCCGATGGAAATCAAATTGTGCCCCAACAGCTGCCCCAGTGCTGAAATATAAATAAATACGTAAAAAGTGTATAAAAATAGAATAAACCGAATCGCCCGACACGTTGCACTGGCACAGTGGGCTTCATTGCGGCCAAAAGGGCACAAAAATGTGATAAAAAATATATAAATAAATTTAATTTAAGATCTAATAGTACATTTCGATATATCAGTTAGTCATATTATTTTAAGGTATATTCACTAATTATTTTGTTTTTAGCTTTTGTTTTTGGCTGAAAATATTTTAAAAAATTAGTATTTTCATCTTGGAAATAGAATAAAACTATATTAAAATTAGCCAAATACAGAAGTATGTTATTAGAAAAAATGGTGCCTTCAACTCTAAAAGTCTTTGAGATATAAGTAAGTCTAATGCTGATGAAAAATATTTAATTAATTCAACAACGCAGATGTCTCCTACTGTAGCTTCGCACATTCTGAAGAGACCATGAATTTGATTTAATCCTTGGCCTGTTGCTTGCATATCTATTCAATACTTTTATCAAAAGACCCCGCCCCAGTGTGCACTGCAACTAGAGCTTAGCCACATGTATGAGCTCGCGTATCTGTGTGTGTCTGTGGGTATTTTGTTGGTCAGTAAGTTGATTCTATATGCAGGCGCTATGAATTTTATTATCGCATAAAAAACGCGCATATACTTTTAACAACAACAACAAAAACGGCAAAAAAAGGAAAAAAGAAAAGTCGCGCGCTGTTAAAAAAAAAACAAAAAAAATACCAAAGCGGTTGGCACTGGGAAAAATGTCTATAGAGCGCGCTCGTTATCAGGCACTTTGTCTTGTCCGGCACTGGGGGTTTTTCTAAACTGCATTTTAACGACTCCCTGGACACGGGCAACAACAAATCGCACACGCACACATGAACGTACGAGCCTCCATTAAACCCAACGTTCTCTCTCCTTCTCTCACCATCCTCACATACGACAAAATATTTTTAACGACACTACTCGATTGACCCAAAGCAGTTTGAGCGTGTAATGAAAATTGATTTCATAAAATTAAATTTTCTTTCAACTTGACCAATTTCCATTTGGGACTACGCATCTCTTTCTGTAGTAAATATAAAATATTTATATAAAGATATATGGGATATTTGCGAAAATTCAAATGCAAAGGGACCTCTCGTAAGGTCTGCGCTTCTATGAGCACAATTTTCCATGCATTAATCATTCTACTAGCTGTCCCCAAGCAGGGAGTATTACGCACGTATATACCATGGGATTTGCCGGGCTTGTGACACTCAATAAAATAATAATATATAAGTTTAGATATTCGACTAATGAGTAACCGAAGAAGTGAGTCAATCGAATTGTTTTACTCCATTATTAAAAATATTAAAGTAAGTTGAAAAATGTATACATTTTCGTTTCCTTTAACCATAATTTAAATTAATTTTAATTTTTTCGAATATTGTAAATAATACAAGTATTATTTCTATCAATACATTGTTTTCGATTTGCCAGGGTATTTTCATTTCGAATGGCTCGAAACCCTTTTGTTTCTGTTTTGTAATTTCTCCCCCACACACTTATGTATGTGCAGTGGGCATGAGAAATGTTCGGGGCATTTCTAAATGTCACAGTTGTCTTTTATGTTTCTGGGAATCGCCATTGACTCAGCGGGCAACTCAGTCGTCTGTCACAAATTGGCTTCAAGTTGCTCTTGAGCGGAACCTAATGAATTGCGCAAAAGGGTTGCCAGTTCTCATGAATCATGACGCATAATAAGTGCACAGAATGATAAATACATTTATTAATAAACCGATATTTATGCAGACAATAAATAAGCAAATTGTTAACATATCAAAATGGCTTTGGGGCTGCAGTCCACCTCCAATGTCGATGATAAACAATAATTGCACGCTGATTATGACGCTTTAACCGAGCTATAATAAATTCACAGCTTAATCGCAAAATAATTCATTTAGAGAATATGCGGAGCCTGAGTAAAAAACTTAAATAAAAACATTATTATTGGTTCTACGGGCTTTTTGTTGGTTAAGCAACAACAGAAACAAAAACACACCAAAAAAAAAAACAGTTAATTTCCATTAAAGTATTAAAAACAATTTATGGCAGCTTATGCGCACGCATCAGTCAGATCTGTTGGCAAAAAAAACTGCTTAAGTTTGTTTGAAATGCGAAATTATAAACAAATAATGTGATAAATTACACGCCAATAAAATCGTATTTAAATTCTATGATGGTATTTAACTTTTCAATTGATTTACTCGACATATTGTTGCAATTTGAGTAGAAAATGATAAACACATGGAATTATTCTAATAATTCGTAATAATTTATTAGAGAGGTCTATTTTATTTAACCCCTTTGTAGTGTTTAAAATTGGGTCTGTTCCCTGAACAATTGTACGACCCCCTTCTGCATAGGCAGTCTCAATTGCAATCTGCATAAATTATACGAAAATCATTTAAAAACTTTAGCTCGAGGATGAATGTAAGAAATGCAAAGAACTCTTCTCTGAGAACCGACATGCAAATGCCAGGACCCAAAAATTGTGCAAATATTTAAGCTGCGCTCGCGCCCACACCCCTGGAACATGTCTCACTGGGATCAGGGCGAGGGATGCATGCAAGCGAATAATTCAATTACCAGCAAAAGCACCGGAAAACAGTCGAAACAAATGCCGAAAGCTGGAAAAGCGCGAAATCAAAAAATTGCAATGGCAGCCGCAGCGAAAAGTGAAACAAAACAAGCAGCAAGACAAACAAAAGTAATGTAAGAATGAATGAAAAAAATATACGGAATGGAGAAGAAGAGAAAAGAAGGCGGAACCAAATGCGCAATATAAAACGCTTGGGCCACTTAAGCATATCATTGGTCGCATCCGAGGGGGGAGACTGAAGGCAGAGATGGGAGATCTCGAGCCTAAAGCGGCAACAATAACAAAGAAATTCGAGAAAGATGAGTAAGCCGAAAAAGAAGAAACGAAACGAAAGAAAAAAATGACAAACAGTTGGGAAAACGCTGAGCTCAGCGCCAGAACTGGCCAAGAGGAGGACTAAGGACAACGCCGACAGTCGCTGTCGACGTTGACGTGAGTCTGCCATATTTTCTATGTAAATAATTTAAAACGGAAATGACGTAGATTATGTGCCGGCCAGCGGACAGCGGAAGTGACTTCGGCCTGGACCTTGTTGTAGTACCGCACGAGCCGCTGACTGTGACGAAACGGGACAAAACATGAATACAAATAATTTGCAAACAATGGCCGCTCTCTGCCTCTCCTTCTACCAGCTTCTCCTCCTCCATCTGCTTCTAGATAAAGCGAAGCGGGCAGCAACATGGCCGGGGCCAGTCAACGTTTTGCTGCTATTTGCATTTTGCTGGCCAACATCGCTTTTTGCTTACCAAAAATAAATTCAAATTACATTGGCAAAAGTGGACGAGAAGAAAAAGTAGAGAAAAAGAAAAGTCGCCCATTGCGCATTTCATTTTCATCTCCCTCCCTCTCTCGCTCTCTCTATCTCTTCGCAGCTTTCTCCTTCTGCAGTTTTTGCCCAATTTAGGAACAGAGTAAACTATTTCACGGCTAAATGATGCACTACTGCATAAATAATGCACTGGAAAAAAGTGATATTAAATTTCCATTGATTAATTTGCATAATACAAAATTCGTGTTATTTGCAATATTAAATAATATTTTGTTAGCCTTGAAGTTGGCTTTGTTCATTTAGATAAATAATAAATTTTCCACGCGAATTTTATAGTTCATTTCCATATGCAATGCACAGTTGTGTGACCTTGTTTCGTTTTGTTTATATTTTTTTGGCCAAAATCCCGATTAAAATGGTCACAAATTCAAAACAATTGAAATTGGTGAATTTCAAGGTAAACTTCTGCAATAAAAAGTGTTGGTAAATAGCAATTTAAATAGTTGATATAACATGAAAAGCAAATAAAGCAACATTGATGCCATTTTCATTCTTTTTCTACCAAAATCTCAATTAGAATATTCACAAATTTTAAATAAATGAATTTCCTTAAATAAAAGCTTATGTTGTACAACAAACAGTGTTGATAAACGCCCAAATAAATACTTAATATAACATGAAAACTGAATTAAGCATTTATGTGACTTTGTTTCGCTTTTTCGAGCAAGTTCTCAATTAAAATATACATAAATTGAAAAAAAATGAATTTGTAAGTGTTATACAACAAACAGTGTTGGTAAGCTCGTTTATAAATACTAAGTATAACATGAAAACTGAATTAAGCGACTTTTTGTTTCGCCAGATTAAAATAAACTCGAGAAATTCACAATTTCCAGAACTATAAAACATTATTTCGACACGGGCAAATCTTAAATGCTTTTACCATGTTGAAAGGCCATTTTCAACAGACACTTAAAACACAGCAAGAGCTGCCAGTGTGTGTTTGTCTGTGTGTGTGTGTGTGCGTGTGTGTGTGTGTGTGTGTGTGTGTGTGTGTGTGTGTGTGTGTGTGTGTGTGTGTGTGTGTTTGTGTCTGTGTGTGTTTGTATTGCAGACCAGATAAATTATGTTGGGACTTAATGTCCCCAGCTGGCTGCGGCACATGCAAACACACACACACACACACACACGCACACACACATGTGCACTTGGTAATTGCGAGGAAATTCAGACACTAAGTTTATTTATTTACCACCTAAAAGCATGCTATGAAAAGCAATAAGCATTGCTGCCTGCCGAAAAGCTGTCTATAAATCGGACTCTGCTGCAGTCATAAAGCAAGCGAAAATCCAGCACAGGCATATGGGGAGTGCACGATTGGAGTACACCCTGTATATTTAACTAATGAGAATCGAATCATTTGAATCAAATTTTAATGTATTTCTATCATACATATAGATTTTTTCAATCTACGCTCTTTACCATGCACATCTTAAAAAGTCTATTGATGACCTATAAACACCTCCTTTATGTGCCCACATTGCAACACATACACCCTCCAACTACTGCCTTCGTACAGGGTATTCAATGCATGTGACCTTGAGTCACATACTTTTAAGCCGTATGGCGACAGCCTATGAAATTCGTATAAATATAGCAGCAAAAACAACAACAAAAGAGCGCAAAAAAAAACAAACACACAATAAATACTCAGGCAGCGGGGGTCGGAAGTGGGTGCAGGGACGGGGGTGGGAATCGGCCAAATGAGGCCTAAAGGACTATAAAAATTACGAGCTAAATGGCGACAACAACTGCCAACTGGAAGAGCGACTGACTGGCTGCCAGACTGTCTGACTGACTGGCTGTTTGTCTGACAGCTTGTCTGACCCTTTTCCCTCCGTCCATCCGTCCATCCGTCCGCCTGTCCGGCGAATTCAATTTGCAGCAGAGGCGGAAAATTGATGTCAAAGGCGTAACGGGGCGAATTCATTGACACATAAATTTCTGGCACTGAAAATTGCTTTAATGAACGCGCTTGCCACGGCAAGAAGCGCCACAAAGCGGACTCCGACCCGGCTTGCTTACTGACTTCCTGCAGTTCTCATTTTGCTCCTTCTTCTCCTTCATCCCGCCACTCCATTCGTTTATTCATTCATTGTCTGAGACCCGAGAGCCAAGAGTCGCGTCCACTTCAAACGGCAGCGCAATCCGCAACCGATTTCCAAGGAAATCCGTAAAGTAGCGGAAACAATTTACTTAATAAACCTGCCTGCCTTTGGGATACCCAGGTATACCTTTGCAGAACTGTACACAGAGAGGGTGACAGAGAGAGAGGGCTCAAGAGAGAAAGGGGAGAATGGGAGACAGCAAGGTGAAAGCGTAACCGAATCCCTATAAAAATGTTTGCCAGGGAGGGAACCTACATAAATTATAAATATTACGCAAAAAGGCAGCACCAAATGGAGCCCATTCACTACTTACAACTAAACAGGAGTGTGTTTGCATGTATGTGTGTGTATATACAGTGTATGTGTGTGTAGTTATGCGTGTGTCGTCCTTTTGTGAATTGCCTAAAAGGATTTCAATCGAATACCAAGGCCGCACACACACACACACACACACACTCACACAACATATTATAATTTCATCGAATTTGGGATAGGATTCCCATTCGAAACATTCTTTATCTGGGCATGGGTCCAGAACGGATCACAAGCCAATGGGGTCAAAGCCAAAAATAATATTGAGACATTTTCGTGAATTTCCGTTTTGGTTTCCTTTTGCGGATTATGTGCACAAATATGTAAAAATTACAAATACCTGAAGAGCATAAATAGCCACAGGCTGTCAGGCCATAAACGTATCTAAAGGGGCAAAGTAGGAAGGGATGGGAGGGGGAAACGGTGACTGTGGAAAAGGTTTACCATTAAGTGGCATAATAGATAGTATTGAAAACTGTTTTTCACTTCACATGCGGCACTTTAAGGCGTAATGAATGCCAGGTGAGCTACATAAATTGGACTTATCGGATGCAGCTAATTGAATTATCACCCAAGGGTCATAAAACTAAATAAACTGAAAGAGGCCACCCTGTGGCAGCGAGCACCCTGTGGAGGCACATAAAAAGCGCAGGGATCACATTGAATTCTTCTGCTGTGCGTTGGCTGCGTGGACAGCAACAAAATGTACTTTTATTACACACACACACACACACATGAGGGATATCAAGTGTGTGTGTGTGTGTGTCGGCGAGTGTTGTGTTTTGTTTTTATGCAAAGTTCTTTTGCACAACACATTAAACTCGAATGCCGCATGGCGTGGGGGGCGAGAGCAGGAAAGCGTAGCATACTTTTGTGCGCAGGCATTGGCCGGCTGGGGAAGCAAGAAAGCGTAGCTTACTTTTGTGCGCAGGCATAAAAATCATTTAAATGTCGCTCGTCGCCCGCCATGGCAATGCATGAATGTGTTCGTATGAATATTAATAATCAACATAAACATAAACACACTCGTAAATATAATACATGCGCCTCCCTCCCCATATAATGCTGCTAAATGTGAGCTCCCAATACCGACCCGGAACTTGGCCTGAACGCACAGAAACAAACGAAAACTGAGGGAGAGGAGGTTCTGGGGAGAGCAGGCAGAAGAGGAGGAGCAGGG
This sequence comes from Zaprionus kolodkinae, assembly GCA_018901885.1. NCBI lineage: Eukaryota > Metazoa > Arthropoda > Insecta > Diptera > Drosophilidae > Zaprionus > Zaprionus kolodkinae. Next base: position 5,535,254 of record JAEIFM010000508.1, read on the forward strand.
CAACTTGGTCGTTGCACCGCTGAGCTGCGCTTAATATTAAATTATGACTCACTTTTCGCTTTTATGGCAAAACATTTACAATTGAAAAGATTTTCTCGCACTCTCAGTCGCGCATTAACCAACACTTTCTCCCTCTCCGTCTCTCTCTCTCTCTCTCTCTCTCTTTGTGCCCGCCAAAAGTTCATTATGCTGCTCAAGGACACATCGACTGAGGCTTATGCAAAACACTGGCCAGGGCCATAAACTAAATTAATAGCCGCAAGCCGCGGCGAATTTTGACGCCGCCATTACCCAACAAGAACGAGTTGAGTATTTTTTTTTTTGCTTCTCTTTTGGGTTTATTTATTTATTCGCCCAGTGAATAAATCGCCTCGGGTATGGAGCCTTAGGCCGAGCCGATAAGCCGTCGGCCCAGCGACAGGCAATTATCTCATCTTCACTGTTGACTCTGAGCCTGCCCCCAGGGGGGGGCCGAAAGATTTCGCTGTGAAATTGAGCAGAAGCTGTGCTCAGCGAGGAGGGATCATGGAATGCGTTAGATGATTCTGTCATTGTTCGAATGGGCGAATTTATGAAATATTTAAGACACATTTCATAGCACAAGGTGAGGGCAAATCCCTAAAGCCAAGAGATTTTAGATGTAACTATGCTTGTGCATCCCTAATAGGCTGATTTCTTGACTCAGATAAAATATATATCATAAATACGCATCGCCAAAAGCGGAGGCAATTGAGTTGACAGAAATTCAAGCGTGTATCGTTAGTTGCAGAAATTAAGCTATCGATAACACTAGAAGAGTATTGTATAAGGCACGAAAACTATTAATTAATTAAATTAATAATAATTAAATAATATAATAAAAATTAATAAAGAAATAAAGTGAGTTTCTAGTAGAGAAGCAAATATAAAGTATACTTCAGAGAACTTTAGCGTTGTTTATTGTAAGAAATTATTTACCTATGTTTTATTCAATATGAAGACAATCTTAAGCATCTTAGATCATATCATGGAATAAAGTAGAATTCTTCCGTACAGAGAGCTCTCCAGCAAGCAATTAACAGGAAGCTGTGAGATGCCACAGAGGTATACAGAGGTATACATATACAGATTGTTGTAGTACTAAGGAACCTCAATAACACACACATACACACACACAGACACAAAGGGAAGTGCGAGAAAGCACTTAGGCCAAGCTGTCAAACATTTTAGACGCCTTGCTGCGATTAGAAACAGCCGCAATTGTTGTAACGTTTATTGTTTTGCCATATTTTCTGCACAGATACCGAAAAACGTTGCTAATGCGAGCAATGAGAAGAGCCCAAAAAATAAAAAAAAAATAAAGAAGAAAAAAAATCCTCTTAAAGAGCCTGAACAGGGGCAAGGCAAGTCAAGGGGGGATTGCCATGAACTCAACCCACAAATTGAGATGCTGACAATGTGTGCACTGATAGAAATGCGTAAAAAAACATAAGCAGGGAGAGTCCTATAAACGATTCAAAGTTGAGAATAGATAGATACCCTGTAGGCCATGCCACGATGAGATGTAGAGGGGTCACTAAGGGGAATACGTTTATTAAAAAAATCAACTAAACTTAGCTATTGCAAGCAAACAATCTGCGCAGCTTGGCTGTTTACTAGTTTCTTGTTTAAAATTAAAGTCTATTTAATATAGTAATAATTTAGGTATAGTACGCTGTATAAGAAATAGAAAAATATACACTGCAAATTTCATAAGTCTAACTCGTATACCTACAAAGATATGTTAGCTTAAACTGACAGGAAATTGTAGGTAGGTTGCTACTGCAACTACCCTGGCTGTCTTATTTGTTATGCGTACAGGGTATAAAACAAAAAACTGTAATAACAACATGCTGCAAAGCCGTAGCAAAAATACAGTTAGGGAAAGGTGGAGAGGGCCAAACGGGGGCATAAGCTATTGGGTGAGAGAGAGGAGAGAGTCGGGGCAAGTCGAGTACATGCTACAAATACTAAATAACTTCACTTATTTATGCCCAAGAGCGTTCCGGACAGGAGTGTGGGTTGTGGCAGAGGAAAAGGAATGGTGGGAAGAGGGGGAGAATTTAGTCAGGAACAGGAACAGGCACAACACTTGTGTCAAATGGCGTAAACGCAAAGCAATCAGCGATGAGGCATCAATAATTCGCAACGCGTTTTCGCCTTGGCGCTCTCTCTCTCTCTCCCTCTCTATCTCTCTCGTCAAGTCTCTTTCACGCTGCTGCTGCTGGCACATTTGCTGCCATTGTTGGTCACATTTTTCTGCTGTTTTTCGTAAACCAAACTGGTCACATTAAAACTAAAATTGCTTTCAAGTTGCGGCGGTGGCGGCGACGGCGGCGATGGCGTCGCTTTTGACTTGACTTTTGTTTGCGGTCGTCTCCCACTCGCTTTGTCCTGATTTATGGCGCCACTTGCAACTGACAAGCGCCACAAAGTATGCCACATTTTTTGAACTCTCTCTCCCTCTCTCTCTATCTGCCTTTTTCTGCTTTCTTAAGCGCGGCCTATTAAAGCGTCCGACAACTCGTCTGTTGTCTACCTCGCTTTCTCGCTCTCTCTCTCTTTCTCCGTCTGTCATTCTCATTTGGCTCGATTCGGCTTTTTTATATTTTATGTTTTCGCGGTCACGTTTTTATCTTCGAGCAGGCAGGCCAAAGCACACGGAACAAGGAACCAAGAGAGACAGAGAGAGGGAGAGGTCGCAAATAAATTGGCGCTCGCTTTAATTTTGGTTGTGCTCAAGTGTTTTCCGCTTTCGGATGAAACTTTGTAAGGTCACAGCCTATAGTTTTCTATAGATACCCTGTAGATAGAAGGTAGTTTGATGCGTGTATGCTGAAGTAAAGCAGAAAGATTTGTCTGAGCTGAGGTAAAGATTATCCAGAGCTTTGACTAACCTTATTCTAAGAGCTAGGGTATTTCCTAGTCGCTTAGCTCCCCCACCTTTTTTCCACTCATATCTATGACAACATTTGCCCAGCATTATTTATGGTTTGTTTTGGTAACCACACACTGATCGCTTGGCGTTTACAGCCTTCTGACTTCTGACAGTATCAAAACACTGGACCAAACACTTTTGATGTCCTGTATATAATATGGTATATGGTACATATATTGTATATTGTGTAGAGAAAGAGAGACCCGTGTATATGCAAGATTTATTGCGCAGTTTTAGGTGCGTTGTGCTTTGCTGAGTTGATTTACTGTGGAAATTCTGCAAAGTCGCACAAAAACATGAATAATATTTGAGTTTACTCGCTAAACCGGATGAAAGAGAGAGGAGAGAGAGAGAGAAAGAGGAATTCACAAAAGAATACTGCAAGCTGTGAGCACATTCGCGGCAGGTACTCGAAATATTCGCAAATAAACAAGTGAATACATGGATGACTAAATGAATACACGCATTAGATGCATAACATGTTCCGACACGTCGTCTTTGTCTTTGTCTTTTGATTAGACTGTACACAGGTTGTGTGTTCAGAGTAGTAATTGAAATTGAAAATTGTTGTGACGGCCAACTAGGAAAATAGTTAGAAAACTGTCTAGAAATTCCACCTACTCCCCCTCCCATCTGCCATTTATAGTACTAACTTGTTAAGACAGCAAGTTTTCAACTGGTTCGGCAATTGGCTTAAACTTCTGGTTCCTAAGTTTCGACTCCGTCATCTTCTCTTCCTCCATCTGCTGTCATAGCCAGTGCAAGTCAAAAACTCTCTCATATTTGCCCAAGTTTTTCCAGAAAATAAAAAAAAAAAAACTCGCCAGCTCTGGTTACAACAAAGTGTTTAAAACCAAATTAAGACTGTTCTAACCAATGATAGTTGCAACAATATTCAGGAAACTATCCATAAACTACAATACCTTTGCAAGGAAAAACAAATAATCCTAACTGATGTGAACCATATGCATGCTCTGCCTCTCAATTATCTGCATATTTCTCGATTATCTTAACAATTTTATAATTATTTCTCTTTTCACATTTTAATTGGATTTAAAACTCCCAAGCAACGTTTTGCATAAACTTCGATTGTCAGGCTTTAAATACTTTACAATCGCAGTTTTAATTGTTTAATATTATTTCTTTAAAAATGTATTTTTATTATTATCTTTAATATTGTTTTTACCGTTTTTAATATTATTTCTTTTTATTATTTTATTATTATTTACTGAATACAGGGTATAATGCATGATACTTTCATCATGCCAAGTTCTCATCGAGCGGTAAACAAAATTATTTGCAGATGGTAAATAAAATTTGAATGAAAATAGTAAAAAGGAGAAATCCGCTTTTGTCTCCCGCGTATGTGTGTGTGTGTGTGTGTGTGTGCCATGTACATGTGTGTGAGGAAAAACAGTTTATCAGAGTGTGATTTTCTAAAACATCGACAGCAGAAGCGGCGGCAGCTGAGTTGCCTAAGGATGTCAAGGCCCGAAATGTCAAATGCATTTAAAATTCATATTTTTCGAGCAGGAATAATTGAACAGATTCTCGCTCTGCTGTGTGGGGAGAGAGAGAGAGAGAGAGAGAGAGAGAGAGAGTAGGGGAGAGAGAAAGCATCTGCCCGAGCTGAGCGATTCGCATTCATCTGGCGTGTCGGCTGATAAATTTCCACAAGCACGGGAAAAATTTAAAATTTTCCTTGCAAAAAAAAAAAAAATAAAACACCATTGGAAATTTGTAATTTCGATTCGATATGCAGCCTGTAGACACCCTGTACGCGTGGTTCGATAATAATAACATTGATTTTGCTATCGCTTTGAGAGGTATCTGATCGGGTATCATTGCCTTTGCTGCGTAAGCTAGACAAATTCGTATGCTATGCAGGCAATTTAATTAAAATTTATGCATGTTGCATGTGGCATGGATTACAGTTCTTTCTCTTTCTCTCTCTCTCTCTCTCTCTCTCTCTCTCTCTCTCTCTCCCTCAGACACACACACACTGGCATACACTGTGCGTGAGTTTCTTCAAAATGCAAAGAGCAAAACAAGAAAACAAAAAAAAAATACAAACAAACAAAATCAATGTAAATTTTCTTTTTGTGGGCAAATGTAAAGCCAACGGGCTAACATAAATTGTCAGCTGCAAATCCCTGACAAATCTGCTGCATTGAGTTCCCCCTCTCCCCACACTCCCCCTCGCAGTCATCTCTCTGCTGCTGTTGTCTTTTTGGCGTACTTTTCAAGATAAATCTTTATTGCCTCATTTTGCTCAAAGCTGATTTCCTAGCAGCCACGCCTTGACTAGCCCCAACTTAGTTGTAATATTCGTTGGCAAACTAACTGTGTCTGCTTTCCCTCCACACTCCTCTCTCTGCTGCTCTCTCTCTCTCTGCTCGTCACGCGAGTGTGGCCAAAAAGACAAAGGCGCAGAGATAACGTCGCCGTTCTGCCCGAAAAGCCCGCATCGTGGTAAGAAAACCAGCAACAGCAGCAGCAACAGCAACAACAACATCTGTAATATCAACAATAGCAACAACAACAAGCAGCTATAATAGCAACAACAACAACTTGAGAAATAAAACGACAAAACTTTTGCAGCAATGAATGACAAATAAAAACGTAAAACATTTCAAATGGAAACCGAAAAACTTTTTCCGTTTGGCCATTTTCCTGCCTTGGCTTTGGCTTTAATTTTTCCTTTTACGTTTATATTTCTCCCACTTCCTTTCGCTATCTGTTTTTCTTGCTCTCTCTCTCTCTCTCTCTCTCTCTCCCTTTCTCTCTGGCCAAGTTAATAATTAATTTAGCTTCCTGCGCCGCTGTCGAAGTGAAAGCTATGCGAACAATTATCGGGACTATCTCTGGCTTGGCTCTTCGATTTCATTCTGGGCCCAGCGCAATATTTGCTCAGCCTCGTGATATGATTACATAGCTGTGTGTGTGAGTGTGTTTGTGTGTGTGGAAAATGGGTCGAACAAAGTGAAAAATTGCCGTACATGTTGGCTGACAAGGGTCCAGTCTGAACATTTTTGGCTAATTTCGGCAAAAGCCAAACAAATTGCAAGGCCAAGGCATGCAGACTTATTTCGGCTAATATAATATGGCTTAAAGGTATCTATCTATATCTATATATTATTTCATTTATAATATGTATTATTGCTGCTATACAACATACCTTGCTGCTTGTTCTATACTATTACCCAACCCTCCCCACAATGCAAATACCCTCTAAAAGGTGTTTGTAGTACAGGTATACAAGACTTAAATGTAAGCTTAATTGTGAAATCTCTGCAAGGGTATTTAATCTGCGGCGTGCCGCCTGGTTTTTCTTTTTTTCAACAATTGAAGTAAGTTAATTTCAAGCATTTTTCCACACAATTCAAACAATTTCCCTAGCAATGTATAAACCATTTTGATTGCTTGTCTAAATTTCCCACTGGATTTACAACAACAACAACAACAGCAGCGTGTGTTACGCATTCGACTGAAATGTGCAGGAATATAGAAGCTAACATATAATACATACCCCTGCCTGCCATCATATCATGCCAACAGTTAAAGCTAAATAAAAAGTTGGTCTATTACTCACATTAAGCATACGCCGCATACGCTGCCGCGTTACGTATACGCCACGTCGCTTTGCTGCTGCTCCTCCTTCTCCTTCTTCTCTCCTTCTCTGCTGCTGCTGTGGCGCACCGCTCGTGAAATTTAAATACAAGCTGCAACTGTAATTATGAAGTACCCGTCGCACTGTGGACACCACCAAAAGTCACACACACTCGCGCGCGCTCACACACACACACTCACACACTCACACTCGCACTCGCACACTCGTAACTTTGTGTTTGCTTAAACAGCAGCTGGCTCCGTCGCCGCCGTCGTCGCCGTCGCTTTGTTTGCTTTTCATATAAATTGTTTCGCACAATTTTCGCCACTGTTTCGCCCCGTTATTTGTGTTTTATTTTGTTGCCCAGTTTTGTTTTGTTTTCTCTTTCCCCTTTGCTTTTCCTCTTGTTCCTTGCTTGAAATTTTCATATGAATTTTCAGTCGTGTATTTTTCTTTGGCCCGCACGTATTTCATTTAATTTTTGTTACATTTGCGTGTGTTTTCCGCGCGTTCTGCGTTTCCCGCCTAAGCGTGTTTTAATAAGCTGCGCGCATGTTGTTGTTGTGTTTTTTTTCTTCTTTTTTTTGTGTATTTCCGTTTCCGGCCGCAGTTTAGGCTGGTCGAGTCTTATTTACTGCGGGTCGCCTGCCTGCTGCCTGTAAAAAAAAGGGAAAAATACTCAGTGAAAAGTTGCATAGTTTCAGTTATAGTTTGTTTTGTATATTTTTGGGTTCAGTTCTGCTTCTTCTCCCTCTTCTATATTCTATTTTTGTCTTCTATTTTTTGCTGGCGTAATGTATAGTCGAGACAATCCCAACAATTTGAACTTCCAGCAAGCCAGAGCGCTGCTAACTTTGGGCAACAACATAAACAACAAACGGCACATTGGGCCGCAGTTTAAATAAATAAAAAAATATAAACATACATGTGTATAAGGGCTGTGTGTGTGTGTGTGTGTGCGTGAGTGGATGTGTTGCCTCGTGGTTGCAGCAACTTGAAAGTAAACCAGGTTAAGCGGCCCCGCTACCCACGGCCAGGACATAAACAAGTAAACAGTGCGGGCAATTCAAGCGCATACAGATACCCTGTAATTGAATTGAGCAATTGGGGTATGTCGATTTGCAGCAAAGCGAATTTATGAGCAGGTTATTCAATTAAAAAATATTTGTAGCATACTTTTAAGCTGGCCTCAATATACTAGATATATACATTTATTAAGCATACTGCGCATTTTTCCCCTGGCACTGAAAAGTATGCTACATAATTTCAAGAAAAGCCAAAAACTGAAAATTAAATCAAATAAAACCATTAAAATTGTTGAATAAATATAAAATATATTAAAAATAATTAAAATAATATTTTTATAAAATTATTAAATTACAATTCAATTATTATAATATCCTAGAACATATTTCTTTTAAAGGGTATATTTGCGTTAAAACATTTGCTCTTACTTTCCCTAAAGAAAAATGACCAAATAAAAGTAACAGACCCCACAACAACACATATATTTTTTATGTATGTTACATGTGAGTTTGTTCTACCTGCCTCGCAGTTGCCGCATTAATACCAGTTGCAGCAGCAGCCTGAGCAACCTGTGCGTGGCATAAAACACTCCACCAACACTGCAGCAGTAGCAGCAGCAACAACAACAACAACAACGAATAGAAAAGTTATTGCAAAATATTGGAAATAAAGCAGAGCCAATGTGTGTTTAAGTTAGTCCCCCTCCCCTCCACATGCGATGCACAATTCAGACGACAAATCGAGAAGGAAGAAGCGCCGACTTCATAATGCGCACTGGGATCGGGCTGGGTGAAGAGAAGAGAGTGGAGAAACTGAAGCTAAAACTGAAACTGAGCAACGCATCGAATTGCCTGCCAATTGGATTTGCTTTTGATATCGATTTCAATTCTGATTCTGATTTTGATTTTGATTTAGCATCTATTGAAGCAAACTCATAATCAATTGAACGCAATCAACGCAAATGTCCGAAGCTTGTGAGATGCGACTCGATGATGAAAATGTAATAAACTTGTTGCAAGTGCAATTCGATTTGAGCCAAGGTGCAAAGAAACATAGAAGAACACATATTAGACAAATTGAGGGCAAATTGCATAAACAAACAACAACAATAATAAACGCTGGAAATTGAGAAGGGATTTTATTTGAGCTCTTAATGAACGTTCTAAAAAATAAAACTATATTACTAAAAGTACTGGAAATATTAAATAAATATTCATGGTATTTTAGCTACATTTAATTGAAAAAAATAATGACTATTAAATACAGATCAATATATCTATTTTATTTTCCTAACAGTAAAATAATTTAAAATTCCAATTCAAAATCGAACTAGAGGCATAATTGTTCGTAAAAAATTCTTAGAAAGGAAACATTTCCAAAATATGCATTTTTATTGAAATGTTTTTATTATTAAAATACAGCTTGAACTACATACAGCTGACAAATATCGCTGAATCTCTTTCATTTATTTTTCTCTATTAATTTTACACTTTATGGAAATATCCCCACAAATTATTTACACAATCATAAATTTACCACACTGAGCTCAAACTTCACAAATTTCATCAAAAGTGCATAGCAAAAAATTGCAATTTGAGTGGGGAAAAAATTAACTTTGATTACAAGACAACAAAAACAAAAATTGCCGAGCGTGATGGAAGCCTTTGTCACTATGGATAAAAAATAAAATAAAACAGATAAATCAATGCTTTATATTGAAATTACACAGGCAAAAAGCTTAAAAAATGTATTCATTTTTTATTATTTTTTTTTTTTCTTTGAGATTAACTGCAGTTGCCCAATAGAGACGCGCATTTTTTGGCGGACTGAAAGAAAATATGCCACGCCCCACAAAACCCACAAATGAAGGCAACAGAAAATGAAAAAAACTAAAAAAAAAAAACAGAAGAGAAGCTGGCGGGAAAAAGCAATAACAACAACAACAACAACGAGAAGAAGAAGAACGAGATGAAAATAAAGAAATACATTCTGTACAATTTTGTGAAAACTGTCTGAAAAATGCGAGCGTATATTTTTCAATGGTAAACCGATATGTTGCTGCGCCTGACAGCATGCAATAAAAAAGCACAGGCACACGCTCACACACACACACACACACACACTTACACACAGGCAGGCAGGCAGGCTGGGAAATAACATAAAAGAGGGCGTGGGGCGGCACAGTGGAGGCCTCTGAAAGTGCTCAAAACGCAGCACGCACCGAGCTTTGGCAAACCGCTGATGTGCAAACAATAAAGTTCAAGGATATAGCATGTGTGTGTGCCAGTGTGTGTGTGTGTGTGCATATATGTGTGCGAGTGAAAGAGAGAGCAGCCGCCATTTGTAATAGAGTTTGTTGCATACTTTGCGGTCGCATAGACCCCGTGGGTCAAGTTGCGCCTGTGTGTTGACTTTAGTAGCCCAGTTAACAACACACGTACAAGCTCACACATATACACATACAGCCAGCACACACACATGCACAGTACAAGCAGCACACACACACACACAAATTCAGCACACACGAGCGCTGTGTTTGCCTGTTTGTTGAGTTTTAATTATGCTAATGCAAAGTGCAAGCAATACACACGCACATACACACACGCTCTCTCTCTCTCTCTCTCTCTCTGTCTGTCTCTCTCTGTCTGCTGCAGGTGTTGCGCGCCTCGAAGGCTGCTACAGAAAAACAGTTCTTTGACTTGCCCACTGCGGTTCGCTTTGACCATTTGCTTCGTGGGGTCAATTTTAGGTCAAGTTTGGCAACAATGCATTTGCCTTTGCATTTGTTTATTTTGTGAATTAATTAGTGTGTTCTCGCTCTTTCTCACTCTCCTGCTCCTACTCTTTCTCACTGTATTTCTACGCACATGACTTGCACAAAACTTCACGCACTCACACACACGTCTCTGCCTCTTTCACTCTCTCTCCCTCTTTCTTTGCGTTCTTGTTGTTGCTTTTAATTAAAAATTCAAATTCTGTGGCGCGTAGGGGCGCTGCCCTTGTCTCCCTCTCCCCCTCTTCGTTTCTCTCTTCCACTCTTTCTCTCTCCTTCTGTATCTTCGCGAGCCACTTCTGCGTTGCATACTTTTGTGCGTATTTAATTACTTTTACTTTCGCGAGGCAAGGAGCCAAGCACATTCCACGAGGGCAGCTCAACCAGTTGCCCCCTGCTCTATCCCTTTTCCACACTCTATCCCTCTCTCTCTCTCCCCTATCTGTCAGTATTTTCGACTCGATAATTGCCCTAGCACACAACTCTAATTAGTCGTGGATTAATGCTTAGTGCAGTTGATTGTTTGGCACTTTGAAAGGGAAGATAGAAGGGATACCCCTTCTTAACTGTCTCGTCTAAGTTTCATTTACACTTATACATGTTTAAATTTGCAAAGCATGAGCACAATAAAACAACACTTAGTTATTAATTTAATACAGCAATTAAATGGTTAATTGAAGCGTGGGAAAAAAAAAGATATATATTAAATAATAATACAGTGGAAGTTTGCACTTTTTTTTGCTACTGCCTTCGCTTGAATTCATTATTTATTGTGTATAAAAATAATTAATAATAATAATGAATAACGGTAAACATATCACACTATTATTTTCTTTTCATTTAATATTTAATTTAATAAATATAATAATTAATAAATATAAATATATTTCAGCAGCTCGTGTTTGTTCTTGTTATTAATTTTAATTAAAGTTTTAATAAACTGAAAAATTTGAAAAAACTTTTTTAACTGTAATATTATTAGGTTTCTCAAGATCTATACAGTAATAATAAGCCGCATAACTTACTCAGAACGTTGACAAAAGGCAAAATAACTTTGCTATTAATATAACAAAAAGCGTAAACAATTTATAAAGCCGCATTTTAATAGAACTTGACAGCGCAATAACGGAACAGCGAAAGGGAGACAGACAGACAGACAGAGAGAAAGACAGAGAGACCACGAAAGATGGACAGGAGCATGACGAAGAAATCCTCGGACGTAGCCCCCCATGGATTTGGGACTAATGAAGAGCGCTTATTGAAAAGGCTCAAGCCAAAGTGCTAAATCACAATGACAAATGATATTCTTATATAGAGGGTATGTGTGTGTTGGGCAAAAACGCAATTATCAAGCGAAAACGTTGATAAATTTATTCATTATTTAGCAGGCGAAAGCTGCTCGGGAATCTCAAGTGCCATGATATGATAAATAATGAATTCATATTCATAATATGGCAGCCATGCTAAGCTGGCAGCTCAAATAAGGTAAATCGAGCAAAGAATACTTAAGGACCTATCAATTTTGTAAAAGATTTTTGTTAAATTCAAATAATTGTAAATCATTTAAAAATGAAAAGCGACTAAAAATATTAATTTGCAATTCATACGATATATTTCAAAACGCTATTAACAATACAAAATTAAAATAATTAAATTAAAAAAAAAACTAACGACGAGAGCCACACAAAATAAGATAAAAGTAAAAAAGTATTTTTTCAGTATAGTTTGTATAAATAACACAATAAAAACCTAAACACTTCACTTATATGCGATCATTTTTAAAAAGGATTGTAGATTATTAAATTTCAAAAATATTTAAAGATTTAATAAGCAAAAATTGACGAACAGAAACTGTAAGCTAGAGATAAATGTAAAATGAGTTGTAGAGTGAGTTTCTGCAATATTTCAGTTAAAAGTGGCTTAAACAACACAGACTCCGCTGAACTATGATCATTTTCAAAATACCTTCATAGAACGTCTGGTTGAAAAATTTTTAAATCGTTCCCGTGCCAAAACCCAAGCAGAAATCATATAATTCCACCGCTTAAAGGGAAAACTTGTGTATTTTCTCTGGGTATGGTATCTGTACCTGCTTCTGGGTTGCTTTGATTGGCTTCGGGCTTATCACAAAACACACTCGATACCGCAGAGTGTTGAATCCCGCCCCAAGAGTGGGCACAGGGCGGAGTGGGGGAAGAGGCGCGACACCTGCTCAGAGTCAGAACGGTAAGGGACGAGCACACGCGATAAGCAGGTGGAGGCGCCTGCAAAAACTATTTGCATATGTAATTTTATTTTTTCATTTATTTTTTGGCCCAAGACACACACACATGCACGCACACGCACACACTCGCATTCGCACTTTCACTGTTAATTGATATTTTGCGAATGTTGAAAATCACGTGAATTTCACGCGTTGTCACTGCTTTCGAGCAACGCTGCGCGGCATGTGATGCGCGACAAACGTACGCGTTGGCAGACACGAATGAACTGACTGAACGGACATGACCGATGCTGCTGCTGCTGCTGCTGGTGCTGTGGCCCAGGCCCAGGCGCAACAGCATAAGCACGCGCGACGAGCGAAAGACAGGGTTGTTATGCCGCCATAGCCGAAGTCGCTTCGTGCCTGTCTGTCTGCCTGCCTGCATGCCGGCTCGGATGCTGTGCAGAGCGCGCGCTCTCTCTCTCTCTTACGCTCTTTGCAGATACAGCGTGTCGCTCTCGGCTCAGCGAATACGTTCCACATTGAGATAGGCCGGCATTTTGTTACTCACTCGTTCAGTGGGTCAACACGCAGACAATTGTATTGGAATGTATGTGACTCGGTGTGTGTGTGTGTGTGTGTGCTCGTACGCGTGTGTGAACTCTTTGCCGCATTTGGCCTGCCGGTTTTGTGGATTACTTTTTGATGCCAGCTTCGCTTTTTTTTTCTTGGTTTTCGAGCTTTGACTTGGCTTTCAAATTTATTTGCAGACCGTTGCATACTTTTCGACTGCACTGTGCCTGCGGTCGTGCTCTTTAACTTCATTTTAATGGCGTCGCCACTCCCCCTGCCCCTTCCCCTGCAGGGTGCTCAGAATATCCGATCAACATGAAGCGTTATACGGCAATTTGAGCTGCAAATTAAATCAACGTGTTTATGGGGTGCATCAACGGAATCATTCGACCAATAAAACCCTGTTATCACACACACACACATACACACTCACACACATACACACTCACACACATACACACTCACACACATACGCACACCTGTAGACCTGCTGAATCAATTCGCTGAGTTGTCGTATTTGCCGCTCCAACAATTATAAAGACTACGGTCCTGATTATCATGCGTGCTGCCTGAGCTGCCCGAGTTGCCTTCGATAATCAAGTTATGCTTGTCCTCCAGACATTGCTTTCTTTCATCTCTCACTGTTGGTGAAGAGGGGTGAAGGGGGAATGGGAGAGGAGAGGGGCAGTAGCTGAGCTAAGCACGCAATCAGCAGCGATGAGGTCAAGTTTCCTAAGTTGGCATTAAGTGGATTTCTATAGACTTTTGTTGTGAAACAGACAAATACTATGCCAGACATATATGGCACGCACAAATGTGCAGCCTTGTTCTGGTTAAATAGGGGAAATTTCTTTGTTGAATTTATGACTTAATTCTTTATACAACAGATTGTCTATATGATTATTTTAGTATATTTATTAGTGATAAAGATCTATTGTTTACTTTTGCATAAAATAAGAACCTAACAAGGTCACCCTAATACAATATATAAAGTTTAATTATTTTTAATTTCTAATTATTTATTCAAAGTGCCAAAATATATTGCAATATATATATCTGAATACCATGGATTGTTGAGATTGCAAATATACAGAGAAATCTACTTGGAATCTAGGAAATCCACTTACTTCTATATGAATCTATTCATAAATATTATTTGAAAATATTTTACTCGAGCACAAACTTTATTAGAAAATTCCTGTGGGGCATAAAATAATATCTAATCGAGACTGGAGACTGGAAACTAAAGTGAAATTCATTGAATTGTGAAATTTCAGTGGAAAACACAATATGATTAGCTAACACGAGAAGCAGCACGGAACGGAAAATGGGGAATGGGTTCAAGTCGGGTAAACAGTAACAAAACAGCACAGAGATTGCTAGAGAAGAACAAGAAGAGGGGAAGAGCAGAAGGAATGGCAGACAAACTGCTTGACGGGGCTGTGAAAGACATTTACGAGCGTTTGAATTTGACAGATTTCTTTTATTAAAGCGACTACAAGACAGTCAGAGTGAAAAGGATACCTCGAGCAGCAAGCGAGCATATTAAGCTCGATTGCATTAGTCTATGTGTGTGTGTGTGTGTGGAAAATTTAATAAAAACAAACCGCAATAGAGACGATAGTGAGAGAAAGAGGAGACGATATAAAAAGAAAATCACATAAAGACGTCATAAAACACGTTGCGCACTTGAGCGCATTTCCAAAGCGACTTAGAGAAGCCTGTGTGGCTGATGGGACTGGGGGAGGTGGCAGAACACGCCCCCTCCCCATCGATAGAGCAGCTGCTGCTGCAGCCCTTGGCAGGCTGGCAGCACTTTCAACACTTTTGCAACCCGAACAGCTCGACATATCAATCAACTTCATCAGTCTGTGTGCCTAATTAATGAAATAATTAACTTGCAACTTTTATTTTTGCCTAAGTGTTTTCCCAGCACTTTCTAGCTCAATTCACACACACACACACACACACAAACACACACGCAAATACTTAATTTCATCAGTAACAATAGCAAAAGTAAACAAAGGCTAGAAAAAAGGCTAAATTGTAGCATATTTCACCACGTAAACAATAAACTCATGAGAACTTCGTGTGGCAAAACCCGGGAAAAAAAACACTGCTTCATAAGTAGAGCTCCTCAAGTGCCCTAGGAAACTCAAATCAGGTTTAGGAAAACACAACTTCAAGCGAAAATGATTTTTTTTTTTTTATCACACAAAAAGCTCTGCAAGTCTTTTCACTTCTTCCAGACTTAAGGTTCTTGGCGAGAATACTCTCATGAATTCTGGAATTATTGTGCAGAAAATTTTATTTAGTATCTGAAACTATTTTTGGAAATTTATTAACTGTTATTCAAGGAGACTTTTTAATTATTTCAAAATAAAATAATTGTTCTCCAGATTTATAAAACTGTATTAAAATGTCTCAGTATTACAAAAAAAAGAGATTTCTTTAGTGTAGTATTTGATTTTAACTGAAAAATATATAATATATGTATAAGAAACAAATAATCGACCTTTTCTTAAGTAGAAACTTACTTTATTTATTGGTCGAATCAAGTCTAAACTTCATCTCTGACAAAAAACAAAATAGAATTAAATAAGAAATATATGTACCCGTACCGGAATCAATATCTACGTAAGACCTTCTTTATTGAGTTAAGCTTCTCATTGAAGACAGAGTATAAAACAATCCATAATAAACTGAAGTAGAAATGCCTGAGCTGGCAAAAAATAGAAAAGTAGAAAAGAAAACGCCTCAGAAAAAAGAGAAAATACGCAAAAAGAAAAGAAAAACGAAGGCCAAAGCAAAGCTTGATGAGTGTGTCAGCATAAGCAGTTGTTAGAGGCACGCACACACATGCATAGACATGCACAGACAAGCACACACATGCATAGCCGTAGAAGAAATAAATCAAGAAATCAAAGAACTTAACTAAGAAATAAACGAGTCTCGACGTGGCGCGCCAAGCACAATGAATTAACCAATGTACACATAGGTTAGTCGTGACGACTAGAGGGAGATGTGTGTGTGTGTGTGTGTGTGTATGTGTACATTGCGTATACGCAACGTATTCTAAACATGCCAGATTGTAGTCTGACAGCGAACTGACTGATTAACAAGACTGACGAGGTAGCTGGAGAAGGCTGAAGGAGCAGCCAGCTGGAGACAGATGTAGAGGTCGTTCTGCTCTTGCCAATTATGTGGATTAGCTCGACGGCGACGACGTCGACCAAAACTCGAAAGTTTTTGGCTGCGATTTGCGACGCGCTGCGGCAATTAGTCAAAAGCAGTTAACACGCCCTTAATGTGAATGCGAACGAGAGGGGGATAGGACGAAAAGAGGAGCACGAAAAGGCAAGAGAATGTGTTGAAATTCTGTAGAACACAGCATAATCTATCACTCCAGCACCGGCAAGAGAGCAATTGCTTAGGTTATGTTTGCCCGAAAGAAATCTTAAACAATATTTAATGAGAAGAATAGCGTATTTGGAGCTTTAAGGTAGCAAACGGGAGAAGGAGAGAGAGGAGTATATAAAATATATATAATTTTTTTTTTTTTTTGTTTTTATTAATTTGATAAAGATAAGTCGACAACGATAGGATGCGCCTTCAGTTAAGTATGGATAGTCTTACGTGAATATATATTCAATTCAACAAACACACACTAAGGGGCCGTCAAGTTTTACGTAATCAGATATTTTTACTCGACGAAAATCGTTTGATTTTTAAAAAAGTTATGAAGTGAGTAAAGTGAGGATACTGGTCCTGTCAAGGATCTTACATGTCAAATTTGTAGTCGATTTTGACATGATTTTTGGCCAAAAATTAAGAAGTCTCTAAAACAATTTTAAACACGTGTTTTATACTAATCTTGACCTCCGCAATCGATTAAAAGTAAAAGCAGTGGATTTTAAATTTTGAAAAAAAAAATTTTCTGAAAATTTTACAGGGGGGACCCTTACCAAAATCACAAAAATTAAAATTTTTTTGAATTTCTTAAATTGCAAAAACTATGAAGCCATTCTATTCTAAAACTAAAACCATGAATAAAATGCTTTACTCGACGAAAATCGTTTGATTTTTTAAAAAATTATGAAGTGAGTAAAGTGAGGATACTGGTCCTGTCAAGGATCTTACATGTCAAATTTTTAGTCGATTTTGACATAATTTTTGGCCAAAAATTAAGTAGTCTCTAAAACAATTTTAAACACTTGTTTTATACTAATCTTGACCTCCGCAATCGATTAAAAGTAAAAGCAGTGGATTTTAAATTTTGAAAAAAAAAAATTTTCTGAAAATGTACAGGGGGGACCCTTACCAAAATCACAAAAATTAAAATTTTTTTGAATTTCTTAAATTGCAACAATTATGAAGCCATTCTATTATAGAACTAAAACCATGAATAAAATGCTTTACACGACGAAAATCGTTTGGTTTTTAAGAAAGTTAGGAAAAGAGGATACTGATCCTTACAATGGTCTTACATGGTCTTACAATTTTTAAACGCTGTGGCATGTGACTTGCCGTCGAATATGGTTAGAAAGTGTAGAGAGAAAGTAGCTGAGAGAATGTAGCAAAACTAACTAAGAGTACTTTTATTAGTAACTTGTTCTCTTCAATTTTATTTCTAACTGCAATTTGTTTTATCATCCTTTAAGGCAATCTTACAATCTGAACTCTCTCAGTGCCCTCTTTGACGTCATCGAGGGGCGACAGGAGCCCTGTAAAAGTGCCAAGCATATCGAAAATCATTTGCTTTGCCACGTTTGCATATCAATTAACCCATTTTGGCAGCATTGCCACTAGAGAAAATCAAAGCAGCTTGAAAGAAAAAAAAACGCTGAAAATCAAAAATATATATGTACAAGAGGGAGAGAGAAAAAAAAAGTTGAATATATACAAAAAATACTTTTGCATTTGGACTGGTCCTCATTGCCAATTAAGTTTAATTGCCTGGCAGGCTCTGCTGAATGGCCGCAGGCCCAACTACTTGAAAAATGCATATAAAGCAAGCGGTTAAAATCGCAAAGTTGGCCCCCATCCTTGATGGACCCCAGCTGCGGGTGGATAGTGGGGGGAGGTGAACTGGGCAGGTCCATTTAACAATCAATTTATTTCACAATAATATTTTGCTTTTGTGCCCCCAAACAACAGGGCGACGGGATGAGGGATGGGAATGAACGGCGCCTTCAGATTCAGAGGCTACGTAAATTCATAAATGTTGTTGCCACAATTCATTGCATATTCATTGCATGGGCGATGGCGATGGCGATGGCGAAAGCGATGTCGATTGTGATCCTAATTGGCCTGATTTAGATACCGAAGCGTATTGTTGCCGTTTTATATCACAACTGTTGCACGGCAGCCAGCTGAAAGTGCTGCAATTGATTGGGCTGCTCGAAAAATAACAATTTGCTGCACTTAACTGGCAGTCGATACCCAGCGCAGTGAGTGAGTGCAAGCAATGTATATTTGACTGCGAAATAAATATGCCAAACTTTTAATCAGTGAATTGTTGAATTAATTTCATTTAAATATATTAAAGTTCGGCAAACAAATAATTTTTGTACATTTTATGCAGGGTATTCACAGGGTCATACATTAAATTTGGCAAAAGAATTTCCGATATTTTGTAAGCTACAAAATTGGCTTATGCTAGTATCAAAACCGATAAAAAAAATTTATGTTATTATTTTTGAAGCATTTTCTCGAATAATTGAATATTTCCAGTTTTGTATTTTAAATTTAATAGAAATGAAAAATGAACAAAAAGCATTGCCTACATTTGAGCGCAGCTAGAAAATCGACTTGCTCAGAGGCAGATTAATCCTTCTCTTATTTTCTGTGTCTCTTCCGCTCTCTCGAGAGGTGCCGCCAAGTAGTCTATGGTGTCGCTTAAAGCACATGCAGATACATTGAAACTCTTGAGCAGGTTCCCAAGTCCCACAAAGTCCCGCGCAGTCGACTAAAGTCACGTTCGCCCGCTGTGCAATTGCAGAGCTTCAGCTGCAGCTCCACACACACACACACACACTCAGCCCGATGTATTCACTCACACTGTTGCACAAAAATCAAATATCCGCAACTGTGGGTATGTGTGTGTGTGAGCACAAATCATATGGCTGTCAGATCGTTTGCGGCATGCTTATGAAACACACGCGCACAACGAGCATGTCTCTCTCTCTCTCTCTCTATCTGCGTATACGTAATGTCACGTGGTCACGTAGCGTATACGCACCGTAGCCGATGCTGCATGCTGGGTAAATTTAATGTTTGCTTTCGACAACATTTCTCTTTATTATTAAGCATAAAAAAAATACTGCAAATTACACATAGTACAAAAAGAATATCGAATAAAATCGCTTGTATACTATTTGGTAGCAAGTACATACATACAATACAGTACAGTACATTTAGTAGTATAAAATATATAGAAAACATAAAAAATATAAATCACATTTGACACACACGAGCGCGTAGCTACAAAGGCCCGACCCATACACACGCACACACACACGCACACACACACGCACACTCACACACAGACTCACACACTGACACACACTCGATGAACTTTGCTCGTCTGAACTTGAGTTACGCACAAATAATTATTATTATTATATGTATAATTAAGTAATATTTTCCCTTGAGATTCCATTGGGCAATATTTAAATCGCTTTTCCCTTGGCATCTATGCGCTCTGTCCGGCCTTATGCAACAGGGCGTAGAACAAAGAGTTCACATCCTGCTGTAACTCTCGTGGATTCCCGTCCTCAACAATTCGACCCTGCTCCAGCACTATAATCCTTTCATAATCCAGTATCGTGCTCAGGCGATGCTGCAAATAAAGGAAGAGTATGCGTTAGTTTATCAGCAAAGAAAACATTTGGAAATGAATGAAAAATTACAATATGATCTATCGATATACTCGAATCACAAGCATCAATACTATCGATTACTAGGGATTTCTAAATGAAACTATAGTAATTTTTGAACCACTTGAAGTTAGAAACAATGAAAAATAAATAGAAAAAATTAAAAGGCATTCTAAAAATGTTTTTTATAATTATAACGTAATATAGTAAAAAATATCATTTCACATCTATAGTTTCTCTATAGCAAATATTCCTTGAACTTTTCTAATGAAAGGTTCTTCAAAATTTACTTGATGTACTTTGAATAAGAAAGTATATTTATATAAAGTATTATGTATATTTATATTTATATTGAATATTTATATTTATATATAGTGTAAAAAAATAATAACAACATTGCTCGGTATACACTACACATATGTATACCCATGAATATTTTTCCTATGCATTCATATCTATGTAGATCTTAAGAAAATCACAATACCCTTTCCAAAACGGAAACCGGAAATGGAAACTGCAACAAAGACAATAAGGGAACTCAACTCACGGCAATCGTTATAATTGTGCGGCCCTGAAATGCCTTGTCCGCCGCCTGCAGGAGGGAACGCTCTGTGCTGCTGTCCAGGGTACTTGTTGCTTCATCCAGAACGAGGCACACCGAGCCGCGCAGTATGGCACGTGCCAGGCAGAGCAATTGGCGATGGCCGGCACTGAGGCTGGAGCCGCCATCCGTGATTTCAGTGTCTGTGCAGGAAACGGAAACGAAAGAAGGAGAAAGACAGTGTAAGAGAGAATCATGCAATAAGTAAAGGTATGCGCGGCATTGAAAGTACACACACACACACACACACACTGGCGCAATAAAATGCTCTTTTAGTGCGTAATTAAAGTTGTATTTAATAAGCGTGACATTCTGGCCGCCTGGCTAAGCACACATTTAAGTTCTAACGAGGCGTATTAAGCCCCAGCTCGTCCGCCCATTTGGCCAAGACAACAATACGTTTTCAAAAGGGGCGTGGCACACTGCAATGTAGCGTACAGTAAGACCGAGTGAGAGCGATAAATGCGATTGCCGCATATGTTCGTGTAATTGAATCAATTAAATGGGGAGTAGGGATAATGCCAGGTGAGGCCAGATAGATTGAAAATGCACACCCTGTTTTATATCTCTAATAATACGCACACTTAAAGTATTAACTTATTACATATTGGAGCTGTGAAATAAAATACTTTCTACAAATCCCCCAGGACAACTTCTAAGAACTGCAATTCACGATTGCATCCATCTATATATATCGCAAACCACACTTTGCAACTGACCCCTACAAACCTCTGTGTCTTCTAACGGAATATTTATAGATTCATTCATCTATCGACCGATGGCGGTAGTTGCAGGCAGATCCATCAAGAACACTTAAACGCCATTTAGACACCCGTTCAGTATCAGTTAACAGGGGTCTACAGCTCTGGGCCGCCAAATGGCTGTTATGGAAGTATTCTGTCTATACCGACATCGAACCATAGATATATCTACGGTGTCTGTCTGTCAGTTCGTCTGCGCCGAGTGGCTAATCAAGTTGGATTCACGCAAATAGACTCGTACTTGATGGATACACATGTATGTTATGTATGTACGCGCAGATGCCACATGCGAGCCAATCAGCACAAAAAATCAAACATGCATGAACGTTATATCCTGTTTTTTTTTGCTGCTATCCCGCAAACATCAAACAGTGTGACACGCAAGGGAAAGGATGGGGAGGGGACAAGCGTAGCTGACGCTAGTGAAGCGGCGGCCAAGCCAAACGTCATGTTTGCTGCCAAAAATAAACATGATTTTTTCATAAGGCAAATACACACACACACACACACACACAGCGAAGCTCAGCTCAGCGGGCTGCAGTACCCAAAAAAAACTGATAGTCACTTTGCTTGTTTACACAACATGAGCAACAAAAAACGAGTAAACGAGTTAAAAAAATCAAGGCTTAACTCTCGACTAGAGATGCCCTGTAATCGAGTTCGCGCACAGAGCAAGCATTGATAAGCTCGTATACCCAAGAATAATAAAATATTTATAACTCTTTTATTGAACAAAAATAAAACCTTGAAAAACTTAAAGAGATTTCAATCGAGTTTCATATTCCTCATATAGAGCCTAATCTCTTATATTATATTCACAACACAACTCTTAGAAAACTACATATAATTTATGTTATCAATTTATCCCACTATATTTTTATATTTAATAAATTAAATAAATTTCGTGATTCTTACTTCTATGATCCTTTAAAAATATAATTTTTAAAACAAAATGACAGCATATTTTATCACACCCCTTTCTAGATCTGTATACCCCGTGTTAACTCGATATTACTGAGTGTAGAAGCACACTAAAACGCGCTCAGATCTAAAACTGCGATTGCATTGTGGCGGGAATTGAACTCACCCAGACCCAACGGCAGCTGCACATTGACAAACTCCTTGAGCTGTGCCAATTCGAGGCAATTCCACAATTGTAAATCCGCATAATAACCATGCGGATCGAGATTTTCACGTATTGTTGCATTGAACAAATGCACATCCTGTGGTATAATCGATAATCTGGTACGCAGCTCATCTGGGCGAATTTGCTCGATGTCCATATCATCGATGCGTATGTGGCCACTTGTCGTCTGGAGCACACCAAACAAGGAGAGGGCCAGCGAGGACTTACCGCTGCCTGTGCGTCCACAGATGCCAATCTGGAAAACATTCACAGAGAGAGAGAGAGAGAGATAGAGTTATAATTCGCAATGAAAATGTATGTTTGATTACAAGTGCAGCACGCTATGATAAACTGGCAGATAAGCAGAGAAATAAAAGAACAACTTAAATACTATATTACTATTACTATTACAAAATTATTTTCAATTTATAATTCAATATTAATTTATATTTTTATTTAAATTTAAAAAAAATTTAATAATTTATTTAAATATTAGAACATTCTCGAATGCCAAAACGCACTGTAACCAACACGCACTTATCTATTTTCCTATATCATGCATGCATACTTATATATATATTATATATCAATAACCGTTGGCTGTGGAATCCAATTCAACATTTTTTTGCGGTTTTATGTAGAAGTTTTAACAATGCTCTCATTCACAATAATAAATTATGATTACTTTTGCGACTTTAATTAAATTCAAGCATCGAAGTATTTTTGAAACCATAAAGAAAATTTAATAAAATTTTCATCTTTGTTGCGGTCCCAATTTGATTTGATTTATCTTTGAGAAAGAAAGGAAAATTCTACCATGAAATTTTTTAGCCCTTTGGTGATTTTCATAAGATAATTTTGGTATAAACCAACAAAATGCCAATGTCATATTACATATATGTCTCAGTTACAGTATTTCTTTATTCATTTTCTATTTAAATTTATTAATCTAAAATTTGTATTGCATTTGATTATAGTTTTAAATTGGTTGAGTGCATTATTTAGATACTAAGAACAATATAGTTCACTACTATTTCCAGTTAATATATTTCCTGGGCTTTGTAATACATATATATGTTTCAATCCTGATTCTTTAGTCTACTGATCACATTCCAATAGGAACTATCTATTTTTCTCGCTACAATAAAACATATAGGTTAAGCAAACACATTTTTATTGTAAATACATAATTAAATTCTTTAAATACTTTCATTGATTCTCTGGTAGTCGACCTTATCGATAATTTCAACTGTACAAACATGCCCGTGTTCACTCGCAGTTGAGTAATTCTTAAGCACGTCTGTCTACATAATTCCATACAGCACTGTATTTGTATTTGTTTTTTTTTTGTCATGTTGTTGCCACTGTTATTGTTGTTTTTGTAGTGTGTTGGGCTTCCTTCATTCATGTCTTGAAATCGATCTACTTTATTTACAAATACTCGAGTAAATTTATAATATTTGTTGATACAGACGTACATGATAGAATGAACGACTCAGAGATAACCTATACTTTTAACTTGATTTAATAAACATAAAACAAATATGCCCTATAAGCATGAGATATCACTTTACTTTATTTACATTTATCACTCAAATGAGTCTGTATAATACTGATTACTATCTATAATGTTATAGATAAAATTGCAAGAGCCTTATATAGACATACTACTTAAAGTTTGTTTGTACATTTTCTTTATACAACACTTAGCTACCCTTTAAGTCATTTATCATGTGTATAGGGTATTGAAAATAACTTAGTCGTGGCTTTCACAAGATGTCTGTGCACTTTGCCATAATGTTAATGGAAGGCACAGATGGGAACGAGAGGATAAGTATATATATATATATGTATATCTATATATTATTTACACATGTCTACATGTACATGATATCATTGGCTGACTTTTCAATCAGTTGTTGACTTTTAACGCCATCTGCCAGACACGGAGTTCGGTTAGATTGGTTTGGCTTCGGTTGGTTTGTGGTCGAAGTGCAGTGTTTGTCTCGCTGCAGCGGTGATTTCTGTTACAGTTTGTTGGCTACTTACACACACACACACACACACACACAAAGGCATGCACTAACTTACATATTTACACATGTATATTTTGCCTCCACTTACCCTTTGACCTGCTGGTATCTTCAAGTTCAGATGCCTGATAACATTCAGCCTTTGTCCTTCATAACGCAAACTGACATTTTCGAAGCTGATGTCGCCGCGCTGTGGCCAAGAGATCGGTACACTTTGGTCTGCCAGAGAGATAAAGATTAAAACGAAATGTAAACAAATTGCTTAAAGACTCATTTTTAGAATTCAAAAACCAAATCGACAGAGCATGAAAATTGTGACCTTTGTGCGCCAGATTTATTTTGCACCCGCAAGCGACGGGTTAAAAGCAAAATATAAAAGAAAATGCAACAAAAATTAACCCAGCTAAGCAGCAACAACTGATGGGGGCAACAGACAAACAAAAAAGTTAATGAAAAGGGTCCAAACCAAGGGACCCCGAACACTTGATAAGAACTAGTTTAGAACCAGTGGTTTTCTAATTCTCAATTAATGCCCTCCCAACCCTCAATATCATAACGATTTCCACACAAAAAACTAAAACTAAATTTAAAACGTCAAAACCAATTCTCATCTTCATATCCAACTGTCTGCTTGCCAAATATAAAGATAAATACAAAATACTATTGTTTAAATAATCATTTATTATTCACTTTATTCCATGAATATTCTTTCCAGTTGTATTTTTGGACACATCTGGTATTCTTATTAGATCATCTAAATTGATAACAGCAAACAGGACACCAAGAAGAAAATAATAATTCATTTTTAATTGTTATTGAATTTCATCATTACTTTCCTTTTATACCATTGTTAATCTTTTTAAAGATCGTAGCAAATTTACTTAGAAACGCCACTTTAACCATGTTAGCTGGATATTACGCAAGGATCAATAAAATGTATAGTGTTTTTTGTTCTACTTTACAGACTCGATGAAACCCAACCATATCAACATCGAAAAACAAATGTTTCAACAAGTTTTTAGAGTTCTTCTTTTATTATTCACATTATTGAGGAATTATTTCAAACTAGATATTTGTTACGGCCAGATTAGTTTTTATTAAATATCCAAAGTGGATCATAATGACTAAATATAATAAAGAAAACTATAAAATAATTCATTTTTTCTTGAGTTGTGTAATTATTTTCCTTTTATACCGAACTAAGGCTCTCAAAATATCGTAGCAAATCGACTTAGCAACGCCAAGTTTCATAAGTCAGATTAGTGATGGCCTTGAATTATACAAGCAATACGTGCTAAATATTTCCCTGTAACCAATATAATTGTTGACTCTTTGTTTAGGCTTGATGTTGATTTTTTTTATATCAACCCTGATTTAAAAAACCCTTCTGAAAGTCACGAAAAAGATAACCATAGATATGTGTTTGGAACCTATCTATGTTAAATGTATTATTTTTGTTCATATCGTTTCTTTACATATTTCCTTAGAAATGACTTCATTAACTATTAATTAAAAATTAAACAAAACACTTTTAAGAGTGAGAGCGAAAATGTAAGAAACAAAAGTCAAAGTCGTCAGACGTCGTTGTAGGTTTTCAAAGCAGGGTTAATATCTAAAATTTAAAGAAAAACTTAAGCTAAATCGTGTAATGACAAAAGTTAAAAGCTGTTAGGGTATAAAATCATCCTCAAGCCATAAGGAGTACTTTAAGTCTTGCATCCCCCTTAAATGGTTGCCACACCCTCCCAATAATCCCATATATACGTGCAGTTTTATCCATTGAATTTATTCAAAAAGACAATTTAAATCATAAATATGCATACTTTTTCATATATTCATTTCAATTATTGATTTTATTTTCATGATGGTGAACAGGATCGAATACAACACAGAAAATACCGCATAGTAAAATAAGTAGCTTCATTTTTATAAAGAAAAAAAAAATGACTCGATTTATTTATATTGTAAAACACCTTGCATCTTGCATTTATATTGTAAAATACCAGGAAGCTCTTAAAATGCCTACGCTAATCGACTTTGTTCCGGTAATTCTGTACATATTATTCTTATAAGTTTTACCGTTCCGCTTAAAATGTCATGTTCAATTCGAACATTTAATATGAACACGTAGAGTGTTTGATATACAGAAGAATTCATGTCAAATTAGTGTCACTAGCTTGTATATCAAGGGTAGTTTGTGGATTTGTTTATTAAATGTTTTCAAAGAGCCACCACAATATACTTAATTTTCATATATTTATTCTCTTAAAATCATGGTGACAAACTGTTATTTTCGGGAACCACTGGGATAAGGACAATCGGTCTAGAAAAGGTACCACAGCAAAATACTAGTAGAATAGTAATTAACTTCATTTTTGACAGAGTACAATTTGGTTCATATACACCATGCTTTCTACTTATATTGCCAGGCACCCGGAAACATTACCAAAGCCGAGGCTAATCGAATTTGTTGTACCATTAAAACATTTCAGAAAGAAACTTCAATTACATATATGTAAAGAGCATAAGCATTCGGCTAGAAATTCCAATAAAATGTATGGCGAGTGTTTTTATTCTTTAGCCTTACTTCAAAAAAATATTGGATCAAAATATAAAAAATATATATGATCAAAAAGTCTTTATTAAGTTACTTTGAACTGAAAAGCCGAGGCTAATCTAGTTTATAGCAAACGGTTTCAGCGCTGTACCCATCAACAAATACTTAGATGTTTATTTCTTGAAATTATTAAAATTTAACAACAAAATATTTCTTTTAGAAATGTGGCAAGGTGAAGTTATTTAAATTTTCCAAATACTAAAGGATTTACAACAAGGATAGCACACCAAAGTACAATCGTATAATGACAAAAATTAAAAGCTGTTAGGGTATACAATCATCCTCAAGCCATAAGGAGTACTTAAGTCTTGCATTCCCTTTAAATGGTTGCCACACCCTCCCAATAATCCCATATATACGTGCAGTTTTATCCATTGAATTTATTCAAAAAGACAATTTAAATCAAAAATATGCATACTTTTTCATATATTCACTTCAATTATTGATTTTATTTTCATGAAACAGTACCGGTTTTACGGTAAACAGTACCGTATAAAACAAAGAAAATACCGCATAGTAAAATAAGTAGCTTCATTTTTATAAAGAAAAAATGACTCGATTTATTTATATTGTAAAACACCTTGCATCTAGCTTTTATATTGTAAAATACCAGGAAGCTCTTATAATGCCTACGATAATCGACTTTGTTCCGGTAATTCTGTACATATAATTCTTATAAGTTTTACCGTTCCGCTTAAAATGTCATGTTCAATTCGAACATTTAATATGAACACGTAGAGTGTTTTATATACAGAAGAATTCATGTCAAATTAGTGTCATTAGCTTGTATATCAAGGGTAGTTTGTGGATTTGTTTATTAAATGTTTTCAAAGGGACACCACAATATACTTAATTTTGTATATATTTATTCTCTTAAAATCATGGTGACAAACTATTATTTTCGGGAACCACTGGGATAAGGACAATCGGTCTAGAAAAGGTACCACAGCAAAATACTAGTAGAATAATAATTAACTTCATTTTTGACAGAGTACAATTTGGTTCATATACACCATGCTTATATTGCCAGGCACCCGGAAACATTAACAAAGCCGAGGCTAATCGAATTTGTTGTACCATTAAAACATTTCAGAAAGAAACTTCAATTACATATATGTAAAGAGCATAAGCATTCGGCTAGAAATTCCAATAAAATGTATGGCGAGTGTTTTTATTCTTTAGCCTTACTTCAAAAAAATATTGAATCAAAATATAAAAAAATATATAAGATCAATAAGTCTTTATTAAGTTACTTTGAACTGAATAGCCGTGGCTAATCTATTTTATAGCAAACGGTTTCAGCGCTGTACCCATCAACAAATACGTAGATGTTTATTTCTTAAAATTATTAAAATTTAACAACAAAATATTTCTTTTAGAAATGTGGCAAGGTGAAGTTATTTAAATTTTCCAAATACTAAAGGATTTACAACAAAGATAGCACACCAAAGTACAATCGTATAATGACAAAAATTAAAAGCTGTTAGGGTATACAATCATCCTCAAGCCATAAGGAGTACTTAAGTCTTGCATTCCCTTTAAATGGTTGCCACACCCTCCCAATAATCCCATACGTGCAGTTTTATCCATTGAATTTATTCAAAAAGACAATTTAAATCAAAAATATGCATACTTTTTCATATATTCATTTCAGTTATGGTTGTTATTTTGATGATGCTTAAAAATTTCAGGATCGTATAAAAGAAAGAAAATACCGCATAGTAAAATAAGTAGCTTCATTTTTATAAAGAAAAAATGACTCGATTTATTTATATTGTAAAACACCTTGCATCATGCATTTATATTGTAAAATACCCGGAAGCTCTTATTATGCCTACGCTAATCGACTTTGTTCCGGTAATTCTGTACATATAATTCTTATAAGTTTTACCGTTCCGCTTAAAATGTCATGTTCAATTCGAACATTTAATATGAACACGTAGAGTGTTTTATATACAGAAGAATTCATGTCAAATTAGTGTCATTAGCTTGTATATCAAGGGTAGTTTGTGGATTTGTTTATTAAATGTTTTCAAAGGGACACCACAATATACTTAATTTTGTATATATTTATTCTCTTAAAATCATGGTGACAAACTATTATTTTCGGGAACCACTGGGATAAGGACAATCGGTCTAGAAAAGGTACCACAGCAAAATACTAGTAGAATAATAATTAACTTCATTTTTGACAGAGTACAATTTGGTTCATATACACCATGCTTTGTACCTTTATTGCCAGGCACCCGGAAACATTACCAAAGCCGAGGCTAATCGAATTTGTTGTACCATTAAAACATTTCAGAAAGAAACTTCAATTACATATATGTAAAGAGCATAAGCATTCGGCTAGAAATTCCAATAAAATGTATGGCGAGTGTTTTTATTCTTTAGCCTTACTTCAAAAAAATATTGAATCAAAATATAAAAAAATATATAAGATCAATAAGTCTTTATTAAGTTACTTTGAACTGAATAGCCGTGGCTAATCTATTTTATAGCAAACGGTTTCAGCGCTGTACCCATCAACAAATACGTAGATGTTTATTTCTTAAAATTATTAAAATTTAACAACAAAATATTTCTTTTAGAAATGTGGCAAGGTGAAGTTATTTAAATTTTCCAAATACTAAAGGATTTACAACAAGGATAGCACACCAAAGTACAATCGTATAATGACAAAAATTAAAAGCTGTTAGGGTATACAATCATCCTCAAGCCATAAGGAGTACTTAAGTCTTGCATTCCCTTTAAATGGTTGCCACACCCTCCCAATAATCCCATACGTGCAGTTTTATCCATTGAATTTATTCAAAAAGACAATTTAAATCAAAAATATGCATACTTTTTCATATATTCATTTCAGTTATGGTTGTTATTTTGATGATGCTTAAAAATTTCAGGATCGTATAAAAGAAAGAAAATACCGCATAGTAAAATAAGTAGCTTCATTTTTATAAAGAAAAAATGACTCGATTTATTTATATTGTAAAACACCTTGCATCTAGCTTTTATATTGTAAAATACCAGGAAGCTCTTATAATGCCTACGATAATCGACTTTGTTCCGGTAATTCTGTACATATAATTCTTATAAGTTTTACCGTTCCGCTTAAAATGTCATGTTCAATTCGAACATTTAATATGAACACGTAGAGTGTTTTATATACAGAAGAATTCATGTCAAATTAGTGTCACTAGCTTGTATATCAAGGGTAGTTTGTGGATTTGTTTATTAAATGTTTTCAAAGGGACACCACAATATACTTAATTTTGTATATATTTATTCTCTTAAAATCATGGTGACAAACTGTTATTTTCGGGAACCACTGGGATAAGGACAATCGGTCTAGAAAAGGTACCACAGCAAAATACTAGTAGAATAATAATTAACTTCATTTTTGACAGAGTACAATTTGGTTCATATACACCATGCTTATATTGCCAGGCACCCGGAAACATTAACAAAGCCGAGGCTAATCGAATTTGTTGTACCATTAAAACATTTCAGAAAGAAACTTCAATTACATATATGTAAAGAGCATAAGCATTCGGCTAGAAATTCCAATAAAATGTATGGCGAGTGTTTTTTTTCTTTAGCCTTACTTCAAAAAAATATTGAATCAAAATATAAAAAAATATTTATAAGATCAAAAAGTCTTTATTAAGTTACTTTGAACTGAAAAGCCGAGGCAAATCTAGTTTATAGCAAACGGTTTCAGCGCTGTACCCATCAACAAATACGTAGATGTTTATTTCTTAAAATTATTAAAATTTAACAACAAAATATTTCTTTTAGAAATGTGGCAAGGTGAAGTTATTTAAATTTTCCAAATACTAAAGGATTTACAACAAGGATAGCACACCAAAGTACAATCGTATAATGACAAAAATTAAAAGCTGTTAGGGTATACAATCATCCTCAAGCCATAAGGAGTACTTAAGTCTTGCATTCCCTTTAAATGGTTGCCACACCCTCCCAATAATCCCATATATACGTGCAGTTTTATCCATTGAATTTATTCAAAAAGACAATTTAAATCAAAAATATGCATACTTTTTCATATATTCATTTCAGTTAAGGTTGTTATTTTGCTGATGCTTTAAAGCTTCAAGAGGATCGTATAAAACAAAGAAAATACCGAATAGCAAAATAAGTAGCTTCATTTTTATAAAGAAAAAATGACTCGATTTATTAATATTGTAAATCACCTTGCATCATGCATTTATATTGTAAAATACCCGGAAGCTCTTTTAATGCCTACGCTAATCGACTTTGTTCCGGTAAAAGTTTTCGCAAATACATATAATTCCTATAAGTTGTACCGTTCCGCTTAAAATATCATGTTCAATTCGAACATTTAAAATGAACACGTAGAGTGTTTGATATACAGAAGAATTCATGTCAAATCAGTGTCACTAGCTTGTATATCAAGGGTAGTTTGTAGATTTGTTTATTAAATGTTTTCAAAGGGACACCACAATATACTTAATTTTGTATATATTTATTCTCTTAAAATCATGGTGACAAACTGTTATTTTCGGGAACCACTGGGATAAGGACAATCGGTCTAGAAAAGGTACCACAGCAAAATACTAGTAGAAAAATAATTAACTTCATTTTTGACAGAGTACAATTTGGTTCATATACACCATGCTTTGTACTTATATTGCCAGGCACCCGGAAACATTAACAAAGCCGAGGCTAATCGAATTTGTTGTACCATTAAAACATTTCAGAAAGAAACTTCAATTACATATATGTAAAGAGCAAAAGCATTCGGCTAGAAATTCCAATAAAATGTATGGCGAGTGTTTTTATTCTTTAGCCTTACTTCAAAACAATATTGGATCAAAATATAAAAAAATATATATGATCAAAAAGTCTTTATTAAGTTACTTTGAACTGAAAAGCCGAGGCTAATCTAGTTTATAGCAAGCGGTTTCAGCGCTGTCCCCATAAACAAATGCGTAGATGTTTATTTCTTAAATTTATTAAAATTTAACAACAAAACATTTTTTTTAGAAATGTGGCACGGTGAAGTTATTTAGAGTTCCAAATACTAAAGGATTTACAACAAGGATAGCACACCAAAGTACAATAAGTAATTTCATTTTTGACAGAAAACAATTAGTTTTATGTACATAGGACTTTGCTCTTATATTGGTCAGCACCCGGAAATATGTACAAAACCGATGCTAATCGAATCTGTTGTACCAGTAATCGAAACTGCACTTACATATATGTAGTTAATATAGTCGGCTGGAAATGCCAATAAAATATAGCGAGTATTTTTAATCTTTGACTTTACTTCAGAAAACATTGAATCAAAGTATGAAGAAATATAATAGCGTATTTTAGTTCAATAGTTGTTATAGGAATAAGCTGTTAAGTCTTAAATATAAAGATGCAAATAAAACGTAGTTTTTTAATTTATTAATTCAAAATATAAAAAACAAAACAATGCATATTATGCACATTTTCACCTTCTTTCTTAAAAGTGTGGTGTGTAGTTTTGGTGTAACCATAGGGGTGGATGGCTTATAACAAAGACAACACACCAAAGTACAATAAGTAGTTTCATATTTGACAGAAAACAATTTGTTTTAAGTACATACAACTTTGCTCTTATATTGCTAAGCACCAGGAAATATTTACAAAACCGAGGCTAATCGAATCTTTTGTACATATAGTTAAAGTATATTACCATTCTGCTGGAAATGCCAATAAAATGTATGGCGAATGGTTTTGGTTTTTAGCCTTACTTCATATGTGCATAAAGGTTTATTCATTTAATACGCAATAATACAAAGATGCAAGAGAATATATATGAACGTAGTTTTTAAATTAGTTTATTCAAAAAAAAAAAAAAAAAAAAAACCAACAATGCATATTATGCATATATTTCACCTACTTTCTTAAAAGTGCGGCCTGCAGTTTTGGTATATCCATGGGGTGGATGGTTTATACCTAGACTGCACACGAAAGTACAAAAAATAGTTTCATTTTGTACAGAAATCAACTTGATCTGTCTTAATTGCGCTTCCCAATCAAAAGAAATTTCTGCAGATAGTGTTTATTATCTCATTTATAGAACATTATTTTATTTCTATCTTAATCTAGTGACATTTATGGCTGTACCCATAATAGTGATAGCATATAAAATATGGAACAGCTTCATTTTTACAATGCTTGTTTTTAGTGCTAAACCTTCAGTTTTATACTGTTTATCCTAAGACATTGAAAAGGTGAGACTAAGGAATTATCCAACTTTAAATTTCATTAGGCATGTCTGTTATATAGAACGGCGTAACGTATATATAATTAAATTCGCTATATTTATATAGTACACTTACGTATTCTTCGCATTCATAATGACCTTCATAAAGGTTACGAAATCGATTAGTCTCATTAATTTACAAAATGGGTTACGGGGCAAA
Source organism: Zaprionus kolodkinae (assembly GCA_018901885.1). NCBI lineage: Eukaryota > Metazoa > Arthropoda > Insecta > Diptera > Drosophilidae > Zaprionus > Zaprionus kolodkinae. The sequence continues at coordinate 5,568,851 of JAEIFM010000508.1, forward strand.
ATAGTATAAAAGGTAAGCAAAATCTATGTTTAACTATTTTAAGCTTAGAAAAATGAAAGTCTTCTTAATTTTGTGTATGCTCTTTATTATTTATAGAGCATCTTACTTAAAATCAAAATCCAAAGAAATAACAACATAAGTTTAAATTTAAAATTCGATAATAAACTTTGTTATAAATTCCACGACTCAAATGGCAATAATCTCGATCGGATGGTATGGCATAGTCGAGTTAGTATTATCATTTACACAGCTCGTACATAAGTCCTTAGAACGTTAAACTGAATAACATCGGTAATTTAGTTATCAATCGGAATGTTATATAGAATAAGTAGGCGTGGCATTTAAAATTATAAAATCCAGATGCAACGTTTGATAAAAAATATTGCCAATCAAGCAGGCATTTCGATTCAAATCATCATCAATAGAGAACATACATTTTCAAGTCATTCCTTCGTGATTGAATTTAATTGAATTTCGAATTTTCATCTTTGCTGGAGAATTATGGTATTACATATCGATATAAACCCTGTTTCGCTGCAACAGCAGAGTGCCATAGAGGTGCTGGGTGTCGGACGAATTGGTGACAAACCCTTTTACCTAGTGCTATTCGATGATCAAAAGAATCATATATTAACCTCCGCTGCGGCACAGAAGATATGTCCGATTAAAATTATTGAATTCTACACAGAGAAATGCTACTGGGAGGATGGTCACATCTTTATACCAAGTGAATACGTAATTGGTAAGTAAGGGGGGAGAAGTGTGCTCAATGGGGTAAAACAATAATTAATATCACATTCTCTTGCATAGATATGAGTGAAAAGAAATGCAAACTAAATGCGAATATCTTGAATCACACGAATCCTTAAAAGTATCTTGGAATATCTCGAATGACATAAATCTATCAGGCAGCCTCACAACACGTATTCCTGCAATGGTATCTAACATCAAATAAATGCTACGAAAAAAAACGACATTTGCCAATTAAATTTATAGATTATTATCATCTATTAACTGCCATATATGCTGTATAAATCGATTGTATTAATTTTGTGTACTCACAGATTTTGTTGCGCCTTTTGGGCTCATTAGATACCGCTGCCTTGTCAGCTGCAGCAGCTGCCAGTTGCCTTTGCCTTCGTGCATCTTTAATCGTTGTCAAGTTTAAATGATGCACCTGCTCCTCCGTCTCCTCCAACTCTGATGCATTTAATCTAGCCGAATCTTCGGGCAGGGCAACTACGGTGACAGCTGACGTTGCGCTCGGGTAAACTTTGTCGACATCAAGCGACCTATCGACTTCATTTCGTGCCTCGACCTGCTGCCGCAGATCCTCCTTATCCTGCTCCTGTTCCAGCTCCTGCTCCTGCTCCAGTTCCTGCTCCCGTTCTTGCTCCTCGTGCTGCTGCGTGTAGCCGGCAATGCGCTCAACGGAGCCCGCATACATCTCCATATCGGCAAAAAGTTTTACAACCCAATTAAGGTAAATCGGCACCAACAACGTGTAGTTTATGGCCAACCCGACCAGCGAGGGTGTCGGTGTCAGCTCCACCTCGGCATCGTCGGCACCCTTATTGATGACATAAGTTCCGACGTACTGCGTCGCCTTCCTTGTGTAGCTGCTGCAGCTGTAGCTGGCCGTTGCCAGGGCCGTCACAATGGCCACAAAAACAATGCAGCCGCCGAGGTAATCCTGCCATGAAAAGAGATGGGAAACACTTAGAGAAATAGAAGAAGATCAGACAGAGGGAGAGAGAGAGCGAGGGAGTGTTTTTGGGTCCCATGATGAGTGCTTGTTAGTGTCGGAATTTTGGTATGGATTTTTTCCACATGACTTTTTAATCAGCCCACGTAAGTGTGTTTATACCATGTACAACATGAGTTCGTGAATACGTGAAAAAAAGTGCAAACAAATTAATTCAAGCTATAATATTAGCAGAGATGTCAAACATTGTTTTTAGTTAAGGTTTGATAAGCTAGCAACAAGAAGAGATAATATTAAATTATTCTTTTCTTAGAAAAGCTTCATTCAAATTATTCTGGGTGGAGTTATATGAATTATTTTATGCCTGCAAGTGTCTGTCTTAAAATTTCTCTACGTTTTCTTTTTATATTCAGCTGAGTTAAGTTGGTGGCGCCTCATCAGTTCTCGCATTGAGACTGAATTCATAATTTAAAATTGTTTTTAAAATTGCAAATTCATGAAATGTGCTACGCATAAACACAATATGTGTTTCCGTTGGTATCTCAGCTTTTCTCCGATTATTTTTTTTTTTTTGCTCTCTTCCTGTTGTTTATGTTGTTCGTGCTGCCTGCCTAAAAACTCTGCAAAACTTTATACTCTCTTTCATCTTAATGAAAGTTTCACCAAGAACAGGGGAACAGACCAACACAGTAGATAGATGGAAGAGATGGCGAGGAAGGGGACGGGTTTTTTTTTGGGAACTGGTGGCAACTGGCAAACCACAATTGAAAAGTTTTGTTTGCCATTTTGTGGGCTGAGTGAGCGCTGAGCTTCAGTTGGTTTTGGGCTCGTTTGGTTCTGTTTGGACATGGGTTTGGGTCGGGGTTTGATTGCTGCGTGCCGTTACTATACTCCTCTCTCAACCACAAAGCTGTTGCATTTGTTGCCTAACTATACCCATCCTCCTCCGCTCACTGCAGAGCCCTCCCAGTGCCTCGTCCACCTTTTGACTTGTGTGTTCTACTTTCGAGTGCGTTGGTTTCATAGTTAGCTCGATTTTCGTTCGAATTGGACAGTCAATTTGCTCACTAATTACAAACTAATAGATCACAGGCGGACATGCTCAGACATGTAGGCACAGATGGTATGTATCAAGAGAAAGAAGGGACCATACGGCTTTGAGTTCTCGACCAGACTGTGCAGATTGAAGATTAAAGACGTGTAACGGTAAAAGAAATAGACATTTCGACAATGCATGCAGCTTTAATTCATGAATTGCTTAGGCACAGCCAACTTAACTCAGTAAGGTGGCAACGCCCTGTGTATTTTTTCTAATATTATTTTATTTCCAATAGAACTAACTCAATTTAAGTATAATCTAAATTTGATATATTCCATTTGATGTGAATATCTCATAGTTTAATTTATTGTTGAGTATCTTTACCAGATGTTGGCTAACCCCACTGACAATACATCCAATAAAACAGGCTGTTGCCAGCTTGCCACGCCCTCAGGTCAGTTCTACCGCCCACTTGCAACTGCCAGAATCGCATACGTCAACACAATGTGCTGCAATTGGAGCACACAATCAATGGACACTTAAGCTCCGTAACAGACACTTGAACACTGTAAACTATACCCAGTAAATAGCAGGAGATAGACAGAGAGGGAGAGAGAGATAGAGATAGTGTGAGAGAGTGGGAAGAGACAGTTGGACGAGTCAACTCGGTTGCCAACATCTGAGTATGTGAATGTGTGTTAGAGACCTGGTTAGGTCCCCCTTAGGGTCAGCTACCAGCACCTGCACCTGCAACAGCAAATGGTGTCAGCATAGTTGTTGAACGACTGTTAGATACCCTGCAAACTAACATATGACTTTAATAATCTATGATTATTGAAGGTTCGAAGTTTTATAACACAACTAAACTTTTCTGTAATTTAAGATAATTAAACCTTATCCCCTACTCTTTACAGGGTATATAGTAAAATTGATGTTCAGTTGCTAACGCGTCTGTGTCTAAGTGAGATGCCAATCGAGTTGAAATGTTCAAGTGCAGCGCACAAACAATATAGACGTGTTTGCGCTAATCAAATGTGCATAGTTGGCATATTGACCGAAGAAGTCCAAAGGAGCCCACAACACAGACAGACAGACAGACAGGCAGGCAGACAGACAGACTGGGGGCACCCTCAAAGGACTTACCAAAGATATGCCCAGCCAGCGATTACTCGTATTCAATATGGTAAACGCAATCGTGTTCGCCTCGAGGCGCTTGAACAGAATCTCAGTGAAACGTGCCTGCTGATTGTATGCACGTATTGTGGTCACACCCTGTATAGTCTCCGACAGATGCGATATGACCGGAGAATTGGTCAAGTTCTCGATGCGTTGCAGTTCGCTGGCGATGGAGAAATAAGAAAAAAGTTTCAATTCAATCAAACGAAATCGAATTACTTATCGATAAATTGCAAATATATAATATATGATTTGTATTTTGTAATATAAATAAAGTTAGTAAATAATTTCAAAATCTTCATAATATAAAGCAGAACCAAGGCAACTTAGAAATAATTCCTAAAATGCCAATAAATCAAATTAAAAAAATGTTATCTTGTTAAAAAAAAAGTTGTATTACTAAAATATAATTATTAAATAATTTCAAAATTTTTTATATAATGAACCAGAATAATGAAAGACACTTGAAAAGCGCCCCTAAAATCCAAAAATCTACTCTCAAATTTGACACAATAAAATTTGAGTAAATTATGAATTTTAAATATGAAAATAAAGTACTCGAAAGTTATACCAAAGATAGAAGATTTCCACATTTAAATTTGAAACTCATCCTTTATGAAAATCCCCAACTAATGGAACACAATAATTGTCAACTTTGTTGCTGCTGTTGTTCTCTGCTTAGAGGACAATTATAAACCGCAAGTGGTGGCAAAGGAATCGGCTAATGTTGCGGCACCACTCGCACTATCTAAACAATGGCAGACTGTGGAGCAAATCTTTTGTCGGACCCCGCTTGAACCAACTTTAACTGCTTATGGCCAAAAACTTTAGGCCAACAAATGTTGACAGCCATCAAGCTTCCCCTGCCTTCCCCGCGTCTCCTCTTGGCTAAATATTTGATAAACTTTTCGCAAGAATTTACAGACCAAAATATTCAAAGTTGACTTGTGGGCGTGGCAAGTGCATATATAGTATACAACATACAAACATATATAAATCTGTGTGTATTTGTTACACTTAAGTCAAGAGTTATGCAACTCGCTTTGTCAACATTATGAGGGATATGCGCACATAAATACATACAAACTATGTATATGTAAGTTCTATATATATCTAGAGTTGTGTAGGGTAATGTGAAACACACTTACCGCGCCGAACACCTGTAGAACTTCTGTATGGCATAGTAGGCACCGCAAATGGGTAGGGTGAGCAGCAGGAACCAGGGCGTAATGCTAACATTTATCAATATGGCCAACAGGCAGAGAAGGCTGAACTGCAGCAGCCTCTGGCTGGTTGCGGCGATTTTCTGTAAATGAAAATATATATATGTAGGTATATATGTATGCTGTGTATGTTGGTATATTTTGCAAGGCCAGCAAATATGACAGGCAGGCCAGAGGCGTACAGGCCAAAGGGGTAAATAAAATAAATGAATAAGGTGAATTACTTAAATATTTATTTATATTTAAATAAAGTAAAGAATATTTAAATTTATTGGTAATTTAAAAAAAAAAATATTTTTTAAAAAATAAATAAATTAATATATAAACTAAATTCAAATAAATAAATAATTTATTTGTAATTTAGTTAGATCTACAGACTTTACCCCGAGTGTTCCCACTTCGCACGCCTCTGTCCATGCAGTCGGTTGAACCGTTACATGCGTATACGAGGAGAGGCAGAGGGGAACAGGAACAGCAATCGGAAGAGTAAGAGAAAGGGAAAGAGGAGGCAGGCCATCAGTTTGTGTGGCTTTTTGGTAGACATTTTTAAATGACTTTTGCTCGTTTGCGGTTTCAAATTGACAAATGACTAAATTTGCGTGTTTGCTGCCTGCCTGCCTGCCTGCCTGCCAGTCCGATCGAAACGAACATGTATGTACATGTAGGTACAACATATCGTACCACAGTACAATGAGAGCAGGTACATTTGTACATGTTGTACCCACGATACGCCGCACTCACGTGTTGTGACAAATGAGACTCACAAACGCTCAGCGAATGCGGCCATGTTTCATAATCAAATTTCGGTTGTAACTCTCTGCAAAGTGTGTGTGTGTGTGTGTGAGCGTTTCTCCAAAGTGCAAAATAATTGAAGATTTATTTGGCACACGCTTGTTTAAGTGCGTGCACACACGTCGTATACGCAATCTTTCAGGCTAACAATTTCATAGGGCAAACGGAGCTAATGAGTTAATGCAGCTTATGATTAAAACTCTTAAGGATATCAGCTTAAATAACACATCATGTTAGGTTAAATTTTGCTGTTTATAGAAATATAAATTCTGATTTTAAATGTACTTTTAATTTAAACAGCAATAGGTTAATGGAATTAGGTCAAACCTTTGCTACGCTGAGATCTACATAATCAAGCTGAATTTTCCTTATCAAATTGTCAATATATATTCACTATATAACAGATCAATCAATGTTGTCAGTTCAATCAGCTCGCAGTCACTCCCACACACACACACACGCACACACACACATACAAAATTTGTATGCTAAAAGGTCAAACAGAGTGAAAACTACCATAATGAAAGCAAACCGAAAACTGGCGTCAACAAACTCATATATTACACACGCACACATACATAACAAACACTCTCACACACTCACACACACACACACACACACTTGATACGTCAATGCATAATGCGTGCTTATCAGTGGAAAATCTGAAGCAGAACAAGAACAACAAAAGAACAAGAGACGGAAAGATGCCGCTCGTATTTTATGCGGCACCACACAAAAACCCTAACTGAACATTTTGCCAGACATATGTGGTGTATAGTATATATTGTGTACATATCGACTACAACAACAAATAGACCGGAAAACAGTAGAGTTAAGCTGGCTGCATGTTGAACTATGGCAAACCTTTGGATACCCTAATATAGTTACAGGCTGAAACACAAAATAAATAAATATAGAAACATGAAAATAAATATCATATATATCCGTTATCATAAAACAAAATCTGTAACATAATTATCTGCAAAATTTAAATTATCCTGCTGTTATATTAAATAAAATAAATTTATTCAAGCTAGTATTTAATTTCAATAGCATCGTATTAGGTTTCAGGTTAATGTTAGTATTAGAAGAGTCTAAATAAAAAATTTCATAACATTAGTACGGTCCACCACAGAGATCTCGTTGTTTTCATTCCACAATATGGGTCTACTTTATATTATTAGTATATTTATAAAATTTAAATAATCTGGCTTGTATAGAAACTGAGTTACAAATGAAATATATACATTTATGCATTTATCTAATTGAAAAAGCATCATAGCGCATTACTAGAAAAACACTATGCTTGCTATCAATTATTAGAATTCTACAACCAAATTTCATAACCCTAGTGCTGCCCATCTCAGAGATCTCGCGCGTGGAATACCAAAAAAATATGACTATATCGCAGCGGCAACACACACATGCATACACTACCTACAACTTTCCGTGTAACCTCTGACATGGTTTTCTGTATTTTTTTTTTTTTTTTTTTTGCTGCAGCAAATCTGACGCCATAACAAATCTTACCTTATCAATGATCGCCATATCGTTGCTGAAACAATTGACGATGCGACCAAGGGGGGTCACTTGGAAAAAGTGCAGCGTTTTATGCAAAATCGTTTGCAAGAGTTTATCGTGCAAATTACGACAGGCATTACAGCCGGCCCATTGTCCGGCCGGTGTTGATATCATGGCCATTATAATGCAAACACACGAAATTGTTGCATACATGCGAAAATAGTACGTGACTTCGTCGCTATCCGCATCCGTTGCTGACCCATCCCATTTCCGTGCTGCCTCCTCCATCTCCCTCTCTCGCTGCTGGTGTCTCTGTTGCACATGGTCGCTCCAGTGCTGCAGCCAAATGTCCGTGTAGACACGCAGAAATTGCCAAATTAGTGCGGTAATAAAAAACACAATGATTATGGGTAGACCGGAGGCGCGTATATATAGTAGATATATGTGATGCGTTATTTGGCCATATTTGCGTTCGGCTGCACCTGAACGTTGAGGCTGCATGGCTCTCAAGGTTTCTCTGTTCAATTTTGCTTGGTTGGACAGTGACGTCACGTCTGACACGTCATCCTCGTTGTTGTCATTGTCATTGTTGTTGTTATTATTGTTGTTAGTATTGTTGTTATTGTTGTTGTTGTTGCTGCTGCTGCTGCGTGCATTTGTTGGCAAAGCTTTGTCATCAATTTTAACATCTGCAAGCGAAACAAAGTGAGAGAAAAAATAGATGAAAATAATATATAAAAAAAACCGAATAGTTTGTGGAAGTTTTAAAAAAATAAAAAACATAAATCGAACAGAACTATGGCAAAAGGATCTCGAGTATTATAAAGTTACAGTATTTGCTTTATAATGTGATTATATGTGCAAATATGATCTATTCTTTCATTCTACTTATGGTCTGTCTTTACTTTACTTATGTGAAGCATTTTAAAGATTCTACAAATTTTATAATAATTTAGTATCCTATTGTTCTTTAACTCAGTCTTTATGATGTATAACTAGACTGTCTTGTTCCAAAGCCAAGTTTCTCCTTTATATTATTTTCTTTTAAGAATAATGAGATAAATTAAATCGCAAATTAAATAATAATATAAATAAATATATATTGTACTTAATTTCTAAGGACATTAAATTTTTAATAATTGATTTATTATGTCTTCCTTATAATTGTCTGTCTAATTTTTAAATGAATAGAATGGTCTCAAAATTATGAAATAATTTAATTTTATTTTAAATTTAAAATATCACATAAAAATAATAAATGATGTTTCCATCAATTATGGGGCAGAATTCATTTACATATTACCCTGCTTATGAATCTCTCACTCACTGGCTCATCACAAATACATCATACCTCCATCACGATGGAAAATAAAAACAACAACAACAACAAAATGCAAAGTGAGCGGTAAAATATTTGTGTTATTTTTGCATCGATTGCCGGGACAAAAGTCCTTGGCCGGCAACGGACTGTGCAACGGAATGCACCTGTCTGGCTATCAATGCGCTTCTTTGCCCATGTTTGTATCAATAAAAATTCAATTTTATATGCGCACACACACACGCACACACACGCACACGTACGCACGCACATGCAGTGAGCTGAAAAAACATATATTTTTTCATTATTCAATTGCACTTTTCCCTCCCTCTCTCTCTCGCACACTCACACTCTTCTCTTTTTTATTTGTTCACCTTTTTTTACAGTTTGCAACGTGTTGCAAGCAACACTCGTTTCGAATATCGAATATATGACGAATATGTGCTGGTTGCACAGTTTCAAATGGGCTGGGGGGAAGGAATGACTGATTGATGGCTGCTTAGACTGAAAACTAGAGTTATCATTGAGTTACACTAAAAAAAAATATTTAAAAAAATAAACTCTCTTTTTATATTCTTGTAGAGGAATTGTAGAATTTCTTCCCTTTTTGAATATAGTCTTTCCCCTGCTTAGATTTAAAACTGAAGGCAAACATATAAACAGTTCACGCCCCTTTTACCACACACAAACATACATATATCATCAATTCTCATTTCGCACTGATTGTCTGATCCGCAACTGACTTTGAAATCAGTTCCCTCCAATTTCGCGGAACTCTGTGACATTTGCCCATCTGATTAGGGTTGAAACTTTGCAGCCTCGCCAAGTTGTCAGACAAATATTGACAGTACTATTGGTGGATAGATCAATGCATTAAGTTGAAGGCGAAACTTTTGCCTATCGTAACTAGCAAGTTTTTTGGCGCGTTTGGGGAATTGAAAAGTTTGAGAATCCGAAAATTGATTTAAGTTTTGCTCAAGTAATTCTTGGTTTTTTTTTTCGTTTTTTTGACTGTCTGTCTGTGAATGTATTCAAAAGTGAAGATGAAATCGTGATAGATATGCCAATATTTTGTTTTCAACAGTTTGCTCGCTCGCTCGCTCTCTCTCTTTCTCCTGATATTTGATTGTGCAATGAGAACTACCCGTACACCCTTCTTTCCCTTGCCGTCTAATCAATATTCATTACCAGAAACTGAACAGACAGAGTCGAAATGTATCGCAACACTTTCTAAGTTTGTTGTTGTTTATAACTCTATAATTTTCTGAAATGTAAAGGGAAACAATTTGTATGAATACCCTGTAATCGAAGTGGATAGTTCTGGAATGGTAAATAGTTCTGGGAATATATTCATATCGTTTCTACTTTTGAAATATGATTGTAAAGCACTGACAATTAGAGGGTATTTACTAGTCGACTACCCACCGCTTACTTCTTCTATTCTTTACGCAACTGCACATTAGCTGCAGCATCTAGGGCAACTGCAATTAATTGATATATCATTTAAGAAACAATCAAATAAATTTAGCTACAATACAACAAATCGACTGTTGAATACCCTATAATAAAAATTGTTTTAAACATTCTGAAAAAATATTTTAAGATCAAGCAATATTAAATAAATAAAATACATTCCTATATGGAAAATAAAGTAAATTAAAGAAAATCTAAAAATTTTGCTTGCAATTCTCAAGTAGTTAAAGCGTTAAACCAGAGACAACTCAAGGCAACTCAAATCTGAAGATGTGCAGAGCTAGAGCAGGTGAAAACGTATCCCAATGGAGTTTATAAAACAATAAACAGTTAACATAAAATGTGAACTTGTTGTTCATGCTGGCAAAAGTGCTTAAAGCAACAAAATCACGTATGCGCACTGTCTGCCAGCATCGATTAAATTGACCCATATTGGGCCATCCCAAGCAGCTCCCAATGCATACAAATGTCTCGACGGAACTCTGCTCTGCTCAGACAAGAGGACCAACTTTAGCCGCCAGTTGGCAACTGGAGAAAGACAGTTACAATATGCCAACTGCATAACTTACGCTTCACAGGGGCAGCTGGTGGAGCGGGATCAGGAACTGGAGCTGGAGCTGGGCAATCCGAGGGAGCCGCAGTTGATTGCAAGTTTGCTGCTTCAATTTCTGTTGTGGCCTGCGGATTGGTGGACGTGTCAACGCCAGGCGAGCCTGGCACCGAACAAACTTCGACTGTGGGCAACAATTGGGTGGCACTAGACTCCTCCGAGATGCTCCTGGGGGAAATGCAACAAGAAACAGAGGGAGAGAATAAATACTTGGCCAACCGCAGACAGTTTATTTAAACTGTTTGCCCACATGCTGCTCATCCTCCTCCTCCTTCTTCTCCTCCTTCTTCCGCTTACCGTATGGAATCCGTTGCACTCAATGGAAGATGATGATGCGGCGGCTTGTTGGAGCGTCGCATGGACATGCGTCGCAGGAATTGTTGAAAGCTGCCGCGAGTCTGTGGCACAGGCTGTGCTATCGCTCCCTGATCCTCCATTGCGGGCGGCGATGATGCATTTCGCGTGACAGGCGCATGCTGTGATTTCTTGGGTTGCGGTTGCCAGGATTGTGCACGTGGACAAATTTCTGTAGCCGGAGGCTGTGCTGTTGGTGGTGGCGTTGTGGCACCACCACTGGAATCGTTGCCATCTACACAGCTCTCTGCATAGCTGCTGCAGCTGGCCGTCAAGACACTGCGACGCAACAAGTCGCCACTATTCGTGCTGGACGTGGAGGTGGCCGTGGCGGTGCTCATGCCACTCAGTCGATGCCAGGAATTCCGTGACTTGGCACTGCTTGCCCGCCGCTGTAGTGCCGGACGACGTCGTGGTCGCAGGATCACATCATCCGTTTGACATTCATCAATGGGCAGCGGCACATCGTAGATCAGATGCCGCGATCCATAGACACTGGAACGTTTGCGATTCAGATGAAAGCTTCCCGCCGATTGCAGGCCACAGCTGCTGCCACTGGCCAGGGATAAGGACTAGAATCAAAAAATATATTCCAGATTAAACTGAACTAGTCTAATCTCTGTGTGCTTACCGCTGGCATATCATCATCCTCGTCACCCTCCTGCAGCGCATTGCTGCTGAGCATGTTGTTACCATCGATGGCATCCATCGAGTCGGAGCCAGCTCCCGCCTCCGATGTCACCGAAATCGAACGCTGCAAACCCAATTTACTAACATTCTTGAAAAGTTTCCAGCGTTCCCTGGCCGTACGCTCGGCAGAACTAATAAGAAAATGTGATAATGATAAATTTTAGTAAAATTCATATAATAGATAAAATTTTCAACTATGCTAATTGCTTCAATTCCTATTCAAAATTTAAATTTCCGAGTTATGCTCCATCCCTAAGTCTGCACATAACCTCAACAAGCACGAAAGGAAAACAGGCAATGGCAAAGGCAAAGGAAACTCAGGCAGTCTCATTATCTTAACTTTGTTTTCCATTTGCTTGCGCTGCCGGCTAAAACTTTTCACCAAGAATTCATTGTCATAAATGGAAATAAAAATCAACTTTAATGGAAAAATGCGAAAATCGAAGAGTGCCAGAAAAAAAAAATAAAAAAGTGTGTAAAGGTTTTTGCTGTAGCCTCCTCGTATTACACAGATGCTTCTACTTTACTTTTTTTTTTTTTTTTTTTTTTTGCCTATAGAGAAAAGGATAAGCCGCCGACAATGCTTACAAAGTCACACAGTAATCTATGCCGCTGCCAAAAGAAAAACCAGAGTATTTTCTTTTGCTTTCCTTTTGCCTTTGCCGTTCTACCTTTCTACATTATCTCTGTCCCTCTCTTGCTAACCGTACTCACTTGGGCTGCTGCTGCAGGTCCTTCGAATTTGCGTTTGCCTTCGCAATTATCGAGTTCCACTTGGCGATTATTTGCGGCTGCTTCAGCTCAATGTCCTTATAACTGCCACAAGCCTGCAGACGACCATCTTTCATCACAATTAACTGAAGGCGAAAGGAACGCCGAAACGGAATGGCATGAAACGAAACGAGAGCAAAGGAAAACCAAAATGAATTACAGATAACAACCGAAAATAGGAGCAGCCACATTTGCTGAGGTTTGTACACGCTTTCTAGAAAAATTAAACATAATTATGAAAATATATTATATATAAAATTAAGAAAAATTTAATATAAATGTGTAGATGAAGTGAGTATATATTATATACAATATTAAGTGATGTATTATGTTTTGGAAGTAAAATTCGTGAAGCATAAAAGACTATAAGAAATTTTGAAATTTAAAAAAATAATAAAAAAAATAAATAAATAATAAAAATAGAAAAAAAAAAAAAAATATTAATAACAATCAATAATGAATTAAAATATATTTCCAGTTAAAGCTATATCAGAACTAAACAAAAAATAATATACAATTTTGTTGAGTTTTGAATTTTTAATAATATTTCTTATATATTTTATCCAATTAAGGAATATATATTTTATGTATTGACATACTATATTGTTGAATAAATTTGAGAAAAATTTCAATAAATAAAAAACACTCTATCGATCACTGTGTATAAATCTTTGCACAACTCCTCTCAAAATCATAATACTCTCTTGATAAAGTATGTCAAAATACTCAAGACTTGAGCAGAGAAAAATGAGGTGCAGCACAAAAGGCGATAAATTCAATTTCGTAATTTAAATTTGCAATTCTTTTTTTTTTCGCTGTCTGCATTTCCACTGCAAATAATTGTTAAAAGTGCGAGAGAGCAAGAGACACGAGAACAAAATGTGGGAGTGAGAGAGAGTGCAGAGTGCAGAGGAGTGAGAGAGAATGGTAGCCAGCAGACCGGCAACAAATGGTCTTTCCAGGCAATTGCATTTATGGCCAAAAGGCGATAAATGGGCCCGGCTTCTGGAGCGCAATGTAACAAACGGATGGCAGGCCAAAAAGCAGAAAAGCAGAAGTGCAAAGAAACAGTCAGAAAGAGAGAGAGAGAGAGAGGGAGAGAGAGAAGGAAAAAGAGAGAGACCGCAATTCAAGTCAACTAAACGTAACTCCACCAAAAAAAAAACCGGACAGTTAGCTGTCAGACAGACAAAGAGACAGACAGAAAGACAAGGAAAGCTGTGAAAATTTGAATATGAAATGCTGTCTGGCCAGAGGGGCACAACTGGCACATCGATTGGCACATCCCCACAATATCCCGACATACCGACACATCCCTACAACGGCACTTACATAATCCGCCTCCCTGATCAATTGTAATTGCTGCGTCACCAGGATGATGCTGCGGTTCGACTTGAGCAGCATCTGGCGCACACATTGCTCGAAAACGTGGCTGCCCACCTCATTGTCCAGCGATGACAGTGGATCGTCCTAGAAAAAAAAAAACAGGAAAGAAAATTGCATTTCAATATGGTCAATTGTGATAGTGTTGGGCAACGTGCGAATGTAGGGCGACAGGAGATTTGCTATTGACAATTGACATAATATCTATGTGTGTCAGTCCCATTGAAAGTGCATTTAAATGGTATGAAGCGATAGAAGCTTATTTACGCTTATAAAATAGATTATTGTTATTATTCTGGCCAATAACGATGGCTTTTTGCTAGTATATGTGTTTACACGTTGCCTTAATTCGCATGTCCTACAAAAACATAAATATTGTAATACCATAACTTAATTACATGTATGAATTGCTATCTTTTATGCTTATAATCAGTCATATCTCAAATATTGAATATTTCATAGTTGATAGTTGTGAGAAGATTTACAACTCTTTACCAGAAATAGGTCGTTTAATGCAAGCTAAACAGTTTAAACTTAGTTTTATTAACCCTAACAACCGCATGTCGGATTTATATTAAAATATGTGTGCATATCAGGTTAGTCTGAAAATCGGGTTACCTCTAAGCGTTATAGGAAAATTCTCTAGCACCTTAACAAATTTTAAACAGAAATAGGTCGTTTTTTCTTCGAAACCTTAATTATGCCTGCTGCAGTTCAAATTTAGTTATATAACCCCTGAAAAGTGCTAGGCCGATTTATTTGAAATATTCTGAAATTCTATGAATCGGATAGCACCTAAGCTTAAAAGGAAATGCACGCTTTAACAAGTTTTTAACAAAAATAGGTCGTTTTTTTTTGGAAACCTAAAAAAATGTACCCTGCATTTTGTATAGTATTTTAGTTTAATTAAGGTATTCGAAAACAAATTATTAATCTGGAAATTTCTCTTTAATACTTTTTCCATACCCCATTTCTCACATTCGCATCATTATATTTCCCCATTTATCGATGCGCTATAAAAGTGCAGGCATTGCATTGCACTTGGTGCTTAATTTACAACCTAATCACTTAGTAAATTCGAATTTATAGCAAACGTTAAAAACTTTTCATATTCGCATGAGAAAAACAAGTCGTATTTTTTTTTGTCTTGCCATAAAATAGAATCGTTTCCGCCACAATGTGTTGTCATGTGCGTTTTTATGGCAACTTTGAACTTTAAACGCTCCGCACCAATTTTACGATCTTCCATCCATGCCCACGTACGATGCAATCGCATCGCAACGCATCACACATAAAGCTCAACGAGGCGTCCGATTGGACGATTGCAGTTAATCCGCAACAATCGAACTTAAATCTGGAAACGCCTGTCCTTGGCCTTGTCTGGCACTATACGTATGCACCACTTGGAAGTCGAAGTACTTACCATAATGACCACATTGGCCGATGAATAAATTGCACGTGCTATCGCGATGCGTTGCCTTTGTCCGCCGGACAGATTGATGCCCCGTTCGCCGATTATCGTAAAGTCGCCGCTTGGCATTAGTTCAATGTCCGGTTTAAGGGCACAGGCATTCAGCACAAAATCGTAACGCTTTGGTCGAAATGATTCCCCGAATAGTATGTTCGCCCTGATGGTATCGTTCAGTAGCCATGGCGTTTGAGGCACATACGATATGGTGCAGTTTCTGGATGCATTAGAAAAGTGATATAAAAAGAATACATTAAAGTGGATTGATTGAATTGAGCCGAACTAAATTATTCAGGGGTATAAAAAAAATTGCCATAAAGTCTTAATTTATAGCTCTGCAGTAAAGTTCTTTATTTCAATAGGTTCGTTTTGTACTTATATGTATATATTCTTGCCTTATTTACTTAACACTTTAAAAATTATTATATTTGTCTAATTATTAATATTAATATTACCCTTATAGCATATTATATTGAACAGATCTACGAGACGTATTACTTTAAAATTTTCTTGTATTCCTTAAAATGCCTTGGGAAATATTCTATAAATTGGAGAAAATTTGCTGTAGAATCCAATTATTGTAGTTCTAATTATTTATAAATTAAAATAATAAATTATAAATTATAGCAAATTTTACCAGTAGGACAGTGTATTAGTTACACTTCTAGTCTCGTACATCACTTAAGTAAACCAACTAGTTACCCCAAAAAATAATCGTAAACCAAGCTCAAATTACATCGCAAAACCAACTAAGCTGGGCCAAACTGTAGTTTAGCTCCAATTTTCCTAAGCTATAAACTTTCACCGTTAATCAACACACACACATACACACACACAGGGAGAGATAGAGAGAGAGAGGGAGGGAGGGCTTTCGCTTTTACGTGACATCGCTAATTATCGCAAATGCGAATGACTTCAATTAATTAGCTGCAATTTGGTTAAGCAGCTTAAATGATAACTTTCGCTGCATAAACCGCAGACCGAGGCATGCACAAACACACACACACACACACACAACTGAGTACACTAAACTACACTATACTACACATGCTTGCGGCATAATTAAGTGACTCGGCGCGAGGTGCCTATAAAGTGATTGGTTTTCTTGGTAACCGCAGAGAGACGCCATTGCCGCAGACCACGGCCTACTGTAATCGCCTGTCAAATTATTTCAAATACACACACAAACACATAGACACACACACACACTGAGAGAGACCAAAGCAGCTTTAATGGTATTCGCAAACTGTCATAATGATGGCTAATACGGCCACACTTGTGCGGTCTACGAGTTTCTTGAGTTAATTGAATTAACAATTATTGCCCCAGATGTGATTCGAGATTTGTTTGATTTGCTGTCACTTTTGAGTGTAAGCAGCGCCATACATCATGATTGAAATCGCTTGTATATTATGCAAATCAGCTGTAAGAATTCATAATGTAAGGTGTCACGCTTGAAGTCCTTAAAGCTTCAAGTTTTGTAAGGTATTGAGAGCAGACTTATTTCAAATGAAAGCTAGATCAGCTAGGAACTTTGAATAACTTAAGGAAGATTGAATAACTTAAAGAACTAGAATGGAAAGCAATCGACAAAATATTAGAGTTAAACTAAGGAGGTTAAGGGTCCCCATTAATTTGGGAACAGATAAATATTCTGAAATTTTTTATTTATTCAATAATATTCTTTTGAATTAACTTGGAGTGAGTAAAAAAAAACTTAAAGCTTCAAAATTAAGACATCCTGAAGAAATCAATTTAATCGAAATTTGAAATAATTAATAAGGTAAAACTAGGATAAAATATAATCAAAATAAAATAAATTTAATCCCTTGCAGCTTTTCCAAGCGTGTTTAAGTAACACATATCTTTAAAGCGTCAAGTTTGTCAAATTTGGTATAAAGAAAACGAATGCGATTCCTGTTTTGTTTCTGTTTTAAGACTGATGAATTGCAATCATGTTGAAATGATTAAGCTGAATGTAAGGTTAAGTGAAGTTTTGCAGCACTGAAGCTGACATTGCGTATGCGACCCGTTGACACGCTTAAGCAAAGCGCAGCGCAATTCACAGCAAGTCGCACACACACACACACACCATTAAATCACACTTTGCACCTCATATCAAACAGAGCTTGGACGCAGTGCGCTTTAGACATTTGCCCCTCCCCCTGCCTTATATCGCTATATCGTCGTCTGGCAGCTGAAAATCACAAAAGCGCAGACACTTAACAATCGTTAAGTTCACGTGGCTTCTGCAATCTATGCCACAGTCCGTCTGGGTGTGTGTGTGTGAGTGTGTGTGAGTGTGTGCAGCCCTACAATAAATTGCCAAGCCAAAAAGTAGTGAGACGGAGATAGGGAAGAGAGCGAGAGGGCCAGTGTGTGAGAGAGACGGAGCTGGAACAACACAGACATTTATTATAGTAATTGAAATTATTGCACATTTTGCGTTTGCCAAGGCGGAACGAAAATCAAAAAAAAGAATGAAAGAGAGAGAGAGAGGGAGAACGAGAGGGGGCTGAGTAAAAATCAACAGGAGCAGCCAAGGCGCATCCTGGCTACGGATGCGGATGCGGCACACTCGACTCCATGCCAGCAGGCGGCGGCGGCGACTGTTGCTGCTTCTGCTGCTGCTGCCTCTGTGTGAGTTTTGCTTGTTAAATGCAAGCCACGCCTTCGCTTTGCCCGAGCACTTTGTTACAGGCGAAGTGTGTGCACTTTCACCCTCCCCCCCCCCGCTACCCCTCCCCCTCTGCCTGCCTTACAGCCTTTCTCAGCTTTCATTTTATGTGCAATAAAATTAACATATACAGACATTTTGTGATAAATTACCGCATCACGTGATGCGCCTGGAAACGACTGTAGAAAAGCAAAAAAAAAAAAAATATGTTGAATGACTGCGGCGACGCTGACTGCACAGTGCAGCGATAAAATCGCAACACAATCGATAATAGCAACGATAGTGAAGCAGTCACTATCGATTGTTTTTAAAGATTTTTCAACACGATTTAAAAAAGTTTGGCGCATAAGACAATTGGAATAATAAATAAGTAATAATAAATTATTATTTTATAAATTATAAATTATTATTATTTTTTTTTTTTTGCTATAGTTTATCTACTATATAATCGATAATTTCAATGTTTTTGTTTGGGAGGAAATCGAGGAAAGCATCGAAAAGCAATTTTATTGACAATACATTTAATTCCGTGCACTCAAAAAGTTTTTAGATTTTATTTTTGCTCATTATTTTATTTAAATTTATTTTGTAATGTTATAAAAAATTCCATATTTATATTTAAGTTTATCCTGTATTTCCCTGATCTTCTATAGCATATTTCGCTGTCGCAACAATTGCAGCTTGGCAAATTGTTGCACGTTGGCATTAAGTGCCACAAGACGCATGCGACATGTGGCCTGACGCTGACGACTGACGCCGACTGACGACTGAGAACTAAGGGGACTGACGCCAGAGTTGTTCCAGTTTTCACCCTCACCGCCATTAACTTTCGCCGACATCTCACGACAAACGCGCGTTCATTCATTTAAATCAGCCGCACGCTGCCAAGGTGCAACGGTGCGTATGCGTGTTGCGTTTTAATGGCTTAAAAGCCACGGCGGCTACCGTGTGGCTACACAAATATTTTGTTGTAGTGTGTGTTAGTTCTACTGTGTATTCTTCACGCAGGTAAATGCAAATTAACTTAGCTAATTGATTAGCAATAAATTAAACCGTCGCAGCAAATTGCAGTGAAAGTTTGAGCTGAATTTAATTAAAAAATTAATTTGGAACTCAATTAAATGATTAAATTAAGCGGCTAGTTTGATATATACTAGTTTGTTTAAGAAAATAAATTTAATCTTATAGAACCCAAAACAATATGCAGACTAAATTTCCTTCATATTTGCAACTATTCTTCGCGACTAAGCTTCACAATTTAAGCTGCTTTTGCTTCATTTTGTGCCTGGTTTAGCTGCATGTTCTGCTCATTTGACATTTTGTGCTGGCTTAGATTACGCACGTTCTGGCCCTGTTGTGCTTGTTAGCCAAGTTGAGCGTGGAAGGGGGGGGAGGACAGGAGGGGTCACAAGCAACTACCGCTATGCTGACACGCCCCCAAGTAAATATTTGAATTATTTATGTACCATTTTCCGTTGTGTCAACAACAGCCTTGACTCCTGCTGCAAGGCCCTAAAAGCAGTAGTAGTTGGGGCTGAATAAAGGTGGCTGGAGGCGTGGCCCGCCTCTAGTTTGTTTGCTCATTTAACGGCATTTAATTGCATAATTTTTGCTCTACACTCAAATTAATTAGCCAACCTGTATGCTGCCTCTATTCGCATTTGCATTCACAAATTGCCCCCTATAACACACCTCGCTACCTCCCTAACTCCCTTCGACTTCTAGCTGGTAGTTTGGCAGATGATTCAAGGTTAGAAAATTTTAATTAAAGTCGACATTTGTTTTAGCCACTTACGATAACAAAAGAAGTCACAGAACACACGGGCTGCCATCACATTCGACTGTTTTCGCACACACACACACACACTACGGCTACGTTTAATTAAAGTTTTCCAATTGTTTTGCCCTCCCCCCTATGGCATTCCTTGCCTTTTGCAGCTTTTGCATGCTAGCTGGCAATTTCATAAAGCATACAAAGCGAACTACACTAAAGTCTTCCACACTTTTCCTCTCAGTTTTCGCTATTCGGTTTTCTTGGCCTTCATATGTGCCATAAATAAAATGCAATAAGCTCTCGAACGCATCTCATGCAGTTCCATATTTCAGCCACGCCCACATTTCTATGCTGACGCCTTTCACAAGCGTTTTCAATAAATTACATTACACTGACACACACATACACACAAATATAAAGCCAAGCGCACGTGTATTTGTGTAACATTTTGCATTACGATTTCGTTTTTATTTTTTTGTTGCCTACTTTTAGGGCTGCCATTGAAATTCACATTCGCATAATATGCGTTCTATATGCAGCGTCATGCTGGCCTCCACCTACCCCCTTATACATGCCTATACATAGTTGTAGCTCACTATGCCATGTACTATATGTACATTAAGTGTTCCAAATTTATTGGCTAAGGAATTGCGGCATTTGAAGGCATTTCCTGCTGTTTTCCCCATTTATTTTCACATTTATTTATGTTACGACTTCAAATACGATTCTATTGAAATGCACTTGGCATACGCGGTATATATTTGGATATATATATGCGAAATATAATTCGTTGGAATTGTAAAAGATCTTGCTAAAAAAAAAACTGTAGTTTATATTTCAGAAAAACTAAAAAATAGAATAAAGAGTAGGCCACTCCAGGCTGAGACGAAATAAGAAAGTAGCCCAAAACTTAATTAAAAATTAATTTCAGTAAATGGAAAGAAAATACTGTACTACTCACTTGTGCCAGAACATATTCCCCGCCAGCAGAGGCATCTCCATGAGCAGCGCCGAGAGCAGCGACGTCTTGCCGCTGCCATTCTTGCCCACAATGATGGTCAGCCTGCCCTTGGGTATGGCCATCTCGGGGACATGGAGTTGCACCTGGGCCACACTACGTTGCGGCTGCCACGAGAAGAGACCATCGTTTATGGAGACGGCAATGTCGTCGGGCATCTTCAGAAGCAACGAGTCGCGCCTCCAGCTATCCGTGTTGCGGGCACGCAGCACAGAGAATTCCAGAGGTTTCTCCGCGGTGCCGCCAAACAGTTTGGGTGGTCTGATGGCCACATAGGGTGTATTGCGCAGCAGTTCACGACGCTGCTGCACCACCTGATGATGCTGACCCACAGCGTGGTCAGAGTGCGTCAACGCTGGCGGAGCAGGCGAGGGCGAAGGGAGAGGTTGAGGTGGAGGCATTGCATCCTCTGTTGTCGCTTCACCGTTGCTCTGCAGCAGCGGCGTTATGGGTTCCGACTGGGCCAACGGAGCCGGCGATGCGGGCTCCTGCGGAATGCAAATACGCAACGCTTGACGCTGCTCGTTGCGACGATTCTCCGCCTGTGCCGTGCGCAACGTCATATTCGACTTCTCCTGCGTCTCGTACATGTCTAGCGAGGCATCGCTCTTGCTCAGGATGCGTGCCATATTGCGGATACCCTCGAATTGCTTCTGAATCTCTGGGGCGTGCAGGAAACGCTCCAGACGACGCGTCGATATTCGGGCAGCTATAATAATCGGCACCGTAATGGGAAAGATCAGCAGGGGCACCGTCAGCTGCTGGAACAGCGCCAAGGCGGAGAACAGATGACTCGCACTGAAGTCCAGACGCGCATCCTTCGGCAAACAGACATAGACGGCCAGCGTGACAAAGGTCACCAGCACAGTGGAAATATGCGTTAAAATATCTGCGAAAAAAAAAACAAATGAAATCTCTTAAGAAAGGAACTCCTCCAGTAAAATCCTATTACAATCGAGATATATATAACTGATATTTTATAATATTTTCTTTCTTAAATTAATAACTGATATTGAAAAATTATATATTTAAAAAAAAATATATTATAATTAGTTTTATGTCTTAACTCACTCATCAAGGTCCAGTAGAAGGCATCCTTATTGAGATATTTTAATTCTTTTTTACGCGCCGCTTGTATCTTCTTGAGAAAAACATCATCCCAGGCATTCAGCTTAATGATCTTTATACCTATCAATGTATCATGAATTTTCTTCAATCGTTCATCTGTGTATTTCTGCAGAGAGTGAAGTTTTCAAATAGAAATTAATAGAATAGTAACAAATAAAACAACAAAAACAATCTTTTTATATTAATTATAACCATATAATATAGCATGTGCTTAAAAAATAATATATATCTCACTCCATAAAATGTTGTTTCTATTATATACAAATTCCATGGTAATCCAAATACTTTTTTCATCTATTTTCCAGCTTTAAAATGCTCACTTATTTCAAGCTAATAAAATGTGCACACAGGAACTGAAATTGGTCTTAAGTAACTGGCAACCCGACAAGCACGATTCGGAGAGCCCAGAACCAGAACCAGAAACCCAAATTCAATTAACTGAAGTTGACCAGCCTGGCAATAACTTTAAATTGACCACAAATCTGTTAACAGGAAACTTTTAATGAGCCGACAGAAGCAACAACGGTTCAGCCAAAGTTCCATAGAGGACAGAGGGAGAGAGGGAGAGAGAGAGAGTAAATCCCACAAACAAAATTCAGAACTCGAGGCAAAATGGCCAACAAAACTGACCAGCACAATGCAAAAATCAAATAACCTCTCTGTCTCTCTCTCTCTCTAATACACTCTTTATCAAAATACTATACACACCATTTCATGCTTTACCAAAATTTGGGGGAATTTGAAATGAATTGTGATGCTATTGTTTTGGGCCTTAATTAAATTCAATTTGTTATTGGATTATGCGGACAGACATAACTGGGGAATATTCGACACATCGATGCCATCTCATACTTACCGCTATCAAGTGACCATTGTTAGACATCGCCTTCCCGATGAGAAACTGTAGTGGAGTCATTATGAGAATGCATACAATGGCCCCAATCACTGCACTTATGCCCAGCTTCAGATACAGCAGATAGATGACGATGGCAATCTGTAAATGTATGTATACAAATGGAGGTGTAACTGAATATGGTATATATATATATGAGCATATATAATATATCTGTGTATATACTATATGTAACATGTCTGGCATCCAATTGATTTGTTTATGCAAATGTCGCAGACACTGCTAACCGAAGAGATAATTAAGTTGTAAGTAAATTATTTGGTTATTTAACTTAATCCATGTAATACACTCTTTCTCTCTCTCTCTCTCTCTCGGTCGTAGACACAACAACCCATATGTGTTTGTGGTAATATTAAATAGTAACTTGCAGTTGAAACAGAATCCCTCAGAAATGCAATACCGAACTTGGAGTAGGAGAGCATGTTGTGTAATTATTTGCGAGTGGTAAATTTGTCTTATATTCCATTTTGGGTACTCAAGGATTATTTCAGTTCAATTGTAATAAAATTTCCAAATATTTCTTTTGTATATATTAATAAAATTGTAAAAGAAAATTAATTTAATGTTTAAAATACAATCATAGTTTATAAATACCAAAACTATTCCTAATTATTCAGACATGACCCACTTTATACTACTACTAGCTCAAATCAGACAGTTCAAGGCTTATTAACATCCATTGTAACGTATATTCCTTCAAACAATGGTTATCGAATTTACCACAAATTAGATATACATATACTATAGTTATGTATCTCTGTCAATTCACTATGATAATATAGAGGCAACTTAAATGTTAATTAATTTTTTACACAATAATCTCCAGCTACTTTGATTGTGGATGTTTGCGAATCTATCTATGACTTCCATACCATTCTCTGTTTACGGTTCTCCGGCAAATCCGATTCGAATCGAGCTGCATACAAACGAGTAAATTATAATGCAGCTGTTCCACAGGACAAGCCATACTGCCAGCCAAAAGCCTAAGCTCCTCTCCATCCCCAGCACAAACTGTTGCCCAAAACATTTACAAATCAATTCATTTCGAGACACAGTCCGAGAAGCCCAAAGTAAATACATTCTCAGGGCTAATTATGCCAAAACGTACATATATATAGTAGATACACATGAGCTACACTTGGGCCACACTGGGGCCCATAAGTATGCACACACCTACATTTAATGAGAATTAATTATGCGGTTGTCTGGATTGTCTTGTTCGATGTGTGAGAGGCATGTGTAGGAGTGCTTCAAATACCCTGTACTTTAAATTATACCAAATAGGTTTTATTTTAAAAATATATCTACATAAAAATTGTATGATTTCCAGCTCTCTGTAACCATAAAAAGCAAGACAAATAGTTCAAAAATCGTACAAAAACAATTTTGGCCTCCGCAATCGATTAAAATTATAATACAAAAAAAAAAGTTTTTTAAATTTCATAGAGGGGACCATTACCTAAATTTCCAAAATATCGAAAAATTTCAAAATATCCGTTGTGCTATTTTTTAAATGTAGAATCACTCAGATTGTTTAAACATAAACAAAATGTCACTCCACATGAAAATCGTTTGATTTTCAAAGAAGTTACGATCGGTGTAAAATCAGGGTATCAGGCCTGTTGACGGTGTTACATGTCTAATTTTTGGACCACTTCGACATGATTTTTGGCCCAAAATTAAGTGTAGTTAAAAATCGATTTAAACAATTGATTAGTACTAATTTTAACCTACGCAATTGATTAAAATTAAAAACTCGCGATTTAAAATTTACAAAAAAAAAATTGTGTCGAAATATCATAGGGCGACCATTACCTAAATTTCCAAAATATTGAAAAATTTCAAAATATCCGTTATGTTTTTTTTTAAATGTAGAATCAATCCGATTGTTAAAACACAAACAAAATGTCATTTCGCGTGAAAATCGTTTGATTTTTAAGAAAGTTACGATCGGTGTAAAATCAGGGTATCAGACCTGATTGACGGTGTTACATGTCTAATTTTTGGACCACTTCGACATGATTTTTGGCCCAAAATTAAGTATAGTTAAAAATCGATTTAGACAATTGTTTAGTACTAATTTTAACCTACGCAATTGATTAAAATTAAAAACTCGCGATTTAAAATTTACAAAAAAAAAATTGTGTCGAAATATCATAGGGGCGACCATTACCTAAATTTCCAAAATATTGAAAAATTTCAAAATATCCGTTATGTTTTTTTTTAAATGTAGAATCAATCCGATTGTTAAAACACAAACAAAATGTCATTTCGCGTGAAAATCGTTTGATTTTTAAGAAAGTTACGATCGGTGTAAAATCAGGGTATCAGACCTGATTGACGGTGTTACATGTCTAATTTTTGGACCACTTCGACATGATTTTTGGCCCAAAATTAAGTATAGTTAAAAATCGATTTAGACAATTGTTTAGTACTAATTTTAACCTACGCAATTGATTAAAATTAAAAAATCGCGATTTAAAATTTACAAAAAAAAAATTGTGTCGAAATATCATAGGGGGGACCATTACCTAAATTTCCAAAATATTGAAAGATTTCAAAATATCCGTTATGCTATTTTTTAAATGTAGAATCAATCCGATTGTTAATACACAAACAAAATGTCATTTCGCGTGAAAATCGTTTGATTTTTAAGAAAGTTACGATCGGTGTAAAATCAGGGTATCAGGCCTGATTGACGGTGTTACATGTCTAATTTTTGGACCACTTCGACATGATTTTCGGCCCAAAATTAAGTATAGTTAAAAATCGATTTAGACAATTGTTTAGTACTAATTTTGACCCACGCAATTGATTAAAACTAAAAAGTCGCGATTTAAAATTTACAAAAAAAAAATTGTGTCGAAATATCATAGGGGGGACCATTACCTAAATTTCCAAAATATTGAAAAATTTCAAAATATACGTTATGCTATTTTTTAAATGTAGAATCACTCAGATTGTTTAAACATAAACAAAATGTCACTCCACATGAAAATCGTTTGATTTTCAAAGAAGTTACGATCGGTGTAAAATCAGGGTATCAGGCCTGTTGACGGTGTTACATGTCTAATTTTTGGACCACTTCGACATGATTTTTGGCCCAAAATTAAGTGTAGTTAAAAATCGATTTAAACAATTGTTTAGTACTAATTTTAACCTACGCAATTGATTAAAATTAAAAACTCGCGATTTAAAATTTACAAAAAAAAAATTGTGTCGAAATATCATAGGGGGGGACCATTACCTAAATTTCCAAAATATTGAAAAATTTCAAAATATCCGTTATGTTTTTTTTTAAATGTAGAATCAATCCGATTGTTAAAACACAAACAAAATGTCATTTCGCGTGAAAATCGTTTGATTTTTAAGAAAGTTACGATCGGTGTAAAATCAGGGTATCAGACCTGATTGACGGTGTTACATGTCTAATTTTTGGACCACTTCGACATGATTTTTGGCCCAAAATTAAGTATAGTTAAAAATCGATTTAGACAATTGTTTAGTACTAATTTTAACCTACGCAATTGATTAAAATTAAAAACTCGCGATTTAAAATTTACAAAAAAAAAATTGTGTCGAAATATCATAGGGGGGACCATTACCTAAATTTCCAAAATATTGAAAAATTTCAAAATATCCGTTATGCTATTTTTTAAATGTAGAATCAATCCGATTGTTAATACACAAACAAAATGTCATTTCGCGTGAAAATCGTTTGATTTTTAAGAAAGTTACGATCGGTGTAAAATCAGGGTATCAGGCCTGTTGACGGTGTTACATGTCTAATTTTTGGACCACTTCGACATGATTTCTTGCCCAAAATTAAGTGTAGTTAAAAATCGATTTAAACAATTGTTTAGTACTAATTTTAACCTACGCAATTGATTAAAATTAAAAACTCGCGATTTAAAATTTACAAAAAAAAATTGTGTCGAAATATCATAGGGGGGACCATTTCCTAAATTTCCAAAATATTGAAAAATTTCAAAATATCCGTTATGCTATTTTTTAAATGTAGAATCACTCAGATTGTTAAATCACAAACAAAATGTCATTTCGCGTGAAAATCGTTTGATTTTTAAGAAAGTTACGATCGGTGTAAAATCAGGGTATCAGGCCTGTTGACGGTGTTACATGTCTAATTTTTGGACCACTTCGACATGATTTTTGGGACAAAATTAAGCATAGTTAAAAATCGATTTAAACAATTGTTTAGTACTAATTTTGACCTACGCAATCACAAATTATGGATTTGAGGGGGCGGTAGGCGTGGCATCAAACATTTAATATAAACAATGGTCGAGGATATACAAAAATATGTTCCCTGCTTCTTTAATGGTTTCTCTATTAAATTTAGAGCTGGACAATATTAATTAACTCTATTTATATGAAATTTCTTTCTCTTTTAAATCCGTCATCCTTAGCTTAAGCGTTTTTTTTTAAATATCTCCCATTTATACAGTACATGGAGACGTGTTTATACATATGTACTTGCCTCATATGCCAAAAGCCTTTCCAAATATTTGCACAACACATTGCAGTGTCATTTGAATGCGAAGTGCAAATAAAATTGCAAATCGGTTTTCACATTTGTTTGCAATTTGTAAGAAATTGCGCAAATATAAAATACAAATCAAATGCACTTGCAATTTATAGACGACCAATTACGCCATGAGATAATAAATCTACACTCTGCACTCTGATTAAAGTAACAACAAAAACAATAATAACAACAACAGAATTGTAAATAAATAAATAAGCTTTGAGTGAAAATTCAGGCAGCGAAAATGGCACACAAGATGCTCGTAAATAACTTTTAATTTTAGTTTTTACCTCCCTACTCTCTCGCCTACCCATCCCTTCCCAATACGAACCTTGAACGGAATGGCCCATGCGTAGTGCGAGATCCAGAAGAATTGCATTATATTGAGAGTGTCCTCTGTCATGTGGTTCGTTATGGCGCCGATATCGTGAAGACCTTGACAAAGCACAAAAAGTAAAGTCAGTTATTATTTAGCTTTGTAAATTTAGATGATTATTGTATGGGTTTTACAAAGGATAAAGATTATCTGTATAATAAAGAAAAACAAAGTTTTTTAAGGCAGACTCTTTTTAAAATTATTGAAAGTTTGATTAATTAAACAAATAATTCAAAAAATACTTTTCTTTAAGAACTCAATGATTATAACATATTCTAATATTTCAAACCAATTACTACATTAAATATAGCATACAAAGTTAAATACGAAATAAAGAGAACTCAGCTTTTAGTTTCCTTTAAATACAATACTACAATTTACAATAAACAAAACTTTCGAATGCATCCAAATAATGATTGTAAAGAAATAAATAAAATAAAGTTCTAAATATCATAAAAAAAAACAGAAAAAAACGTATGTTTATTCCCATTTACTCCCACAACTAGAAAACTAAACTCTGAAAACTCTGGTAACCCTAAACGCATTACCGTAACAAAAGTACTTAGCCTGTCTAGTCCGTTTAGACGGCGAAATTGAATGAACATCGAGTGTGCAGTGGCAACTTTTATGGCAAACTGATTGAAATGAAGCCAATTTACTATGAGAGCGTACCGAATAATTCGATCATAAAAGCCGTGGGAAAGAGGGGGAAGCCACAGAGGGACAGATGAATAGGGGAAACACTGGCTAAGCTGATCGAAAAGCAATTTGTCTTTACGGCAGACGAAAAATAGTCTAATCGTAGCTAAAAACAAATGCTACATGTACTGTAAGCAGAGGGATGAGGTGGGCGCACGCGCCACGCCCATTTAAGCCAATTACACGTGGACACTAGATGCGATGAGATACGGAGCAGGTACTATGGCAGTCGAAGCAAACACGACGTACGTAAAACTTTCAATTAACACCAAACGCACATTTGGCTATGTCAAGTAGAGCAGGTGATTAGGGGAGCTGAATAGGGAGGGTGATGAAGAGGGTGCAGAGAGAGGGGACTAACAAAAACGAGTGCTATATAAAGCCAAACACTCACCGCTTGAACGCTCCGTTTGTTGTTGTTGTTCTTGCTGCTGGGCATTCGAATCGTATCTAATATCACCATTCTGTTGCCCAACACTGGCCGTAGGGTTGCCACCATCAGCATCACCACAATCAGCTGCAGCAGCACTGCCAGCATTTAGTAGCAAACTTTTGCGATAAATTAGACCCTGTAGCGATGTTTTAATCCTAATGCCCGTCATATTGAGCACATGCGTCGAGGCCTGCGACAATGCGGCCTGCGCCATGGCGGCCAATAGCACCAGCCAAGCAATGCTCCAACCATTTGTTAGCAAATCCGACCAGCTGGCATAGTAAATTCTCACGCAATGCTGCCCCACACCAATGGCCAGACCAAAGGGTCCACCTCCGTTGTCAACATCAACATCATCATTATCATAGTAAGCAGGGACATCGACAGGGGCATCGACATGGACATCGACAGCATCTGTGGCCGCATTCGGGTTGCCATCCAATCCCCTCTCAACCTGTGCCCTCGCCTGAGCGTACAATCCTTCGATATATTGCACTATTTGCTGTATGGCAAGTGGACCAATCAATGCAAATAAATCACCGAACAACTTTAGGATGCCGCCCAGTGCAAACATGCGCCAACTGTTCTTTATATAACAGTACCACAGGGAGGGCGGGGAGCTTGACTTTTTCTGCAATAAAATGAGAAGAATACAGTCAATGTTGTAAAAAATACATATCATTTCTTCTATCTAAAGCTAATATTATACAATAAATCCTAAAGTCATAGTCTATGTTTGGAAATTAAAAAAATTAAAAATACGTTTAAAACTATATAGATAATAGATAATAAAAATAATAATTAATATTTCAGCTTTAAAATAACACTTGTAATTCGATTATTTCTATTTTGCAATAAACACTCCATACAGACTATACGCTGTTAATATTATGACGTATGTACATATATGTATCTACGTTACGTATACGACACGTAGTTCGTATTTACAGCAAATTAATAAGCACATTATTGCCAGACGCTTGATACGTTATTCGGCTGATTCGCGCTTCGCTTTTCAAAAAAAAAAAAAAAAATTAAAAAAAAATATCACAATATTTCGCATATTAATAACCATTAAAAAAAGAACAGTGTGCATTGGAACGACTTGCTGATACGCTGTAAAAGTGCTTACAAAATTTGAAAATACCAAATCAAACTAAAAATTATAAAAGTGCTGCATATAAAAAAATATTAAATAAGTAAGCTACTACTTAATGACTAATTTACATGGTTGCACAGTGCTTAAGAGTCTATGAAAAATGTTCTAAAATTATTTCTGTTTGTTTGGATAGATGGCGTAGGGTTTATGTCATCTCTTCAAAAACTCCTTTAATGCGATTTATTTTCCTGTCCCTCTCTCTCTTTCTCGCACTCACTGATAAGTACAGGGCATCAATAACAAACAATGGTGAAACTTTCACTTTGTTATCAAGCAAAATGGCTCAGTCTCTCGCCGGCTTCATGGGCATCGTTTTTCACATTTGTTGTTGCTCTCATTATTATTGTTGTTGTTGTTGTTGTTGTTATTTGCATTGATAATTTATTGCCTTTGGCCAACGACAGCATTGCATTTAAATAAATAATTAAGCAATTTGCTTGTTGTGCTTTTCGCAAATGAAATACAATATTTTCTTAATGGAAATTCAACTGAGCCCAATGGCAGCACAGCAGCTCGTGCTTTTCCACATTTCCCCCATTTTGTAGCACCTTCAACGTCCCACCGTTCGTGCACTCTTCAGACCTGAAGAGAAGACTCAATTGTAACCAATGTGTTTGTTATTTTTTTTTTTTTTTTTTTGGCCACCAGCATTTAATTATTTATGCTTAAAATGTATGCTTTTTAATTAAATGACGCTTAATGCGTGAATTTTGCGTTTAATGCATTCAAATATGGGTTATTTTCTACAGTAAAAACTTCTGCAGACTGACACTGATAAACTAGAGAAATTCATTTAATATTACATTTCCCTGAGCAATTTAATATCTACTGTGATATGGCCATTTTTATTTTTCACTGCATTAATTTTCATAAACAAACTCTGGCAATTTTATACAAATATATATATTATAAGTCAACAGTCATTTAAGCCTCACAACTTTTACACAAATGATTGCTTTAGGCAGTGCTTACTGTACTTATTTTAAACGAGCTTATGAGCAAATTTATTGTCTTGTATTCTCCAAGTCAACGCCGCAGTTAAAATACTTAACTTTATTTACGACACATTTCTTTTAATTTATAATGAACTTCATACGGGAATATTTTAAATTTTCCTATTTAAGCTTTAAGAATTATTTTTTAGTATATTCAACAATTCTTTTAAATGCACATACGTTAAACAATAACAGTTTTGACGCACAAGTTTAATTTAATTATGTTGGATGAATAATTCTTATAATTATACTAACATAATTTTAATATACTAGCAAACTTTCGTTAAGGCTATCAAAACTTACCACTTTCTCCGTATAGATATACAAAAATCGATCATAATGTGCTCTGGCGCTATCCTCCAGTCGCATATGCCCCAGATCCTCCAGCTCAAGAGGCTCCTTATAGCCCAACCAGAGCAGTGAATTGAGCCACCAGAAACAGGATTTGGAATAAAAGGTCGCCAGCGTGTGCTTATACCCGATGCTATCGTAGTCCTCCAGATAGTCATCGCGATAGCGCTGCAAAAAAAAAATAAAAACAAAATAAACATACTGTAGTATATATTCCAAGATATCTTTAATTTAAGAGTAACTTGAAACCAAGTTCTACACACGTTTTTCTGGCATATTTCAGGCCCAAGAAAGGGCTAACAAAAGCCCAGCACAAAACTGGACCATAACTCAGAAGTAACTTAGCAACTGGTCTTAAGTTTTTCCAACAGATTTCATTGCACAAAACATCTTCCATATCCCCTTTCCTGCAGCCGACCCTGCCTGACACTAGACGTGGAACAACAAAAAGACAAGATGACATTTTGTATCCCTTGCTTGCATGAGTTACTGTCATTTGTAGGGAGCTACCCTATGCAGTGTAAGTGCAGGGTATTTGAAATAGTAAGTAAAATGTAAGTATAAATAAATATTAATTTGTGGTATTTATAGAAGAATCGATAATAAAGATATTTTTTTTTTTTTTAAGAACTGTTTACTTTTAAGGTAATAAATGATATGAAATATAAATTAAATTAAATTAAAGAAAGGAATGTGCTATAGATAAATTTATTATGTTAACATTAAAAAAGATTGATAAATATTGCTGACAAATACATATGTGGGATTTGATAAGATTCGGTTTTTATGTATTTTTTCAGATTCATAAATATAGATAATTACAAAAAACTATCGTAAATATGGCAACTATTATACAAAATAAATACAATTAATAATGAATTTTAATTAAAAAAGATTTAAAGGTATAATATATGGTACAAAACAGGGTATTTGCTAGTACAGCACAAATTTCAATTATTATTTTATTTTTTTGCAATTGTTGTTTTTGGCTTTGCAACACGTTTTGTGTGCTACTCAACGCCTTAACAATGGCACTTCGTCTGGACGGACGGACAGAGGGACGGACTTGGCTTGGCTTTTCTTTTGCCAGTCTTTTGTTCAGTTGCAGTTGCACTTGTTGTTGTTGTTGTTGTTGCCAGCTTGGGCTGTTGTTGTGGCATTTGTTGCACTTGAGCATCTCGTGTGGCATGCAGCAAGCTGTCGCTCTTGCCACAGCTGGCCGCACATGCGGTCAAGCAAGCTGCAGCGCCTTGAAGCATGCTAACACTTTTGGCATAAATAAAATATTTGCCAAAATGCGCTTTGAAGAGCGGAGGAGAAAGAGAGGGAGGGAGAGCACAAATCTGCGCTTAACCTCAATTAAAATGTAAACATATTAAAATCCCAGTGCACAGCTTACGACGAATCCCCTATGCGCCTCCTCCTCCTACTCCGCTAATCCCTTGTTAAATTAAATAAACCTTTTGCATTGTCATCTCAGTCAGTCTTGCATATCTCCATCCCTCTCTTTCTCTTTCTCTCTCTCTCTCTCTCTCTCTCTCTCTCTCTCTCGCCAGCTTGGCTATTTGCTCGGCTAATTTTACGCGCTCTGCCAAAATGCAAATGCAAACTGCCTCCCTCTCTCTCTCCCACACACACCCACACGCTCTGCCTCTGCCTCTCTCTCTCACACTTCCGTTACGTATTCGCATCAACAACGACAGCAACAATTGCAAAAACAAGTAAGAAAGCTATAGTTGAGTCTGCTCGAATCTAATATACCCGCTTAAATGTTAGACATAAGTTAACTTTTACTTCTGTGCTTTTTTATACCGAAACTAAGCGTTAAATTAGATTTTAATCGTTTAAAAGGGGCGTGGCTTAATTTATAAAAGAAGCTTCATGTGCGTACAATAATAAGACATATTGCTAGACAATTTAAGAGTTTTAGCTTTTAAAGTCACTGAGATCTGTGCTATAATACAAATATCTACTCGGCTGCTCATACTGATCAAAAATATATACACTTTGTGGGTTCGGAATTGGCTTCTACTGCCTATTTTCTATAGGAAAAAAATTATAGTACCCTTTTATACGCTATAAATAGTGGGTATAATAATAGCAAGGCAACTCGCTGGATACCCTGTAATGTAGTACGCCATAAAATTTAATTAAATTAGCATGATATACCATATGTTTATCATATATTATAGTATTTTTCTGTTATATAATTAAGGTTTTTCCTTCTACGCAATTTACAGGGCATCGGCAAGCCGCGCCAATCGCACAGCCGGACGCAATCTTTGCAGTTGTTTGTATTTTCGGGTTTGTGCTCAACGTTGCATGGCATTATTTGCTCGCCCCTCTTGTTGCCACGCCCACAGTCACGCCAGCAACTTCCTTTATTAAAATTATGCACTGCATGGCGGCACCCAAATTAGGTTGGTGCTGCCTCACTCTCTCACACACCCTCACTTTCTCTCTCTCTCTCTCTCTGCATGTGCCTTGCAAGGCACGTGAAGCGGCATTTTGTCAGTGGCGCAGTTTCCGGCACTTCATCTTTATGAAAGTGGTTAAGAGGGGCCAAAAGGGAGAGGGTGGAGCGGATAGTGTACTGCATGTTGACAAATGTCCCACGCTCAATTGTATGCCATAGTCTATGGCGATGTTTCCTATCGCCATGACATTCGCCTGCATTTGGGCCAACTTTAGCAATCACCTCAAAATGTATAGCATACTGCGGGGCGTCTCTCATGTGGGTACAGCAATTTGCATATGCTATCACGTTCCCAAAAGCACTTTCCCTACGAATTTCACTTTTATTCCGAAAAAATTATGTTTAAAATTTTCTTTTTTAAGTTTTAACAGCGGATATGGAATTTGATATAGTTTTTATTTTATTGTATACTTTATAAAATCTTCCTTCAAAATTTCTTAAAGAAATCAGGAAGAAAACAAAACTAGGAACAGCTTTAAATAGTTTTTCGTTTTCTTTTTTTCAAGTGGTGCCTATTCACAGAAAACTCAACTTGGCTTCCCCCTTTCTTTTTTTGATTTTTTTTTTTGTAGCCTCAGCTGGCATTGATTTGATGTTTGAATATTACTCATACGACATGTGCATGAATATCTCAAAAAGGAAAGCCCGAAAAGTGAGTAAGGGAGTAAGGGAAACCGCTCTTGAGCACATGCCAGCACATAAATTTAGCAACGCACAATCGATGGGACAGAGATGGAATAACCGATAAGGTTGGCTCATGTTTGCGTCAAAGTTGTAACTTACAGTTAAGCTTGACTTCAGAAATAGTTTTGTAAATATTTGCAATTTCATCTTGGGTACATATTATGGAGTTTAATGCTGAGAGTGCATTATTATCGTGAAATACATGTGTTTTAGTCGGTTTTTCACAACCTTATCTACGTTTACTACGGTTCATTTTCAGTTAGGTTTAATTCAGAAACGTATACGTCTTTATAATGAATACTTGTAAAAAAAAGCTACACTTTTTTAAGCCTTTTAGCTTTCTAGTGCTCGAAGAGTTTGCCAAGAATAGGTCGATTGCCGAAAATAGGTCGTTTACCAAAAATAGGTCGTTTGCCAAAAATAGGTCGTTTTTCACAACCTACAACTCCTACGGTTTATATGTACATAGTTACCAAAATCTTACTTTGAAGATTATTTTTTATCATATTTGGCATTATATACATATATTTATTTATATACATGTGTATAGGAACAATCGGTAAAGACTTAACTAAAGCAGTAAGTGTATAACATTTTCGACAGTAACCTTGTTCCACTTTCCCTCGGGCTGTAATGATTAATATTTGATAAGCGCATTTGTGCAGCACACACTCGCACACACACACACACATATGCCCACATACATACAGTGGCGCCCTAAAGTATGCAACAGCATTAGTGCATTTTGGCTGCATAACAATGACGAGCACAAGTCGTGGTCCAACTTAGGGACCCACAATCCGGCCCTCTGTGTGTGTGTGTGTGTATGTGTGTGTGTTTGTTTGCGTGGGTATAAACAACGGTAAGTTGCACGTTTTATACGCTCTCCAGTTGTCTGCTTTCAACCCAACCTCCCCGTGGCCCGGCCTTTCTTTGCATAGCCAGAAAAGGTAAGCAACAAAATCGTCTAATGTAACTTTAATGTTTTTATTTGCTTTGCTACTTTGTGTTGCGCTTATTGCGCTGTGGCTCTTTTCTTTTCTTTCCACTCTCTTCTACCTCCTCTTATTACTCTTGCTCGAGTCTCCCTGTGTCTCTCCCGGTCTCTGTCTGTGTCTGTGTCTGTTCGCCGCGTCCTGTGTGGCAACTTTGGATTTCCGGTCTCGAGCGGAAATAATGTCAAGCATGAGAAGACACAAGCACCGAGTGGCGTTTCCAAAGTCTTTGCACCCGCCCCCCATGCCCCGCCTGCACCACAGCTTGCACTGCTTAAATATTTAACTAGTTCTCCGGGCAAGTTGTATGTTAATTCGATAACAGGATTTAACATTCGGACAAGCTCAAAACTGGAAAAGCTCAGCAAAGGAAATCAAAATTAATCTTAAAGTCAAATTTATATGTTAATCCTAATTGGGAATTCGTGTATTTGGGATTAATTAATCGATATTCGAAGCTGATAATACTATACCTGTATTCCAGCACTGAATATATCTGTCTGTCTGTTTGAACGTCGAGATCTCAGCTAATATAATAGCTAGAGACACCAAATTTGGTATGCAGATTTGTTCATATATTACGCAGATAGAGTTCAAATTATATACTGGGTATCACGCCTTACGCCCCCAATTCTTCTTGTGTAAATCAGAAAAGCTTTTTCCAAGAATATTTAATAGTTTCTTTCATACTCGTATTTTTTAAAGACTGCCTTATCGTATTTAATGAAAACTGTAGAATATTGTCTTTAAATCAGCCTGTAACTCACCTCTTTATATATGGTATAGCCATCGAAGGCGGCCAGTGTTAGCTGACTAATCGTATTCACAGCGACCAGGCATGTCTCCAGACCAAAGATATCATCATAATGCACCACGCCAGCCAGTTCATCAAAGCGCAGCAGGAACATGAGCAGCTCCACAGAGATGCTGCCATAAAGATACTCTGTGGAATGTGGAAGGTATCGATTAATGCTGCTCGAAAATTAACACACACATGCACACACACACACACACACACACAAGCACACACCCAGTTACACACGCACCTGTCACCTTTTTGCGCTCCAACAGACGATGATAGGACATTAGCATAATTGTCAAGAGGACAGTGGCCAAGGAGTTCCATACGGCGCCGGTACCGATGAAAATCAAAACATTTCGTACCCTTGGCTTCGAGTCGAACAGTTCATTCAGCTGCTCCCCGCGACGCTGGGGCAGCAGACTCCTGGCCAGCTCGAGACTGTTAACGGCCAAGAGGAGCAGCGAAACAGCTGCGCGCAAATTGTGAAATGCTAGCAAAGTTTTATGGCACCTGCAAAGGAAACGGAAACGGAAATGGAAACAGA
Source organism: Zaprionus kolodkinae (assembly GCA_018901885.1). NCBI lineage: Eukaryota > Metazoa > Arthropoda > Insecta > Diptera > Drosophilidae > Zaprionus > Zaprionus kolodkinae. The sequence goes on from JAEIFM010000508.1 coordinate 5,605,944, forward strand.
CAAACATAAACGTTAGTACAGTGAGAGCAAAAAGTTCATGATCCCTGCGGCTCTGTATGAAACAAAGCCGGTTTTGTCGATCGATAAAGTCGATATTATTATACTTTATCTAATTATTATTATTAATTATATTGAGTTTTATATATACAAATATTGTTAAATATGTGCATTATTTATGCTAAGAAGATTTTCAGAAAATATACAAAAATATATCTTATAATCTACATATATTTTACTATCTTATTTTTTGAAGCTGGAAAAATTGCTTTTAGTTTGATCAACTCTTTTTGAACATTTATATCATGTATAGATCATCTCTACATAAACTACCTCAACACACTTCCAACTCCAGCTGAATGCACTCTAAGCCAGGTGGACACCCACTGTGACCTGTGCGTATACTGAGCCAGCAGACTGTGGACTGTAAGTAGCCTAAGTAGTGGGCCAAGCGGAGCGCATAAATATTACAATATCAACAATTTTGAGTTTAATTAAGTGAAGTGCCTGGCCAACCAGACAGCGCGCCCTATGTGGTGTGTGTGTGTGTGTGTATGTGCCTGGTGTGTGTGTATGTGTGTGCGTGTGTGTGGGGATGAGAGTGAGTGTTGTGTGTGCTTGTTCAAGTGTTCTTTGTAATTGCCACAATTATATTCAAGTGTTTATACCGTACTTCTTCTCCATTGCTCTCTCCTTCCTTCCCCCTTTCTTGTCATTCGACTCTATCCGTGTCCAGACTGAGCTCCTGCCACGTCTGCCCGGCCATAATCTTAAGTGTGATATATGGCGCCCACTTGACTGGCGCACTTTTTGATTGCACTGCGACGGCGATGTCGTATTCAAAAATAACCAACAAAGTTTTAATCGACAATAAAAGTGAGTCTAGATTTGAAGAGTTCAACCCGAAACTAAGATCTCATTTTCAGAGTAAGATTGCTTTAAGGAAAAATAGAAGAATAATCGAGATTTTGGTTTCTTTTGAAAATAGGTGGGAAAATCAAGAGCTAAATAGAAACTATATATAATATGGAAAATTGTTTTTTTTTTTTTGGTGAGAAATCTTTTAAAATATGTATTAAAAATATGTATTTTCAATAAACTAGTAGAGTTAGTAGAGAAATTAAGTTGAAAATCAGCCTCGCATCATTTTAATATATATTTAAATAAGAACCTGATAAAAAAAATGAGCTCTGTATTTAAAAAAAAAAAATTATCTATTTAATAATGTGCGAAAATGTGGTATATTTTTTAGGCGACAACATTTGCACGTTTGCACATGAAAAGGTATCACGGTTATCAAAGGGGAAGAAGAGGTGAGCGGGGAGGCGGGTAAGTGGTGCTTGGGTAGGGCAGGGAAAAGTGCAAACAGTTAACTTGCGTCCGCAATGCCGTTGAAATATTATTTATTGCAAATACTGTTTGGCGCAGTGGCAGCCCATGTGTGGAAAAGTTGCCCCGTTCTCAAAACAAAAACAATTGCGGCTTGATTTTAATTTTTTAGCACGTCCCCTGTTTTTATTTATCTCTTTTTTTTTCTTTCACCCAGACTGTCTATAAATTTTCCGAATGCGCCCCAACAACAAGAGAACGAGAGAGAGATAAATTCAAGAGAATGAGCGAGACAGATGTCAGACGATCCCTACATATTAATTACTTTTTTGACCGCTCTAAAAGTGCATGAATAATTGATTTCAATTTCAATTTTTACAAAAATGTGTATGAAAAACACGTCTCTCATTTTTGAGTTTTCGATTTTTGGCTTTTCGTTCTGCTTTTCTTGTCTGAAATGAACAAATTTTATGGGTTTTGTTTTTTGCCGACTCTCAGTAGAACAATGTGCATTTAAATGCAGCACACCAAAGAAAGTAATAAAAAATGCAAGCCTATTTGAAATTGTTTACTATTTGTGTTACCCTGTAATAGGCAAGCATGTGTATATTGGTTTTTAGAGAGATTTGAGCAATTATTTTCGTACATTCCTTAGAACAAATTTTAGCACAGATACAATTTTAACATAAACTTGACAACAGTAAAACTAAATAATTCTTTGCTACTTACAGGGTACACACTAGTCGTACATTACAAACTATCGTAAACTTTCGCTTTTTTTTCTATGCATTTTCATTGTTCATTTTTAGGTTCAGGTGCAGTATTTTTTATTGATAGACTGTTTGTTTGCACTTGTTGTATTTAAAATTAATAGTCGTTGATTGAAAAGTTTGTGCATGTCCATAATTTTTACTATGTCGGCATTTTTACAGCTCCTGTGCATGAGTTTTTATTTGCCAATTTGCTGTAGTAGTTCTTCAAACGTTGATGAATGATAGATGATGGAAATTTAATTATATTTCTGTAGAAATTCTGTTAGTTCAATTATTTTGTTGAAGGTTGCAAAAAAGTTGAAGTTTGAATAACGTTCAAAACAGCATTATAATTACATATATCATAAACAAATATAAATAAATATACAATAAGATGCCTTAATGAATGTGCTTTAAATGTGTAGAATTTTATCTAAAATTAAAATTTATTAGAAGTATATCAATTTATTCTTAAGTTCAGCTAGTAATTAAGGATTTTTCTTTTAATCTGTTAAATAAAAATAGGTCAATTTCAGCCAGAACATACTTTACGTATTATGCAAAATTTCAAACATTATTCAACACTTGCAGTAATTAATTGTTTTTCGCTTTGCAAACACTTAACAGAAGACCTTCAAATGTCAGAGGAAACATTTAAAGTAGTGCACCATATACGAAATTTTAAGAGCAGATCACAACGAATACAAAACACTCTATCGTGTATAGATTTAATTAAATACAAAAAAAAAATGTTTATTTACTATTATTTACAATATTTATAATTCAAATTGTCTTAATTATGTAATCTAAAAATGTTAATACATTCTTTGAAGAATAAAAATAAGTCAAATTTAATTGTAATAATTTTTAAATCCTTAAATTTAAACTTCGTCTCTGAAAATCAAGGTACCCTCACTTTAGGATATGAATACAAATCATGTCATGGTCTATCATTTATATGGCAATTTATTGCCATCCAGATACAGTGGAAATCGCAATAGATATTCAATGTGTGAAAAGTCCGAGTGCAGAGTTTTTCCTGCCCCAAGCAACATCTACTATCTCTCACTCTCTCTCTCTCTCTCTCTCTCTCTCTCTCTCTCTGTCTCTCTGTCTTTCTCTACACTAGAGAAACGTGTTGATTTTGTGCTTAGCGAGTGGCAAATTAAGAAATCTAATAAAAGTTTCGAAATCGACTCAAAGAAAATAAAGAAGCAGAAGAAGAAGGATGAAGGAGCAACTATTGGAGGTGTGAAAGAGACGGAAATTGAAGTTGTGAGTGAACTCTTTCAGCGCTCACTGTACGAAGTGGAGCAAGCGATTTGTTTATCCAAATGAGCCAAAAATAACTGCAAATTGCAGTTGCACTTGTTCTTGTAGCACATGTTGTTGTAGCACGCGTTGTTGTTGTTGTTGTGGTTGTACTACTTGTTGTTTTAGTCCTTGTTGTTGTTGTTGTTGCTGCCACTGCAGCAGCACTTGCATCTATCGATGCCTTGGCATGGGGCACAATATCTCAAGTGCCGGATATATTATGGTCATTTTGGGAGTTGATTTTTTATGAATGAACCGCGTACAAACTGAGTGCACTCATGAGTGCACTGAGTATTGTTTGTTGTTGTTGTTGTTGCATTTAATTCAAACTGTTTATTGATGCGTTTTCGTTCTCGCAAGGGGTGAATTATTTCATAGTTGCAGTGAAACACTGCGAGTTTCTATCGATTCCGGATATCAATGATATTTTGAATGCATTCAAGTGGTTTGTGGGCACTCACTGAATAAGTGCGGGTGTATGTGTGTGTGTGGCACGAGTTGAGTGTGTTAGTTTATTTTCAGAATTATTATTTATATTTATTTGTAACAGATTCATGCAATGACTAGGAATCTCAATGCAATACATTTTCAAATTATTTGAGGTTAGGTGAGGTCAGGAAAGATCTATTAATTAGTTAGTTATTTATTAATTGATGGCAAATAACATATAAATTAAACAAATATATCAAAATATTTTTAAATTTTAAGTAAATATAAGAGTTTAGCTGCCAACGGTGACTAGAGATATGTAACAGACGGAAATCGATTAATTATCGATAGTATTGATAGATTTAATATTTTCATTTCTATCGAAGGAGTGCACAATAATGCAATAATTTGTTGCTTGTCCTCAAGCTTTATTTATGTTATTTCTGTGACCGATTTAAAATACTGATTGACAGATTTAATATCTATCTTGATATCATAAAGAAAAAACCGCATTGTCATGCAGACGTGAATTCAAATCGATTAATTAATCCAAACAAGACGAAAGTTCACAATTGAAATGATGAAATATTTTATTTGTTCTACATTCCTAGGCAGTTCACAGCGGGTTAAATGAGACACAAGTGCTAGGGAGAGGGGCGAGCTGGGGGGAGGGGACTTGGGGGATTGCGGTTCAATTAAGTTCATTACATTGACCGCAGATAAATACTTATGCGATGCACAAAATACTTGTGACATCGCAGGCTATTCAAATTGACAATGCGCACAATTGTTTAAATGTTTTGCTGTCCATCTGTCAGAGAGATAATAAAGATGCTGGATGGACTATGGGTGGGTGGGCTGTGTGCACCGAAAGATGATGAAGATATATGTTTGTTATGTGTGCATATTCAATAACCAATCCGTATCCAATGATCCGATGCAATGCAAAATACTGCGGTTCATTTCATCAACGAGAGAGCTTTACAGTATTGGTCCAGTGATGGGGATGATGACAAGACTGTATAAACCGAAAACGAAGCAAAACAGAAAGCGAACCACAACCAGTAACAGAAACAGAAGGGAAGGAGCAGGGGGGCTCTATAGAGCCACAGCCAAAACATTTTCGAACGAAATTCCTATGAAAACTCGTGAGCCACTTGATTACGAGTTTGTTTATTTTTTTATTTATTTTTTTTTTCTTGTATGCAAACTGGAGTAAACTTTTATTAATTGAGCTGCTGCATATCACATCTATACAGAGAGGCACATGAAAGAAGAAGACAACAACAACAACAGCAACGATGACAACGCAGTGCCACAACGGGAGTAAGAACAAGTGCCGCCACCTCCGAACCATGTTCGTTCACTGATCCAGAAATGAGCAACAAGTGATGTGATCTAACAGCAGATACCCTGTACAGACATATGGCATTTATTTGTTTACTATTATTATTATTTATTTATTTCATTTTTATTATTTAACTATTTATTTATAATAATAAATAAATAAAAATTAAATAAATTATTATTATAAAATAATTTTTAGATAATTGCCTGCAAAACGGTTTTTATCAATTTTTACAAAATTCAGTCTGAGAATGATTCACATCATATATTTTTTATTTTTTTTCCCCCACTATATTGTTTTTTCGACCTTTGCTTTGAATATTTGAAATCTTGCGATTCATAGAATTTACTACTTCACATTTTATAAATCTTTTGTATATATATTTTTTTTTTATTTATGTTTACTTTAACATATTGAAATTCTTAGCGTATCTGCGCTGCGACTTAAGCTGCTAAAATTTATTTGGAAATAGTTGAAATTTCTTTTAATTTTTTGACTTATGTCACGGCTGTCAGTGAATAATTCAAATGATTTTGCAACTAGATTTAGATTTCATGTTCTGTGTCGTCGGCGCTAAATGGAAATGTATCTTTTATACACAACAAACCAACACACACAGATCTATGTTTATCTATATAGATATGTATCTGCATCTGCATTTAGTCATTCGGTGCGGTCATTAGGCAATTGTCTGGGGACTTATCAGAGGCTAGTCTCATATACCATGGGAATTTCACGCTCGTCGCATGAGTTTTCATAAAGATAACTTGCTTGCATCCCTGAGACACTCGCATTCTGCAGTCAATTGGCACGAGCACGATGTGTATGATGGAAAGTAATACTATGTTGAGCGATTTTTTTGGATTTCCATTTTCATTTCATTGTTGTCTTACCCGCTCGGGGCCCGCCACATTTAGTATTTCAACAGCTGGCCTAGCGCCACACATGACTAATTGTATGTCTGCTCTCCCCTGCTCGGCCCCTCCTGCACTACACACAACTCGTGCCATCTTCTATATACAAAAAAAAAAATAATAAAAACTGCGTCGGTTTCGCTGCCTTTGCATATTGTTTATAAACGCATGCGCTAAACTTAAACAAAAAGCTCTCATTTGTTTATCACAGCACCCTTTTAAATTCATATGACGTTGATCCACTTGCTCTTCCCAAAAAAAAAAAAAAAAAAAAAAAAAAAATTGCAGAATCTATTGAGGAATCCAGTAGATACAAGTGGTTACAAGCGGACGCAATAAATATGGATTATACAATAGTAGAAGATTCATATTTTTCTACAATTTATTTTAAATTCAAATAAAACATATCCGGTTATGAAAAGTAAAAATTAGGTTAGTAGTTGGCGGTCAATATTGTGATGAAAGAAAGCTTTTTGATTGGATATTTATTTTTTTTAGTTTTCTTAATCCATGACGTTGTCCTGTTCATTTTGCAGTCGTGATATGGTTAAAGGTCGAAATACTATGGAATCTTGTTAGAGCAGTTCTCGATTTCCTTTGAACCAGATTCCGACCCATGGAAGGCAAAAGTGTCCGCAATAGGATACCTATAAATTTCTCAGTTAATGTCACAGGTGCCATATTTAAGTCCAAAATTTGCTTTGATAAAGGAATTTAACGCCGCAAATGTAAAAAAAAAAAAAAGGGGAAGTTGGAAATATAAATTAAAACTCAAAATTTAATAAAATGTCTATCCTAAGAAAACAAATGTTTGTATTCGACTGAAATGCCTTGCTTCCTTACTATCTAATTTTAAAAACTGTTTTCTCAAGGGTAACTTTGATTGAAATAAATGAGAGAGAATTCCACTTCATCCGCACACTTTGCCATTACATTCATCTCCAGCTCACCCCATCCAAGTTTTGTTGGCCTATCATAATAATAATTATGAGGGAAATGTTCACAACCCCAAAACAAACTAAATCAATTAGTCACGAAATTTTCCAATTTAAATTTCGTGGCGTCTTTAAAATAGCTTTCAATTTTAAATTGGTATTTGGATTTAAAAAAAAAAGAAGAAATATATTATCTGGCATTATATGTATCTATATAGCATATGTATGTGTGTTTAGGGCAGATTTCAATCAATGCGATAGAAATTGTTGGCTCATCAAATAAAATAAGTAAACAGGGCGAGTTTTCGAAATCCAGAACAAAATATTATAGCCTTCCTTATTCACATTAAAGACATAAAAAGTTAATTTGGATTTTTATATAGACAACTCTGAAGAAAAATACCCAAGAAAGAAAGAATTTTTAAGGTTAAGAAGACATTTGCTGTATAATATTAATAATTATAATATAATGAATAAGTTATAGGAAGCCAAACTAATTGTAATTAAAATATTAATTTTAATCCACATACTTTTCATATTTTCTCCAGATACAGACACATCCAATAATCAGCATGCATATGCAGACACAGGTTGAGATATATTTAAAGCGATCGATGCCGCAAATATCGGTAGGAAGATTATCATATGTGGCACGGGCCTGGCCCTTTAACTGATCACAGCGTATGATATTGTAAAATTTGGCCATGTTTTTTTCTTTTCCGATATACACGTATGTACTAGTGTGCCTATAACGAGCTTAATTCAGCCAAGAAATTGCCTCGATCTTGATGATAAACTCGAGCACATTCTTTTCTTATTTATTTTTCGATTTTCATTCTCACGAACAACAGAGCACAAAAGTCGAAAATTTAGAAAAACCACACTAAAGATTCGAAAATGTAAACAAATTATTTCGCAATTGCACAAATACTATACGAAATATACAAAGACATGTAGGAATACAGAGCACATACATATGTATATGTAGTTTCAAAAATTTCGAAATTTCGAATTGCGGGCACACGCACGCGTTTTACATTAAATTATGACTTTTTATCGCAATTATATATCGAATATAAACAAAGTACGTACACGAAGAAAAGAACAGCACAAAATGCGAAAGAAAAGATGCGCACGTTTTGGCCGATTCGAAGAATTGCCGAAAAAAAACTTAACCGTTAGCAGCTGCCAACCGTCTGCAGCCGAGCGACGCAACGTACTGAAAGAAACGGTGAAAATTATCGAAAAGCCAAAAAGAACTCTCGCCGAGACGCTGTGCGTGCGTTACTTAGGCAAAGAGAACACAGCATACATGTACATATATAGAAAGAGAGAGAGAGAGAGCGAAGGTGGAAGAGAAATACAGTGTGAGAGTCAGATTGCAACATCGCGAGAGAGAGAGAGCGTGAGACTGAGTGAGCGAGAGTGCACGTGCAAGATCAGTTTAAAGTTCTTGCATGACGTTTTGTTTTGATTATACCCTGTGGCACACGTTTGGGGGTAGCATGAACGTTTAGGAAGTTAAGTTGAAATTTAAAGTCATATATAATGTGCGATAATTCAATTGGGTGCGATCGCCTCAAGCACATTAAACGGAGAAAATACAGGGTATACCCTAGTCAGGCCATCGGTAGATCATCCCAGAGTGACTTGTTATTGCGCAAGTTTGTTGTTATTGCAAATTTTTATATTTTTTTTTGTTTACTAAATATTTGTTTGCCGGTTTTATTCTGGTTAGGCAACGCTTTGAGAGTCACAGTTCATGTCAAACTATCTGCAAGGCGATGTAACCGGTTTGAATTTAAGTCACAAATAAAACGCATTGCGATTGCAGTGTGCATAAATTAAAAGCTTAATAAGCTGATGAAAACAGGGAATGGTGTGATAATTGCATATGATTAACGGAATATTGATTTACGGTGGTTTGATTGCAGTTTTACATATCAGTTCCTGTCGGAGATGGCAGTGACTGTCTAATGGGCAAATCGGGTTAAATTGTGAGGCTCCAACTCCATTGCGTTCATTATTTTTGAAATGTTATAATTATCGATAAATTTATGTGATGATGGCCTGAAAAGGTGTGGCTCTCAAACTGTAGACAAGCTGCAGCTCCCATCAAACTGTCAAACGGTTAAGAATTGCGCAGACAATAAGGCACCGGGAATTTATAAATATAAAAATTTAGTTATACATGCAACACTGATAAAAAGTTCTGGGTTTATCATATCAGCGATAGAAGAAAAAAAGAACAATCAAAGTTTACAATTTTATTTTTTCTTAAAAATACAACATTTTCAGCTGGTCGCAGCCAGACAGTTAAAAAAACTAAATAAGATTAAAATGAACCACAAGTTCACACGGAACAGCAATAATCACAGTTTCCGCAAATGCCAAATAGGCTACGAGACGATGCCTGCTCCTCGATGAAGAAGAGCAACGCATGGGTGCAGGTGAGCTCATGTTCGTCGATTCGCTGCTGAATCAGTTGCTGCAACTGTTCCTTGTTGGCAGAATGCTCAAACTGCACGCCACATTCACATTTATATATCGAAGATTGAAGATGATGCAGCGGTTTCAACAGACAGACTGGGCAAATTATCACTTGTTGCTCTGGATCCGCATCGGGCTCTGTGTAGAGTGCTTCCAGGTTCTGCTCTTGCAAGGCATACCATTCGTTTACATCGGACAGTAACTCTTCATATATGTGTTTTTCCAATTCCAAATCCTGATCAAATTCGTTGAGCTCCAGCCGCAAAATCTCCTCCAACTCAGACTGCAGAATCAGAGTTGTTATCATCAGATTTATTTCTTTGTTTGTTTTATCTGCTTACCAATTGCATTTTGCGATGCCCATCGATGTTGTTGTTGCGCGCACTTATAATACGTTGACGACATTTCTAAAAACATAAAATAAAATGTAAAATCGCTAAAATTGATTTAAAGATTTTCTTACTTACATCGCGCAGCAACTCTCGTAAATTTGTCGTACCCAAACGACGTTGTTTGGCAACATTTTTAGCATGTCGCTTTTGCTCAACGCTGGTGTTATAGACAGGACTGTTGGGACACTGCATTGCAATTAATTGACAGTTAATAATATTAAATAAAAAGAACTTATTGTTAAGTGCTTTAGGGCGCGCTGTAAGCAAGCACACAGCTGACTAACTATCGATATAAATTTCGAAACAAAAACGCAGACATTTGTTAAGCTATCGATAACATTTTTAAAATGAATGCATTGAAATATTTCGAATTCGAGAGATTACTTGATAATAAATGATTTTTCCTTTTAAAAAAATACCTAGCCATAACTACTTGTTTTTATATAGCTAGTTTTGTATTTTTACATACTTTTACAGAGATACTTGTTTTGTTTTTGAATATATTCCGCTCATTTTTATCGAAAAACATCCCTACCCAAAACGTGTTGCTTACCAACACTTCCCCATAGGGTTGCATTGAGCACGATTTGACACATGAAACATGGCGAACCTTGTGCTTCCGCTCTTTCTTTCCCTTTCTTTTACCAACGTGCAGAGTGTCAGTAAAAGGTTAGTGTAACATTTTCGATATTATTCAAATAGAAACAGTGCTAAAATGTTGAAAATTTGTGCTTTAAACAGATGCCAGCTCCGGTCGCTAAGAAACCAGCAGCAAAAAAGCTGCCCGCTGTGCCGGAATCCAAACTTAAATTCGGCAAGAAACAAATCACCAAGCGTGTCGCTGAGACGAAACGTCGCCTGAAGAAGGCTGCCGTCATTGCTCTGCGCAAGAAGGAGAATCTGGTGCGTGCCGAGAAGTACCAAAACGAGTACATCAAGGCCGATCAGCGCGAGATTAAGCTGCGTCGTCTGGCTAAGAAGCGTAACCAATTCTACGTGCCCGCTGAAGCCAAATTGGCCTTTGTCGTGCGTATCCGTGGGTGAGTTTGCTCATTCGCGTGTTATGATGTTTTGATCTAATTGGAATTTATTTCTTCACTTACAGTATCAACAAGGTTGCCCCCAAGGTCCGCAAGGTGCTGCAGCTGTTCCGTCTGCGCCAGATCAACAATGGTGTGTTCATCAAGCTGAACAAGGCTACCATCAACATGCTGCGCATTGCTGAGCCCTACATCACCTGGGGTTACCCCAACCTGAAGTCGGTTCGCGAGCTGATCTACAAGCGCGGATTTGTCAAGCACAACCGTCAGCGTGTGCCCATCACCGATAACTTTGTTATTGAGCGTAAATTGCGCCAGGCGCACAGCATTCAGTGCGTTGAGGATTTGGTGCACGAGATCTTCACCGTGGGACCCAACTTCAAGTACGCCTCAAACTTCCTGTGGCCGTTCAAACTGAACACCCCCACCGGCGGATGGCGCAAGAAGGCCAACCACTACGTCAACGGTGGTGACTTCGGTAACCGCGAGGACAAGATCAACAGACTGCTGCGCAAGATGGTTTAAGTTCTATGCGGTTGGAATAGTTTAAAACAAACACATACAAGAAAAAACGGTCTGGTGACAGCGAAAGAAATAAAATTAATTCTTTTTAAACAGTACCAAAATGCGCTACACAAAAAGTTTTCAATCTTAATTAATATTGATATTCTCTATAAGGAAACAGCGTAAACAAGCCTTGTGTTTAATATGCTAACATGGATCTAAAGTGGCAGAATGATACCTAAAACAACGAATTTCTTCAGCAAATACGACGCAACGACATACTATGGCTGCCGTAAATCGTAATACGATAGGTAAATTGTAAGGTCGAATCATATAGAATTTATTAGAGAGAGCTATGATCATACATGGATATGTGATATATGATATGATGATATGTATACTCTGTATGATATGTTTATTATTGTGTTTTAAGGTTTATGCACGCTATACAGAGTAGAGGAATATAAATTTCTCTCTTTCTAGTCTCTCTAGGCACCAATAGTTCAGCTATTATATTTACCCCGTAAATAAAAAAAAAAGTAGAATTGCCAGCGTAAGTATGTGTACAATAACTAATTATCCACACCCAAATGATTTTTGCGAATTTCGGATTATAAACACAGAATTTGTTTAATATACACTTTATGAATTTAATCACGAAATACTTAATATTAAAGTTATTTGTGGTGGACAAACAGGTAGGTTGCTAAAATTTGAATTTCATGTCAAAATGCAAAATGTAAGACTTAATCCATAGTGCATTGGAAATGCTTTTATAAATCATTAAAAAAAAATGTAGGAGCAAAATTTTTTAAGTGGGCTAGCAATTTAAAATTACCAGAATCATGCTAGATCATAGAAATTAAAAAACGTTAAAGTGAAACTGTATTAATATATTTGGAAAAAATGGAATTTGAGGTACATATACAGTTTTTATAAATAACATATACATATTTTTTTTTATAAATATTTACAACCAATTTAGAAGAGAAAATGCCAATGTACAATGTAACATATATATATATAATGAGAAATCCAAGAGTTCTTGTGATTATTGGAAAGATTATACCGCCATTTCCATCGGAATCGTCGGGTGCGGATTATAGTCTACAACTTCGAAATCTTCCATGGTAAAATCCTCGATATTGGTTACCTGCCGCTTAAATTGAAGCTTGGGAAAGGGGCGTGGCTCGCGCTTGAGTTGCTCCTTCAGTGGCTCCACATGATTAAGGTAGACATGCGCATCGCCCAAGGTGTGAACAAAATCACCCGGTTTCAATCCAGTGACATGTGCGATCATGTAGGTGAGCAGAGCATATGAAGCAATATTGAAGGGAACACCGAGTCCCATGTCTGCACTGCGCTGATATAGCTGGCACGATAGTTCTCCGCGCGTCTGAGATACATAGAACTGTGCCAGGCAATGACACGGAGGCAGTGCCATTTCAGGTATATCCACTGGATTCCATGCCGACATAATGATGCGCCGATCGGCGGGATTATTGCGTATGGTGTCGATAACCTGCTGCAGTTGATCGATACCCTCACCTGTGTAATCGTCGTTGCAAGTGCGATATTTAGCCCCGAAATGACGCCACTGGAAACCATATATTGGGCCCAAGTCACCCTCTTCGCGATCCGTATGACCGCACTTGTCGAGGAATTCCCTCGTGCTGTTTCCATCCCAGATTTTCACTTTCTTGGCCTGCAATAGTTTGGCGTCCGTCTTGCCGGCAATGAACCACAACAACTCCTCGGCCACGCCACGAAAGAAGACTCGCTTGGTGGTCAGCAGTGGAAACGATTCGCGGAGATTGAAACGCATCTGAGCACCAAAAATGGACAGAGTGCCCACAGCTGTGCGATCTATACGCTGATCACCGCTTTGGATGATCTGCATAATTAATTTCAAATACTGCTCCTCATCCAGATTCGGATTGGGATTTAATTCCAGTTGCTCCTCCGGCAATGTCAGCTGCTTGCCATGTGAAGCTTTCGTGGCGGTGCTACATTTTTCCGTAGCCGTTTCACCGTTTTTTTTAGGGCTGATTACCATGTTTGTACACTAAAATGAGAAAATCACTTTTGTTTAAATCTGCAGTTTGTTGTTTAAGTGAGCGTAGCAGCTCTGAAAAAGCGGGAAACTGTTTGGAATTTGGCGGGAAATTTTTGGCAGTGTTGCAAATATGTATCAATGTTAATGTTGTGTATCCCTGGCTAAAACAAACCAAATTTACCATTTTTGCATTTCTTTTCATTCTATCTACAGAACGGTGGAAAGTAACGATCAGCTGATTTTTGGGAAGAGTCGTTTTAGTTGCGATTATTTATAACAAGGGCTGTACAAATATTTTTGTATATATCGTATGCATGATACATTTATTTAGCTAAATAATTTTAAAATTTCGAAGACATCTTTTTATTTTATTTTAGTATATAACTGATAATTGAATATTGGCGCCAAATTTATTCTCTGTATATTTTGCCAATGTATATTATTATTAGTAGGAGTATGGAATGTTTTTAGAAAACAAATCGCTTTTATTTATAAGGATCAATAAAAGCAGAATACATATGTACTTACGTTGATAAATAACTCGAAATGTTCATAAGTAGAACGATGGGAGTGTGAGATTACTGATTCAGTTTCAGTTTATTACCCAAAATATTCCTTCGGGTTCAATAATGAAAGTCAACTTTGCAATGTGGTACATTGTTTATTAATTATTTTTTATCGCGATCTGCGAATCGTATGGAATTCAGGGTTGTTTGCCATGATTTAACGCAATGGTGTAAAGTAGTCAATAATTCGCAAACAAGTAACAATTCTTAAGAGTTTTGCATACAGGGTGCCGTTATTAATTTTGAAAATACATTTATATGATGTATCTATATATATTTTTGCCTCACAGCTGGCAGTGTTTGCAATAAATTTTAAAAATATGAAAAACCCATTCTTAGATAAATTGAAAAATTACACAAATGGAAATCCGAAGAAGGTATACGAAAATTAATTGTCAAGTAATGTTAAAACAGCATCCCGATTACATATAAATACGCCCATTGCTGGCAATTGTCAAATCTTTGCGGTTTTCATAGCATTTTACACATACATATGTATATTATTTTATATGCTAACGGTATTATGCGCCTTTGTCCGTGTGTGTGTGTGTGTTTAGGTTTGAGTTTTTTTTTTCTATTTAACTACTGATGGGTTGTGGTCACATGTATATTCTGGACCAAACGTTGGCCCCAATATTCCTCCAGATTAAACGGTTTGAAATTTTTCAATTGATTATCAGATTCATTGCAATATATAACAGGTGTTCCCTGCTCGCTAACCTGAAATAAAGAATATATATATTATTAAAATGGCGACCACCTGCACACACACATACATATGCATCTATAGTTGCATATATAAATAAACATTAACAGCGACCTGCCACAAGCTTTTCCACATTGCGGATTGCCTGTGTCGTGTCTCCTTTTATGTATTTATGGATATTGAGATATGTACTTACTTTGTTCCATGCCTCACGTATGTAACGGATTAATTCATCATGTTGTGATATGGGCACACTTTGTTGCTGTTGCTGCAATTGTTGTTGCGACACTCCCGCCGAATAGTGCGCGTTAGTGTTTGTTGCATTATTAATGCTATTATTTAAATATTGTGTGTTATGCTGAGATGTGTTTGAAGACGATGAGGAAGATGTCGACGATGAAGTTCCCGATGAATTCGAATTGTTGTGGTGATGATGGCTGTGTGGTCCGTTGCCACTGCCCTGGCGACGTATATAGGGGTAGCGTCTAAAACAATAATAATTAGATTACAGATTAGGTCCAATCGCCAACTAAATGTCGCCTAGTTTTTTCTTTACATACATTCATACAGATACATAAACTCACACATACACCCTAACATAGGCGTACAGTGTGTTTACTTTTTTCCGATTTGTATGCGTCATTTAATTCCCTCTGTACAATCATGACATTTGTATATGTGTAAATATTTAACTCACCCATTGTTGCGTTCCATTTTGTTTTTGCGTTTATAAAATTATTGCTTCTATTTGTTTTGTTTGTTTATCACACAAATCCCAATGCTATTATTGGGAGTATTGTGAGCTATTTTTTTCTTTTCGTTGTTGCATTTGGAGATATCGATAACGCATATATATATATATATATATCGAGCTAACAGACGCGTTAGCAGTTTGACGTTTATGTTAATCAATGTTAATTAACAGCAGAGCGTTGCTCGCACACTTTTTAAAAAAAATAAAATGCAATTTCTTAATTTTTACAATTCCGTTTTACGTTTATTTTTATAAAATGCATAACATATTTATTTTGTTCAACTGTTAATAATAAACCTAAAAAATAGCTGGACATATACACATATATTTTAAATATACATAAAAAAGAAATGTAGAGTTGTAATTAAAAAAATGTAATTTACAAAAGAATTACCATACAACTACATTTACATATGTATAATCATCGGCTGTAACATAATCCTAAAATTCTTACTGAGCATTCTTTAACACAACGCAATGTTCATTAACCGATCAATCGTCATTTTGGACAATTTTCAACGATCATCTCATATGTATTTTGATAATAAAAATTACTTGTTTTTTTTTCATTTTGCTTTGTCTTTCAACAGAATCGAAATTCTACAATCCTAGTTGCAAATTTGTCCGTAACATTTTGGCAGCACCATAGGGAGAGAGCGAGGGAAGGAAATAACCGTTTATCTGATACGAAAATTCTATAACTTACATACATACATACATCAATTTATGTTCAGATTTAACGGTTTGATTTGTGCTAACAATTACAACTTTTAAATTTTTCATTTCATTATTTTAAAACTAATTTGGCTGCACTCTGATCTTACATATCGAACTAATAAACAACAAAATTCTCTTTTCTTTTATACACAATAAAAAATATTAGTCGTAAATAGTGCTGGGAATCCATGATCGATAATTCACTAATTAGGGGTAGTCAGTGTTTAGCACAGTAAAATTCATTTTTTAACTTGATCGATTACTCATCATCAACATTAACAGTTCAACCAAGGCTTACAGATCATCATCGCCAATGCCTTCGAACGCTTCGTTGCGCACAGATGCGGCCACATTATCATCGTTGCGAAAGAAGACGGCAGCGAAAGTGCGCGCCGTTGTTAGCTTATTTTGCTTTGACCGTTGCGCCAGAAACTGCACAGGCGGCGCCGTCGATGCCGATGTTGTCGGTGTTCCGGCCGTTGCAGTTGCTCTTGTCGTAGATGAAGATGCCGAACTGGGTGTCGAGGAAGTCGATGCAGATTCAGATGCGCCGCCGCGCGACGTGCTCGCCTCGTGTTCATCATCGCTGCCATCGGCTCCGCTATTGTTGTCTTGGTGCAGCAGCTCATCGACCATCGCCTGCAGCGAGACAGACATGAGCATCGCCTGCTGGCTGCTGATGGTTATCCAGCGCAGCGTTTGCCTGGACATCAGATATTCGAAGGATAACTGCAGCTGTGTGGGTTGATCTCGCGACTCGAATGTATTGTGCATGGCGCTTACCCGCCAGCAGCGCATACGAGTTACCCGAAACTTTGTCTCGTAGATTTTGGCACCACGCGCCGTACGCAAGCTGAGCTCCCGATTGCCAATGGTTACCAACGCGGTGGTATCCAGTTCAGGATAGTCGACTTGGGCGGCACCAAACTGCAGGCAACCGTAGCTGGGCAGCTGACGCACTTGCTCCAGATATTGCAGTGGTCGTGATTGCAACTGCAGGCTATACAACTGCCGCCGCATCTCTGGTGTGCAAATGATCCACTCACGTGCCACATCCGCCAGTGTCTGATTATACAGCAGGCTCAGCGCGACACTGTTGCCCAGCAACTTGGCATCCCAGCGCGGGTTCCAATAGCATGTGCGCAACAACAATTGACACGGCTGCGCATGCAAGCGTGTTATGAATGGCGACTCGAAATCCATTAGGCGGCGCAGCAACAGCACTGATGGCGGCTCCTCGTTCGACGCCTCCTCGCTCTTTCGCATCAGATAGAGGCAAAAGAATTGCATCAATTCAGGCGGCAGATGCAGCATGCGACATATGGACTGCAGAGCGGCGCTGGCATTCTGCTGCACATGACAATTGACCAGCAATTGTGCACCATCTCCTCCTCCTTGCCCCGTGTACACCTCCACCTGCAACTGCTGCTGCTCGTTCTCAGCGGTGATGGTGCATTCGGTCAGCGCCGTGTCCAATTGTGCGCGCTGCAGGAATTGCTGCAAATATGTTAGACGTGCTATACGCGAATCTTGTCCAATTATCTGTAAATAGTGCTCCAGGGCAGCGCGTCGTGTCTCCAGCTGACTATTGCTCAAGGGCAGTAGCCGTTTGGGAGGGAATGGCGGCAGGGCCGTGTCTGTGCAACGCCTACGCAGCTGTTCGTGAAGCGCATGCAGCTGCTTGTACCTTAGGCAGCAATGATAGTTGCCATTTATATATATATTGTACACCGTATATGTGGGTGAACCACTGAGTCCACTTCCGCCTCCGTTCCCATTCCCCCTGCTATCCACAAAAAGTTCCTGTGTGTCTGGTATTGAAAAATGCATTGTTGTTGTTGCCTTTGCAGTTGGTGTTTTGGTTATTGCGGGGCGCTGCTTCCTTTACTTGTTCATTGTTTTTTACTTGTGCGTCATTGACGGTTTTTTTTTTGGCCGCGATTTCGGGCTGGTTAGTCACTTAACTTTTTTTCGTACATGGGATAATTTTATTTAATTAAAAATTGCGATTGTGCGTTTTTTTCACTTACACGCTAGAGGTGAGCAACTATCGATTGCTGCAACTCCATCGATACATTTTTCTAACGTTGCATTAAAAATTTAAAAATATGTTATTCTTATGATATTAGTGTTTTCATTAATTAGAAAACTTTAAATATTATGAATACATTATATAAATAAATAAAGAATATATATGTATTCGTAGTTTGTATGGCGGTTAAAATAAGAAGTTCGTTTATACACACTTGAGAAATAGACGAAACAATATTAAAATGTTTTAATACAAAACCGACGGTTTTAAATATACTTGTTTTAATTAAAAACAAAACAAACAATAAAATTTAATTTAATCGCGTTTAACGTTGCCAAAGTTAAGCTTTCCGCATTTTAAACCGTTTCTTAGCAGAACGATCAGCTGTTCTGTAAAAACAGCTGAAAGTTAATCGCGATAGCAAAACGTGCAACATAAACTGTAAACACATGAATACTAAATATTATTGTATTAATTTGAAGAATTAGTTCTAAAATAATTAAATATGCCGCTGCCACAACATAGGCCTCACCATGACATTGCAGCACTTTTTGCAGATGCCAAGGATTTCCTGCGGATCAGCGCTCCGATGGTTCGCTACAGTAAGCTGGAGTTTCGGAGATTAGTCCGCCAAAACGGCGTACAATTGGCATTTACTCCCATGATGATATCCGACTCAATAAACAATAGCGAGAAGGCGAGACAAAATGAATTTACAACCGGACCTGACGATCAGCCGTTAATAGCTCAGTTTGCGGCAAAGGATGCAACGGAATTTGTGACATCTGCTCAGTTGGTATATCCTTATGTCGATGGCGTAGACCTGAATTGTGGCTGTCCCCAAAGCTGGGCCATTGCCAAGGGCTACGGCTGTGGTTTGCTACGCCAGCCGGAGAAGGTACGCGATGTCGTCCAAACGCTTAGACGTACGTTGCCAACGGACTTCAGTGTCTCGGTCAAGATGCGTCTGCTCCAAGCTACCGATAATGAGGAGTCACTGCAAAAAACTATTGAATTGGCACAGCAGTTGGAGCACTGCGGTGTCACATTTCTTACGTTGCATGGACGAACACCGGCACAGAAGCATTCCAAGGATACACTCAATGTGGAGGCTATGGCAGAGGTGGCCAAATCCCTGCATATTCCGCTGGTAGTCAATGGTAACGTGGAAAGCTATCAAGATGCTGTTGACCTCCATGCTAGTACAAAAGCATCTGGTGTTATGGCAGCCCGAGGATTGCTTGCAAATCCGGCGCTCTTTAACAGCGATTATCCACTGGCTACAAGGACACCCAAAGCTTGTGTGCAACAGTGGTTGGACATTGCCGCTTCTGCTGGCGATCAGTTACTATTCCAATGCTTTCATCATCATCTTAGTTTTATGTGGAGCAATGAAATGAAGCGTTCCCTACGCGTCCAATTTAATAGTCTCAGCAACAAATCCCAAGTTCTGGAATTTCTCGCAGAACAATATGATGTGCATCCAAGTACCGAGAAATGCTCAGCTGATCCTTACATTTACTCCAATTGTACTTACGATCATTTTACACCGCCGAAACATGCACGTCATCTTGCTGCCGAGGCGGAAGAGAGTTCTTGGGATTCCAAGAGCGATGGAAAGTTCTTTACAGAATTTAAAACGCAGCAACTTACCAGCGATCAGTCGGACGACCTAGAATTGGGTGGTCTTTTTGGGGACGAGGAATGAAGTCAATTCTAAGAATAAAGTATATTTTTTTAAAATAATTTCTTTCTTAAAACAATAAAATACAGGGAGACCAATAAAAATGTTGCCATTCGATAACAATTCAAATTTCGATTTGTGTTTGCCATTCACATGAGATTCCAACTAATTTTACGAGCGATAACTTTCTGTGAATTGCAGATACAAAGTAGTGCATCTCTGACTGCAAACAAAGCAAGCAAAACAAAAGCAAAAAAAAAAAATGCGTCGCCGCGAACTGCAAACCATTCAGCTGAAGCTTTCTGAGCTTAAGGAATACGAGCAAGCCAAGCTGGAGAGGGCCAAGGCACGCCAACAAGTGCGCTCTCCACGCACACCTACACCAACCTCAGATAGTGACATATTGGTGCTGCCCTCAAGCAGCGTGCCGACCATTTTGTTTGCCAACAGCGGCGTCGCCGCTGCAGAAGACGAAGCACCGCAAACACCAAAAAATAATGCAGCTTAAGGCAAAAAAAAAAGACTCGATGGCTTTGCTTAAACGGTAAGTTTACAATTTTAAAATTTCAGTTTATTAAAATATATGACCATTTTATTTGTTGCTCTATTAATACTCTTCGTTGCTGCTGTTAATGTTGTTGTTGCTGCTGTTGTTGTTATTGTTCTGAAAACGCACCGTTTCGAAGCCGTCGACGAGTATCTCACGATCCTCGGTCTGTTGTCGTTCGCGTAGCCATTGCTCACGCACAGGCACATAATGACGGAGTCCCGGCCACTGGCAACATATGCGCCAGAATCGCCGCTTGTACAATAGCCAAATCAGGGCTACAAAACAACCGAAAAGGAAACACAACAGGAAAATGCTGATGCCACGGGCATGTGAGTGCATCTCGTGATGCTCGCTAAAATCTGGCTCCGTCATGTGAATGTTCTCCAGCTTACTCTGCTCTTCGTTGCACCAGGCGATGGCCATGTACGGTGTCATCACATCCCCAGCCAGCGAATGCACACGCACTGCACACTCGTTGAAGGTTCCATTTAGCTTGGCCACATTCACAAAGTTCGCCTCGGCATGTTTGCGCCTTGTTAAACATCTCAGATACGTCTCGTTAACGTGATCTGAAACATTTCTGCGATAGTGCAGAGCATAGTTAACAATCATTCCATTTGGATGTTTTGGCTCAGTGAATTGCATAATGTAGGTCATTGTATTGGGCACACGGCAAGCGACAAGATCGGTTAAAAGATCTGCTCCATTGGTGAAATTGGTGCGATCATTCACTATAGTCGCACTGCTACATCCAAGCTTATTGCACGCCTGCAACTGCAGCGAATATTTACGATAACGCTCCAGATTGCGCAGCTCATAGAATGTTGTATTTCCAGCTAACTTTAGCTGCACTAACTTCTCGTCTGTATCTTCATCTGACTGCTCACAGTTGCCAGGCTCGTCCAGGCTGCAGCGATACATCTCTCGCATTTCATCAATAAATCGCAGATCGTCAGCCAACTCCGCCTGATAGGCACAACAATCTTCGTAGTCGTATTCCTGCATCGATCGCCAACGCATGGCATTCTTGTCCGTCCACATGTACGCAGGTTGCCGGCAATAGTTGCGTTGGTCGATATCTGTCCCATTGTCGGGCAACTCGTAGATGTTTAGCACAAAATAATCTGGCTCTTCGCTGTTGCCCATCATCAGCATCAGCGCATTGTCCGTCTTCTTTGTCACGGCCAATTTTGGTGGCCGCGGTATGTCGCGCGGTGTCTGTATGTAGATTAGTTCACTGCGCGCCTCATGCTGCTCCTTTTCACCTCCAAAAGTGCGCATTAGGCAAGCGTATTTGGTGTTTGGCTGTAGTTGATCCAACTCGTATGTATAGTCCGTGCCATCCTCTGTGAGCTCATCAACAAAGAGCAGCATGCGCTGCCACTTTATCCGCGTGCAGATGGGTGCCTCCAATTCACTTAAATCCAAAAGCTTTTGACCCGCTGGCACAGGTCTATAGATTAGCTCTAACTCTTCGCTCGTTTGGGCTTTGGGCCATCTGAGATGCACCGAACGATGTGAACGAACCTGGAAGGAAAGGGATGTTCAATCTGTATATAAAATGTACACTTCGTCTAAACCTTTGGAGACAACTGCAGCTTGGCCGGGCCGCAGAGCACCTCCTGATCACTGGTCTGCAGCGAATTCATCATCTTATCGTGCACCACACGAGTCTGAAATTCGAGTATATGCTGATTGCACAGCTTGTTGTTGCGATGCATGAACATGCCGCCGTTGACAAGCTCAAGCTGAACTGTCGGCTGCCACAAATCCTGCAGCTGCTTGTTGTCGTAGAGTACAATAGCGTAATGCTTATCCTCAAGCGGATTACCATGTATGCGTCGCAGATTGCTCAAAAATTTCAGACTGGTCAACTGCGAGGAGCTGGCAACACAAGCAAAAGTGGTGGTTAGTGATTCGGAAAGATGCCCACAAAGACGCACCGAAATATTTTAAGATGTCCACGTATTTCGCGCAGGGCATTGAAACTCTTCTCTAACTGCGCTTCGTCCACTACATTTCGTATGGTAATGATGAGACTACCATTTACAATCTGACAGCCACGCAGATCGTCGGCATCGGCTAGATTATAGACGACAATCATGCCATCCTGTTGTTCCGGTGAACACACGCTAAGACATGGCTCGTTTGGTGGACAGGGAACACATTGCGAATTTGCATTGGGCTTATAACCGCTGGGACAGAACGCAACGCATTGTTGACCATAGGTAAAGTGTTTGTGTCTCGATACGCACTCTTCCTGCGTGTAACACCGTTGATATCGCTCAAGCAAATATCTGCAAATAGATAAGGGCTAAGTGGAAATTGGAAATGCAACGCCTTAAACTTAACTCACTTGTGTGGTGGACAACTCGTAACACACACTCCGGCATCGGTTAAACCACGGCAGACGACACAGCCGGCCGTTGTATTGTCATAGCAACCGCCCAGACACTCCTCATGACAACTTTCTGAATTTCTGTTGAGTAAATAAAATATTTCAGTTAACCCAGGTCAGTATAACGTGAACATTTGCTGTTATTGAATTTAACAGCGATGCCATATTGCTTAACATACTGTTATTCTATCATCTGTTATTATCGTTGTTATCGAATTCGAGCGATAAATTTACTTAATTTTTTTCAAACGGCAGTTTTAAAACAGTTATAACGTTCTTTCACCTACCGATCATAATGCGCTACATTATCATTCTCGAATCGTTGACAAGTAAAATCCGACCAACAATAATTTGATGCACAGCCCTTGCAGCTGGCTTTCTGTGTACAGTTATTGGATCCAATTAAAATATTATTTTTGCCAGCGCTTAACGTCAGTCGATCCCAGTTAATCTATAAAGCAAACGATTAGTTGCAATCGATCAAAATCAGATATAATAGTTACCCCATTAATTTGGCACAACTTGTGGCAGTTGCCGACGTAGACGTGACCTCTCTGAATGGCCACTAGAGATTTGAATTCCAACTTAAGTGTAAAACGACAAGAATATGTAAAATAATTATTCTAACTGCAAAGAATTCAATCTTTATAAGTAAACTTCACATACAAACTCCAGATCATGCATGTTGGTCACACCGAGGGCATAGTTAAGAAAGAGTTGACGTCCACGTATGACAGTTAGATTGGGAAACATGTCTCGTATGTTGTAGAGACCATGAACATCGGTGAATATTACGAAGCCGGTTATTTCGCGTAGTTGGGGAAATGAAAAGGCCGAATAGTTGCATTTTACGTTCGGCATCAGAGTGATCATCATGTAGCCAATGACCACTGTACAGTTGTCCAATTGATGCATATTTTTACACGCATTGCGTATGTCGATGCTTGTGCACTCCTTGCGCTCGGCCAACGGACTTGGTAATGTGGACAATGAGGCGTTTGTGGGTGTTATGGTGACTGAGGGTATTGTTGCGTTTGTGGATGTTGATGCGCTAGTGGATGTTAATGTACTTGTTGTTGTTGGAGCGTTTGTTGATGTTGATGCACTTGATGTTGACGATGTGGAAGCAATTGTGGATGCAGTGGATACAATTGTGGGTGCCGTAATTTTTGGTGCTAATGTTGTGGCTATTGATCTGGTTGTAGATGTTGCTATCGATGTCTGTGTGGAAGCCATTGATATGCCGACGGCGGCGGCGTATATAACAGTCATGGCTAGCAACATGTTGCTGAATGTGCTTAGCTAAATGTACCGAACTGTCTAACTGTAAATAGTTGCGTGTTTATAATTGTTGTTGTTGCTGTTTATTTTGTTCCTGATGCTGTTTACATCGGTGCCTTTTCAACATTTTCCTTTGCGTTCCGCTTTGTTTATATGTATTGTGTTTTTTGCACCGTTATAGCACTGGTTGTTTCTCCGCTCCTTTTGCCTAATTAGCGCATTGAATTCGCTTTTTGCGATCGGATCGCTCAGGAACCCCGATTAACCGCAATTTATGAGTTTTACCTAATCTACAACGAAAATCGCACGAGTTTTCGGTTTTTCATTGCTTGCTCGCGCTTATTGTTGTCTTTTAATTTTTGGTCATTACTTTTTGCTTAGCTGTCTAAAATATTCGCACACAAATACAAAACACAATAAAAAGAGTGCGCGAGAAGAAGACACGCACTATCGCGCACACAAACACACGCACACACACGCAATACACACGCGAAACAAAAATGTTAAAAACAATTGATCGAGGAGATTTCGCGCTCTATCCGCGCTTTAGGAACTGACTTAAGCGTCGACTTGGTTTTGCTTGGCTCACGAACGCCTTTTCGATTTACAGTTTTATCAATCGCGAGGAGGGTTGTCACCTTGTTAAAAAACTTAGTTTAATTATTGAAATCACCGAATAACTTTCTTTTGTTATTATCATATTTGAGAGATGTGCAAAATAAACGGCATTTTTGTGTAGAATCTGTAAATAGTTGTAGATTTAGTTAAATACAAGTCGAAGAATATCGCAGCATTAAGTCAATAACTGATATAACTAATTTTTCAAGAGCTTTTTAATTATAAAAATAATTGTGATACTTTTTAAAACCAGCAAGATCCGAACTTGATTATTTGCTAGGAATGTTAAAAGAAATCAATTGGCAAATATATCTAGGTGGAAATTAATTCTTATTTATTTATTTGAAAATCAAATAGAACTCTTTTGCGCTTCTAAAGTGAACACATTTTTAGCGATATTAATTGACTAATATATTTCGAGAATTTGTCAGCCAATCAACTACGTCAACTATCGACCAATTGATTGCAAAATTCGTTTTAATTGTTTAATAAAAATTGAAAGTCACATCAAAATATTCTAAATTTTTAAAATTTGTATTTTCAGCCTTTTTGGAACTTATGTAGAAGGAAGACGTTGATGATGCTGACTGACGCTATACCAAAACAGAATTATATCGAATTATTTACTGTACAACTCTAGTTGTAATCAACAATTAAAGACTAATAATAATAATTAACAATAAACAGACCGAAACGAGAGAAATGAAAGGAAAACAAATACAAACACACACGTAAAATTCACTTGTAATTATTGAGAAAATTGAAAAGAATGTTAATACGAAATCGTAATTGAACTCCGACGAAATTTCGGAAACTATCCACTGTATGCATCGAACGAGTTCACGCGACGGCACTCGAGAGATCTCAACGGCTCGACGACCAATTGCCGACTGGCCAAAGCGTTTTGGGGTCTGTCGCCGGGCACCGGAGCATCGTTAAGATCGGTGCGAGACATCAAATTGATTTTTCATTTACGTAAAGTCTCTTCTACACTGGGCAATGTGCAGAGCCCCTTGGATATGTCTCCCATTCGATTGTCTTGTCCACAATCCGAGACAGCGTGGAAGTTCATTTGCTGGCTAATATTATATCACTGTGTTTGAGAGAGTGTATATATTATATATATTGTCGGCCTTCACCTTAGAATTTCTCTCAGTGCATCAGGCTGGCTTTCGATTTTTATGGCTGCAGCTCCTGCCAAACCACCAGCTGATTTGGCCTGAATCGTTGGAACAGCTGACTCCAATTAGCCACATGGCACTGGCAACTGGATTTAACGAGGCAAGAGTCCCATTCTCGAGACTCCTCCTGTCTCTCTCTCCTCTTTCTCCCGACGTCTCAATTGCCACCATTCTAGCAGCTGAGACCGGTCGATGCCGGAGAAGCTATTAACATTTAAGTGTGAGACGAGGCAGAAATAAAAGTTACGAGGATCAGGCAACTCGACGAAGATTTAATGCTCTTGCTAGCTCAGCTCTTAAACAT
Source organism: Zaprionus kolodkinae (assembly GCA_018901885.1). Taxonomy (NCBI): domain Eukaryota; kingdom Metazoa; phylum Arthropoda; class Insecta; order Diptera; family Drosophilidae; genus Zaprionus; species Zaprionus kolodkinae. Next base: position 5,632,235 of record JAEIFM010000508.1, read on the forward strand.
AGAGTCTTGCTAAAGGAGCAGATTTTTATGTGTGTGTTTTAATTTGTTTATGTGTTTCCTCAAAACTGGTTAAATCATAAATTTTTGCATGCGAAAAACTGGGAGCAAAGAATTTAAGAGCAAATTAATTTATTCGAAGTTGAGATATTTAGAATACAATTTAAAATAGTGCAGTATCAGGGTTTCCATCCACAAGAATAGTTGAACTGAGTTCTTAAATGCCGAAATATTGATTAGAAAATTCCTTTGATTTATAACTCTATCGCAATAGATCGTAACAGAGTTGAAGAGAGTGAAGTGAAATTCATTTATCACATCTCATATATAATGCTTTGTAACTCATATTGCCAGCAAAAGAAAATTGAGCTCGGAAAGCGCATTCAAATTTTCTTTGTATTTGTTTTCGTATAAAAGATCATTTCATATTTTGAGGCCTCTGTTGTTGTTTCGTGTCAAAGTTCAATTAATTCAATTAAATTATTTTGTGTGCGTGTGTTATCATTCTGTATGTGCGTATGCGTGTGTGTGTGTGTGAGAGAGAAATAAAAGTCTGAGATCAATGGAAAATACGACGAGAGAAGCGTCCGAAAGAATAATTTCGATTTTTAATTGCAAACTAAAATGGGAAATTTACATAAATAAATATCGATTATAAATAGTTTCGATTTTTATTTGCAAAGTAAAAAGGAAATTTACATAAATAATTATAAATACTTATATATCGATTATAAATAGATTCGATTTTTATTTGCAAAGCAAAAAGGGAAATTTACATAAATATTAATCGATTATAAATGAGAAGCTTAGCTTATAAATCTTTGGAAAACCAATTCGCTCTTGATTTATTCTGGGGGCGTATTGTCGTGTATCCATTCCTGAAAATAGACCAGGCTCGTGTAGACGCTGGGAATTCGCAGGCCGCCACAGTTATCCGAGCCAAAGGACATGATGCCGATCTGGAGGAAGAAAATACAATCAGTATTTTTTTCCAAGCATATATTTATAGGAATCTTACCTGGGAAAAGATACCGTTCTCCTGGATGAAAAGTGGCGCGCCGCCAAAGCCCTGACAGACATCCTTGCCCTCACCACCGGCGCACATCCACTGGCCCTCAATGGAGTTGGGTGACTCGAGAGCGCCCGTCGAGCCGTAGTTCCGCAGACAGAGATCCCAGCTAGTTAACGGCACGTCCAAGTGCGACATTTCCGGCTGACGCAGGCTCGAAGTCGACATTTTGCCCCAGCCGGCGATAGTTGCTCGTTTACCGACGACCAAATTGGCGCGTGTCTTCTGCAAACAAATCGGTTGTGTGGCCACTGCAGGACGCACATTGCGAAGGGCGGACAGAGGAAATAAAGGAAAGAAAAAAGAATTGAAATGAAGTTTGTGAATTGGGCCAACACACACATATATCATACATTGATTGGAAGACGGTGATATGGACCCAGAAGTGAGGGAGTAGTGGGAAATGGAGAGGATGGAAAGGTGGCACGGCATTCGGCAGGTATCGATTGCTGGCAACATTGTTGCAAGTCCCGAACGCCCCAATGATCGATCTGACGCTCACGTACGCCCATAAAACATTATAAAGCCATAAAATCACCAGCAAACACAACGAGCTGGTCAGTAATTCGGGCACCGCCTCCAGACTCAATTTACTTGTTATACCACGTAGGTGTTGCACGCAAGGGGTATATAGACGATTTTCTATTTCGTCTAATATTATATATTATTTTACTTTATAAGCCATAATTATAACATGCTGTACCATGTCCCTCTAGCCTCAAGAGTTTACTTAATACAAACTACTGGGTATCTCCTAGTTGAGTCTGTTTTCTGCTTGCCTTCATCCACATTGTGTTTTGTTTCTGTGTTGTGGCTAATGTGTTGTTTACGAGTTGCCCGGAAGATCCTATCTGCACACCGTATCCACCGACCACCGAGGATTAGCTCATAATAATGAGTCTTATTTGTTCGGATGCCGATAATATTAACGCTTACGAATTCAATTTAAAAGTTTCCCCCTATGATTAAGCACTGCGTTGAGGGCAGATGAAAAAATTGTAGAAAATTTCTGTGAGTTTTTTTATTTTTATTATGAGAGTAGACTGGCCCTGAGCTTAACCCACGATTTGCACTGAAGTCATACGGAAAACAGTTGTTTCACTCGCATGCATTCATGCATTCTAGGCAAAACCCAAAAAAAGTAAAAAATTAATATAACATGAATAATAAAAAATGCTATTTAAGCAATATAAAATGTTTTTCGTTTAGAAATCTATAGATCTCATGCTAGAAGACCAAAGTTCAAATCAAAAAATTGCATATTCTGAGCAATTATTTCTAAGCTGTACCTATCTTTGTGTATACCAAATATAGTATAATAATTAACCCCAAAGCATAATCTTTATGAAGTCTGCGCCCATTGAAGCGTTACTAAAATACCTGGAATCGTATTTCCAAAAAAAAAAAAAAAAATGGTTTGCTACACTAAGCACAGCATAAGCAACGCAACGCAGGCCAATTAAGCCCGCACCGCCCATCATTTTGAAAAAGGGCGTTGAAAATGGAACCCTAACCTCAAATTAGCGGCATGCAATGTGCAAGAGAGATGGCAAACAGTTGACATTATTGAACTTGGTATGACAAAAAAAAAAAAAAAAACAAAAAATATCAAAGAGCAAAACGATTTTTAATTAACGTTGACACTGCGAAGCGTAACCGGGTACCCCCTTTGCTAGCTTGCCCCCCCCCCCACACTACACCTTACTTTCTACGATATACTCACCCGAGTAGTTGAGCGGTGTTTTGAGCACGAGCAGCGCAATGTCATGATGATATTGGCCTTGCTTATAGTCGGGATGCACAATCACATGGCTGATGGCATGATTCACCGATCGTGGTGCACAGAAGCCGGTGCTGGCGCAGTCCGGATCACTGGAGGTGTCATATTCACCAACGCGCACGGATGAGCTACAGAAAAGGGAAAGTCCAGATCAGTTCAATGAGATAGCTGACAAATTTTGTGGAGCATTCAAGGGTAGTGAATAGAAATAATTCAAAATGGTATAGATCGTTGGAAAATTAAGTAGAAACGAAGAGCAATAAAAAACCTGTATATAGGAATTAATATTTCTAAATTTCTTTGTGATTTGAATTTCTGAAATATTTAAAGCTTAATTTACACTGAAGTAAAAAAATACTTAAATGTTTCCATACTCACAGTCGATGTCCTTCGGCCTTGGCCAGAGCACAATGGGCGGCAGTAAGGATAACACGTCGTGCGATGATCGAACCGGCACAGGGATACGCAAAAGCACCCGTATTCACATCTGTAATAGAAATCATGCTAGAATCTCGGGTTGATCCCATGTTGCATCACTGCACTTACGCTTAAAGCCGACTCGGGCAACAAATGGATACGAGCCGAGTCCCTTATAGAAATGTCCTTGCACCAATGACTTGCCGCACACCTGATTCTTCTCGAGCGGACTACTTGGACAGCAGACGTAGGGCATCTCCTCGCCGCCGCCACAATAGAGTGATTTGTCGCCATAGTAACAGTTTTTGGCCACCTCGTAGATCATTGCGGTGCAGTCGTGCAGCGGTGTGCACTCTGTGCCGAAGGAGCACTCTGTGCCCCCCACCGACTGACCACCTATATAGGAACGGGCTGACATTGAGTGACTGGAATTGCCATTTTCCTTCGACACGCCTCCATATGTGGGCGGTAATATCAATTTCTCTACAGAATTACGAATTTTCGATGGGAATATGCAGATCAATTAAAATAAAATAATTTATTTATATAACTGTAAATCTTTGAGTTTTGAAAACTTGTTATTCATTTATTATAATTTTTTTTTAGCTGAATTTTACATTTTTATGCAAACGAATGTTTAAATTTGTACGATTTTTTTTATTTTATTTTTGAACCTACCGAACTGTCCGTCTTCACTGCGAATTCCTGTGAATATATTGAGAATAACGATAAACGCGTTAATGGATCGCATTATTGTTAAAACTTGCACACTGGATAGAACTATGAATTTTTTTTTTTTTTCGTAACGCCCGATCGAGTTTCTGTTCTCTCTATGGTAATCGAAACGCGCGCGTGTACAATACTTTTTCGACTGACCGTGGTAAGATCGCAACGTCAAATGAAAACGAAATTTTTAATGGCCAGATTCGGACTGGAGCTACGGGAAATTGCTACTGGTTGGGTCTGTAGTGTGGGTCTGGTGTGTGCTCTCCGATCTCCGGTCTTTAGTATCCGACCTCTGGTTATTAACTGATTTTTATGACAGTTTGGTCTCAATTCGCGACCATTTCCAGCTTGTCGTTTCATTTCGTTTTATTTGTTGTGGTTGTTGTTGTTTCGTTTCGTTTGTGTGGAGAGATGGTTTGTTAGATAGTTTCTATAACTCCGATAGTCATATACTATATTAAATAGCCCACCCCTTCCCGGCACCGTGCTATCCCAAATGTGGATCATAGAGTTATTAGTTGGATGGTTGGTTGGTTGGAGGCGCTTTGTATGATGCATTGTCTGGTTGCAGTTTTCCAACACACCCAATAGATTTGTGGTTGGGCAATGATATTAATACCTATACATAGAACACATACTGTCATAATATAATTCATATATTACATTATCTATCGTGATGCCCCCCACTCAGTAGGCAGGAGGGAAATGATGCGACAGTTAGTTGCACTTTTTTGCTTAATTTCGTACAATTTTTAGCACATTAGCATGAAGATTATTTAATCGCCTTGAATAGACGTTTAAAATCAAATTTAATATATATATAAAATACACTGTTTTGCACAATTTTTGCAATTTAATTAAAGATTTAATTTAAATTCGAGAGCCGGGGTACAAAATTAAATAGCTAACATATTTGAAAAATCAAAACAATGTAAAAAAATATATACAAAAAAAATTTAAATATATAAATATATAAAAATATAAATATATAAAAATATAAATATATACAAATATAAAATATAAAAATATATATTTTTTTTTATGTTTTAAATTTTTTATTAAATGTATTTTATAGTTTTAAGTACATTTCATAATTTTTTCCGTGAGCAGAAACTGTAGCTCAAACTTTCTTCTGCCCGTTATTTACTCGCTTCATACAGTTTGTTGTTATTGCTGGATTATAATAAAATATCTGGAATGAGATCATTTTGATTTGATAACCGTCCGGCGCTACCGGGGCGAGCGCAGGTTCCACTTTTTCGAGCGTGAAAACAAGCGCGACAAACGCACATTAAATAATTTTATTGCACAAACATACTAAACACATGCATGCGCTTGTGTGTGTGTGTGTGTGTGTGTGTGTGTATGTATGTGTGTCGGCCTGTACTAAGCTAATTTGTGTTCCTTTTCCCTTTTAGTTAATGTTGAGTTTTACTTTCATTGCGTTTAACGACATTTATTTCACTTTTACAAGAGATGAAATGATGAGCACGCTTTACCGGAACACGTTTTACGCAGCACTTAGCTCGTCGTTTTCTCATTATTAGCGAAGTCTGTCACGGACTGATAGAAGGATGTGGTCGAGCTGGAGACGCTGCTACTGTTCGATAATTCTGTATGCAGACGCTCTGGTTCGATGTCGCGTTGCTGCAAGCGCTGATGCAGTGCCTCCAGCACACACTCATAATCGCATTCAACCTCTGGCTCCGGGTGCAGCGGTATCGGGAAGTTGTCCAGCACCTGGCAAAATACCTCGTACCGATCGCGCAGCTGGGCATCCACCTCCTCGCTGCGCCGCTCGCCCGCGTGCAGATAGTCCAGCATTGAGTACATGAACACGCGATTCGAAATGTGACAGTCGGGCAAGAGGCTGCGTTCCACTTCCTGATTGGGACACATGACAGACAATGATCGTGCAACGCAAAACAATGTCTCTATGTATGTATATATTTGTTTTTTTTGTATATATCAATCTCTCTCTATATATATATGTATATTTATTCGTGGGTTCCTTTCTACGCGTATTTGGTATGTATATAGTACATAAAAACTAGATTCACTTTACTGCAATTTGAAACGTTATAAAATTTTTTCACTCACACAAATGTATTAAATAAAGACTAACTGAATTTAGGCCAGCTTTGTAAAGTCTTGCATAATTAATTCCCATTTCTAAAGCATTAAAAACAAAGCCAACTAAACGGAAGAGCATAACTATTACAATATATGAAACTGTATTGTCTATACCCTGTATATCTTCTTGAAGGGACAAAACAATGATGTTCCATGTATTTCATATTTCTACCATATTTAAGTTCATACGCATTAAAAATATTCTACATACATATGTACAACTTTGTGCTAAACATTTCGAGTAGTTAACCCAGAGTACAGTTAGATTTTAAATACAATGAAAACACTCATTAAACGTGGCTCATAAACGTGTCTAAATCGCCAGAAAATTGCTAAACTACCGAACCCAAAGAGCGTATCTGTCCGTTATTATTATTTTGTTGTTTTTTTTTTTTTTTTTTTTTTTTTTGAGTACTTAGATTTGTTTTACTTTTATTATTTTATTGAAATACAAAATGTAATTGAATGTTTGAAGCATTTACATGTACAAATTAAGGTAAATAGCGAATCATGTTGTAACAAGAGGTAAGCAAATACGGCCGTATTTGCCTAAAATGGTAAACATAAACAAAAATACGACATTTAAAAATAAAAAAATAGAAGTAAAAAAAATGTAATACACGTGTACACCTAAAGATGGACATTAAACATAAGTTATGGTCGATGATACGAATTTAAACATTAAGAAAGACCGTAATGGGACAATGGTCGCTGCCCAAGCAATGACTTCGCATCACATTGTCCACAACGCGTGGCAGAAAACGTTGCGAGACTATACAATAGTCCAGACGCCAGCCCACGTTGCGGGTGCGAGCATTGGCCATGTACGTCCAGAAGGTATAGGCACCCGTGCGCTTGGGATACAAATGCCTGAATGTATCCACATAGCCCAGGGCCAATAATTCAGTCATTTTGTCACGTTCCTCCTTGGTGAACCCAGCGTTGCGTGTATTACTCTTTGGATTGGCCAAATCGATTTCCAGATGTGATACATTCATGTCGCCACAGATGACAACCGGCTTGAGGGCATCTAGTTTCTGCACATTGGCTTGGAAAAGCTGCTCCCAGCGCATACGCATCTCCAGATTTACCAATTTACGTCCCGAGTTCGGAACGTAGACATTTATCAAAAAGAATTTCTCATACTCGGCTGTGATCATGCGACCAACATCGTCGAACTCTTCGTTTCCTATGCCATACTCGACATTTATCGGCATTATTTTACTATATATGGCAACTCCAGCATATCCGCCGGGCATGCACAGCCAGTACGGATGATAGCCAGGCAGACGGGCCATCTCTTCCGGCAGCTGATCGTTAGCGCACTTCGTTTCCTGTAATAGTTAATTTTAAGCACATCTATATATTTACATAAGTATATTATAATTATATATGTACCTGTAGGCAAAATATGTCTGGCTCTTCGGCATCTACAAACCCGAGACCATTCTTCTTTAACCAAGCACGCAGACCAGCCACATTCCAGCTAGAGATCTTCAAGTTGTATTTTTTGTCCTCTGGCGGTGGGAATAGCGCCTTGTCATAGCTTTCGGCAGACTGTGGCTCAGCTTTTTTGGTCGATTTAGTCACTGGAAAACACAAGTTGAGCACATTTTGCAAACTTTTAAATACCGCCAGACGACAACCGGACTCCACCAACGTACTTCTTGAACCGTCTGCTTCATCCTCTACTAAGGTATCGGGATCCTGCTCAGCACCGCCTGCTGGTCGTTTGCGACCCCTTGCTGTTAATTGGGATCGAGAGGTACAATGGTAAACTCCGTGAATTATTTTTTTAATTTGCTTACCTGGCTTAGTCTCTGCTGGCGGAACCTCATCCTTGGTTTGTTTTGCTCCCCGTTTCTTAGCAGGAGCTGCAACTATTTCCTCGTTGTCCGTTTTTTTGCCACGCTTCTTGGCTGGAGCCTCAATGTTCTCATCGTTGACCTTTGTTTGCTTTCCGCGCTTCTTGGCTGCTGGTTTTGCTTCCGGCTGTGTTGGGGGCTCCAACTTAAGCTGTTCATCTTCATCCTCTTCTAACACTGCAGCTATTTCGGCGTCTGTAAGGTGCCGCTTGGTGCCGCGTGCTGTCTTTTTAGCTTGTGTATCGCCATCTTTTTTAACACGTCCCTTTTCACGTGTTGCTTTAGTGTCTTCGGTCTGTTCGGGCTCTTTCTTTTTGCGTCCTTGCGCTTTAGCCTTCGGCACTGGTTCTGGCAGCGATTCTGGTTCGGGCACTGGTTCTGGCAGCGATTCTGATTCTGGCACCGATTCTGTTTCTGACTCAGTTCCATCCTGCTGTTCTTTATTTGACTTTCCGCGTCCCTTGGCTGCCTTGGGTTTTGCAGACGATGAGGGTTGCTCCTTTTTAGTGCGTCCTTTGGTCACTGGAGCAACGACAGTATTGGTGTCTAGTTCTGGCGCACTTTCTTTTTTGGACGTTTTAGATTTAGTTGTTGGCAGAACAGCCGATTCTGTTGTTGCTTTTTTGGCGCGTCCTCTTGCTTTAGCTGGTTCTGGTACCGGCTCTGTCTCCGCTGGCTCAACTTTATCTTCATCTTCATTATCTTGATCTAATTGTTTAGATTTGCTGGTTGTTGCCACATCAGCCGCTTTTGACGAGGCTTTCTTGGCGCGTCCTTTCACTTTAACTGATTCAGCCTCGTCAGGCTGTTCCGCTAGATCAACCTTTCTTTTACCTCGCGGCGCTGACTTTTTTGCGACAACTGGAATGGGCTCTATTGCATCGACGGCAGCTGTTTTCTTGCCTCGCCCTTTCATTTTAGGAGGCGAGGACGAGAGTTCTTCGTTGCCATTTGTTGCCAACTGAATCTCGTCTTCAGCCTGCTTCTTTTTTCCCCGTGCAGCAGGCTTCTTTGCGACAGCAACAACAGCTTCCACTTCCGATGAGCCATTCACTTCGTCAGCAGCCGTCGCAGCTGCCGGCGCTTTCTTTCCGCGTACTTTACTTTTTTGTGGCTGTTTGACGATGGCATCAGCGACGCCGCTGTCGGACGCCTCAGTCGCAGTCGGCGGAGACGACGCATCATTGCCATTTATTGAAGGCAAGTCTGATGATGTTTGTTTTTTTTGCACTTTAGCGCGAGGCATTTCTGTGACTGTTAATGTTTATGCAATTTTTGGTAAAGCCAAAACAAATTTAATAAACACAAAACCTTCCCTGTGTTTTTGTAGCACTTTTAACACTTCTTTAGAGCGTGTCTAACGCCAAGGACAAGAGTAGACCAGTGGCTCTGCGCGGGCAATGGCAATGCCAGAAGATGCCGGCCGGTTTTTTTTATTGACGCGCGGGTAATTTGTGGAATACCACCAATAGTCAAATCGGTATTTTCGATAAATATGTTATAAGCATGAATAATTAATCAAAAGTTGAAGCATATTCGAATTCAAAACCCGTCAGTTTATTATTATGCCATATTTTAGTCAGCAGCAAAAAGAACACATTTTTCCTTAAACAAACAAATGGTTTTGCAGATTAAAATAATAATAAAAGCGTTTGTTTATTAATTTTTTTAAAATGTGTGTATAAATCTAGTAGAATTTTAACAATTTTATGAATCAACGCACTTTAATAATGCAGTACAAAAAAAAAAAACGTTCAAATATTTAAAAAGTTTTAATTGTATTCCCAGCTAGAAAAGCATCGATAAGAAACCCAAAATAATTTTGACAAGTATCGTCTGTAATATCGAATCCGACTATCGATTGTTTTCTTGACACTACCCGCTGCTTCTTTTATTTAAGTTTTTTCTAATAAACAATTTGTTTTGACAATCATTTTCTGTGTTTTCAGTGTAATGAACATTTAAATTTATCTACGCTTTTTAATTAATTGACAACGAACGCACAAAAGAGCACAATAGATTGAAAGTACAGCCGTAGTATTGGAGATTATCGAAATCACATCTCGCAAAAATGCCAAGCGAAATAATTACGCTGCAGCTGGGTCAATGCGGGAATCAAAGTATATACACATATTTTATCGAGATCAATTATGATTTTTATTAACATATAACTTCATATTAACAGTCGGCTTCGAATTTTGGAAACGATTATGTCTTGAGCATGGCATCTCACCAAGTGGTCTACTGGAGGAATTCGCAACAGATGGAATGGACCGCAAGGATGTTTTTTTCTATCAAGCTGATGACGACCATTACATACCGCGTGCAGTACTGCTGGATTTGGAACCCCGTGTGATTAATACTATTATGACGTCAGCTTACTCAAAGGTTAGTGAGCACCGGCATCTTTTAGCAGCGACAATAACATAATTTTTTGCAACTTATAGCTTTACAATCCAGAGAACGTGTATCTATCCAAGCATGGTGGTGGTGCTGGCAACAACTGGGCATCTGGCTACAGTCAGGGCGACAAATTGCAAGAGGAAATCTTTGATATTATAGATCGTGAAGCGGATGGAAGCGATTCCCTTGAAGGGTTTGTCCTTTGTCACTCCATTGCAGGCGGTACCGGTTCTGGAATGGGTTCGTTTTTAATGGAACGCTTGGCAGATCGTTTTCCCAAAAAGCTTATTCAAACGTACAGCGTTTTTCCCAATCAGGATGAGATCAGCGATGTCGTTGTCCAACCTTATAATTCCATGCTAACTCTACGTCGTCTGACTACCGCAGCAGATAGCGTTGTTGTACTGGACAACACCGCATTAAATCGTATCGCTTGCGATCGCCTGCACATTCAAAATCCAACTTTCACACAAATTAATACTCTTGTCTCCACTATCATGAGTGTGAGCACAACAACGCTACGTTATCCATCGTACATGAACAATAATCTCATTGGCTTGACAGCGCCATTAATACCAACGCCGCAACTCCACTTTTTGATGACTGGCTATACTCCGCTCAATAGCGACGCTAACCTTAGTAATCAGGTAAGACTGATCTAGATGAATATTACAAAAATATTTGAACCCATATATTTAACTTAACTTTCAGGCTGTTAATGTACGTAAGACAACTGTTTTGGACGTGATGCGTCGTCTGTTACAACCAAAGAACATGATGGTATCCACTGGTTCTGATAAGACCAACCATCACTGCTACATATCCATATTAAACATCATACAGGGAGAGGTTGATCCGACACAAGTGCATAAGTCCCTCCAGCGCATACGGGAGCGTAAATTGGCACAATTTATACCATGGGGTCCAACCTCCATACAAGTGGCTCTTTCTCGCTCGTCGCCATACGTACAGAGCAGTCATCGTGTCTCGGGCTTAATGTTAGCTAATCATACAAGCATTTGTTCGCTCTTTGAACGCACTCTGAATCAATATGATAAACTACGCAAGCGTGGTGCATTTTTGGATCAGTTTCGCCGAGAAGATATTTTCAAGGATGATCTTAACGAATTGGACGAGTCACGAGAGATTGTAGATGGTCTTGTCCAGGAGTATGAAGCGGCCACACGAATGGACTACCTGAAATTTTCAGCAAACAAGCGGAAAAATGATGGCGATTGCATGACCGAAGAGACGAAATAGGAGATTTCAATTAATTAAGTAATTTTTAAAATTCCTTCTGCCATTCGAACGTGCCATGGACACGATTTCTTGGAATTGCTCGAATATATTCAATTTTATGTTTGTCTAGTTATTAATTATTGACACAAAAGGATTTAAAATCCTTCGCCATCAAATCCATTTAGTATTATTTAACTATGTATGTATGTCCATATGTGTATTAACGTTACTGTACACAATACTTCGAGTTTGGTTTTACGTTGCACATTCGTCCCTATTGTGCTAACATGTTAAATAAAACAAGTCGGTAAGGCTACAGATCCTGAACTTTATCGAATATATTCAATTTTATGTTTGTATATTTATTAATTATTGACACAAAACGATTTAAAATCCTTCGCCATCAAATCAATTAAGTATCATATTTACCTATATGTGTATTACCATTACTATACACAATTCTTCGAATTAACGTTGCACATTCGTCCCTATTGTGCTAACATTTTAAATAAAACAAGTCGGTAAGGCTAAAGTCGAGCGCGCACGACAGTAAGATTCCCTTCGTCCAATCCCCAAAATCCTTTACAACCGTGCTCACACTTATAAATTGAAACAAAGATTTCTGCACAACTTATTCTACTACATATGGCTTACTCATCTGAGGTGGTATCTTCGCTGACACTTCATGAATAACTGCCGAAGAGATTAAAATGTGTCACTTAATCTGAAGATATAATAATAATTGTTTAGTACTAACCTTGACCTCCGCAATTTATTTAAATTTAAAACTCGCACTTAAAATTAAAAAAAAAAAATTTTAAAATACCTAAATTCCCAAATTATCGAAAAATTTAAAAAAATCTTTTATGCAAATTTTTAAATGCAGAATCACTAAGGTTTTTAAAACATAAACAAAATGTCATTCCCCATGACAATCGTATGATTTTTAAGAAAGTTACGATCGGCTAAAATAAGGGTACCAGGCCTGTTGAGGTTGTTACATGTATAATTTTTTGACCATTTCGACATGAATTTCGGGCCAAAATTAAGTATCGCTTAAAATCGATTAAAACAATTATTTAATACTAATTTTGACCTCCGCAATCGATTAAAATACAAAACTTGCAATTTAAAATTATAAAAAAAAAAATTTGTTGAAAAGTCATAGGGGGGACCATTACCTAAATCCAAAATATCGAAAAATTTAAAAAAATCTTTTATGCAATTTTTTAAATGCAGAATCACCAAGGTTGTTAAAACATAAACAAAATGTCATTCCCTGTGAAAATCGTTTGATTTTTAAGAAAGTTACGATCGGTTAAAATAAGGGTACCAGACCTGTTGAGGTTGTTACATGATACTGTTACGGTTACTAATTTAAAATTTGATATCTGTTGTTTCATACAGACATACAGACGGACAGAAAGACAGACGGACATGGCTCAATCGACTCGGCTTGTGATCCTGAGCAAGAATATTTCTATGGGATCTGGCACGCCTCCTATTCCTGTTACAAACATGCCTGATATATCACGCCTTAGCTGTGAGTTGCACAAAACTTGTTCGAAAGTTGCATGAAACATTAGATTTTAAATGTGTCAATATTTTTAAACCGATTTTTTTTGACATATAAACAGTGACCTACATATTTTGATTAAGATAATACTTATATTCTTATAAAAACAAATAAATAAAATTAAATGCATAATTAGTTTTAAACAATTTGCTTTAATGAAAAACGACCATATTTCAAATTTATTGTTTTGATAATGGTCGATAAGTTCTGGATTTGTGGTGGCTGGTCGATTATAAGTTTTTTGACAAGCTCGATTGTGAATACCCATTTACTTGTTTTGCAACAAAAACTACGGTGTGCATGCAGTTTGTTTATGTAGCATAAATGGCGCCGAATACATTTATTACGCCAAAAGAGGGTAATCATTCAATACAAAAAATCTCGACGTTCGCTGTGGTTGATATAGAAACAACAAACTTGCCTGCAAACAACTTGAATCGAGCTGGCATTATTGAACTCTGTATTTATGCATTCGATTCGGAAATATTAAAACAAAATGAAGAATCAATCGAATCCCAGCCACTTGATGATTCGATGCCACCTTGGTTACCTTCACCACCAAGAGTGTTGCATAAATTAAATCTTCTTTTTCGGCCGGGGATGTTGATCGATCCAATCGCAGAAAAAGTTACGGGTACGCTATGCGCTTTATATATACATGTGATGTGATTCATTCTTCATTAATCGTGCTTTGCCCTTGCTTATCAGGTTTGGACAACTTCTTACTGGAGCGTGAATCTACGCTTAATGAAAATGCTGTTCGAATTATATTGAATTTCATCGAGCATTTGCCCGCTCCTGTTTGTCTAGTTGCTCACAATGGCTGGGCGTTTGATTATCCCATCATAAAGAAGTCATTTAACAAATGGAAAGTGGAATTTTCGTCTTCTGTGCTTTGTGTCGACACATTGCGCGCTTTTATGGAAATTGACGATAAAAGAAAAGATATTGAAACTGAATTAAAGCTGGAAGTTTTGCCCGAATTATTGGATCTAACGGAGTTACCCCGAACCTCATCGAATTCAAAAATAATTGATTGGCCGTCCCTTAACGAGACGACACCAACGCGCCCAACTCTGTTACCTAAAGATGCAGCTCGAAAGCGTAAATTAATTAACGACGGTTGTGAAGATGAAAAAAGTAATGAACAGCTGAGTTCCGAAGCTAAGCGACCACGTGAATTACATGTTCGCCGACAGCTCTTCTCCGGTCTCAAATGTGCAGAAACCAAACGATTTCCTCCACGTGGACGATATAAGCTTGTTAATTTGTTTGAGCGCATATTTCTGCAACCTGCTGTCGACGCACATCGAGCTGAAGGGGATGTTAATATGCTAACCAAGCTTATACAACATTATGGTGTAGACTTTCTCGCCTTCGCTGAGGAGCAGGCCATTCCATTCGCCCAAGTTGTACCGCTTGGAGGCCAATAGAACAAAATTTTTTTGAATGTTGCATGGAACTTTAAATTTTAAATATGTCGTTATTTTTTAATGTTTTTATATATGTCTTATATGAGTATAATTAAGTCAATACGTAAAAGTATATTTTATATTTTATACACTGAACAAAATTGTAGTAAATGATTTATTATTATCTCTCAGTATATCGATATAATTGAAGCGCGTGCGATGTTTTATGCATTTACAGTTGCATCGATAATTCTTGAAATTGATATCAAACAGCTGTTCCCAAACAAAGAATCAGGACAATTAACGTTGCGAAAAAAACATTAGTGATTAGAAAAGAACAAAATAAGTTCATAACACAAGTTGGGTAACAATACATTGACAGTAACTATATAAACGAAGAGTGGAAAACAAAATAAAAGGAAAATAAATTATGAATTTATCCTTCGCTGGCTGCGGTTTCTTAGGCATTTACCATGTCGGTGTTGCTGTGTGTTTTAAAAATTATGCTCCGCATCTGCTGCTGGAGAAAATTGGTGGCGCATCGGCAGGTTCGTTAGCCGCATGTTGTCTACTTTGCGATTTACCGCTTGGTAGCATGACATCGGATTTCTTTCGTGTTGTTAATGAGGCACGACGTCATTCATTGGGTCCGTTTAGTCCCTCGTTTAATATACAAACATGTTTACTGGAGGGTTTGCAAAAGCATCTGCCCGAGGACGCGCATAAACGTGTCAACGGTCGACTTCACATCTCACTGACTAGTGTCTACGATGGTCAGAACGTAATTATCTCCGAATTTGAATCACGAGAGGAAGTTCTTCAGGCTTTGCTCTGTGCCTGCTTTATACCAGGTTTCTCTGGCATTTTGCCTCCTCGTTTTCGAGGTGTTCGCTACATGGACGGTGCTTTTTCAAACAATCTACCCATTCTGGACGAGAACACCATTACAGTGAGTCCATTTTGTGGCGAAAGTGACATCTGTCCGCGCGATCAGAGCTCGCAGCTCTTCCACTTTAATTGGGCAAACACAAGTATCGAAATCTCACGTCAAAATGTCAATCGTTTTGTACGCATTCTTTTCCCACCACGACCTGAATTCCTTTCCAAGTTCTGCCAACAAGGATTTGATGACGCCCTGCAATTTCTTCATCGCAATAATCTTATAAACTGTCGACGTTGTGTAGCGGTACAATCAACATTTGTGGTATCTGAAGCTGTGAAACAACCGCCAGAATTCGATCCCGAGTGCCATGAATGTAAAAAGCATAGAAAGGTAAGGAACAACAATATATGGAAAACATAATACATATTCATACCTATCCGACAGGACGCTTTAAGCTCTAATATGCCACAAACGGTATTGGACGTTATCCAGGATTACATTGAACAGGCCAACAAAGGATTGGCCAACTGGATATTTAAGCATCGTGGCATCAAACTACTCTCACTTCCAGCCACAGTTCCGATGGACTTTCTTCTGGCGACAGTCTATAAGATAACTAGTTTGACACCCAAGCTAACCAAACAGATGCGTCAACTGGTTGGCCAGTTCAACAATGCAATACAGATGCGGCTCTTCAGCAAATTTACGCTGTATGATCAGCCACACTTTGATGCGACGGGACTTCTACACTCAAGTCGTTTGTATGGACCCCGTGTTTCCATATTGGTTGATGAATGGTCTGTGTGATTTAGATTCACTCTTTGATCATGCGATGAATTATTATTTTTAAATCTGTGTGCTCTTACAGCGGTGCCACTCCCCTTAATGTGGATGTTGATAATTTCGAACATGTCCTTAAGATGAGTACGCACAATGATGCTTTGTATGCGTACTATTACACGGATAACAGCACAAATCATGTTAAAGTGACCGAAATCTTTGACTTCGATGAGATGACCGAACACGGTGAATTGGCAACAGATTTACAACTTTACGAAGGTTCTGTCGAGGATCATCCCAATCCGCGTCAGCAACACTCGCACAACGCTGTTGTCAGTGAGTGGAATGGCGTCGAGTCCGGTTAGTATCAATTAAACCATTTTTTACCATAATCCCACATATTTCACATTTTCATCACACACAAAATACGTTCATCATTTTTTACAGTACAAATAATGCCCACTACACCTGAATTACACGATGTCGCCTTTTAGAAAAGTCACAAACACATACCTATTATTTGAAAATTGGTATATACTCATAAAATCTAAACATTGTTATCATATCATTATCAGGTACTCATACGCTTCATTAATTACGTCGATAAACGTAAGAACCAGATTTTGCTCTGGTTACAATTTGTTAATTTATTTCAATTGGTTTCCTAATAATTAATATATACGTATTTTATACAATTTTTCTGTGCTACAGACTTTTTTATAGATGCTCAAACGCCCGATTCAAGTGAATTCCAGTCAATTCCTGGGGAACATCAATTGCCATACTTTACCAGCTTCACACACGATGACAACCAGGCCAATTTTATTGAACCACCGGCTCGGGGAATCAACTCGAATGCATCCAATGATTTAATTATAGAAATTGAATAAGAAGAATCTCGAATATGACACAAACTCAATATCGAATTTGTAAAGAAACATTTCCAAAGCGGCTCCCAGCCAAGCGAAGAGCCATGTAGCTTTCCGTTAGTTGTTAGCTTGTTATTTGTATGAAATTAGTATGAATACGTATGTACCTATGTAATTTTACTCTATGTAATCTCTTCTACTTGTTGCTAGCTGCAGTCAGCATAAAATCTACATGCTGTTGTTTTATTCTGGGCTGCACAACTTGTATTTAAATCTGTGAGACTATCTATATATGTTTAATGTCTCCCAATCAATCAAATAAATTAACGCTTACAATCTTATTCAAGTAATTATTACAAGCCCCAAACAGCTAGAGGCATCGCTGAGGACTTCATCGACAGTAAAGTTTCGACCACCATATGAGACTCAAAAATAATACTGCAAGATGTAATCTGGTGAACCAATTTCTTCGTTAATTTACTCAAGTTTTTTTTTATATTTTTTGTGGAAAAACTTAAATCGCTTTCTCTTCCTACTTAACGTGATTGAAAAACTTTGGCGGTCACCCCTTAACATTAATGTGGGATTTTTATACATATTTATTTGTAAAATATCGTTATTTGGTTTTGTGTTCGTGACAGGCAGTCGGTTTCTTTATTTTTATTTCGTGATTTACAAGTCGTGATTTATAAGGGTTAAGTCTATCATTAATTTACAGGGCTGGGCAGTTAAAGTTGTACTCAATTATATCTGGCAACGCCATTTTGCTACTTTACGCTCGCAATCATCAGTATACGAATACCCTTTAACAATAAAGTTTATTGTGCCATTAGAATGCATTACAATGCATAGCTTATTGAATTTACTATTAAAGTTTAAAGCTGATAAATATATTTTAATTTGGTGAACAAAATTTAAACAGAAACAATTTTTAAGCAATAAATCTGTTTAAAATTTTTGGAAAGAGTATACGGAAATGGCACAATACAAGTGTGTAACATAGGCGAGTGAAATTCCAACAAAAGATATGCTTGTCCTAATCGGTTGTTTCTGTGTGTTCTTTTTGCGTTTTTTCAAGTTTCACAATTTTTGGCACTCGTGACATCGCTTTTTTAGGGTTTTCTAAGAACTTTGTGCAAGTTGAAAAACAAAATAAACCAAAGTCATTTGTGTAAAGAACATAATATAAATTATGGTTGGTGAACGTCAAATGCGGCGCTTAAGGGTTGCGGAAAAGAAGCGTCTGAACTCCTTGTTGGGCATTACAAGTCGAGCAGACAAATCCGTCGTGGGAAATATATCGTCAAGTGATATGCATTCGCACGAAATGCAAGGCGGCGTGGACTTCGACTTTCCGGAAATTAGTTGTAACGAGATTAATATTGGTATGAGACGAGATATAACTATTGACCCTTTGCGTGAGTAAATCAAACACCATTGAATTATCCTTGTTCACATAAATAATATTTGTCTTCCATTTGTTTTATCACAAAAGAATATAATCCTTGCAGCAGCTGCAGCTGCACAATTTTGCGAAAGTTGGAGAAAAAACTTGACATGCAGACTGGTAATTAAAAACATTTTTCTCAAAGTAAAACATATTTAACTTGTGCATGTTATCAGAATTATTAAAAACCATACACACCCAGCATGAAGCTCAAATTGAAATGCTGGCCGAACAAATTGCTGATCAGAATGTCTACATAAAGCAGCTTATTAATGAGAAAATGGAATCAGAGGGAGTAAGTAAAATATTTCCTCTACAAACCGAAGAAGAACTATTGAATCTAGAGGAAGCTATTAACCGAGATACGCGTCACATATATGTAAGTTAAGCAGCTGAAATAAAATTGATACAGATAAGTTCATGTGGTTATATCTTTCTTTCGCAGGTGGCTGCAATGAAGGCAATACTAGCACCGATAGGTGTAAGAAAGGGATTGCCTAGAATTTTATCCGACACAATAATAGGGCTTTACAATATTCATGGTGTAAAATCAAAAAAAGGATTTAATTCATTGCCAAACTTCTACCGAGCGCTTCTTGGTAATATATTCAATAAATAATATTAGAGGAGTTTTTTAATATTCGTATTTGTCTATAATTTTTCAGACTCCATTCCAGATTCCGAAAGTGGCAATGTTGAGGAGGACCTTCGCCTCGCCCTTGGTGTACAAAAAAAGAACTTTCACAAAAAAAACTCTATGAAGCGTAAGGCGGAGTCTCTGGGGAATAATTAATGTACATAGTATTTTTCATTGTTATTAATATTACGAATATTATTAGTATTAGTTTTTAAAAATAATATAAAATAGGAAATATGTATTATGTAATTTGGATCAGTATGATGCAGATGTCATTATCCTCAAGAGAGAAGTATTGAAAAAGAACTAAACGCTCAGTTGGTTTGGAAAGTCAAGGCTTGATCGAAATCCAAGAACGTACTGGGATGATGGGAATCATATTAAGAAAGAACTGAAAATATTCCATCTGACCAAAAAGTTTGTCCAGCACGAATATAATGAGTTTATAAATATTCAGGAAACAATTTTAAGAACTTCACAAACTATCGAAAGATCGTTTTACTTTTTATTTTAATTAATGGTTTCCGTCAATACAAGCTGTCCAGTTGAATAAATCGAGCACATTATCAAAATTAATTCGATTTATTACCAGTAGATAGAAACGGCATTCTTGTATTTACATAAGTAACTTCTTGCACAATTATGTATGTAGTTAAAAAAATGCTGATAAACACTAAGAAAAACACAGTCTCATAATTATCTTTCTTTTGTATTTGTTCTTTTATAATCATACTATAATCAAATGATCCATTGTGTGTTTTTTTAATATATGTGTAGTGAGAATTTGTTATATTAAAAGCTTTCAAAGGACTTGATAAATTGGCATTGGCCCGTAATTTACTGTACAGTATAAAAATTGTATTGAACAGAACTTAAAGCCTATGCTTTATACAGGAGTGAAATTCTTAAATTAGCTTAATTACGCGATTTATTTTATTTCGTTCTGCTTTTATTTAGCCTGAAACGCCGCCATGCACACGATTTGCGGCTTATTCATATTATTTTCATATACATATATGTATATATACAAATATATATATATATGCATACATATACACAAATATAAATATAATTTTATAATCTAAATTTACAGTACAATTTATAAATAGCTGCTATATATTAGTTGTACATATGTTTAGCTTGTATGGTACCCTAATGTGTATCTGTGTGTGGCTTGAGTGTGTGTTTGTTGTTATTCATACGTTGTGTCAAGATCGTTACGGAACTTAATTAATCAATTAGCAGCGCCCGACACAGACACCACAGCCATGCTTAAAACTAGCCTATATATAACATATATATAGTATATACAAAAACTGAATCTGGCGACACTCCTCATGTCTGCGTGCGTCGCTCATACTCGCTGCGTCTATAGTCAGCGGGATAGTCCCGCGGCATCACTGAGTAGCTTCTCGGTTCGCCCCTATAACTCGCTGGCGGTGGCGGCAAGCCAGGTACCATGCCATTTTGTATATAGTAACTGGGGCCTAGGTAGTGGTTCGGATAGGGATGTGCCGGCATAGCGGAAGGGTATCTGCAAAATAAGCCATGTTTACTGTAATATACATATATTTATGGTTTCACTTCACTTACCTGCGTTTGTCTGGACGTCTCTCACGATCACGTTCGCGATGATCACGATGATAGCTACCAGGAGGCGCACCACCTCCACTGCGTGCATAAACTGAATCATAACGGTCGCGCTTATAATCAAAGCTATAGCTGAAGAGATTTATTTTTAATATAATTAAAGTTGATCCTGTTATATTTATCTTATTAATTCACTTACCGATCACGTGCGTGCCATCGATCCATTTCTGCTGCATAGGCAGAGGATGCGGGTGGCGGTTCGAAGCGCCTTGTCGATGGTGAATTCAGTCCGGGACGACGCGAGCTACCCTCGTATCCGCCTGGAGGACCACCAACACCGCCAGCGTAGTAATCATCGGTGGGGCGGTGATGTTTCTTGCGTAGTTGATCCTCGTGATTGCCGTGGCGCGCGTTATCAGTGTTGAGTCGCTTAAAGGACATGGATTTCAGATTGTCACTGATAGCGTTAGGCAAGCCCAATCCACTTCCAGCCTCCGCATCGTTTTCATCTCGTTTTCGCTTCATGGGCGAATCGTTGGCAAATTGACGGCGGGCGGATTTTTCTTCAGGAGCAACACCGCCAGCGGAGTAGCGTGCCTCCCGCTCCTTATCCTTGTCCTTTTTCTTCTTTTTCCCACTCTTGTCTCGTTCCTTATCCTTTTCATCAGTAGCGCCGTTTTCAAGGCGAGATCTTTTAGATTTTGCGCTGCCTTCGCCAGTTGATGGATTTTTACCATCTGTTAGATTGACAGATTCCGTCTGCTGTTTGAGCGCATGTTTGTAGATTTTGAAAAGACGCTTGGCATCCAGTTCTGTAAATTTGGATACGAAATACCAAAGATTACTACGCCATTCCTTCTTTTCTGACTCTCCATACGGCTGTAAGCAAACATCAATCTGTCGCCCAATTTGCAGTAAGCAATCCCTGGTATGCTGCAATTGATCCTGATCGGATAAACTGAGATCGGGCTGATCCAGCGCTTTTAAAGCCTTTTTCACCGGACGCATCTTCTCCTTGCATTCGTTAAAGATACTGGGATCCAGATCGCCAAGAACTTCAAGAGCACGCGGCTCATTGTTAGCAGTAAAGTGCATCGGCTTGTTGCCATTGTTATCTGAGGCACTTGTCTTTTTAGTCCTTGTTGACTTAGACTTCTTCTTTTTTTGACCCGAGCTGGCATGATCTGTTGCTGCTGACGCTGTTGCGGCTGAGGCCGCTGGCGAAGGGGTAACATGACTAGGATCTGTCGCCTGCCGAGCAGTACTGCCATCAGCAGTTGGTGTGGAATTGATGCCGTCTTCCGCGCCTGCAGCATCACGGCGTTCAGGCGTACCCACAGCTGTGGTGCTCAGTTTCAGCTTACGTGGACGACGCTGACGTCGCTGATCGCCTTTTGTCAACTCCACGTTCTTTTTGATGATTTTGAGCAGGTATTCGGCACGGGATTGTAAATGCTTGGCCTGCGGCTTTCGTGTATCGTTGAGAAGTATCTTTTCGCCCAGTTTAAGTCGCGAATCTAACTTCATTTGCTCCCAAGAGCCAATGCCATACTGATAAATGCCACGTAACAAATTTGTATCCTCTTCGATGCCCCAATCCACATCGAAGTTGGGTGAACGTGTTTTAATATTAAATGTCCACTGTTCCCGTGCTTGTTCTGTGCTAGGCATTAACTCGTTGAGGGGCTGCAATTCCTCCTCACAAGCCAACAGAGTTTTAGCATTAAACGAAACGCCTCCAAGCTTAACTGAGTAAGTGGCGCGTGGTCGACGCTGTTTGCCGCCTTCCTGCTGTTGTTGTTCATCCTTAACAGTCTTGGTTTCTTCCTCCTTGTGCTCGTCCAGAAACTGCACACAACGATCGTGCAGCATCTGCCCAATCCGCTTTAGCTCAGACAGTGGTTTTTCCTGCAACTCTGCATCGCAGGCAATTGCCTCCAAACGTTGTAAGGGTGTTGGGAACTTCTTGTAGCTGCGAATGAAGCGACGCAGTTCCGCATCAGTGAATCCATTAATTTTCTCCTTCATTGCAGGACGTCCACGTTTGCGTTGCCGGCCATTATCATCGCCGCCATTGCCACTGGCATCCGAGCCCAGCTCATAGTCGGAGTCGGCTGAGTCATCGCCTTGCTTAGTGGATCGAGCCCCCTTAGAGCCCCCTCGCTTGCCTGTTTCGCTTTTATTTGCCGCGGCGGTTTTTCGTCGTGGCGGCAGGTACAAATCTTCCATTTCCTTGGCACGCTCCTGGTCCTCTATAACTTTACGAAAGTCTTCAGGTATTATGTCATCCCAGTCTTTGCTATCATCCTCATCGTCATTGGCATGATGATCTTTGCTCATATCATTTGGCTCCTCCTCCTGAAATGCCGCAATACTAGCTACCTTGAAAGCGGAAAGTAAATCATCGCCTGGCATCTCAGGATCCTCATTTCGCGTCTCGGCACGACGCAAAATTTCATCAATATCGCAGACAAGCTCTTCCTCATGTTCTTGTTCATCCTTAAAAAGCTCTTCGGCACCAAACTTAAGTATTGCTGACAGGTCATCTTTGTTGAAAGGATTCGAATTAGATGAATGACCATTGCCGCTTTTATCCAACACTGTGCGACCTGTGGTATCCATTCGTTGAATAACCAAATGATCCAGCACCATCTTTTGCTTGGCACGCTCAACAATTTGCTCCTCAACGGAACGTGCGGTGACCAGACGATAAATGTTAACCTGATTCTTTTGGCCAATGCGATGGGCACGCGCCTGCGCCTGCAAATCATTTTGAGGATTCCAATCTGAATCGAATATGATAACCGTATCCGCAGTGGCCAGATTAATACCCAAACCGCCGGCGCGTGTGGACAGCAAAAAACAGAAATCTTGGCTCCCCTCGGCATTGAAATGATCTAATGCCTGACGACGCATCTCGCCTTTAATGCTACCATCTAAACGTTGAAAAGAAAAATGTCGTTTCTGCAGATAATCGGCGAGGACGTCGAGCATGCGCACCATTTGAGAGAATATAAGCACACGATGTCCCGTTTCTTTAAGTCGACACAATAGTTTATCCAACAGTACTAGCTTGCCGGAACCCTTAAGCAGCGTCTGCAGTGCCTCATCTTGTTGCAGACCGAGTAACTCAAATTCTGACGGTCGTATGAGAGCGGCATGATTACAGCATTTTTTTAGCTCGATGACAATGTTAAGGAACGTCGACGTCGAACCACGTTTACCCTTGCGCAACGCATCAAAATTCTTTGTTAAGATCCATTTATAATATTGCTTCTGGAGTGATGTCATCTCAACACGCAAGATTTGCTCCACTTTGGCGGGTAACGATTTCTCCACATCCTTTTTCACACGCCGCAATATATACGGCTCTAGCTGCTGATGCAGTCGGCTGTATCCCTTATCCTCGGCATTGCCATGCTGCACTTCAAAATTCTCCCATGTATCAAACTTCTCTGGCATGATGAAGTGTAACAGAGCCCACAACTCCTTCAGAGAATTCTGCAACGGTGTACCCGTTATGAGTAATCGATGATTTGTTTCGAATTCCTTGAGAGATTTATAAAGCAATGAATCGTCGTTCTTTAAACGATGCGCCTCGTCCACCAACAGTGCTGCCCACTGTAATGTGCCCAGAAATTGTTTATCTTTAAGAACAATTTCATAGGTGGTTAGGATGCAATTGAATTTCAGTCTTTTTGAGCCGTCAAACTGCCACTCATATTGCTGTATAAGCTCACGGGACTTTACATCACCCAAATATGTGACCACATTCATGTCAGGTGCCCACAAATCAAATTCCCGCTGCCAGGCGGTCATTGTGCTGAGTGGGACGACACAAAGGAAAGGTCCATATAAATGATGTAGCTTGAACAGCGCATAGAGAAAGCATATCGTTTGTATTGTCTTGCCTAGACCCATCTCATCGGCCAATATGACCGAATTCTCTTTGCACCACGAGTGTAGCAACCAATTGAGCCCGTCCATTTGATAGTCACGCAGTGTGAGACCTTCGCCAAGAAATTCAGGTTGCAACTTGATACGTGAAAATTTTGGACGATATTTGATTAAGCGACAATGTCTTGATGGGGTACATTTAGAGTTCTCTCTCTCGTTGAATTGCTCCACGCAACGCTTCCATTTGCGAAGAACCAAGTTGGCATCTTCCCATGTTGATTCTGCATAAGGCAACGATTGCCATTTGCACAGGTATTCTTCACTGCCATCATCTGGTTTCTTTCCGCAAGCAATTATTCTGTCTACATTGTTATAGGATTTAAGCAGATCATGCTGTAACTCTTGCTGGCACTCAAAGTAATCTATGTCCTCCGGTCCAGCGTAACGACGCCAACATGCTGACTCCTGTTCCTTTTTGATAAAGTTATCCAGCTTTTTCATGCCTTTTGCTTTCATATCGCGCAGTGTTGCCTCTGATTCCCAGGTATTATGTATGTAGCTCCATCCCTTCCATTTGATAAGATATTGCACCTCTGCGAACGACGAGTTATCGTCAATGGCATCATCGAAGTCTGCGTTCGGATCACAGCCGTTCTCCTCAATGGCATAGATCGTTGTCTGATTTCCAGTGCACCCTTTTTTGCCCACACGTTGCTCTAGAATACGCTCAATGGTCTCACATTTCTCATCTTCCTCGGCTGCTGCTGCATTTGCCGCTGCTTGACTCTCATCGTACTCACACTCCAGAAGATCTTCTGAATCTGTGGCTTCATCCTCAGAGGCTTCCTTATAACTAACAGCGGCGGCGGTGCGACGTGTTGCGCAGCTAAAAAAGAAATCTTTTGGTTAGGTTTGATATAAGACAATCTCAGTTGGATCTACCGTTTGCTGGCATCATCATCATCGCTATCCTCCGAGCTGAATGACTTCACGCGGCGCCTCTGCTGCTGATGTTGTTGCTGTTTTGACTGCTTGTTGGATCGCACATTGCTCTTTCGCTTATGTTGCGCCCCAAATGGTGCCTCATCGCTGTCAGCGTCGTCGCTTTCATCGCTTTCTTCTGAGTCCCAACTGAATTTATGTATATGAAATAGAAGACAATTTAACAGGAATTCATAAAAGGTTGAAATTAGGTAAAGCAACTAGAATAACTTTGTTAATCACCGAATTCTTGAGATAACTTTTGAGCAATTGATTAAAAAATTAAAGATGAAAATGTTAAATGAAATTAAAATGAAACTTACGTTTGCTTGTTTTTCTTTTTGCCCTGTGATCGCTTAGCTTTGTCAGCAGCAATTGGTGCCGCTTTGCGCGGCTGTCTCGTGGATCGCTTAGGTCTGTAATCATCCTCTTCATCCTCCTATCGAGTTGTCGAAATTTGAGAGCAAATCTTTAAGATGCAACTGGAGCAGTCAGCTATTGTAATGGACTTACGCTGCTGCTACTGCTACTGCTGGAAGATGTGGGCGAGGCGTTAACAGAGCTGTCACTGGCATCATCATCTTCGTCGGCGCTGGCATCGCTGGTGGCCAGTGTTTGTTGTGGTTGTAGCACCCCCTCATTATCTTCGTCGTCGTTGTTCTCCGCCTCCAACGACGCGTCCGGAAGCCTTGCAGCAGAGGTACCTGAGGAGCTGCTACTACTACTTGTGTGTAATTTGCTGTTGCTATTGTTGTTTGTTCTGTCTGGTTGACTTTCAGTATCTGGTTCTGAATCAGAGTCACTGTCACTGGAACCACTGGAGCTATCGTCCTCGTTCCCATCTGTAAAGCCATTTGTTTTTGTGTCAGCTTGAGCGGCTGCTGCTGTTGGTGGAAACCCGGCAACCGGGGCCGACGGCAACGACTTGGCAACTGTTGTTGGCTCCGGTGAGCTGCGTCCATCGCTAGAATTGCCTGTGGAGCTGTCCGAATCGGAATCGGAACCGGAGGAGCCACTTCCGCTACCACTGCCACTTCCACTTGCCTCTTCGCGTGCATCATCTTGTTCGTCTGAGCCTATACTATGCGACGATTCATTGAGTGCCTGTATTAAAGTAAACAAAAAAAAAAACAGCAATTAACAATTGCTTTTAACATATTTAAAGAAAATGTAAACCTTCACACTGGTATCAATTCTGCGATCCGAGAAAATGTTATTCTATTTTTTTTAAGAACATAAAAGGCATAATTAAAATCCCTTAAGAAATGTTGCATTCATCGAACATAGCTTAAAATATTCAAAGTAGATTCGACCTAAAAAAAAAAAAAAACAAAACGCCTTATATGTTTATAGGAAATAACCAGAATGAAACAGACTCCTTCATGCTACCTCGGCATAAATCCTTATAATTAGTTGTCAATGACTTACTACATACAGCCTTTATACACGGATAGCGGATAAGTACGTAGAGATAGGGTAATCCTTGCGAGAATCTTTGTTTTAATATTGACAGCTTTTTTCTCTGGTTAAGCTTTTATTTGAGTTATATTAGAAAATTCATCGACGGAGATGAAAATAAAGCGAGAAAAAAATGTCCCAGTATGGCTCAGTTATGACCTAATCCTGGCCAGCTTTCAGCATTCTCAACTTTTGTTCAAACAAAGGTTTGCCTTTTTAAAGTTCACTTTAAATTTCCAAATACTTAATTATTGATTCATTCAGACTTTAGAGCGCAAATTAAATTTTAGTTACAAAATTTTAATTTTCTTTTAACAATTAATGCACCAAGGAATGCA
The DNA here is from genome assembly GCA_018901885.1 of Zaprionus kolodkinae. Classification (NCBI taxonomy): domain Eukaryota; kingdom Metazoa; phylum Arthropoda; class Insecta; order Diptera; family Drosophilidae; genus Zaprionus; species Zaprionus kolodkinae. The sequence goes on from JAEIFM010000508.1 coordinate 5,659,732, forward strand.
ATTAATCCTGAACAGTAATGAAAGAACTTCCAACAAATAACTAGAAGCCACTTTCTGTGATTCAAATACATAATAGTTCCGCGGTAATGATCCACAAACTGAATGCCATTGGCAGGAACAATAAACGAACCAATTCATCTCCAATGTGAAGCCAATCCTCGCCAGAAATAGAGATCATGACGCTTCAAAAAGTCAATAATGTTGGTTTTATTAAAAATTAGACACTGTGTCAGTACTCTGCTAAAGGTAAGGAGGTGCACCACAATAAAACGCGCGATAATACACTATATATATAATCCTGATGAAAAATACCAGGAGTTTTGTCCAAATTACGAGGATTAAAGGCTTCTGATGCAATTTTCTTGGTCAAAAAGCACAAATTAGTTTAAATTGGTAAAGTAAAAATAATTTAAAAACAAGTTTTATGCAAAATTTTTAAGAAAATAGCCCAAATTCTTAGATAAATGCTTTTGGCGGGCTGGAAATCAATGAAAATTGGCCAAAAATCCATGGATTTGGGCATGAGGAAAACTTTGCACCTGACAAAATGTGATTACGTAATCGATGAAAATTTTCACATGTCACTGGAATTACATGAATTTAATGAATTTTAATGCATTTTTAATGCAGCATCGAACAAAAACAAACCGGAATGCCCAATTTCAAACGAAATTTATGAAAATGGGTACCCAATGGATTTTGGAAATTTTAACACTTGCTGCCACGTAGAATCCTCGGGCATCGATTGACGTTGTGAAAAATATGAAACACTGTATTATTCCATGATAATTTAGCATTTTTAATGAAAAGTGCCGCTATGGCTAGCACATTCAATTGCCGTTTGAAGTGACGAAGAGTCTCAAACGGGGGGAGACACCTCTTTGGGGTCCCTCTGTTTCGTGACTGGTACTAGCCACACCCACAAAACTGGCGTAGAAATTTGATAAAACACAATTTTTTAGAATAATACTCACACGGCGACTCGAATTCAACTGATTGATATCGCCTTGTTTCGAGTGATAGAAAAAATTCATAGTTTTCTTGTTATTTTTATGTTCTCTCTTACACGACGTTCACTGTCACAACTTTTTCAAGGCCTACTTACCTGGCTCATTATATTTTCGTGGTAGCCTTGTAGAGCTCATTAAACATGCAATACACTTGTTAACGGCAATTGGCAAATGTTTATATTGTGTTTTATATGCGAAACACTTGTTTTTAAATGCAGTTTTCAACCAACCACACAAAAGATGTTCACGTCGTCTTGGGTCTATAGTAAAAAATACGCCATTTTGTTTTAAGCAGAGTTGTATTGAAAGATATCGATAAGTACTCAGTTCTAATTTAGACTGTTTTTATAGAGTAATCGAAGTGCCTCCCTGCACCTTGGAAGAGTGTTGGAAATTTAGCTATTTTCTTAGCTTTTATTTTTTTACACTTCGACTATTAAAACTAGTGGTCCTGATCAAGAATATACATTGCCTTGCCTCCATTTTTAACCATTTGTGGAAATGTTGAGAGGAGGTACGGCAGACTCCTCAAAAAATCTTATTAAATTTACATCTTATTCAGGATCACTAACCAAGTCGATTGGTCATAAGTATTAAATAAAGATAACAGCTATATAAAAGCTATAAAAACTAATTAAAATCGGATAGATAGATAGACAAAATTCAAACCAGAGCTTATTCAGTTTAAAGTTTGTACTGTTCTTTATTTCTACTAACTTTGTTAATGGTTCATTAGAAAATTAAAAAAATAAATATTTATATAATAATATAAGAAAAATGTTACGTATATTTCGTTAATATGACCACATGTCAATATAATTCATTTATTCAAAGGCGATTCTCAGGAAAACAAATCGTTTTTTCGTCTTTTTAATCGAGTACATCGTTAAAAAATCGAGTCGATAAAAATCAGCTGATTCCACCCATTGCTTGATTAGAATTCATAAAGTTGGCAGCTCGACTACAATTACACTTACTGCGTCTACGTTGTTCACGGATATTTGTTTTTTTTCTGCTTATTAAAATGCCAGAATAGCAGTATGTAGCGCTTGAGGAGTGATACGCAAAAGTTAAAAATGAAAGAAGTGGGCATTGCGCTGCCCAAGTCGCGTGGCGTGGGCGTCGGTATTCTTGGGACATTTCTGCTATTTTTTATATTCTATTACTTTTATGGGGGTTATATGACGCTGACGCTCTTTGGAGCAATAGTATTATGTACGTATTGCTATTAAATTTATATCGAATCAAAAGTAATGATTTTCTTTCAGTGATATTTTACAATGCACAGGACTTGCTGCTGTATCATCCCGACTTGCCAACAAACTCACGCATTTATATACCCATCCCGACCATGCACAACCTGCCACATTTAACCGTTAGCATTAAGACGTCAGATGATGTGACATTACACGCCTTTTGGATAAGCCAGCCCGAAGAACGTTGTAAAACAGTGCCTACATTGCTCTACTTTCATGGCAATGCCGGAAACATGGGTCACCGCATGCAGAACGTGAGTGGAAAGAAAGTGCTCTTTCAATGTCATATTTAATTTTTTAATTCTCTGTTTTGCACGTTATTCCAAGGTTTGGGGCATCTATAATCATCTGCATTGCAACATTCTAATGGTAGAATATCGCGGATATGGACTGTCTACGGGGGTACCCTCAGAGCGTGGCTTGGTCACAGATGCCCGTGCTGCTATTGATTATTTGCATACACGTCACGATCTGGATCACACTCAGCTTATTCTTTTTGGTCGCTCTTTAGGTGGTGCTGTGGTCATCGATGTAGCAGCCGACACTGTGTATGGCCAAAAGCTAATGTGCGCCATTGTGGAGAACACCTTTACCAGCATCCGGGACATGGCAGTTGAGCTGGTTCATCCGTCTGTGAAATACATACCAAATTTGTTGTATAAAAATAAGGTGAGTCATTGTGTAATGTTCATATGCTATGGGCCGCCTATTAATAAGTGCATATTGCGTATTTTTGTCTTGTGGCAGTATAATTCACTCAGCAAGATAAGCAAGTGCTCGGTGCCTTTTCTATTTATATCGGGTCTTGCGGATAACCTAGTGCCACCGCGCATGATGCGTGCCTTGTATACAAATTGCGGTAGTGAACAAAAGCGAATGCTGGAATTCGCGGGAGGATCACACAACGATACCTGGATCGTGGATGGGTAAATTGACTAATACCATTTTTGTACATGAATGTATATGTATTTAAATTTATATTTACAGTTATTACCAAAGCATCGGAACATTTTTATTTGAGCTGCAGCAGCAGCCATCGCCACTCCAAAAGCCGCCAGAAAAGAGCAACGTTTGGGTAGAACTGGAACATAAAATAATAGATGTTTAACTGGAACTCTTTATACACAACACACACACATAAGTGTTCTATTGACTGTGTTAACTCTGCGTTGGTCTACTCCTCATATATGTATGTGTAGATGTACATGAAATCTGAATTATGCACTAGGATAAGATGTTTTTAGGCGCTTGTAGTTGTGTTTACAGAAACAGGAGAGTCTTAGTGCGCCAAAGATTCCATATTTTAAATGTTAAACTACTGATACTTATGTTAGGCTAATTGTTAACAACTAACGAATGAATTATAGCTTTAGGTTAGCTTTAAATCTAAATCAGGTTCCGCATATGCAACAAAAAAAAACAATAAATAATATTTAAACTGAATGCTGGCTAGAAGCCCATAAAATCCCCATCTCCACTGTCATCCAGCTCACAGTCGGAGTCCTCATTGTCTTTGATCTTTTTAGCTTTTCGTTTCTTCGGCGATGGCTGTAGATTCTCTGATGTTTCCTCTTCACATGGAATGACGACATTGGACTTCTTAGCTTCGCCTTGAGATCTATGATGAAAAACAAACGAAACACATTTACTCGCTGTCCACGCCTCAGAAAGTACACTGTCGGGCAGCCCGCGATTATTAGAGCAGTGAAACCATTGCGACAAGTGTGAGGTGCAGTCAGTGTTCTCCGGAGGGGGATGGCGTTGCACATCCTCGAAGCAGCGCTTGCACTTGAGCCTGTAAATTTAAATTATTTAATTTAGATGCTAAACAAGCTCCTAAACGGCTCACTTTTTGTGTGTATCAGACAACACGTTGGCCTCAAAGCTAAACAAATCCTTAAGGTCTTCTCTAGTAAAATGCTTTTCCGCCGATTCATTATTATCTATAATGGTGCTGGATAACGATTTCTTATGCGTCTGTCGCTGCAGAATCTTCTCCTCAATGGATCCGCTCTAAAATCAATCAATAGGGTTAATAACTGAAAAGTATAGCTCAAACTTACTTACGGCCACCAGGCGATATATGTAGCAGGGTTTCTTCTGTCCGTCACGCCAGACACGAGCCATTGCTTGTTCATCGTTTGCAGGATTCCAGTCGGGATCGAACATGAACAACCGATTGGCGCCAATTAAATTAAGACCACAGCCGCCTGCCTTGCTGCTGAGCATAAAGAGGAAACAGTCTGTGCCGGGGTCGTTAAATCTGTCAACAACTTTCGATCGCTTCTTGATGGTCATGGTTCCATCTAGGCGTACATAAGTGTATCTGCGTTTTCGTGCCAACTGCTCGAACAAATCCAGCGTCTGGGTATAGTTTGAGATGAGCACAACTTTGTCATCACTGTTGGCTCGTATGGAAGCTAACATAAAGTCCAATAGCATGAATTTGCCACTTAACTCTGGATTGACGTCTCTATAAAAGATTACATATTGCATAGTTATTGTTTCATTGTCTGCTCTTTTTAAGACTTACTTCGGTTTATAGTTGACAGGAAGAATATTCTGTGAATTTTCAAAGCCTTTTTCGCGTGCCGCCAACTTGTCGTAAATAAGATCCGGATGATTGCATAATTTTTTCAGCGTTGTTATGTCAGATAAAGCCGTCAGTGAGGTTTTCTCATTACAATCTGTAGGCGTAAAGTTTCATTTAATGGAGACAGTTTATTTAAGTTGAAGAAGGTTTACGACTTACCTGCCAAGCTACGTCGCACCTGATCCGACTTCAGGAAATTCTCATATAACTGCAGCTGCACGGACGTGAGCTTGGCACAGACAACCATTTCAAATTTGACGGGCAAATATTTAGTAAGAATTTGATTGGTGCGTCTAATGATGCACTGATTAACCAAACTGACAAGCTCCTGAGTCTTTTCAATTGCCCGTTGACGTTCTACATCTGTGGAATCAGCGTTTTGACCGCGCAGAATGGCGTTCTCAAATGTTCGTTTAAATTCAGCTCCAGTACCAAGCATCTCTGGATTGACAAAATTTACCAGACTAAAGTACTCCGTCAGATCGTTTTGAATTGGGGTGCCGGAGAGTAGAACCCGCCGTTTGGTCTTCAGACCCATTAACGCCTGATAGGTGAGATTGTCGCTATTCTTAAGACGATGCCCCTCGTCGCAAATGACCATGCCAATCTCTGTTTTACACAGGATGTGTGCATATAGCCGAAAGGTCTCGTAGCTGATAAGGAGTACAGGCGTACCGCAACGCGTTGCCGTGTTCATTGCAAACTGTTCAAGAGTTCGTGTTGTATCCTCCTTGGAACCGCCTTCCATCGCAAGGCAGTGCATGCGACCATGCAGCCATTTGGTAAACTCTTTTTCCCAGTTCTTAACAAGCGAAGATGGTGACACTACAATTGCTTTTGAAATGGTTGGCTTGCAGTCGGGACTTTGACGCAGAAGCGTCCATGTCAGTGTAACACATTGCAATGTCTTGCCCAGTCCCATCTCATCGGCCATGATGCAACCATTGAATTTCCCGCGTTTTCCCTCCACGCACTCGTACATAAAACGAACTCCCTCTCGCTGGTGCGGACGTAATACGTTGCTCAGCAGCGGATCCACCACGACATGTACTTGCAATTTGCTCGGATCCATCGACATGCGTTCATGTTCTGTGTAGGCTGGTGGTGTATATAAAACGAGAGCATTGCAGGCCTGCGGATCGTGTAGAGCTCGTCGAATAATAGAACGTCGTACGCCCAGCGATCGATTACCACCGTAGTCCGGCACATAGTTGGCTATCGGTACTTTGAATTTTCGTGCTAATACCTTGGCGATCGCCTGCTCATATTCACTATGAGCAGTAAAACGTATGGGCAGTGGTAATTCCACATTGTTGGTTGCATCCCGCAGAGCACTTTGGCGTTTTTCCAGCTCTTGCTGGCAAGTGCGCTTGTTTTTCTTGAGTAATGGTGGTGTAAATGCATCCCTTGCTTTGATCTGTACACCCAACCTTTGACTTGGCGCCAGGCTGCGACGCTATAAATACAAATATCCTTTATTTAACTCAAAATGTATATTTTGTACTGGTTTATTTACCATTTTAAATTAATTTAAATTAAATGCGCGAAACCCTCCGTAGCCGCGTGAAATCAGCTGTTATTCAGATATTTGGCACCACTTTCACTTGGCAACACTTTGCTTTTCGAATTATAGTTAGATGATATCTAAATTTGCCGTTCACAATTATACACATTTTTGATCTTAATGTTTGGCAACACTGTCAAACTGGAATAAATATTAATTGAACTTTTGTATATAACTTATAAAGTAGTTAAGATTTTATTATTTAAACAATTATTTTTAAATTGATAATTTTAAGAACAGGCTGTGTACATAAAATATTAATCATAGATATATCATAAAGACATCACAGATAAAAAATTTACCGTTGACGCTGTTATTTATTGATCTGAGTAGTAATAAATTAATATATATCTTGTGTAAAAATATTTCTAGGACTAAAACAGAAAGTGTCATTCCAGTGTAATAATTGTTTTTGAGTGACCATTTGATTAGAAATCCAACGATATATTAGTGTGTTATACAACACTGTTGTTTTTTTGCAATAATTTTTTACTTCATAGAATTGATAAGAACTGGTCATTTAACTAATTTAAAAACTGCCAGCAAATCGCAATTAAGTTCACAAAACATTGTCACACATGTCACATTTCAACTATACACAGTGTACGCATTTTAAGTAGCCGATTATCGGTACCATACAGCTTGGTAGCTGGCTGGCGGTCGCAGCTCGAGCGATTTCGGCGATTTGCAGTCGTGGTGTTTTGTTATTGGAGCAGTAGCAGCAGCAGCAGCAGCAAACAAGATTAAAAATAAACTTAATCATTTCGACATGTAACAACTTTTATGGGAGAAAGAAAATGCAGTGCAGGCTGTCTAATACTTCACTAACGCACAAACGCAAGAAAAGTGCATTGAAGGAACTACGAGTAAATTATTTGTCGGGTAAACTTGTAATTTATAATATTTATTATAGCTATGTACATATATTATTCAAACGATCTTCTCTCTTTCTGGCATAAACAGTGTTAATTAAGGCGCTGAGTTAAAATTAAAGAAAACCAAGCGAAAAACACAACGAAAACGGAGAACGCGATTAAGTCAAATAACCAACAGCAACAACAGCAAATAACACGTTCAAAGTGAAGGTCAAGCAACATCAGCTACAACTACAACAACAACAATATCAATACCAACATCAGCAGCAGCAGCGAAGTCATAACTAACGGCAACTGTGGCTGCCAAAAGCAAATCACCAACTGCGCCAGCTACTTGGAATTGGAGCTAGCGAATTTAGACTGAGTTCCAGTTGCAGTTCCGCAGGAGTATATGAAATGGGTTCGATACTACTGCCTTTGCTGGTGTCAGAGCGTCTGCTTCTATCGTCACTATTGTCGCTACTCCTGCTAATCATCTGTGTGCTCAGCGATGATGCGAGCACGATTCCAACCCAAAACATGTCGCATAAGGAACGTGCTGAATTGCGGTAAGTTATTTACACTAATTTTAATCCATCTGCAATTCCCAAACTGTGTTTCCATTGTATTTTGTAGGGAGGAGTCACGTGATATGTTCTATCATGCATATAACGCATACATGGAGAACGCATATCCTGCCGATGAGTTGATGCCGCTGTCATGCAAGGGACGCTATCGCGGTGTGACTCCCTCTCGAGGTGACATGGACGATATATTGGGCAAGTAAGTACAATGCATATAAAAAGTTAACGGTATTACATTGCCACAAAGTGCACCAAAGCTAAGGCATATGTATTTAGAAAGTGCGTTGTTTATTCTTTATTCTGAGTATTCAAAAAAGCCTTATCTGTGTTTTAGCTAAATATGGTCCCTGTTTGTATGTAATAGCAAAGTTTTCACCTTATCTACAGCTTATATTATTATAACTCTCTGTTAATTAACAGCATATGCGCTAAGTAGGTCAATGTTAATCCCACATTAGCATTTCTTATGTTAAGTTTCAAAGGGGTTTTTAATGCATTTAGCTTTTCTTTGTTGGAGTTTAACTTGACTTATGTCTTTTTTTCAGCTTTTCCATGACACTGGTGGATACACTCGACACGCTAGTGCTACTCGGTGATTTTGCGGAATTCGAACATGCCGTTAAGCTGGTGATACGCGACGTGCAGTTTGACAGCGACATAATTGTGTCTGTATTTGAGACAAACATACGCATGGTGGGTGGACTGCTGTCGGCACACATTCTGGCTGAGTACTTGCAGAAGCAGGCGGATGTAATGCACTGGTATAAGGGAGAGATGCTTGAGATGGCACGTGATGTGGGGTATCGCCTGCTCCCGGCATTCAACACCACAACTGGAATACCACATGCACGTGTGAACCTGCGGCTTGGTATGAAGGATCCTCAATTGAAGAAATCAAGAGAAACGTGCACCGCCTGTGCTGGCACTATACTGCTGGAGTTTGCCGCACTATCGCGATTAACTGGAGATCCCATTTTTGAGGCCCGTGCCCATGCCGCTATGGACGCGCTGTGGAAGTTGCGACATCGCGGTTCCGATCTAATGGGCACAGTTCTTAATGTGCATTCCGGTGATTGGGTTCGTCGCGATTCTGGTGTTGGCGCTGGTATAGATAGCTACTACGAGTATCTGTTCAAATCGTATGTCCTACTGGGAGATGACAAGTATCTGGCGCGTTTTAATCGACACTACAATGCAGTTATGAAGTATGTCAGCGAAGGGCCAATGCTGCTCGACGTATTGATGCATCGGCCCCATGCTAAGTCGAGAAACTTTATGGATTCACTGCTAGCATTTTGGCCGGGATTACAGGTGCTCTCCGGCGACCTCAAACCGGCTGTACAGACCCACGAGATGCTGTACCAGGTGATGCAAATGCACACACTCATTCCAGAAGCTTGGACAGTTGATTTTCAAATTCACTGGGGTCAGCATCATTTAAGACCCGAGTTCATTGAGTCCACGTACTTCCTGTACCGCGCCACAGGTGATCATCACTACCTTCAGGTGGGAAAGCGAGCGTTGAAAACACTGCAACAATATGCCAAGGTCTCGTGTGGCTACGCGGCTGTCAATGATGTGCGTACTGGCAAACATGAGGACCGTATGGACTCGTTTGTGCTCTCCGAGACATTTAAGTATCTCTTTTTGCTGTTCTCTGAGCCGCAGGATCTCATTATTAATGTAGATGAGTTTGTGTTCACAACAGAAGCTCATCTTCTGCCACTTTCCATTGCACAACTAGGGAATTCCACGTTTAGTGAGTATCGGCAACATACTTAAATATCCTAACATTTTAATAAATAATAAATTATTTTTTTTTAGGCTTTCGGCAATCAGACGAGCACAATGTACTCGACTTCATGCGCACCTGCCCCAGTTCCAATAAGCTTTTTCCTGAAAAAGTACGCAAACCATTGCGCAACTTCATTACGGGCTCGTGCCCAAGGACCACGAGTGGAAAACGTCTCAGCGCCCTGGATTTTCAGGCAAGCAATGCGGATCATCTACGAGCTGTTTACGACATGGGCATCACCATGGTTTCCGTAGGCGACCGTAGCCAAGGCAAGGTGCGGCTGTTTCATAGTTTCTATAATGTAAGTTTTATTTGCGTTTGCATTTTATTCTTTCATATTTAAATGTATGTTCTGAATTAGCATAGCGAATGTTTCAATTTTAATTCGCTTTCACAACATTAAAAGTTGCATTTCAATAATAATTCAAAAATACAAAATGAATCAATCAATATTCAGTAAAGGCTGTAACTGTAGTTGATTAGTACATGAAACAGTTTTAAAATAACTTTGACGTCCTCAACGTAATGTTAAAAGTTAATTTATAAGTTACTATTTGTAATATAGTGCCAACTTTAAGAGCTTCATTTTTCTGCAAGCATTCAAACCAATAATTTAATTGACGAAAGCAGCTCTTGCAGTATTAAAACGTTAAAAATATTTTCATCTTACAATTAATTTACCATTTTTACTTTACACCCGACAGGCTAAGAGCCAAGAGGAGGGCGAAATGGGTCTACAGTTCATGCAGGAAATGCTGGAGCTTACCAAAATGCAGAGCATGAATCAGCTTGCACAGCTGCAGGTGCGTAGTTTTGAAGAGAATTGGGCGAAGAATCGATTAATGGTGAGATTATAAGGAAGTTCGACAAATTATGTAGTATTGTTATTGACTTGACTATATGAAAACGGAACTTGTAGAAATCACGTAAACTTTAGTAACGTAATTAATACAGTTTAAATATATTTGATTAGATTCAAACTTTATCAGTAGAGTTCTAGAAACATTATAATGTTACGTTATCTACTATTTATATATTTTTATTTTAACCTACTATTTTTTCATATGTTCGCAGGCTGTTGCATACGCACTGGATGATAAGTTACAGGACTGGACGGCTCTGATGGCCGGTCCATCGCACTTCAGTCCAGAGCTAATTGGGGAACAGTTCGTTGAAGGCGATATTGTCCTTGCCAGTCCGTTACGCGCCTGCGATGAGCAGCTGCAGAACTTTAAAGATGTGGCCGGCAAAATACTGGTGGCGGAGCGAGGAGATTGCACGTTTGTGAGCAAGGCGCGATTAGCACAAAAGGCTGGCGCTAAGGCGTTGATTGTCTGTGATAATGTTTCTGGTTCTTCCGGCGAAACACAACCGATGTTCGCCATGTCAGGCGATGGCACCGATGATGTTGTCATACCTGTTGTCTTCATGTATAGCTTAGAGTTTTCCAAACTATCTGCGGCGATCGGGCGACGACCGCAGTTGCGAGTACGCATCATGCAAATGGTGGAGTTTAAGCGCTGGCAGCTCGCCAAGGAAGCGCATATGAACGAAACAGCAGCAGCAGCAGCAGCTGCGTCGACGACGACGGCGATGCCAAAGAAAAAGCCAGACAAAGAATTGTAGTGATCGCTTAAATATCGTCTGGCTTATCACTACAACGCTTCACGTCCTTCTTAAGTTCTAAAGTGCTTTTCGATAAACATTTCACTAATTTTACTTACATAAGTTAATATTTGTGTAAGTATGTATCTATATATACATACATATTTAAGAAGTTTTAGTTGGTACTTACACTTTAGAAATTTTATGTACTAGAAAAAGCTGGAAATCAGAAAATTTTATTCAAATTCTTAGCATAACTTTCAGGCAAGTTTTTAGCATCTTAGCAATCAGCGACTATGCGATCACCAGGCTATATACTATACTCTACATATATAAAGATATATGTAACTGTGTGTATAGTCCATGTTTTTATCGGACATTCTACGCATAATTCGTACTTCTTAGTCTATTATTAATTTTCACAATTTTTATACAATGAATTTACTTTCATATAAGTAAATCTTATGTACATAAATTAGAGGTTAGTTAAAAATTAAATAATAAAAGATATAATGATAATTATAATTTGATAGCTGATAATGTAATTGTAACGATTGAACGAATGTGTAGTTGAAATTAAATAGTTCATATACCAAATTTCGTTTAAATATATGGTTAAAAAGAAACAACTTTACCAATTTGGATTCGTATCACTATCTTTTGGCGCTGCAAAACTACAAAGTCTCGGGATAAAATAATGTAGAAATTATCATTTATTTACGTTCTCTTTTATATGTACGTTTTGGTGTTTCAAATTCGTAACTAAAAAGTATAACACGCTCCGTACCGTGGTTTAGAGCTTGTATGGTACATAGCCTAGCAGTATGCTAGAGTTTATAAGCCTAAAGTTTTTAATGTTCCTTTTGAAAAACAAAAAATAAAATGATATCGATAAACGTAAAGCTTGACTTCAAAAAAGTTAATTCTAAAAAAAATGAATATAATTCAACTGGTCTTTACAATTATTTTGTTTGTTCTTTAGAGACAACGATTGATATACTATGTTACATAAAATACGTACTACATATTACTTGATTTCCTTTCTTAACAACAATTATAAAGATGTATTTTATAACATACGTTTATATGCTAATCGGCTTAATTAACATAGATTTTATTTTATTTTTGTAAAAGGTCGGAACAATGAACATCTTCGATAATCAAAGAAAAACCAAAATTTAATCAGCACACTAAAATTGCTGAGAAATACGGAAAGTATTGCATATTTTGATTTCTATTTTGGAATATTTTGGTCTACGTGCATCTTAGATTGCAGTTGCTGTGTGGCTATTTTCAGTATATGATTAGTGATGCTATCCACGGTGAGTGTCTCTGGGGTCAGGGTAATAATCTGTGATTTTTGATGGGTATAAAACCTTTGTGTATGCTGCGGTGCAACGTAGGTTAGCTGCCGAAGATCCGATGTACTAATCCAGATTTCAGCATCTGAATGCGATTGCAATATCAGATGATCACCTGTATTAACAGCTATTAGTTCACTGTCAAACTGAGGCGATGGCAAGCTATGTACGTGCAACACACGATGAGACGGATTCGTGTGCGACAACTCGCACGCAATTATTCGCAATTCCGGAGATCCAAACGTTTCCACGTTATGCTGATACAACACCAACATACTATTCTGATCCATTTCAAAGTTGGGCAAGTGCATCACACCCAAATTCTGACCAAGCGGAAATCCAAAATCATAATTCATCAGCGTGTCGCCGCTACGATGATCCCAAATGGTAATGCGTGTCTTGCCATATCCGATTAGACGATCCTCTGTCAAGCATTCGATATGCCTCAGTTCGTGTCGCAGCTGCTTAAACTCCCGTATGCTTGCCAGCGTATCCAGTGTTGGCGTCAACGAGTATTTGCAGATGCCCGTACGGGATTTTCCCATCATGGTATCCTGCTGCCAAGCCATCACAAAGTACCGCGACTCTGCGATGCATGTGTAGATAACATTATGTGGCTCGCTGCAATTGTCGTAATAAAAATTGTCAAAATACAGACATCAAAATCTGAGTACAATGGCTATATCGACTATGGGCTTACCAATTAACCGCATCCAGGTGTACTGAATGCATTTTGGGACGCATTTCCTCCTCACAGTAGTAGAAGACCTTCACATACAGCGACAACAAATTAGACTCGCGCCTGTGGTGGTCCAATGGATGCGAGTGCATCTCAATATAGATGGGCGTCGAATTGTGAGCACACAGACGGTTTACATATGGCGTAGGTATTTCAATATCTTAAAAGAATAAAAATGAAAATAAATATTTCGATGGTAAAATATGGATTAAATAACCCACCGTTTGTCGTCCGTCGCAGGCCGCCCAAGTAAACCCAACGCTGTTCAGAGCTTTTAGGTTTATCAGATTCACCAGTATGTGCCTGTGTTTTTGGTATATTTTTGGCAAATTCTTCTCCAACTGATTTCGCTTTCGCTGCATCTTCTGTTCCTGTGTCTTTACTTTGCAGTAAACCCAAAATCTTTGAATACTTCCAAAATGACACAAATCGCTCCTGCGCCACTATCAGCTGATCGAGTTCATAGAACACATGAAGCACTTTACCATATTTGCCCGCCAGCGGGTTACACAGCGTCGTTGTGGACGTCGTCAGTGACAGTAAGCAACCGGGTGGTGCCATGTGAATGCTTTGTTGTAATCTCTCCTTCTCCACGGTGCTCTTCAATCGTTGTGGACGTCGTGAAAAGTGTGGCATTCGATTTGATGGCGGTGGCGAAATGGGCGCTTGCTCCGTATAGGGTTCAGAAACAATCCAAGAGTTTGAATTTTGCGGAGGTTGTTCTCTCGACTTACGCAACAAACTTAAACACCGACGTGCTGTATTTGAATTTGAAGGCGGAGCGACCATTGCCGTACTGGTGTTTATCCAAGTAAATGGATTCATGGCACTTCCCACGTCTGCGGCAGAATCACCTTCTGTCTGTGGCAGGTCGGAGCTGGTGTCCAAAGCGGGTGGTAGAGACTTGGCACGATGACTTTTTCCTATTTCAGTATTAAGCATAGCTTTTGAAGAATCCACCTGAAGCTGTTCCTCTTGTTTCTGCAGCTGATACAATTCTTTTAATTTCTTTTGATGCATCTGCGGCAGAAGTTCTCGTTCCTGCTCATTTGGATCCTGCTTCTTTTCAGTTTTCTTGCCGCCTTTGAGTCGTTTGCTATTTGAGTTTGTACCGCCGGAAAGTCGCTGCTTGCTACGTGTTGGGACTGGTAAATCGGATAGTTCGTACTTTTTGAGCATATTCACTTTGCGATTTCGCAGCATTTTGGAATTCATAGAGCGAGTTATTAGTTCACGCTCTGGCACTTGCGCAGCACTCGTAGATGCTGCCGTCCCTCCAGCTGTGGTGCGACGACGTTTCGCTGTTTTCTTTGGCGGCTTGCGCGGAGCCTTCTTCACCACTTGTGGCTTATTGCATTCTTTTTCTGGCGTCTTTTTACTTGACTGCGGAGCCTCCATTACCGGAGACTGGCGGACTTTTGGCAGGCCATTGTTTGTCACCGTCTTCACAATGTAAATGGAAGGCTTCGATTCGCGCGCTTGACGCAATCGATCCTGGATTGACTCGTGCAAATTGCAATGCGTAGGCGCTGCTGCAGCATAAACTTTCGCAAACGCTTTTTGCAGTGAAATATTAGCATCCTTTTTCGGTGGGCAATAAACCAAATCGATTTTCTGTGTCGATGAATATTCGTTAGTATGCAGTGAAGAATTATCCTGATTAACGCTGAGACTGGTGCGACTACTGCTACTACTGCTGCTGCTGCTGTTGTTGCTACCGCTACCGTTTAAATTAATGCTACTTATTGACCGTTTTGCCTGCTCGTCGGTGAGATTATGTTGCTGCTCTTCCATTTGCTGCGATTCTCCATGATGGGACTGCTCATATTGTTGGTGCTGCTGCCTCTGTCGACGCTTACCACGCACATCACTGCGCATCCTGTCCATCTGTTGTTGTGTGCGAACTCGCAGCGATCGACGCGCAACAGTACTATTGGCCAGCTCCCGCATGGCGATAGCCACCGCATTGGCAGTTGCCAACTCAGTAAGACCTAGATAGTTGCAGAATTCCTGCTGCTGAAATAGCTGGGCGTGCCTCTGAATGTCTTCCGTACTATCGGAGCGCACTAAGAAGAGTGAGGCAGAAAGAGAGAGAAAGAGAGACAGATTATGCAAGTTGGAAAGATGAAAATGTAATTCATGGACATACCTATCACTTCTGGCAGTTCCTCCTGCTCTATTTCCTCCATTTGATGTTTAAGTATTTGGCAATTCTGTTCCTCCATTTCCATGTGGTGCTCTTCGATAACCAATGTTTCCACATGGGTATTCGGTAAGTTCCGTTCATTCTCTGCAATAGTGGGCATAACACTATGTGTTCTATTATCGTTGACCAGATCTGTTGTAGATGTTTCCTTAGATTGCGACAATTCAAAGACAGTTTGCGTTTCCTGATTATTCATGGGAGTCTTTTGTTCTACTAATGTTGCTGCAGATGGCGTAACCTGAACCTCAAAGCAATCATCATCATCATCATCATCGTCATCCAACAGAATAGGCTCAGGTTCCATATCCACATCAACGGTTTCAACTGGTGTCGGATGCTGCAGCAGACGTCTATAGTTGGGTCTCTTATGTACCGTCAAATCTTCGTTCTGTGAACTTTGATTAAATTCATTCGTCAATTTTGTAAAACCTTGCCGCAATGCATCGTAAAACTCATTGAACTTTGGTTGAATTGCAGGCTCGGCTTCATGTCGCTCAAATTCTGTCTCAAAATTCTCCACATCCTCTACAACATCACAGTGATGATCACAATTCCAATTGGCTAATTTCTCGTTAACGCTCATCTGCGGTTGCGATTGACAAATGTTTGCCAGTCGGCGATCCATTGCGTCCGCGGCAAGGGTATTCTTTAGTAACCCTACGAACTTCCGCCGTTGTGGAGGCGAATGTTCTTCAGTCGGTACTGTACCCATTTCATCGTCGTAGTCATCGTTGTCACTACCGTTGGGCATGGACGTAGAGCTAACTGGGAATTCGGTGGTGCTACTTCGGGGAATGGGAACAGCTGCAGCCTGTATTCCTTGCGAAGCCTGTGCTTCCTCATCCGCCGGCTGATGATCCACATCGTGCTCCTCCAGTTCATCATCGGAGACCTCACAAATGTCTGGTCGCTCATCCACATAGGGGTCACTTATCTGTTGTACCTCCTCCTCTTCGGCATCAAGAAGTAATTGTTGTTGCTGTGGAACCAGCGCCGCATCGCTCAAATAAACATGCGACGCATGTAGCTCATGTTCTTCCTCTTCCTCAGCTGGCAACAATTCACAGTTATAGTTTGCACCATTGATCTGCTCCTGCTGATGCTGTTCTTGCTGTTGCTGCTGAGATTGCATTCCCAAGAGGTAGGTACGTTCAATATCCTGATCTGTGTGCAAAATTATTTCACAGCATTGATCATCATCCAAAAGCATAACATTTTCCTCATAGATTACGCATTGTGCATTCTGATCTTCTTGTTCTTCGTGCGGCTCGTTTCCATTGGTGAGTATGTAGCCCATAGTTGTGCTGTCCTCTAACAATGCAGCGGGTTCAGCTGTTTGGGATAAACAAGCGAATATAGTTAGAGATAAGATTTTTAATATTGGACATTTTCACTACTTACGTGGAAGCTGCGGTTTTGCAGTTCTGCAGCTTAGTCGATTATCGGCACTAAGATGAACGCCAAATACTAAAGCCTGATCTCCACCAGCAGCATTGTTATCGTTATTCTCTCCCTCATCGTTTTCTACATTAAATCCCCTAAAGCTGTTTTCTGGACTGGACAGCAGACTGAGAATATCGCTATTCTCCGATATGAAGGGCACTATATTGTCCCTGGAGGGATCTACCACGCCAGCATCATTTCCACTCGCGACTGGGTTTGGCGAAAAGTAGTCGAGCAAACGTTCTTCGGCAGCTGCATATTCACTAAGTGATGAGTTTCTAGGTTCTGCTGTCTCCGTCGTTGTCGTTGTCAGTTGGTTCGACATTTTGTCACTTACATTAATTTGTATGATTATTATTGTTGCTTAGCATTTGAGGGCACTTAAATGCATAAGTCAATCGAAACAACTAGCGATGCAGCGTAAAAAACAAACGAGAAAGAGAATTGCTATTGCAACAAATTATCAAGTTGAAGGTTTTTTTTTTGAGAATTTAGCACGTGAAATTTAAACAAGAATATATGTCAACCTCTGGATTTTAATCTACTTAACAGTGTCGAAAAAAAATCTGACATGATTACCGCAGCCGTTGTTGTTCTTGAGCATTTTAGTTAAATTTGTATATATTTTATTTGCTCTTTTTTACAATACGAAAAACAAATTTCTTCTGCTGAGCAACAAATCGCGGCACTTGTCGGTATGTTAAGAAGAAGCATTGGCTATCGTTTATGTGGTCCGCTTTATCGTGAAATTCTTTAATTAAAAAAAAAAAGTTGATATCTTATAAATATTATAATAAAAATACAAATTTATAAAGCATTACAATGTTTTATTTTGTAAATTTATTATTGGGATTCTTTTAATCTCCTGACTAACCGATTTGGCAATATATTATGATATTTAAATTTGTCAATGAACATGTAAGCATTTCGGCTGAATGGTGAATTTGGTATTTAACTGCTTTCATTGCAGCGGTCACACTGTCGAGCAGCTGTTTAGTTTTGTTTTAAGGGTTCATCAATTGAGCAACACATCTCTACAGGCGCGACTAGAAATATCACAATTATACACAGACACGCAAACGTTAGAGAAACATTTCCGTGGCGTTAGCGCGCGCTGATAAGCATACATATACAAAGAATAAAATAAGCAACTAAGTAGCTGCTGTATTAGGCTGTCAAAATAAAAATATTGAACGCACTTAAAACTCGTCACAAACAACACTCGGCAGTCGAGCTGTGAACGTCGACGTTCAGTCTTGAAACCAACTATTTCGTATATAATAATCAATGTGCTCTTATTAGTTCGGTATAATCAGTGTACATATATGTATAAATCGGAAATTTAGCGTATATTCTTGTGAGCATCGCATGTGATTCTTCTGTAGTCAAAAAAGGAAAAAAAAATTTAAACAGTAAATATATTATAAATATGAGTGAGAAACAAGTGAACGGTACTTGCAATGGCAACGGCGATGATGACAGCAACAACAAATGCAACGGCACAAAAAAGGAAGTACGCGTATGGTGCGATGGCTGGTGAGTCAGTAGGAATAATAGCATACATATATCTACCGATCTTTCTATGTATGAAAGACTTTCGATAGGCGTAACGTTTTATAGTATATTTATGATTGAATATGATTTTGCCTATCATAAACAATGTATTATCGCACAAACATACATACATACATACATATGTATGTTCTGTCCCTGCCCTGCCTAGCGGTAGCTGTTTCATTTCCATTGCGTCACTCTTTTCCATCAAACTTTCGCGCTAATCAAGGCTTGGTTGACATTTAAAAAGCACTGATTGATTTTAGCACGGTCTCCGCGCATATAATTCTGCGTAAAAATGTACATACGTATGTATGTATGTTTTCTTATTAGATTTACAGTTCAGGTTCAAGGCCACTTAAAAAGTTTAGTTGAGCAAATATTTACACAATTGCAGTGTTATTTTATATTTGATAAATCATAATAAATGCTTAAGTGTGTTTGTGTGTGAATGTAAATTGGTCGATTATTGTCATTAGATTAAATCCTCAGCACGCCTGACCGGTTTATCGA
Source organism: Zaprionus kolodkinae (assembly GCA_018901885.1). Taxonomy (NCBI): domain Eukaryota; kingdom Metazoa; phylum Arthropoda; class Insecta; order Diptera; family Drosophilidae; genus Zaprionus; species Zaprionus kolodkinae. The sequence goes on from JAEIFM010000508.1 coordinate 5,678,809, forward strand.
TTGATCAAGCTAGACAAATAATGACTCAAGCAAACATACAAGCATATATGTATACAAACATACATATATCAGAAACGACTTCCTCAACTGCCAAACAAATCCATGTGTGCATGTTTGTATCAACAAGAACAAGTATAAATAACAATTGTTTATATGCTCTCTCTCTCTTTCTCTCTCTCGCTGTTGCTCTTTCGCCCTCGTCGACCCGCTCTCTCCTTTTGTGAGATGCACACGCCCAAAACCAGACAGCATCGCGTGATTCTCTGTTTGTATGTATTGTACAATATGCGAGCCAACATAGCGGCATTTTTCCTTCTTCCCCCCCGCTCTTTGCGCACGCTTTGTATGTAGTGCGTCCGCTTCTTTGTGTTCTCTTGCGCTGCACGTTTTGGCGTTACAGTCGACTCATACACGGCGACGTGGGCCTTGTTGACTGTGGGCCCGGTCTGTGAAACATCACGTGTTTTTGTGTTTCGCGCATGCCCCAAAGCCAGACTGTGCCCCACTTGCGACATTGACCCAACTGCTGCCCAGTTGACGACGTCATTGCCGCTGCTAGAGACGCCGTCATACTTTTCATACTGCGTTTATTTTAGTTTGGGTATTTTCCCTTGTCTGCACTTGCATAATTAAATTGACATTTTGTATTGGAGGTCAGCGCAGTTAAGAGCGACTTTTACTGCGGCTTGGGGAAAGAACCGGCCGGCCGGCCGGCCGACAGGCAGACATTTTTAAATATCATCGTAAAAATAAAACAAGTTCACTAGAAAAAAAAATTCCAAAATTATTTTATATGTATGTGTGTACATTGTATGTATGAAGGTACAAATTACGATATTTGTCCACCTAGTCATGCATACTCTCCTTTCTTTTGACATTTATCTTTGAACAGACATACATATTGACTTGTTTTAAATTTGTTTAAAACCATATGTAAATATTTACTCAAATTGTTAACTTTCTTTCATAGAATTTTATAATTTGAACACATTCTATTTGCATGCGTTAAAGTCAAATATTTGATAATTATTTTGTGGGTAAATTTTGTGTGATGACGAAATACTGTAGAATACGTTAAATATGTATTACGCAGAGAATGATTCGTTAAAAATGTCAATGAATACATTTAATACTCAAAAATTACGACCGGAAGATCATAATGTACGCAAATTAATATTTTACAGTTTCCTTTTAGTACATGTACAAATTGAGATTGTACCATTTTTTAAATAGAATGATCATGCGTTTAGAAACTGAAAACCTGTTAGTTATAATCTATTTCCGGGTGGATTTAATAAATTATGGCTTAGCAGAAGCAGCATCTCAGCACAGTGGGTCAATGGTCGTATCAGAGGAAAATAATGTTGCTGATAAGCGAAGATTCGTACATAATCAAATCACGCAAAATCCATTCAACAGTTTCCACAGCCTCGCGACATCCAGCTGGGAATTCTTCAGATTGTTATTATAAATATGCTTACACACATGTTTATAAACAGAGTTTAAGCGAGCGGAAGAGAGTGAGAGAGAGAAGAGATAAGGCGGATTGGAATTTAAACATGCCCTGATACTACTGCCCCTTCCCTCTTTTTTCGTTGTCTATCAATAGCAAAGATCATTGACGTAAACCGAATGTCGCGCATCGTAGTTCCAAAAAAAAAAAAATTCTTGCCATTAAGTCAATGAACTTGAAACCCAGTAAATTTTAAACCCATTGGGTAATCGCTGCCTTTCGAGTACTATATAATTCATATAGGTATATGCATATAAAACGAGTCGTATGTGTAAGTAAGCGCCTAAGCTTTGTCGCCTTAGCATTTCTGTTTATTCCCAGCTATCTCGAGAGCGCAAATTCTACCCTGAATCGCGTGATATTTTTTCTTAATCAGCAGCGCGACGTCGGCGTTAACTCAATTGATTAAGACCCCTGCACTCAATGCTTGCTCGCATACGCCTTGTGTGTCTACAATGTACTGAATACGTACTATGTATGTATGTAAATATACAATTCATAATCCACATATGGATGAATGTTTCCCACTTGGCACAGATTTCTTGGGTGTCGCAAAATCTCCGGGAGCAAAGGTTCATAGCACTTATTGTAGTCGTTTTTGTGAATGGTCTCATTTCTTGTACAAGGAATATCTCTCTTTTACTCTCGAAATGTCTAGCTATGGTTTGTTGTTAGGGCCTTGTATGTATTCTTTATCAGTTCCATTGGATTTCAGAATTATAAAAATATTTTCGTTTATTTTTTAGTATTTAGCAATATTTGCTGATTTTATGACGCATATGAAGAATTGACAAGAGGTGTTTTCTATATAAACTTATGTTTGTTGACCGGTATTGCTAAGCTAACAGAAACATAAACCCAATGCGCAATTTAAACTTGTCTCTTGCGAAATATTCATACTCTTAACCAGTAATTCGCAATTTATTCTTTTCTCATTCCATTATAAACCACTTAACAAGCTTTATATAGCTTTGAGCAGTTTAAAATAGTCATTATCTCTCAAACTTTATACAACTAATTCGATTGTCTTTAGGACGACTAAAAATACGTTTTTCCCCTCGCCTATTTATATATACATACAATAGTAGGCTTATATAATATGTTGGCCTATATTTATCGTTCATTTAGCATTGACTAATCGACGGAACCCAATCGTTTTTCGGCTAGCCCAGCCTAGCGATATGAAATTGATGACGTTTTACCCTGTTATCGTGTTAACTGGAATCTAAATAATAAAACAACGATCGCTATGCCGCGTGTGGGTGACTTATCAGAATGTTTTGCGGCTTGATAGCTTTTAGAGGGTACTCACAGGGTATTCGCCGTTCCACAATTCTTGAGTCAATATCACAATTTCGCTTGTCGAGCACAATTTTGCCACATTTCATTTGATCCGAATGACACATTCTTTCGCCTGTAATTTGGGGAAATTATTTTTTTCAAAATAAAAATGTTTGACAAACTATTTGTCAATAATATTAATATTGTTTTTGACAATTTAAATGGAAGTAGTAACTACTATCGTCAATACTTTCCATGTTTTAGAGTTTGTTTAGCTGAACATGACTTTCGTTTGCTATAAAAAGTCGACAATTTTCGCATATTTCGTACATTTTAATATACTCATCACGCTTCCTAAAAGGCATAAAAATTCCCATATATAGTATATTAACCGTTTGCTCGTCAGTCTCTCGTCACGTCACGTCGTATGACAGATGAGCAGAGTGTGGCACGTGTTAGGGCTAGAATTGGTCTTGCGATTATAACATTCCATAGGCACACTTTTAATAGTAAATACTATATATTCGACTATGAATATGAATGCAAATATATATACATATATATGTCAATAGCTGTCATAAATTTGTTGTTTATATGAAAATGCAATCGGCAAAGACAAATCAACGAAAGCATCGACACCGCGTATACCCCATATCGCTCACTCTCGCTCTCTCTGTGTGGCAATATTCGCAACTGATGATCGTGTCCAAAGTTCGACGCCACAAAGAAAAAGTAGGACAAACCAAAAGAGGACAGTGGTAGTGGTGGAGAGGGGACCAAGTCAAGCCGAGCTTCGGTCAGACAGTGATGAGTGACGTTGTTGGATCTCTAAGTAAAATAATGTTAATTAAATGCGGCTTACTTAGTTTATTTGCAGACACAAGTACCGTAAGGTAATTGCACTTGCGCTTACATAGATAATCGATTATGCAATTGTGTTGTAAATCTATCGATAGTAAGCATGATTGCTAATATTTACTGTAAACAGTAATCTTAGTGACTTTTGTTAGTATTCCCATTGTCATAAGTATATTTCTCAATATTATTGTTAATGATTCATTCATTCATTAAAATAACAAATCTGCGCAATTGTAAATAACACCCATTCTGAGAACTTAATTATCAAACATACATTGTTCTTATCGCAAGCGGTATAGATAGCTGAACTACATGTTATGCATATGTATGTTTGATATCCCATACTCTTGCACATATGCATGGAAAACTGCGCAAAATATTTAATTTATTTTTACACTGTCTGACTATCGGCGCTTTGACTATCAATTAACCCTCTCAGAATGCTGACTATTCGAAGCACCCATCGATGTCAAAAGTCAGACACGCGCATTGATTGATTTTAACCCGCTCGTTGTTGTCTGTACATTTTCAAACAATTTCACTTGAGGTATATTGAACCCGGCTTCGGGTACAGCTAGATGCGAATGAATGGAAAACTTTCGCGTATATTTTTAGTGAAACAAGTGATAATTTAGTTGCTATAAGTAGAACACGGTCAGATAGTGTTCTTATATAGAATCAGTCAGGGTTATCGCGCAAAACTTGCTAATAGGTCCAGTGAATCAGCGCAGGGGAGTAAAATCGCGCTTTATCGACAAGGTCACTGCGCAACTGGGGGTTGCGCAAAGTTATGTAAAAAAAAACGTATTATAAAATAGCTATAAAGTAATAGATTTCAGATTATGAAAGTTCTTGTTATTTTTGAATTTAAGTAACCATTATTTAATATTATTCTCCTGTTATGAGTTGTGTTTGTTCTCTTGTTAAACAAATTACAAACTGATTAGAATCGTCGAGCATATCCTGCCTATAATACTATCTTTCTTCCGTGTTACCCGTTGAGTACCCAAAACAATTCTGTGAATTGATTTCAATGTCTCTGAGTATTGTTTGTGCTAATGAAATATACAAAGATACGAAATAATCAAATTAACCTCTATTTTCTTTTTATGTCGTTCTCAATAGCTATGACATGGTACACTTCGGGCATGCCAATTCTCTGAGACAAGCCAAAGCACTTGGCGATAAGGTAATTGTGGGCATACACACCGACGAGGAAATCACCAAACACAAGGGCCCGCCTGTCTTTACCGAGGAGGAGCGCGTCAAGATGGTCAAGGGCATCAAATGGGTGGACGAGGTGGTTCTCGGTGCGCCCTACGTCACCACACTCGAGGTTCTCGATCAAAATAACTGTGATTTTTGTGTGCATGGTGGTAAGTGTACACTGAATATTGAATAAATTTAAATATCAGAAATTTTACTGTATGGTATCGATAGATGATATTAGATATAATTTGCAGGGTAATAACCCAAATAATGTCAGTATTATTGAGATCGTCAAAAAATTGGTTTATTATTTATTATCGAGATAGCAACAACTCAATAGAATTGCTGACTAACGGGGTTTCAGTTCATTAACTAAGTCAATTGTTCTCGACAAATAACCCTATATTCTCTGATTTTTACAGATGATATCACAATGACGGCAGAGGGTGTCGATACGTACCACCTTGTCAAATCAGCGAATCGTTACAAGTAAGTTCAAGTTTAACACGAATATACGAATGTATGTCAAGGTGATAATCTGTACTTCCCTCTCTCTTCTTTCTCCAACTTTATAGGGAAGTCAAGCGCACTGCCGGCGTCTCAACCACAGACCTTGTGGGTCGCATGTTGTTGCTGACACGCAATCATTTTCGTCAGGGATCCGCCGAATATGATATTGAGAAAGAAGGTAGCCTCCTCAGTTTAATCATTATATTTATTTAAAATTTTTTTTTTCCTATCTTTAAGTTGCATTCTCATTCCCCTTCCCAATTGTAACATTTGATTCATTATCCATCTTTATTATCCTAGTTTTGTATTTCGAATCTCGTTTTATCGAAATACTTATGTATAATTTCATTTTACTTAGCATTTGCTTGATTTTTTCTTTTTGTCTTTACCTCTTTAATTGCCCTTCATGTGCATGCACACAAACAAAGTTCCAAGATCAACGTTAAAACTTCTCTCATTAGTTATAGCTACAGTTGATTACATACTTGAACTTAAATATGAACTTTAGGGCTAATCGCACGCTTAGTTTTTAGTTAAATTTCTCGAATTTTCTATGCTTTCCGTTACACTTCTTTTCTAACCTAGACAGTAACGTAACGAAAACATTTGTTTTATTTTTGCTCTCTACATCTTTACTATTTCTCTTCTTTTTATTTCTATGTACGCACTGTTTACCACTAACCAAAATATAAACAAAAAAAAAAAACAAAAACCTATGAACCAAAAATTAATATCAATATCAAAACTCCCGTGCGTGTTGCTGAAATATAATGAACGAACCAAACCCAAATCAAACCTTCAATCAAATAATCAAAACGAAATATCTAAATCAAACCTAACTGTAAATTGCGCTATATAATATTTTGCTAATATATGTATATATGTTGCCGAAAAAAATCAATATCACGCAACCACAGCAAAACTATTAAAAATTCAACAACTGAAATCCCGTTTAGGTTCTTCGAACATGGGTCAGGACTCGGCAGCTAAGAGTCCCTGGACCGGATGCAGTCAGTTTTTACCTACAACACAGAAGATAATTCAGTTCAGCGATGGCAAAGCTCCAAACCCCAGTGACAAAATTGTAATTATAATGGAAATCCTTATCTGATTCATCAAGCAAATCTTTCTAACTTTTACTTAATTCACAGGTTTATGTCGCAGGCGCTTTTGATCTCTTCCATGTGGGACATCTGGATTTCCTGGAGAAGGCCAGCAAACTTGGCGACTATCTAATTGTTGGGCTGCACACAGATCCCGTTGTTAACTCATACAAGGGAAGCAATTATCCCATTATGAATCTGCACGAACGTGTCCTCAGTGTATTGGCCTGCAAGGTAAGTTGTAACCTGGAAATAGTTGATTTGAAGTTCATGCTTAAGCAATTTTTCTAACTTGCAGTTTGTCAATGAGGTGGTCATTGGTGCACCCTACTGTGTCACTGAGGAGCTGCTCGAACATTTTAAAATCGACGTTGTTTGCCATGGTCGTACTCCGATCGCCCTGGAGGATGGCAAAATCGATCCCTACGCTGTGCCCAAGACTCGGGCCATTTTTGAACTGCTAGACTCAGGGAACGACATGACCACAGAGCGCATTGTGGAGCGCATTATTTCGCATCGGCTAGAATATGAGCGCCGTAACCAAGCCAAAGAAAAAAAGGAAATCGAAGCATTTGAGGCATTGCAGCGTCAAAAGCACACGCAAAAGGCGGGCTAGATACGGGATTTTTTCACCATCATTCATTTTAACCCACATTTAGACAATGTTCTTTTAAGTTTCTCGTTTAGTTTGTTTCGTTTCGTGTTGTAATTTAATTTCGCAAATCGTTTAACGTTTCTTTTGCATTTCGCATTTTAATATCAGAGTTAAGCAACTTATATTGCGGTTGGATGCACCATCCACAACTATAAAGGTATATATAAATATATATAAAAAGTATATACATACACTACGTATACATATACAAATAATCTTTAGTAGTACATTTTAAAGTCTAAATTTTATGTAGGCTCAAAAATTTGTAAATTCTTTTATGTATGTTGTAAGTGTAACCAAAATTGTACGAAATATATATATATATATATATTTATAAGGCTAATGCAAATGTAATCCATCCCCATCGCTATCCCCGCTAACTCATTTGTACGTGTTGCTAATTACGATGGACATATGAATGTAATATGTCCATTGGATAAATCCTACGTAATCTCCAGAATTATGTTCGCTTGTTAAACCTGTATAATTTCCTAGTGAAAATCTACTTCTACATCTCCCGCGCTTAGTTTGTTAAAAATTGCACAGTTATGTGTATTATAATTATTGCCAAAAAAAAAAGAAAATAAAAGTTATTTATAGCCTACTCCGTTGTGTAATAATGTGCTTGTTTATAGGCGGACAGAGAAATCCAAAAGCCGTAACAAGTTGTGAGGTTGTCTTTTTATTTGCCTAGAATTAAATGGATTTTAGATTTTTTGTTCGCCCGTCACTTGTAGTTGGACGTTGAGCAGTTGCTGGATCTCACTGGGAGATGTTTGCGGCCACAAATCTCGATAGCTAATGACCACGACGTTGCGATCGATCTTGATGAATTCCCGACAAGGTTGAGCTGGTGCGGTGGATTTTGGTATTGAACGTGCCTTTATAACCTTAGAAAAGTAGCGAGTGGATTCGGCTGGTTGCACAATGCAGCGCAAGGATACAGATACGTCTTCGAGTGGAGTTGATACCCAAAATACAATCACTTCATCTTCCATTTTCTGGCGCTGCCAGAGCTGAGCGTGTCGTGTACGGCATGCGAAGAGCATCAGAACGCCATGTTGTGAATACTTGCGATAGTCTCTAGGCAACATCGTATTTCTTGAACAAACTAATGGATTCAATCCAACGCGTTGAAAGCCAAAAACACCGAGTAGTTTATTGAAATCATGGTCGAGATCATCTACCCGGCAAGTGACGCGCATTGTATGAGTCGCAATAGGTATGGGAATCTCGTTAAATGATATGCCCAAATCCCGCATATGTGTGGTCAGATAGTGGGCCAACAAACCATTTGGATCTAGTGAACAGCCGCAACCATGTACTGGACATGTGACCATGCGTAAGCGAGCCCATCGTGACTTTTGATCCGGCACCAAATAGAGCGGCGGATGACGTTCACTATCCAAAAGGGATTCATGGCGAGTCAATTGCAACAGTTGCAGATTAGTTGAGGGCACAGGAACAGGCAAGCGAAAGTTAGAGAAGGGTCGGGTATATTCCAACAATCTTGCCTCCTCTAACCGTTTCTGGCGTTTCTCTTGTCGGCGACGCCGCTTTTCATTCTTGGCCTGCAGTTCGTCTACCTGTTGATCGAGTTCACTATCGGGCTGCATGGTCAAAGACAAACCTCACGTTTAGTAAATTTTAATAACATAATTTTGATGCAAAACACTAAATTTAAATTTAGATCCAAAAATTTTCAATTTAAATGACTGTAATCCAAATTGAATTTGTTTCAAATGTACCTGACATTTTAACGCCTAAACAACTTCAAATGTTTACGCCGTTAAGTAACACTATGATGTGAAGCATAATGCAACACTAAATTACAGAGCTGCATTTTTTCTCTTCATTGTCATTGTCAATAGTAAATGAAAACTTCTTCTGTCTAAAAACTTCTGTCTTTAACGGGATGGAAATGGAAGATGGGAAATGGTTTTTTTTTAAAGAAGTTGTATTATGTCACCAAGTTATTAGTTCGCAACACTAATGCGCAAAAAGTTATTTGGTATTACGTAGCTGATGCTTAATTTCCCATTCTTCGCAAAAAGAAATAATGACCCTTATGATAAGTAAATTGTAGTACCTATCTCTTTAGCTTGACTTGCTATAGCCAAAGGCAATAGACAGCGCACTATATCGCATCAACTTGAACTTGCAGTGTAAGGAATTACCAGACTACAACTACTTTAAATGTATTTAAAATGACCCGAGGGAAACCCTCAGGCACAACTAAAAATTGAGTTTAGACTCATTAGAGTGCTCCTCTCCACGGAAATCTTTAGTAAAAGGCGAAAGATTTATTCGACAACTGAAGAGAAGCCAGAGTAACTTAATCACTGAATATGATCTTCTCTATAACAAATATGAGGTAGAACTGATTGAGAATTATAACGTGTCGCAAAAAATCGCTTTAACTGCCACTGTGTGTTTCGATTGCCCATTAGCTTATACGGCAAATTTGGTGGTTCATTCGTTTATTTTGTTCGTTCGTACGCTTATAATTCTCAAACGGTTTACGTTTCTGAAATGTCTAGAGGGGTTGGTTTGGCGTTGAAAATTTAAGACTATACTTCACAGGATCATTTCTGTAGTCAGTCTTCACTTACTTTCACACAAACAGAAAGCAACAAACACCAACGTTGATGAGTTGTATCGGTTTATTTGACAGCGTGAGGTTTTGTGATGTTCTTCTTTTAGTAGAACATCACTTCGATGATCGCTCGGTAATATCAAATAGACCGAACTCTGAGTGGGGTGTTACTATTTTTAAATAAATTTCGTTATCCTGTCTATTTTTTTATTTGAGGAGGTCAGTTTCAGGGGCGCTGTCATATAGCTAGGCCAAGCAATTTTAAAACTGCAAAAGCTTTCAAGGCTTTTGAAATGCTATTAGTTAGAACTACCTGTTTAAAAATAGCAAGGACATGATGTAATTATATGTATTTGTTAGTTGCTTTTCGATCGATTGGATGTATTTTAATGTTTAATTACAAAAACGCTGGTATCATTTACTTGAATAACTCATGAGCGAACTTAAATGGTTTATTTGAATTTAGTTAATTCGCACATGTTATGAGTGCCACTCACATCGGATCACGCATACACCTTGGCACCTTAATATTTAAAAACGGTAACTGAAAGTACAAAAATTCAGGCAAAGAGTTAAAGTAATACAATACAAATAAAATATATCTTCTTAAGTTGGTTACTATTTAAAAACGGTAACTGAAAGTACAAAAATTCAGGCAGAGTTAAAGCAATACAATACAAATAAAATAGATCTTCTTAAGTTGGTTACAAAATTGATACATATGTTTAGCATTTTTATAATTTCTTATAGCTATTTTAAGTTCATGAAATTGCCCCAATTTTTGACGAACTTCCGCTCATTTATAATAAAATAATTATTATTAATTTTAATCAATATTATTGAAATGTTAATTTTATTGAAAATTATACTAATGAACTAGCCGTTCCACTCTCCCACATTTTCTTGCTCGTCGTATATGCATGTTTGTGCCGAGCACTGGTGTTAACTAAAGAATTACGCGAACAACGTGTTTGTTGCTGGCCACACGAATGTACGATTAAAATTTGTAAGTATTGGTGGCCTCCACTAGCAATTGTGATGTCATATTAATTTTGTTCGTTCGTGCGCTTATAATTCTCAAACGGTTCACGTTTCTGAAATGTCTAGAGGGGTTGGTTTGGCGTTGAAAATTTAAGACTATACTTCACAGGATCATTTCTGTAGTCAGTCTTCACTTACTTTCACACAAACAGAAAGCAACAAACACCAACGTTGATGAGTTGTATCGGTTTATTTGACAGCGTGAGGTTTTGTGATGTTCTCCTTTTTGTGGAACATCACTTCGATGATCGCTCGGTAATACCAAATAGGCCGAACTCTGAGTGGGGTGTTCACTTTTAAAAATTAATTTCAGTATATATGTATTGAATCCGAATATTTCCACGGATTTAAAAACACAAAAACTAAAAAAAAATGACCTGTCTGGCATTGAACTCAGGATTTCCTCTTAGAAATCGCACATCTAACCGCTACACCACAGACGCAATCTTGCGCCGGCCTTTAAAGAGGAATTATGAGACCATTCAAATAATTCAATTCATGAGTCCATTTCTCCCATTTTCACCTAACAATGTAGTTTTTTTTTTTTAATACAGTAAACAAATCCTTTATGTTAATAGGTCGTACATTTATTATTCGTAAATACAGCTAATATTAATGCAGTTGGTTTCTTTTGAATGTTTGTTTGCTTATTCCTTTGTTTTGGTACCTTGCATGCACACAGTTACGAAGTTATTCGGCATGCCCTTCATAAGAGCGTATTAGATGTTAAACCGAACTATGACAAAAACAGAGCAGTACACAGCCCATTCACGCACTAGATAAAGTTTTTTGTGCAGTTCATTTTTTGGTGTATGTTCTGTGTATAACTTCTAGATTTCATCATTTGTAAAATGCTTTTATTGTAAATTAATGAAAAAAATCAATGCTGGCGATTATTTGTTTAATTTTACATACATATGTATCTTTATGATAAATTGATTAAACATAGACTATTAAGAGGCTCAAGTTTAACAATTTTCAGCAATTACGATACGATTCGATATACATTTTTGCCATTTGAATTTACTTTTGGTTTTTTTTTAAGGTTTTTTGAACGACTTCAATTTCAACATCAACTATGTATATTAGAACAATCAGAAGCCGGCTGTTTTTGTTGCTGTTGTTTGCTTATTACTTCTTTCCAAACTAACTACTAGATAATAATAATACTAAATTGGGTGAGAATAGCTGAGCTACATTTTGAAAACGTTGACCGTTAGAGATTTTTGTCTAGCTTTAGTTCAAAGATAGTACTACCAGTAAACTTTGATATAGAAAAACGAGATTTTTCTTCGTGATTCGTTTGTTAATGTGAGTGTATGTTTGTATCCAACGTTTACAATAGGTAAGAAGGTATGTGTATTTGGATTTTGGGTATATTGATAGTACTTAAAACAAGTTTTCGGACGTTAGGCATGTGAACTTGATAAAGCCGAAGGTACGTCTTATACCACCACAGCTCCTGCTTCGGAACGGCTAACTGGCAAGTCGGGACAATTCTTCCAGGTATCCGAAAGTGGGTCATAACATTCGACGGCACAAATGGTAACCTGAGCGCGATAAAAATTCACTTCACAGGGCTGTTTAAAATAAAATTGCATATATTACTGAACACACATACATATACCAAACTATATTAACCTGATCTCCACCGGCCACATAAAGCAGACCATCTGCGGCGGCAACAGCGGGTATGGCGCGTGGCACATTCAGTGCACAGACCGTTGACCATTTGTCGTCATCAAAGTTATAGCGTTCGACGGAGCTGAGTATATCCTGACTTATACTGCTACCACCCACTACGTAAAGATTGCGATCCAGCACAGCCACGCCCATTTGACAGCGAGCTGTTTGCATGCGCGCCAATTGCGTCCATTCTTTGGTCACAGGATTGTAGCTACAAAAAAAAAATTAGTTGTTATAGAATTATATCATGTATTTCTTAGTTTTTATATGTTTGAACCTTATTAAATCCGGTAAATGTCGAGTTGTTGTGGTGCAACCGCCTACAATATAGATAAGTCCTTCGAAACTGACCACACCCATGCTAAAGCGTGGTTGTGGCATACTTCCAATAAGTTTCCAGAGATCTTTTTCAGGATCATAGCATTCCATGGTGCCGCCGATGTCGTCGCCAATCCAACCACCCACCGCAAACAGATTTCCGCCCATGGTGCACAGACCGAACTCACATCGAGGTACAATCATAGGTGCGATGGGCTGCCAGACATCGTTCTGTGGATCGTAAACCTCACCATTGGCCAGTATCTGGGAGCCACGTTCTCCACCTACCACATAGATCTTGCCATTTAAAGCCGAAACTCCAGGCAATATACGCCCCACCTCCATTGGCGCTGTTTCAGTCCATTCACGCCGAAAGATATCGAACTTGGCCACCGTCTCGAAGGTGCAGTCTGCCGAGTTCCAAGTGCGAGGCGTATCTCGGTGAGACCCGCCTATAATATAGATATTTTTTTTGGCCAGTTGACGCGGACAGACGCGCAACGGTACCAGTTGGCCACGTTTAGAGGCAATGTCGCGGCAAATGGAACGTAATGCGATCTTCACCGACATGTCCCGGCAGTCGTCTTTCAGCGCCTTATCTATTACCTTAACGGGAACCAGAGCCATGCGCACATGTGAGAGTATATCGAAGACATAACAGCGACGCTGTGTGACATCGTGCTTAATCCATCGCAGGGCCGCTTGGAATACCTGTGATTCGGAGTCAACACGTAATAGCTCTGAATTGAGTAGCTGTGATAATAGAGTCTGCGGTGTTTCCAGAAATTCGTCCTCAAGCGTTATCTGAAGTAGAATAGATGCGTCAAATAAATTTGATGGACATTCATAACAAGAACACTTATGATTGATTGTAAATTAATATGTAAATATGTAAATTAGGGTTGTACGAAATATCTATAGTTTTAACGTCGTGATATTTCCTCCTATCCGACAATATTTTAATAACCTTTCTAATATAATGTATTCATCAATAATTAACACCCCACTCAGAGTTCGGTCTATTTGGTATTACCGAGCGATCATCGAAGTGTTGTTCCACAAAAAGGAGAACATCACAAAACCTCACGCTGTCAAATAAACCGATACAACTCATCAACGTTGGTGTTTGTTGCTTTCTGTTTGTGTGAAAGTAAGTGAAGACTGACTACAGAAATGATCCTGTGAAGTATAGTCTTAAATTTTCAACGCCAAACCAACCCCTCTAGACATTTCAGAAACGTGAACCGTTTGAGAATTATAGGCGTACGAACGAACAAAATAAACGAATGAACCACCAAATTTGCCGTATAAGCTAGTGGGCAATCGAAACATATGTACAGTGGTAGTTAAAGCAATTTTTGCGACACTTCATAATTCCCAATCAGTTCTACCTCATATTTGTTATAGAGAAGATCATATTCAGTGATTAAGTTACTCTGGCTTCTCTTCAGTTGTCGAATAAATCTTTCGCCTTTTACTAAAGATTTCCGTGGAGAGGAGCACTCTAATGAGTCTAAACTCAATTTTTAGTTGTGCCTGAGGGTTTCCCTCGGGTCATTTTAAATACATTAACAAAATTCTAAGAATTAGCAAATCTTGCTTGTATAGTGAGATAAATATACTTTAAATACCCACAGACTTTGGATGTAACATTAAAATAAAATGTGACAAGCAAGCAAAGTTTTGTAAGATCCTGTTGTTTGTTATTTTCCTTTCATTAAAAATATGTAATCTTATAGTTGCTTGGACATGTACATAGAAATTACATATTGTACCTAGTTATAACTCTTTGAGAGTTAAAATAATTAAGTGTTGCCTACTTTAATATTTATTTATAATAATATGTATATATTTTCAAATAAGTGTTATAAAGTGTAACACGCCTTTTGGCAGAATTTGTTTCGTAGTTTCCGTAGTGTAGCGGTTATCACGTGTGCTTCACACGCACAAGGTCCCCGGTTCGAACCCGGGCGGGAACATGATTCAAATTTTTTTTACTTTTTTTTTGCGTAAATGAATTTAAGTTTTGGATATTTACCGCTGGAAAATTGGCTTGCACAAAGTTCATTGCGCTTGTAGCCAAAGATTCGCAATTGTGCGCTTCTGCGAAACGTAAAATGCCCAACGCATTTGTAGCATGTAACTCCCGGCAGAGAAATTCACAACAGCCATCAACAACTTCGTTCAATTGCAGCATATCCGCAGCAGCGAGCAGTTCTTGCACATTGGACTAAAAATACAAATTATTGCAAATAAGTAAAATAAACCAAGTGACATTGGAGTGTTTTTTTATTAACCTGTGTTATCTCACAACGTCCTGTGTAGATGAAGTCCAGGAGAATTTGCAATATATCGCCGTCAATTGTATGTAATACCACCGACTTCTGTTTAACTTCATTGAGGCCTAGTTCGGGTCTAAACATTGCCTCGAAATAGGCGCTGGCGGCACTGAGAACGGCGCGATGTGCATTGACAGTGGCCTCACCAGCGATAATTTCGACGTCGCAGAAGCGCGATTGTTCCCTTAGCTGATTTAGGTTGGCCAACACCTTAAATGGATATTGGGCGTTGCAGTACGAGGGCAGATTTGTGCGTTGTGTACTGGCAGCAGCAGCAGCTGCAGACTGGCTGAAGTAATCGTTATCGTTATCGGTGGTGGTGTTGTCATTGCCGTTGTGACAATTTGCATTTGCATTGAATTCGTGGTGTATGGAATAGCTTTTCAGCGGTGGCATTGCGACTTCTGCTGACTCTATTCGTATATAAATGCACTCTGGCAGCTGTTTTCACATTCAATTTACGAGTTAATTAAACTTAATTGCTATTGCTGCACTTTGCACCACTACGAACGCAACACAACTGTTTTCGTTAATCAAGCACAACACGTACACATACACGCACACGTACACAGGCCAACACACCCACACTAGCAAGGCTGAAAATAACTATGCATATAGCATTGTATGTATTGCATAGGTTTCCTTTGGTATTTTTATCTGTGCTGTTAATGGTGAGGGCACTCTCATTTGCGTAGTTTGTTCATTTATAACACTGATATGATTGTATATTATAAATTAACTAAATAATTATACGCGAACATGATCTCTGCTGCGTGCCGTTAGTGTTGCAAAGACAAGCGATGGCAATACCGTAAATACCGATTGAAATCGATAGTCTTAAGCTTTTTGTTAGCTGACAGTTTCAGAATGATATATGAACAGCTGACTGTGTTGAGCATTTCTATATTATTCTTTTACCGTTAATAACTCTATTGCTGTTGACATATTATATCTGCGAGCTTTTATACTGTTATTAGCACTTTGCAATGTACATTTGTTATCCATGAAGTTGACTTTTTAACAGCGCACCATATTAATAGTGCCGATAACATAATTTTTATCGAAATTTCATATCAAGAAGCTAGAGTCCACATTAATACTGTTATTTAACCACAATCCGAATATTGTTATTGTTTCTTGCTGATAATGTTAGTACGCAAATTGTTAAATGTGCGCTCCCATTGCTTGCTGCGACGTTGGGCTAGCACAGATCCGTTGAGTTTTCAGAATGAAAAATTACAGAACTACTTGGAGTCATTGCGACAGGAATACTACGCGCTGCGTGTAAGTGCAGCCGGTAACAGCAATCATTATGCTCGACTCACGCGACTTGATGGCGTTGTAAACGCACTGGAGCAGTACCGTGCTTTACAGAGGAACATATCATCAGAGCAAGATATAGCCGTCGAGAAAGATGAGGAAATGCGCACGCTGATGCTGGAGGAGAACGATGTATATAAAAACTTACAGGCCAAACAGGAGCAAACAATGCTGCAGGAGCTGCTCACGTTGTCCGATGACGAAATATATCCGGCATTAATATTTGAAGTCAATGCTGGTGCCGGAGGACAGGAGGCTATGCTGTTTGCTCAGAAACTTTACGACATGTATACGAGCTACTTTGAGCACATGGGATGGGATTACGAGCAGTTCGCATACGAAACCACCGACATTGGTGGTTTGCGTCATGCCAATTTGGTGGTCAACGATAGTGAAGCTTACAGTTGGTTGCGTTACGAAGCCGGCGTCCATCGGGTGCAGCGGGTGCCGGCAACAGAAAAAGCCGGTCGCATTCATACAAGCACAGCCTCAATAACGGTTATTCCTCGTCCGGCTGATGTGCGGGTAAATATTTCCGAACGCGATCTGAAGATTGAGACGAAGCGAGCCAGTGGTGCAGGCGGTCAACATGTTAACACCACCGATTCTGCTGTACGTATTCTTCACCTGCCAACAGGTTTAGCCGTTGAATCCCAATCGGAGCGATCTCAAATGAAGAACCGGGAGCTCGCGCTTAAGCGTCTGCAAGCCAAGCTAATGCAACAACAGCTGGAGAGTGTTGAGGCGTCTAAGCAGGCCACGCGCAAATCCCAGCAGGGAAACCTCAACCGCAACGAAAAGATTCGTACCTACAATTTCGTTCAGGATCGTATTACAGATCATCGGGTGCAGCAGGGCGGCACATTACACAATCTCAGCGGATTTCTAGAAGGTGGTCAACAGCTGAGTGGACTAATCGAGCGTCTGCAGCAGGAGCAGCGGAAATCTACGCTACTGCAGTTGCTCGAAACGTGGCAGCCCCCGAAAGAGGCGGTCCATAATAATTAAATAAAGTTTTCTTGCAAAGAAGAATAAGTTTGTTGTTCGAAAATTACCTAAGTTGATCTGACTTTATTATTGATTAGGCAAGGATTTTTAGTGTTCCGCTGACTTTCTCTAAATGACAAGTGGACTCCGCTTAGGTGTTACTAAATGAAAACACAAAAGTTTTTATAAATCCTGTTTTTATTCTCAGCAAACTCGTGCCCAGTCGGCTGCGCTGCCAATGTGTATAAGGTGCTCCTTGACTGTCGCCTCCAGAATATCACGAATTTCACGGCAACCCGCCATAGCTGTTTCAATGACAGTCTCCAGTTGATCAATGTGAAACCGTTCGCTCATCTCCATGAATGCAATTTTCTCTGCTGTGGGTAATGCTGCTATGGTCAGCTTGGGTCCGCCGGAAACTTCTTCGATGTGGGATATATCAGTGAGCGGAATATTCGTTTTACTTAAAGACGCTGTGCATGCGACCACAAATTCAGTTAAACATATTCCGGCATCGATGAGGGCCAATGTGGCGGCATTTAAGGCCACAGCATAGTTGGCACCGTCTGCCTGCAGGACTTCCACATAAATGTCGATCTGGGAGCGTGGGTAGAGTTCGGATTTAATGGCTGCACTTAATGCTTGCTGCAAATACATTTTAAATTCTTGTGACTTGCGATCCCCGCGTGGTCGATTCTTGCGCTCCGATGTAGAGAACGTGGCCTGACTGTACTGACAATTGATAATCAAATCGTTGCCTTCCGTCTTCTTTGCCTTGGCTTGATGTGGTCCATAGACGGCGGCCAGCACCTTTGTGTTGCCTTGTTCCATGTACGCGCTTCCATCAGGCTGTTCAAAAACTCCTAATTTGCACTTTATATGCCGCAGCTCGTGGGGCCTTCGGCCATCCAGGCGTAAGCCCTGCTCACTTAACAGCTCGAGCCGACCGGCCATTTTTTTTTTAAACGAACGTAATTAATAAAAATTAAAATAAATGCGGCACGTGCATAAGCGTTGTTTACGCTAGTTCGTCTCAGCTGTTTAGATGAAAAGGAAATCGATAACGCTATAAAAAGATATCGAAAAGATAGAACTAGCGATTAACATAATATTAACATTTATTAATAATGTTATTAAATCGTATCGTAACGTATCGATAACGATATAAAAATATATCGAAAAGATAGAACTAGCGATTACCATAATATTAACATTTATTAATAATGTTATTAAATCGTATCGTAACGTATCGATAACGATATAAAAAGATATCGAAAAGATAGAACTAGCGATTACCATAATATTAACATTTATTAATAATGTTATTAAATCGTATCTTAAATCGTAAGTGATATGGACTTAATTCATATTCCATAATTGACTTTTATCCATATATGATTATTAAAACAGAGATAATATTTTGTCTCTTTTTAAAAAATTCATTTAATCGAATTTACCGCGAATAAATTTAGTTCCCAGCTGATTAGCAATCGACTACAACCGATACATTCGATATTTTCTAGATTCGAATCAACTCTACTGTTGGCAATAAAAAAAGAACAACAGAGAATTTTTAACAAGTACAAAATTTGTTTATGCTTAACTGTGCAATATAGAAATATCGGAAGAGCAGGCTAGTATTTAAATTGATTCAATGGATGTCACATCAAGCTTAGCCGACAAGTTGGCATCAAAGACGGCGAGCAGCAACTCTCTTGACAGCAGCTCCAAGTCCAGTTCGCTGGGCTCGAAACACGGAGCCGAGAATGGGCTTTTGCGGGACACGCCCTTTGTTTACTTGGAAGGAGAGGAAGATCAAGACCAGAAAAGCGATGTCACGTATGTGTGTCCTTATCGCGGACCAGTATTCGGTGCATTGACTATAACCAATTTTCGTCTGTACTTTTGTACTGTACATCCGCTGCGGGATCAAGAGCCACCGGTTGTTGTCGACGTGCCGCTGGGCGTGATTGGGCGTGTGGAAAAAATAGGTGGTGCCACGTCACGCGGCGAGAATAGCTACGGTATAGAAATATTCTGCAAGGATATGCGTAACTTACGTTTCGCCCACAAGCAACAGAATCATTCCCGGCGTACGGTCTTCGAGAAACTGCAAGCAAATGCATTTCCGCTATCTTACAGCGGTAAATTGTTTGCCTTTGCGCATGCCGCTGCGGCACAGCCAAGTGCCGGCTGGGATGGCTGGGCAGTGTACGAGCCTCTGGCGGAACTTCGTCGCCAAGGCGTGCCCAACGATATGTGGCGAATTACGAAGCTGAACGAGTCTTACTCAATCTGCGACAGTTATCCGGCTGTATGGGCCGTGCCAAAGGCTGCCTCTGATGACTTCTTGCGTCGCGTCGCTCAGTTTCGCTCGCGCAGCCGACTGCCTGTGCTATCCTGGATGAATCCTCGTACGCAGGCCACAATTACTCGCTGCTCACAGCCGTTGGTTGGCGTAAGTGGCAAACGGAATGCAGATGATGAGACATATTTGAGTTACATAATGGAAGCAAATGCGCAGTCCGATAAACTGACAATAATGGATGCACGACCCAGTGCGAATGCCATTGCAAACAAGGCCAAGGGCGGAGGCTACGAGTCGGAGGATGCCTACAAGAACGTTGAGATAAACTTCCTGGATATTCACAACATCCATGTGATGCGTGAGAGTCTGCGGAAGGTGAAGGAGGCCTGTTACCCGACTAGCGATGACTCCAAGTGGCAGACGGCCATAGATAGCACATTGTGGTTAAAGCATATACGCTGCATTCTGGCGGGAGCTGTGCGCATTGTCGACAAGCTGGAAACGATGAGTACTTCTGTTGTGGTGCACTGCTCCGATGGCTGGGATCGTACAGCACAGCTGACGGCACTCTCTATGCTCCTGTTGGATCCACATTATCGCACTGTGCGTGGTTTCGAGGTGCTCATCGAAAAGGAGTGGCTGTCGTTTGGCCACAAGTTCCAGCAGCGCATTGGACATGGTGACAATAAACATTCGGACGCGGACCGCTCACCAGTCTTCCTGCAGTTCATCGATAGCGTCTGGCAAGTGAGTCAGCAGTTTAACACTGCATTTGAGTTCAACGAGAATTTCCTCATCACAATTGTTGATCATCTGTACTCATGTCGCTTTGGCACCTTCCTCTGTAACACTGAGGCGGAGCGTGTGGCGGAGGGTAAGTGGATTTTCCAACTATTTTCATCGTTTTTATTATAAATGCCCATCCACATGCAGATCTCAAGCGGAAGACTATATCTCTGTGGACACATATTAACTCTTCGTTGGACCAGTATCTGAATCCGTTATTCCCCTCTTTTACACACGGCGCGGAGCTTGTATTGCGTCCCATTGCCAGCGTTCGTGCCATGCGGCTCTGGAAAGGACTCTATTGTCGCTGGAATCCAGGTCTGTGTGCGCCCCAACATGGCTGCCAGCGCACCAAAGAGCTACTCGCCAAGCAGGATCAACTCTTCAAGCTGGTAAACGAGCTGCGACTTAAGCAGACAAATCGCAGCAATAACATGCAAAATACGACTCGCCTGGCGTCTCCTATGCATTAAACTACATAGTATTTGCTTATCCTTACTAATACCCTAATCGATTAACGAAAATAATACATACAGCTATTTTAAACTAAACACGATAAAGCAATGTTACCTTTGGCGTGCCGAACGCTTTATTTCCTTGCTATCTACGGAAAATAATAAAAAAAAAGTGAAAATGAAATAAAATAATAAACATTCTAAATCCAATTAGCATTAAAACGAAATTTTGTACCAAAGTCTTAGTATTCGACTAAATATTTCTAGCAGTGTGCCCATGGGCAACGTAGTAATAAGTTTGGTTTGAAACTGGAAGATAGATAAAGGATAGTTTTGGAGAACTGAAATCTAGGAAAAGCTTTAGGAACATATGTTTTTATGCGATAAACGATGTCATAAAAACATATGCATGCAGATAAAAAACTTGTTGTCATCAATCAAAGCACATTTTATAAAATTTTTGGAACTATAAACAAAGTTTGCTTTTCTTATTGAATGCACAAAATACAAAATAAATGTATTTATGAATAATCCAGCAGGAATAAATTCAACAACCGTATGTACACAAGCGACTTTCGTTGAGTATATTGCTTAAAAATAATGAATCATTAAAATAAGTATTTTGGCAACACAGTCGACAGATACAGGGTGACCCACGTACCCTGTCCGATGCAGTATTGAGAGCACCCTTTCACACAAGTGTTTCTACACCCCCTCCCACACACAGACAAACACGTAAACAAATTCATTGTCATTGTCAGTAAGCGTTGCCAACTGTTGCATTTTCATTCATAAAACTTACGGCACTTTGGCGCCTGCGCAGTTGGGTTTCTATGCGAAACGACAGCGATTTTTCGTTCTTTTGCGCCAAAATTAATGTCACAATCACAGTTGGCTCAGTACGTTTTCACACGTTCATTAGCGTGGTCGCATTCAAAGCGGTCTGCAGTGCGTTCCTTTTTTTGCAGTGGTTGGCAACGCGAAGCTATTAATCCGTTGACTGCTAAGCTCGGCTTAGCACGGTTTTTTGTGATTCATGGATAAAAACAAACTACTTACAATGTGAAAATTAATTAAATTAAATAATTGAATCAATTGTGTAATAAAGCTTATTTAACGAAAAATGCATTCAAGACCAGGTTTATTATTTGCATTGCTTTTATTGTGTCTATGCCCCGTCACTTTTGCTGGTGAAATTCTTTTCGTCATTTCTTGCCCTAACCATGCCCTCACCAGCTGCCGAAGCCTGCACGATAATCTGCGGCAGCAACAAATATCACTGGATCCGATCCCAAAGGATTATGATTATGCCATTAAGGTGCACATTATGCATGAACTATTCAATTACTGGACTCTGCTGGACTCCCTGCCACATTTGCGAGGCAAGACACGTCTGCTAAACGCGCAAACCGAATGGATTATTTGGTGCCAGCACAACACGCACGTGTCCTCGCTGCGTGCCCTGCTCGACCAGCTGCGGCATCGGGATGCTCAAGAGGTGTGTTACCGTCGCTAAAACAACGACAACAGGAAACCCAAAGGGGGGCTTTGAATTTTTAACAAAACTTAATTTTAAATTGTAAAATAAAATCGAAAATGGGAGTTTATGGACAGCCGATTTTATAGTGCGAACTTGGGCATTTTTTTAGATGATTAAACAAATCTATAATCAACAGTACCACATTCTTTAATGACCTTTAATGATTATGTTTCTGGTTTTCCTGCTAGTATTCTCATTTTCAGCCTTTTGTGCTGGCAAAAGCTTCATTGAGTTTCCTTATGTGACTGATACTATTGTTGTGTATGCATGCTAATGGAACCCGTCAACAACTCATGAATTTCCCATTTTGGTACCTGTTTCAGATGGCATACTACGGCCACGCCTTGTACGATGCTGAGGCGACCATCGTACATCACTTTGCACACTACAAGAATCCAACATGGTTTCCGTATCCGATGCTAAGTGCGGGCGTTGTATTTACAGGTGCATTGCTGCGCAGGTGAGTGAAAGTGCAAGCAAGGCAAAGGGTCCGACTTCCAGGAGCATCCGAGGCCATAACTCATCATGGAACATGCATTTGCATTTGCAGGCTAGCCGAACTTGTTGCTGCTAATACGTCCCACGGCAGCAAAAGCAGCAGCAGGCACAGCGAGTTTGCCATAGATGCCGCACACGAGTTGGCCCGTTTCATTTTCGATAATTTAGCACCTGCCATGCCAAATGATGATGAAGCCGGCAATGGCAACAGAACCGTCGAGAATTCCCCCAACATGTTGCAGGGCAAAATAATTTTGAAAAGTGCTGCCTACATTTGTCCCTCGGCGAACTTGTCGCCAGCCAGCAAGTTGGTCTCCTCGGGAATCGCTGAGAGCGAGACTGAACTGCAACCAAAAGAGA
Source organism: Zaprionus kolodkinae (assembly GCA_018901885.1). NCBI lineage: Eukaryota > Metazoa > Arthropoda > Insecta > Diptera > Drosophilidae > Zaprionus > Zaprionus kolodkinae. The sequence goes on from JAEIFM010000508.1 coordinate 5,702,172, forward strand.
GACTGGATAGGCCAAAGAAGGAAAAGGAGACTGTGTCTTGTTTGCTGCATGCAAAGTCCGAGGCGTCCACCGGGAGCAGCGAACACTGTGTGAGTTGATTTATGAGTATATTCACATGAACAAGCAGAGCCGGCTCCAAAGGTCGCCAATAATTGATGTGGTTGAAGTGTCGGCGAAGTCTTGAATTAATTTGCTACAAATTTTTATAAAATTTCGTTGGCAGGAACTGTACCTGAGTCTGCAATGTGCATGACTATATCAGGACTCATTCCATTTTTAATTTAATTTAATCAACATTTGCATTTGCTTTCATTCATAAAGAAAAATTAAAATTGAATTTTTGCTTGATTCATTTAGTTTTGAATCAACTGATGATTCACAACTACAATAAATGTTTTAATGCAGTTTTTGTTTCATTAAATATTATAGGAAGTAAAAAATGAAAATAATATGATTAAATAATTGTTGACTCATAGAAATAATTTTTAAATCGATAAATCAATTTTTTTTAACTATCTTGCCTAAGAGTACTTACCAAGTCCACTAGATTTCATACCCTTTAATCAATCGTCACATAATATTGCCCATACGACGCATTGACCAAAGTAACATATCTTATGCGCAACAAAGTGAAAACTAGAAGTTGTTAAATAGTTTAACTTTGTTTGAAAACCAATTAAAACACACAAGTTCCATAAAGTCAAGTTGTCGGCTTAAAGCAAACTGTGGTTGCTTCTCGGCTCGATTCTATAGGCCATTTAGGCAATTAGCATCTGAAACCTATAACCATAAATTCTATGACAATGGTCAAACAGAGAGACGCAGGCGGAACGCAAATGCAAACTGAAACTGAAATTGGTAGGCAACTGCAATCATTCTCTCGCCCACAACAGGTGCACACAAGCGGGGCGCACATCTATTTCGCAATCAAAACCTGTGCAAAATTCCATAAGGAGCGTATACCAATCATCGAACGCACCTGGGCGCCCGATGCTGGTGGCATGGAGCAGCGCAAATACTACAGCGATGTGGCAGGTAAGCGACACAACACTGAGCGCAATTAAAGCAAATGAGTGGCTGCTGCTATAAGGGGTATGGGGCAGGCACTAAATGGATACACACACACACACACACACACACGCGCATTAACAAAAACAAGAGGCCAACTAAACACGCTCACGGACATGCACTCCAAGCACATACACTCGCACACATACAACATGCAACATGGAACTTCAGGGACCCCTTGTCTCAGCTGGATACGTGACTCGTGCTTCTTTTCGAGTCACGACATATACATAAGTCACACTTTCAAAAATAATTAAGTGACCATTTGAATAATCGGATATTGTTATATAATTATTATTTTAATAATAATATTTCTACTTAAGGTTGTGTGTGACTATTATTATTTTTTTATGATTTGCAAATTATTTATAACTATGCTTATTCATTTAAAATTCGAACCTTGTTTGTTTTTATTAGAATTCCGTATTTTATGTTAGTGAATTGCAAATTGCTTCCAAAACATGAATTATAACTTGAATTGGCTTCAACCACAAAATTCGTGCCTATTTCTTGGTCACCTCACGACCTTGTCACGTGTCCTTCTCTAAACAGCATCAGACGCAGCAGGGTTGCCGCACAGGCTGAAGCGTAGGATAACAGTTGCCATATTGAATATTCATTGATTTGTCTTTGTGATCTTCCACAACTCGACCTACAACAATAACAACAACTGGAATAACAACAACAACAACAACAACTGGGCAATGGTAACCACAACAGATGCGAAGATACCAACAATCAGCACGGGGCTGCCAAACGTTGCCACTGGACACTGTGCCAAAACATTGGCAATACTGCAATTATCCCTCAAGGATATCGATAAGTTGAGCCACATACGTTGGCTGATGCTCGTCGATGACGATACGCTGCTGAGGTGTGTATGTGTGTGTGTGCGTGTGCGTGTGTGTGCATCGTGTAAGCTGCGATTTTTATGCAGCTCACACGCCTCGCAGCGCATTCAATTAAAATTATCATTGTTATTTTTTGCTCTTCTTTCCGCGATATCAATATACATATACATATACTATATCGTTTTAATCCCTTCAGCGTGCCCCGACTGAGTGCTCTGCTGAGCTGCCATAATTACTCGGCGCACATCTATCTGGGCGAGCGCTACGGCTATCGGCTGTACGCGCCGGATGGCTTCAATTATCACACGGGCGGCGCTGGCATTGTTCTCAGTGTGCCGCTGCTGCGCCTGGTGGTGCAACGCTGCAGTTGCCCGGCTGCCAATGCGCCGGATGACATGATACTCGGCTACTGTTTGCAGGCGCTGGGCGTGCCGGCGCTTCATGCCCCGGGACTGCATCAGGCCCGGCCTCAGGACTATGCGCCGGAGTTGTTGCAACTGAATGCGCCCATTTCGTTTCACAAATATCTGCACACCACACCGGAGCACACCTACAGGCGCTGGCTGGGCGGTGCCCAGAGCAATGCCAGTGCAATTGCGAAGCATCATCCGCAGGAGGCAGCAAATCCACCCCAGCTGCACAGCCATCGGATGCTGCTGCAGTTGGCCAATATGGCGACGGCACTGGAGGCAGGTGGAACAAAGCATCTGGATCTGTAGCTGCTGGTAAGTGATGCCTGGGCCATATGGAATACCTAAAATCAGCAAAATCAGTTTCTTTTGCAAAATTAAATTTGTACCGTAATTAAAAGCAACAACAAATTGAGAATTCAAAAAGTCGCTGGGAATGACAGCTGGACAAATGCTGTCACCGCAAAGCCGCAGTCCACAAAGTCGGACGTTCCAATCTGTTCTCAGGTCGCAGCTGCAGCTGCCAAGCACACGAATTACGCTCCTCCAAACCGAGCTCTCCTCCCCTCTCACATTTTCTATGGAGCCAAAACTTTACCAGTTTCGCGCTGTCAAAGGTGTTTTCCTTGTGTCTGTGAGTGTGTGTGTGTGTGCGTGTCTGTATTGCGGCTTTTGTGTCACTTTAATTAGTGAAAATGCTTAAATGTGGTTGAGATTTGCGACTGCGGCGCGAGAAATGTGCCACAACCAGCGTCAGATTCATAGCCACACTCAGAATCAAGGCGGAGTCGGAGGCTTGTTTAAGTCGGTTTGGATTTCGGTTGACGTAGCTCATCATAAGTTGCACTTGAATAGGGGAACGATTTTTTTGATGTTTAAAAAAATTTAATGCATATAATATCTGCGTATCATCCAAAATTGAGAATTTAAATACTAAATTTAATTTTGAAACCATTTTCTTGAATTCTTTAAAAAGTTCCACTTAATATTTGAAAATGTTGTATTAAAGTATATAAATATTCTTTTTTTGCCCTAAAACTGACTTTTTGGTTTGCTTTATTTTGTTCTTTCAGATTAAGAAGAACAACTTTTAAGATGAAAAATGCCAAACAAGAAATAAAGATATGAGGAAGAGATGTGAATAAAGATTAAAGTCATATCAAACATTAAATTGAACCTTATGTTTTCCTAAAATGGGGTTCTTACCTATGTTAAATGTATTATGTTAAAGTGATTTTTAAAATTCTCAATATGTTTTTGTATTATTTAAAAAAAAATACATGTGTTATCGTAAAATAAGGTTATGTTAAGCTTGATTAAAAAAACTTGTCTTTAATGCTGCAATTGGAAATTATATTTTTTACAATTACCAATTAAAGTTTAAGCTAATAAATCTATCTGGCTTCTTTAGCAAGCAAACCACTCACAGATACAGCTAAAAGTTTTCCAGCTCAATGCCAGAAATGCAATATTCAAAGTAAAACAATTGAGTCAGTTGCAACTGGGAATCAGAGTGAAACTCCCTGCTCACTGGCACAGCACACACAAGGTCCAGAGGCGTCAAATACTCCGGTCTCAATCCCGGCTGGCAATCCCCTCTAGATCCCGTCACAAACTGTTTGTGAAATCGCCAAGGATTTTGTTGTACATTGTATGGGGAAAATCTTTTTAAACAATTTCTCTTCATGCTTCATTGGGTTGCTTGTCTTGTGGGGCAGAGAGGCATGAAGGGGCAGAGGGAGAGTTGGGTTACTTAAATTTAGCTGTGGCTCAACTTTTTGATGTTTGCAGTAAGATTAACGCCAGGATTTCACATACCCCAGCTTAGCTCCACCCACTACACTGCTGGACCTTTTCCGACGTGACGTTCTGCGTGTTGCGTATAATCTACTTTCGAGTGGCCACAAGCAACACCCATGTCCGTGTAATCTCTACTCTATTATACATATATATATATATATATGTATGTATATACATATATCCGCTTATGTCTTTGTGTGTGTTGTTGCTGTTGTTGGTCGTTACCCTGGCAAGGGAGAAAACTGTAATTTTATGCAAAAGAAAATGCTGCATGAAATTCTCAAGATAATGTGAACAATTTTTGACATTTTCCCAGAGTTTTCGTTTCTTTTTATGTGTTTTGCAGATGACAAGAAGTAACAAAAGCAAAACGACACAAGAAGTCAAGGTGAGCCAAGAGGGGGAAGTCTGTAAAATGCACTAAACTGAACTGTATATCAAGTTTTTCGAGACAAGTCATAAAATGCCAAGGTTGATTAACAGTTAAAAAAGTTCTATAAAAATCCAATGAAATTTCTAATTTCTCTATCAGCCTCCAGCTTAAGATATGTTGGTTTCCTTTTACTTTCTAGAAAAATACACATCAATTCAATCATAAAAGAAAAAGCTTCCAAATGAGCTCCATTTGCAGAGTGTGCTATAAAACCTGGAACTCATTTCAAAAGCTGCCGCAGTTGAGTTTTCGAAAATGCAGTTGACAGTTCTCTTGATTTGTTTCAGTGAGTTAAAGTGGAGGATATACTATTATATCTACAATATTTTCTTGAAATATTTTTGTTATTGTGTTAACTTGTATTATTTTAATTTAATTAATTTTTGTATATATTAATACGCAACCGTCGCAGTTCTCTCGCTGAGTACACTGAACGCGAATGCACTACCTTGGAGTCCCAGCGATCCCATGGAACCCGCACTATTCCAGCTTTACAAGAGCCAAAAGCAACGCAACTTGGCCAAAATACAATTGCTGCCTCGTAACGCCATCAGTTTTGTGGGTCCCAGACAGGCAACGTCCTGGGAAGTGGACGAAGATGGTTACCTCAATGATGGTGATGAATACGCCGACGATGACGTCAGCGAACCAGTTGATTATGCGGAGTCCGAGGAGGTTGAATACGAATGGCGTTAAATAAAATAAAATTACATATAGTATATACTTTTCCATTACATGAGTAGATATGGTACTGCTAGATCAGGTTACATGTGTAGTGTTTATTTAACTGCAACCGGGTTGGTAATTAAATTCACTTGGAATTCAACTTGTCGCAGTGGCTGCTTGTGGAATGCGGCGTTTGCCTTGCATTCATTGAAAAATCCGCAACTAATTAGGACACGAGCCGGGGAAGGAAGCGAAGAAGCGTAGACAAGGAGTATGGTCGCACGGCGTCGGATGTGTGAGGATGTCTGCCTGGCGTGTTCACTGGCTCGGGCTGTGCAGCAGCTCAGCTCAGAGATAAGCAAGTCGAGTGTCGCGCTGCCAGTCAGGCGGAGAACCAAGTAGAGCAAATAAACAGCAGATTATGTGGCAGGCGATGGGGGGCAGAAGGATAGGGACTCTGTAGAGTCGACTAGGAAATACCCTAGCAAAAAGGAGTTTGTAATTTCAAATATTCGCTAAGCATGTCAATGGATTCTGTTCTTATTTAGACATAACAATATAGAATATAGAAAATATAATGCATTTCGTGTGTCCAGTTCCAGTTCTTAAACAGATATATATATCCAATTGATCCCACTATACTATTACTACGATACAATGCCGCACAAAGCTGAAAGAATCAACTTGAAATTCTCAAAAACCAATTTGAATAACAATCGAGTTAGTTCATCAGAGGAGTGAGTTTATTTATACTTACAGACTTTCTAGGGTAAGTTAAGATCTCGCTTGCTTTCCTGCTCAACGCTCGTGAGCGCGAGCATAATTAAGAGCGTGGCCTTAATTTAATACAAATAGACAAACATATACATATAAAGCGGAAGACGTAGCATAAATAAATGTGCTTAAATGGCGCGACTCGAGGAATACGAGCGAAACTTTCATCGGGGAGTCGTTTAATAATTAAAGCCAGACGACAGCATTACCTCAGGCAATTACAACTGTCAACGTGGATCGAACAAACTGACATATTGTTTTCACCTATTTAGGAAAGTCGCACAGTAATTCGGTCCATTCGATGGACGACTTGCGTAAAGTATTGATTGCCGTGCCTGAATAATAGATGCACTTGCTGCATGCGACAACTTCAGTGAAGTATGCTGCAAGAGGAAGATGGGGTACGGCGATATGGTGGGAAAAATGAAACGCTTTGTTTGTTTATCGTCGAGAGTATCTGAAAGATGCATACTTCAATTCATTTGAGTTGAGATGGATTCAGTTCAACGACGGATAAACCACTCGAATAATCCACTGGAGCGTAAACTGTTGATGACCCAACACCCCACACACCCCACACCCCTTCGCTTTGCCCACTTAACGTTCACACCTGGACCCGCTGCCATTCGAAGAGCACGCTCCTTGCACGAAATTTACATTTAATGAGGTTTAAGTAAGTGAAAGGTGCGAAAGTCCATTGAAAATGCTGCAAATTGTAAGCGATGCGGTTGAAGATGCTCCTCAATATGACCTCGATTTGCAATTGAAATTGAAATTTAATGTAAATTCTTATGTTCGATGCAGGATTGTCGTGAAGCTTAATGGCAGAGGAAATTGTATAGCAATCATTTGGTTAGTCAGTCACAACTTGATTTTATATATGTATTAGAAAGCTTGATATAACAATGCCTTTACACAGTATCAATAGCATTGAATTACTCAATTTGCTAAGAAACTCGTATAGGAAGAAATACAGCCTAAGTATTACGGATCTCATTATATTTGCTTTCTCAACAAAAACCACTAATCGTCCGATTCGAATCTTTGGTAGAAACTTGCTCTACAAACCCAACGAGAAAGGGCAGCAAGGTGGGAGGTTTGCAAGGACTTGTGTGCTTTTCGGCTTTTCTCTCGACCTTCTAGTGTTTCATTCATTCATCAGTCCAAAAGTTGGAGAAATTTGCGAATCGCTGCAAGGCATTTCGCAGCCACAAAACACAAACTGAAACGAGTCCCGAATCCATTTAGATCAAGTTAGTGCGCCCCGAAGTAGTCGTAGGCAACTGCCATGGCAGCACCCGCTTGCCTGCACTGTGGTTAACCGGCAATAAATTCCACGTCCATGTCTAAAGTTTAACTGGAGGAAAAAACCATTTTGTGTCTATCAGGACGTCTAATCTGCAGTCCGTGCAGCAAACGCAGCCCAACTGAATAACTGAACGAACCCATCCGCAGCAAGTTGCCACGTGCAATAAATTCCAAGGCGCAGTGTCTGCACTATTTGTGGTCTAGCCCCAAGTCTGTGGACTGACTCATCCCTAAGGTGCTTGGAATGTCAGCGAAGAGCAGCAAGAGGGCAAGGGTGAGCTTAAGAGGGAGTAGTTCTCTCACAGCTAAACACGCGCTTTGTACGTGATCTGATAGGGAATTAAAGCCAAGTCGGCAACCGACATGTGTAAAGTTGGCCGAAAACGCGTCGCATTCGCTTGAGCCCAAAGGCAAACGCATTACAAACCCCTCCTAGCGCCCAGCGAATACAGTGGGAGTCACTATGGAAGTTTTAACATTTTATAGCTCTCTGGTATTTCCTTTGTATTTTTGGCGCTTAAAATAACAAAATTTATTCAAAAAACTGTAAATACGGACCTTATTTTGGATAATATGGGGGGTAGGATAGTCTAGTTTCTTTAATATGTAAAGCCCCTTGACTGGACCTCTAACCTAACTTTGTTCACTTCATAACTTTTTTAATAATCAAGCGATTTTCTTCGGGTAAAGCATTTTATTCGTGGTTTTAGTTCTAGAATAGAATGGCTTATTAGTTTTTGCAATTACAAAAATTCCAAAAAATTTTAATTTTTGTAATTTTGGTAAGGGTCCCCCCTGTAAATTTTTCAGAAAATTTTTTTCTTCAAAATTTAAAATCGGCTGCTTTCACTTTTAATCGATTGCGGACATCAAAATAAGTATAAAACAAGTGTTTAAAATTGTTTTAGAGTATACTTAATTTTTGGCCAAAAATCATGTCAAAGTCGACTAAAAATTTGACATGTAAAAACCTTGACAGGGCCACAAATCTCACTTTCCTCACTTCATAACTTTCTTAATAATCAAGCGATTTTCGTCGGGTAAAGCATTTTATTCGTGGTTTTAGTTCTAGAATAGAATGGCTTATTAGTTTTTGCAATTCAGAAAATACCAAAAAATTTTAATTTTTGTAATTTTGGTAAGGGTCCCCCCCTGTACATTTTTCAGAAAATTTTGTTCTTCAAAATTTAAAATCGCCTGCTTTTACTTTTAATCGATTGCGGACATCAAAATAAGTATAAAACAAGTGTTTAAAATTGTTTTAGAGTATACTTAATTTTTGGCCAAAAATCATGTCAAAGTCGACTAAAAATTTGACATGTAAAAACCTTCACAGGACCAGAAACCTCACTTTCCTGACTTCATAACTTTCTTAAAAATCAAACGATTTTCTTCGGGTAAAGCATTTTATTCGTGGTTTTAGTTCTAGAATAGAATGGCTTACTAGTTTTTGTAATTTAGAAAATTCCAAAAAATTTTAATTTTTCTAATTTTGGTAAGGGTCCCCCCTGTAAATTTTTCAGAAAATTTTTTTCTTCAAAATTTAAAATCGGCTGCTTTCACTTTTAATCGATTGCGGACATCAAAATAAGTATAAAACAAGTGTTTAAAATTGTTTTAGAGTATATTTAATTTTTGGCCAAAAATCATGTCAAAGTCGACTAAAAATTTGACATGTAAAAACCTTGACAGGGCCAGAAATCTCACTTTCCTGACTTCATAACTTTCTTAAAAATCAAACGATTTTCGTCGGGTAAAGCATTTTATTCGTGGTTTTAGTTCTAGAATAGAATGGCTTATTAGTTTTTGCAATTCAGAAAATACCAAAAAATTTTAATTTTTGTAATTTTGGTAAGGGTCCCCCCTGTACATTTTTCAGAAAATTTTGTTCTTCAAAATTTAAAATCGCCTGCTTTTACTTTTAATCGATTGCGGACATCAAAATAAGTATAAAACAAGTGTTTAAAATTGTTTTAGAGTATACTTAATTTTTGGCCAAAAATCATGTCAAAGTCGACTAAAAATTTGACATGTAAAAACCTTCACAGGACCAGAAACCTCACTTTCCTGACTTCATAACTTTCTTAAAAATCAAACGATTTTCTTCGGGTAAAGCATTTTATTCGTGGTTTTAGTTCTAGAATAGAATGGCTTACTAGTTTTTGTAATTTAGAAAATTCCAAAAAATTTTAATTTTTCTAATTTTGGTAGGGGTCCCCCCTGTAAATTTTTCAGAAAATTTTTTTCTTCAAAATTTAAAATCGGCTGCTTTCACTTTTAATCGATTGCGGACATCAAAATAAGTATAAAACAAGTGTTTAAAATTGTTTTAGAATATACTTAATTTTTGGCCAAAAATCATGTCAAAGTCGACTAAAAATTTGACATGTAAAAACCTTGACAGGGCCAGAAATCTCACTTTCCTGACTTCATAACTTTCTTAAAAATCAAACGATTTTCGTCGGGTAAAGCATTTTATTCGTGGTTTTAGTTCTAGAATAGAATGGCTTATTAGTTTTTGCATTTCAGAAAATACCAAAAAATTTTAATTTTTGTAATTTTGGTAAGGGTCCCCCCTGTACATTTTTCAGAAAATTTTTTTCTTTAAAATTTAAAATCGCCTGCTTTTACTTTTAATCGATTGCACCCATCAAAATAAGTATAAAACAAGTGTTTAAAATTGTTTTAGAGTATACTTAATTTTTGGCCAAAAATCTTGTCAAAGTCGACTAAAAATTTGACATGTGAAAACCTTGACAGGACCAGAAATCTCACTTTCCTGACTTCATAACTTTCATAAAAATCAAACGATTTTCTTCGGGTAAAGCATTTTATTCGTGGTTTTAGTTATAGAATAGAATGGCTTATTAGTTTTTGCAATTCAGAAAATACCAAAAAATTTTAATTTTTCTAATTTTGGTAAGGGTCCCCCCTGTAAATTTTTCAGAAAATTTTTTTCTTCAAAATTTAAAATCGGCTGCTTTCACTTTTAATCGATTGCAGACATCAAAATAAGTATAAAACAAGTGTTTAAAATTGTTTTAGAGTATACTTAATTTTTGGCCAAAAATCATGTCAAAGTCGACTAAAAATTTGACATGTAAAAACCTTCACAGGACCAGAAACCTCACTTTCCTGACTTCATAACTTTCTTAAAAATCAAACGATTTTCTTCGGGTAAAGCATTTTATTTGTGGTTTTAGTTCTAGAATAGAATGGCTTATTAGTTTTTGCATTTCAGAAAATACCAAAAAATTTTAATTTTTGTAATTTTGGTAAGGGTCCCCCCTGTACATTTTTCAGAAAATTTTTTTCTTCAAAATTTAAAATCGCCTGCTTTTACTTTTAATCGATTGCACCCATCAAAATAAGTATAAAACAAGTGTTTAAAATTGTTTTAGAGTATACTTAATTTTTGGCCAAAAATCTTGTCAAAGTCGACTAAAAATTTGACATGTGAAAACCTTGACAGGACCAGAAATCTTACTTTCCTGACTTCATAACTTTCATAAAAATCAAACGACTTTCGTCGGGTAAAGCATTTTATTCGTGGTTTTAGTTCTAGAATAGAATGGCTTATTAGTTTTTGCAATTCAGAAAATACCAAAAAATTTTAATTTTTGTAATTTTGGTAAGGGTCCCCCCTGTAAATTTTTCAGAAAATTTTTTTCTTCAAAATTTAAAATCGGCTGCTTTCACTTTTAATCGATTGCAGACATCAAAATAAGTATAAAACAAGTGTTTAAAATTGTTTTAGAGTATACTTAATTTTTGGCCAAAAATCATGTCAGTCGACTAAAAATTTGACATGTGAAAACCTTGACAGGACCAGAAATCTCACTTTCCTGACTTCATAACTTTCTTAAAAATCAAACGATTTTCGTCGGGTAAAGCATTTTATTCGTGGTTTTAGTTCTAGAATAGAATGGCTTATTAGTTTTTGCAATTCAGAAAATACCAAAAAATTTTAATTTTTGTAATTTTGGTAAGGGTCCCCCCTGTACATTTTTCAGAAAATTTTGTTCTTCAAAATTTAAAATCGCCTGCTTTTACTTTTAATCGATTGCGGACATCAAAATAAGTATAAAACAAGTGTTTAAAATTGTTTTAGAGTATACTTAATTTTTGGCCAAAAATCTTGTCAAAGTCGACTAAAAATTTGACATGTGAAAACCTTGACAGTACCAGAAATCTCACTTTCCTGACTTCATAACTTTCTTAAAAATCAAACGATTTTCTTCGGGTAAAGCATTTTATTCGTGGATTTAGTTCTAGAATAGAATGGCTTATTAGTTTTTGCAATTCAGAAAATACCAAAAAATTTTAATTTTTCTAATTTTGGTAGGGGTCCCCCCTGTACATTTTTCGGAAAATTTTGTTCTTCAAAATTTAAAATCGCCTGCTTTTACTTTTAATCGATTGCGGACATCAAAATAAGTATAAAACAAGTGTTTAAAATTGTTTTAGAGTATACTTAATTTTCGGCCAAAAATCATGTCAAAGTCGACTAAAAATTTGACATGTAAAAATGTAACATGTAAGACGCTTGATATGACCAGTATCCTCACTTTCCATATACATATGTACCAGTTATGTTGTTAGCTTATAGCACTTATAGACTTTTAGCCAGGTAAACTGCTCACTGCGCCCACTGTGCCTCGCTGCTGGTACTTCCCTTGCGGTTTTGGCAGCACTGTGCGTGTGTGGCCTGTACAGTTTGGCAGCCGATGTCGGGGACTTCGTTGCGCTAATTTACTTTAAATTGGTTTTTACGGCATATGCTGGCGGTGTCTGTGATAAATGACTGGCGGGGGGCGTTACTTCCTTACCCTCACCAAATCTCACCTCCCCAATTCCGGGTCTATTCGAAACGAAATGTCTTTGTTATCGCTAATGGCATCGCAAGCTTGTTATTTCGTTGTTGTTGTTGTTGATGTTGCTGCTGCCCGCTGAAGGTTAATAAATTGGTAAATAAAAATTAATGCAGCATAAATTACAAATAGCCAATTCTCAATGTTGACGACGTCCCCCATCACAGAATTCCCTTTGGCCACTTGGCAAAGAGTATTTTCTTGCTGCTGGCCATAATTAACGAGCAAAGTTTTTAACCTTTTGTGCAAGTTTCGCAGTCGGTTCCCAGTTACCCTCTGCCAGTTCTTAGTCGGACTTTGCTGTATCCCACAATATTGGCTACTTATCGTTACAACGCCATCGCAGTGGGCGTGGCATGTCAACTAATGAGAACATGCGACCAGTAGAAAAGTTTCTTTTTTTTGCCTTCGCTCAGCCTTATTCATTGTGGCATAATTAATGAAAGCCACGTTAGTCAAAGTGTTCGGCCGATTAATCAGCGAGTCCAAGACGTCGGTGCTGGGTCGCATTATAGGATTATTGTTGTTCGTCAATTGGGGGTGGACTTCAGATCGCCTTTTCTCCTTGTGGGTCACGTTCAAATGGTGAGCTAGACTTGTCATGCTTGTAGTTTTTACCAAACTCAAATGGCCCAGAAACGAATCAGGAGATGACTCCGGTATATACTATATGCATATATGTATATGTGAGGGAATTATCGGTGATTTAGACAGTTAAATTACGTCTAGACGTAATCTATTGAATTTATTTTGACTAAGGGGGTTTGTTGAAGGAGGAGGTATTGTATAAAAGCAAGTGGAAAAATGTTATTTAAAAAGCTACGTTCTCAATGTGCTACACGGCCTCATACAGAAAACTTGATTGTAGTCGTTTATACTTAAACTTCTTAATTAAAACTCAACACAAATTCAAATCGGATTTCTCAGTAACTCTCTACTCCCGACATCCATAATACTCGTCCACTGATTGCGCAATTATTACGTGAATTTAAAAATAACATTTCTGAAATTTGTGGATTTTTTATACGTTTTGCGAAAGCTGAATAAATTCGCAGCACGTGACGCCTGAGATGGCCACACAGAGGGATTTGGAGCACAGCAGCTTGCTGAGCAGGGCAATTGGAGCGCAGGTCGCACATTTGTTGATTCGGTTGTGGCACAAATTTTGTGCGTGCCACAAATGAACGGACATAAATCATGCGTGCGACAAATATCGCTTGGCGAGTTTTTACGCACAATTGGCTGAATTCTAAAGCTGCTTCCTGCCACAGGTGAGCAGTCACCTGGTTGCATTTAACACATTTCTCTCTCTACCACATAGCATGCCAGTGAGCGATTTTAGCAATTTTGAAAGCATTTTAAATGAGTGAAAAAGTCATGAAAAGTTGCATTAGCCATAACAAAGTTGTACGATATAAAGCATTTGCGATTTGCTGCGAATGTGTCCTTTAAAACATTAACAATAATTCTGACTTCATTTGCATATAAATATCATTGAATAAAATGCAGTATTGGTTCCAAATCAAATATAGATTTGAAGCTCTTCTACAAAGTTCCAGCTCAAGCTCTCCTTTCAGCCTGTCAAACTGTAAATTTTACATTACAGAGATGACGTATTTAACATAGAGATGTTAACAGAGGTTAAGAATGACCATATTCATCTGTTTCTTTTGCACATGAGGGCCACAGGCAGCCCGGAGTTTATGCGAAAGAGTATTAATTAGAGTAACATCCTCATTAGCTGTTTATTTTGTAATATTAATAAGTCAGCACCTCTTCAATTACAGACTGTACTCTGCTAGCCCATGTGAATTCTATTTTGTATGCTTAGCATATATTTTAATGCATAATCCACATTAACTTTTCATATCTTGCCTCAGTAAAGCGGATACTTTTAATGAATTCGCGTTCGCCCAACCTGCAACATCTTCACGCTCTGCTTGCTCCCTGCATACCAACAACCCCCATCTACAGTCATTTCTTTTTTTGTGTGGAGATACTTGAAAGTTCGTAAAAAAATGTTTTATTTTTTGATACGGCTTACAGGGGCGTTGGACCACGCCTCGCGGCCTTTTCCCACTTTAGAGGCAACCGCAGACGTCACTAATTAGTCAAGGATTTGGCATTAAAGGATCCCCTTCACCCGCCTCACGCCACCCCACTGCAGTGAGTAAAATGTGGAGCACGTGCCGTGCCGTATTTAAAATAAAATATTCAAAATATGTTGGCGCAGATTTTGTTGCTGTTTGCGAGATATTTTAAAATTACATGCACGTTCCACAGAATTTTGTTTTGAATTTCATGGACTTGTAAATTTCTAGATTTAAATTTTCATAAGTCTATTTGCATTTGGCCAAGGCTGAAAGCGAGTCCGAGGCCTGCTTAAAGATGGACAGTAAGATTCTTTATCAAATTAACTGTGCTTTTCGGTGCACAACAACAACAACAGCAACAAGAGTTGCAACAACAACAAGCTTGTTCGCCTTGCATATTCATTTGCACATTTAATTACACTCGAGACTGCACAAAATCAAACCGCATTCAAATTGCATTATTCAATCAGCCAGGTTGTCCCCGAGAGAGAAAGAGATAGTCGGAGAGGGAGAGAGATCTAAACTATATACGTACATATGTGAGTATGTGTGAGTGTGTCCGAATACAGCACAATTGCCACTGCAATTAGGGACATTTTGAGCCTTGGAATTTTGATTAATGAATATAAACATGCAGAGGCAGATAAATAGTCGACGGTAAATTCCATTTGAAATGCAACGAGAGTTGCAAGGAATTTGCTAACAATTGTTTTGCAAATCTTAACGGTAGGTAAAACATGTTTTCCTCTGTGCGATACAAGCCGGAATACAAAAAAATCGCATTCAATTAATTAGCAGCTATTCAGCAGGACGACGCAGGACACGAGGCAAACGTGCATGACAAACTTCCGCTTTTCGGTACGCTTAAATGAACGCAGGCTGCGGCCAATGGGCGTGGCTTAGATGGAAGCGTAGCCGAACGGTGTGGGCAGAATAGTCAACCCGTTGGTTTGGTGCATTTGTGGCATGTGTGCAGTTTTGTTTTCGGACCATTTCACGGGCACACACACGAACGCGAGTGTGGATAACAAGGAGGAAACAGGATGAGCAAGAGGCTGGTGGTGGCAACCGTAACCGGACAGCAGTGCAGCAAAACAAATTCGTACAAAACTAAAATACGTGCAAAGTTTACGTAAAAACAATTCGCTGTGGCTCGGAAGCTGCCACAACAGACGAGTGGCTCGACGAGCTTGTTTAATTATTTGCCATTTAACCATAGTGAAAACTTTGTTTTGGCTTCGGGATTTGAAAACTTATTGCAGCTAATGGAACCAAGTAAAATGTTTACATTTACGATTTTACAAAAATAAGAAAATCTGTTCATGTGTTCATTAGGATTTATCATTAAAACAAAGTGAAAACAATTAATATTTCAGGTAATTTGTTTAAATTACGCGCCTTAGTTTCGGCGGAGTTGCCACATCGCTACAAAAGAGTAGCATTTGAAAGTGCTGCCAGAGTAGATTTTTCAGTTCAAGCTAGGTGGCTACGCTACTGCTAACAGCTGTTAACCGAACTATTTAGCTAAAATACAAACACAAATTGGTTCCCATGGTTGGCAGGACTGCTGCTAACTTACAGAACATGTTTCGAACTATGTATAAAACTCAACACATGTGGGAGGCTTATGTCTGTGCTAATGGGTTATGTCTCAGCTGTGTAATTTACCCGTTTGCTCGCATGTCTCTGCTTAAGTTTACACCGCGTGAAGTTGGCTGCAAGAATTTTTTTTAAGCGGCATTAAGTTGGCTGCGCCTGAAGCACTTGCGCCAAATTCAAGCAGCAATATCTACAAGATTACATTCGCACATTTTTGTTTTTATACCCTCAGACCATTTAAAACAAAGATTAATAAAGAATAAGAGCAGACCCCATAACGTTTATGCATTTATTCTTGGTCAGAAACAGTAAAACGTAAAACCAGTCGTCAGCTATATTGCAAATAAAGCGTAGTTAATTGCGTGTAAAATTAGCGCGTGCAAAAAAAATTGTTTAGAAAAGTTAAGTTTTTAGCTGAGACGCGAACCTCGGATGTTGCTACTCCACTGCTTATCTCAAATTTCATTTTTCGACGCCTTAGATTTTCAGTTTCATTCGAATATACACTGCTTGTTTCAGTATTCCACGTTCCGCGATGTTAGCATTACTTGTCGATGTTTCCTGAAATCTATGAATCTGTGCCATAAAACATAGAAAGTTTTAGTACATTGCTGCGTGGCAAAATATGTTTTTACTACCTACCGCTAGGTGGCGGTTTTGCATGTTGAAAAGTATCTCGTACCGAATATAACATTCGACATCTCGGACATCTGCGAATGAGATAAGAAAACTTTGATTCATTCCTTAATTATCTTGATCGGTTTCCTGTTTAAAGCATTTACTCCACTTTTCCATTTAATTTCAAATATCTGCTTCTGGCTTATTCGCTTTACTTCTGCAACGACCTCCATCGCAACCGTCAAGTCGTCAAACATAATTACTTGGCCAAGAGGCATGCCACAATTGACATTTGGTTGAAACCGTGGATACGACAACAGTGGCCAACCCCAATACCCCACACCAATACCCCACCCTCACCCTCTTTCCCGTCACATTTTGAGCAAGCTCATTAGCCAGTACCGCGGTCGAGTTTGAACTTTAAGACGCCACGGGGCTCATATGATAATGAAATCCTCCGTCGTTGAAGCCATGGCCACCGCTTGGGCTAGACTTTCCATCCTTCCATCCTTACTAATTCGATTGTCTGTTGGACTTACCTTCTATTACATAGTTTTTCTATCAATAGAAAAACTAATAAAGAAGAAGTGAAATTTCTAAATAATTCTAAAAATGTTTTTGATTATTCAAATTAAAAAGTGGGAGTAGGGGGAACTTTGACTCCTTTGCAGGAAATGCTTAACTTTTGGCCATTTACGCGCGGTTCAATTATGATAATCATCGATCAAAAGTTCCTCAAGCTCTGCACAACAAAAAATTGTGTAAGTCTCGTGTGGGTTCGCATTTCGGCGAAAGTCTTTGGGTCGAACTTGCTGGGAAAAAGGCGGTTATGTAGGAGTGTAGTCCACGAACCCGACCGAACTCTGTCACATCGGTGTCTGTCTGGGAAAATAGGAAGCGTTGACATCATTTGTCATTTGTCGGCAAGGAAAACAAAGCGAACTGCAAGTTGGCATGTGGCAAAAGTTTACGGAAAAATTGCTGACAGTGCAATCTGAACGTGCATGGGATAAGTTCAACTTTGTCCTACCTCCCGAAATATCCAGGCTGCAGTTCCATTTCTCGAGCAAACCCTTCAGAGCAGGCGCTGCTTATGTTGATGTTGTAAGTCTTGAAGATGCTGCTGTCTTTTTGCTCTTCTCGTATGTATAAACAAATCGAACTGTGAAGTATGGTTTAGAAGATGCTTTAGGGAATTATGTTTGCATAGAGTTACAGAGCAGGCATCTGCATGCATGCACTTATTTTGGAGAAACTGTACTCATTACACAGTATGCACTAATTCCCATCTAATATTGTATTATCGTGGGGCTTAGCTCAGCGACAGCGACCTACTACGACTGGGTCTGGGTTTGGGTTTGGGGAATTGGGTAGATTGGATGAAGTGCATTTTTTTTTAAGGCTTTCGTTTTTTTCGCTTTCAAGCGTCAGCTGCAGGAGGAACTGAATTTTTTGCACCCTGTTGTGACTTTTGAAATTATCGAAATTGTATTATGGAAATTTGATGCAAAGCATTTTTTGAGCAGCACTTGCATTGATTTTATTGTTGAAAATTAGTTTTTCAATTTCCTATCGCAGGCAGAGCAAGCAGCATGAGACAAGTCGAAATAAAAAACGGGTAAAATATGCTGCTGTCTAGATACCCTACAGTTTGGAGTTAAATACAAACAGAGAGTGTAACACTCTAAATTTCAATCTATTCTATATACACATGATATACTATCAAGGAACCTTCATGTCAAATTTAATGTGACTAAGACTAAGATAAGATAAATGTTTTAAAAATGACAGACAAACTTAGCTAAGATAAATGAACACATAAAGAATAGTATAGTATAGAGTTTGTACTATAAAAACATACATATAAAATATATATATAATTTGAATATCATACTATCGATTTAACTGTACATAACAGAATGGAATGTAAAATAGAAAATATATAAAAATAATATTTAAAGAGACTTCTAAGTACAGTTCGACAGGGTATTCAAGCTGAAGGAAGCAAGGTAAAAGTCAAAAGTTTTCTTGCCCCCAGAGAAACGACAAGAACACTGTCCTTCCTCGAGCAGAGTCCAGGCGACTCCCCCGACCCACTCACGCGCCCCCTTGCCCGCTCTCAACGAGCAGAACGGGACAAGTTATGTGCATATTTTTGACTGTTTTTTCAGCTTTTTTTTTTTTTGCCGATATGCAGATTGATTTGTATTTGTCGATGAGTTTGTGAGCCCGTGTTTGTTTTTCTTTTCAATCTGTGTGTGTGAGTGTGTGTGTGTGTGTGTGTAAATATAAATCGATCGAAAGCGAACACCGCTGGCAATTGTCATAAGACCAGCAGAAGTTATTAGCGCAAGCTTCAGCTGCAATTCTTAATTAAAAACTTTGTGTCCCGGCTGAGTCGTTCCAGCTGCAACAAAGCAACTCAAAAATGTTGAATATATATGTATGTAAGTCTGTCTGCATATATATGGCTTACTCTGCCTGCTCGATCGACAAACTTACAGACAACCCTTATGAACGTAATGCCGCCAGCCGACTGGACGGCACGTAATTGCAATTGCAATTGCATAAATTTCACTCTCTATTCCCTTCCCCGTCTCCATTTCATCTGCAACTATGCTCGACGCACCTCATAAAATTAATAAGCCCAAAAGCCTCAACTTGGGGCCTACAAATTCATAAGCTCGAGTTCTAGATACTTGTGCCGTCTGGTAGAATGCCGGAAAGGGACTTCACTTGCTGCTGCTGCTCCTTGCTCAGTTCTTCATTTTAAGGAAAAATTCTTTTCTCAATTTAAAATTCTTCTGTGAGACTCTAAAGCACAGAAAGTGTTAATTTTATCTTTAACAATATACGGCAATTATATATTTTATTCAGCTGTCAACGCATTTCAAACGATTTCTACATTGAACTTGTCTGAGGAGGTGAATAAAATATAAAACATATTTTCCATTAAACGGGAAAATTATACAAGGAGAACAACGTTGATTTACATATGAACATATGCCTTATATGTATTGGTATTGATGTTGCCAGATGGAAGAGGAAGCTATTAATTTGGTTGGGCTTGTTAGTCCATTTATGTGAATTTATCACAATTTGCATGGCAGCCTTCAATGGCAATTTGGGTCTAATTTTATTTGCCATTTGTATGCATACACACACACGCACACACACACATGAGTGTTGTGAGTGTTGTTGTTGTTATTGTTGTTACCATTTTTACAATTTTTCGATTGTTATGTCTGACAGCGAAAAATGTCAAAATGTCAGACAGTTAAAAAAGAATGGAAATCAGAGAGAGAGCACTGCGAAAAGGAAAGCACAGTAAATGGTGAAGAGAGTGAAGGGGAAGGTGGATGGGAGGGGAGCTAGTCCAATGATACAGCACATATTTTGCTCTGGGCCGTATTTGGCATTCACTTCAAAAATTTCGGCCACATTCCGAAGGTTGCCATACGCCTAGAAAAATATGTTAAAACCATTTTTTTTTTTTTTTGCTCACGGCCTAAAAAACAAAACTATCGTACGTGTGTGCGAGAGGAATGGAGCGAGTGTGTGTGTGTGTGAGAGAGAGCGACAGCAACAAAAATTGAAATATTTTTTTTGGCCATTTTAATCCACTTTTTAAAATTTATTATGCAGAAACGTTCAGAAATTTCGCGCCAAACTTTTGGTCCCTTAAAAAAAAAAAAAAAAAAAAAAATATGGGCAGGGGGATGAGGCTGGCCAACGGTCTCACTAGGGTACGCGTTGCCCACATGTTTCGGGTCATAAATCCGCAATTACCAGTCAAGCTGGGTACGAGTTTTGTTGTCGCCAACTTGTCGGCCAAGTTGAGGTCTCTGATGCATTGTTTTTATGCCTGTTACTTTTAGGGAAACAGATTTTTGATCAAATTTAAAATTTTGCCTCGCCTCCCAAAATTGAATCGAATGAATTAGTTATTATATAAGTTATAAGTCGAGTTGTATCTTTAATTTGAAAAATGTAATCTGTTGCAGTTGTTTTTTGGGGGCCAATGTGGCACATAAATTATGCCTTATATGGACTGCAATTTGATCGAAGGCATCGACGATGCGCTTCACTTCCTTTCGGTCCAAATGCGAATCTGGCTAAAGAACTTTAACTTCACTTGGTAATTTCGAGCCCCTCCTTCATCACGGATTGTACTGTTTCTTCGTCTTGGCCAAGTTCTAGCTCGACCAACTCTGTCTCTCTCTCTATCTCTCTCTCTTCACTTGTATGCGTTTACGCTTGGCAGCCAATTCAAGTCGTGTCATTTTGTTGAGTTTGTGTTGAGAGTTGCCGAGTTTCCACTCCTTATCCCCCCCGTCTGTCTCTTCTCTTACCTCATCTTGTAATTCAAATGTCAGTCACTCGGTAAGTCAGTCAGTCAGTCAGTCTGGCAGTCTGGCAGTCAGACAAACAGTGAGACAGAGAGACTGCGTATGGCAAAGTTGCTGGCAAGCGTCTTCCACCACTTGAGCACTCGGCAACTGCATACCCTACAACCTCGCTACATCCCTCACCCTTTGCTTATAAGTAGGGAGTTTCCCCCAGTCCCACCCCACCCAGCATAGTTCTTTTCCATTCCTCACCTCTCCTTGAACAACTTGTGTTCGCGGTCGGGGATAATGCTTGTTGCCTTCATGCTTCATGCTGACAGGTGTTGTCCCATTTGTGTGTACCTTCTCTTTTTTTTTTTTTTTTTTTCTTTATTTTTTCTATGTTGTTCTATTTTTCCAACTTCCCTCTTTCCCCTACTTTGCACACAAACTTGCTGCGTCCTGCGTGAAGCTTTCTCATAATAAATAATTGATCGAAATGCTTGTGCCACGCGAAAAACCCCAAGTAGATCATTTTAGTTAAATTGTCTTTGGCAATTGTTCCTCAAGTAAAACTATTTGCAAGTTGATTTTCTGGAGATTATACTACAACCATTAAAAATGGATTACTAGTCGAGTCGACATCGAACTTTACTTCAAATTTAAGATGCCCACGTAAATCCATAATTTGTATTTTTAATTCCTAATCAAATACTTTAATACTTTCAAATGGGTTGAGGGTTTCGTAATTCGAAATTTGTGCTGGCAACGTCGTTGCATACTAACTCATTCACATTTCCTGCGCGTTCGTAATTGGCATCAATCAGGATTCGTTATAGCCAATGTGAGGTTTGTTTGGTCGACACCAATATAAATGCCGTTAATTAAGAAAATTCGCAGTACGTGTCGTATGAGGCAAAAAGTTCCATAACCAACGAGAACAACAAATACAAATATATTTCTCAAGGCTGTATCAATGTTCTCGGCATTAATTTAATCTTGCCAATGATTAAAGTAAGCCTAGACGCAACGTACAAAAATTATTACAATTTGTGGCGCATAATTAGTGGAGAATTTTCGGTAACGTCTGAATGCAATTAGTTGATCATAAAGTGGGAAGAGGAGAGGGGATGAAAATGCCAAAAAGGGGAGAGCCAACTAGAATAAAAAAACGGAAAACGAAATGGAAATAATAAAAAAACGAAAAAAAAAATTATCTACTTGGGGATTCGTTTTTGTTAGTCTATCTTTCATTTCCCCATGGCTTTTGTTGCCTTTGTTTGCGCTTTTGATTGTAACTAATTTACAAGCTGGCACCCTGAGCCAGCAACCCCTCCCTATGCCCTTCACCTCCTTTCGTGCTCTGTCTGAGGCTGCAGCTGCAGTCCTGTAACAAATCAAACGAGTCCTTTTGTAAATTACATTTGAATTATCCGCTCAGCTCGTTGGCTCGTTGCTTTTGCCTCTCATTTGCACACACTTTTTCTCCCTCTCTCTCTCATACACACACTACTGCTCTCTCTCTCCCTCTCTCTCTCTCTCTGTCAGTGCGCTGCGATTTTTATGGCACTGCCACATGGCAGCTGGCAAACATCCTTGAACAGACAAACAACAATGGCTATGGATCTGGCATGCAAAGTGGATCAAACAGCCAAAGTTAATAAACACTTTGCTCATTGTGCCCAGGCCACTATCTACCCACCTACCTCACCCGTCCCTCCCTCCCTTGTTAGCCCCCCCTTTGGTGTCTGCGCGTTTTAGTGTCCATTGCAATTTGGGTTTTGTTGCACAGCTGAAATTGAATACAAATAGAGAAACACACGCACTGCACTTAAATTTACGCGTTTTCCATTTCAATTAAAACAATTTCGACTACCGCCCCGCCTACCCCCTACCGCCCCTCTGTCGGCATTTATTGCCACGCCTTGCGAGCGCCATTAAGTAGGCAATGCTTTTTGTGTACGATGCTTTTTAGTGCATGCAAATGGTGTAAGTACCGCCAGCTCGTGTGTTAGTGTGTGTGTGTGTGTCTCTGTCTAGTTGTGTATGTTTGTGTGTTGTCGCTAATTATTTATAGACCTAGTCATTGGTAGACCTCACTGTTGGCCAAATTCAAGAGAAACTAGTGCAAAACACAATCTCTCTTTCCCATTTACTCATTCCCCTTTGCCATCGCTCGTTCCCTCATTTGTTCAGCGTGTTGTTTTTTGTTTCTTTTGGGGCCACTGCCTGAATTGATTTGCCTTTGTATTTGTAGTCGTGTGTAGCATAATGACGATGTCTGTTGCCTGATCTTGCCCGACGGGTTTTTGGCTTTTTGTCAACTAATTTTCCCTTGCATAATTTCTCGTTGTATTCATTTCTTGAGCAAATGAATAACTTGCACTCATTTCAGTGCATTCATTATTGCAAGTGGAAATAAGCCTCCCAAGAGACCTATTTTTGTTTTGCAACCTGAAAGATATCCTTGGCTTATTATTAGGAATAAGCTCACTTTTAGCTCTCAAATCTATCGATATATATCTCAATCTATCTAACATAAATTCAGAAATTCGTAAGCCAATCTCAAGTTGACTATCTCATTTGCAAATTTTATTATTGAAAAGCAGAAAACCCCAATTCAATAGGTGCTTTAAAAGTGTCGAGGGTTAAGCCAACGATATTTTGGTTGCAGTATGGTGGGAAGGTAACAAAACTCGCATCACTTCATCAGGTTGGGTTGGCTTGGCGAGAAGTTGCAGACGGAAATCGCCGGACGAACAACATGTCGCACATTTAACGGAAATATTGAGCTTGCTTGCACTGTGGAAATGGCGAGAGAGAGCATAAACTCTGTGGTTGCCTTTTATCGACAGCAGGGATGGAGGGGTATGAATGGGAGCGGGGAGGGACAGGGACAGGGACCAGGACATGTCGAGTCGCTGTGGCGACGTGCAAAAAACACTTGCCATGGCTGCCACACTGACATTTGAGCGACATTCAAACGTAACGGAAATGAATTTTATGCTGAGGTGCCAAAGAGCGCAGCACTAATAAAAATTGTGACTACAGTTGGGCATAAACACCCAGTCACACCCAGTTACACACAGCCACAGTCAAGCGCACATACACTATGCAGATGTTTATGATTCTCAGTGCTGTCAACTTTGGAGAACTGAAAAAACGCTTTTTTTTTGACGGAAAGCAAATTTATGAAAACTTCAAAAAAATTATTTGACAAAATAAGCGGAAAATAGCTAAGGCATTTATGAAAAAAAAGCTAAAATAAAGCTTAAACAGCCCCATATGACAATACTACAATTTGATCTTTAATATCTTCTGTGTTTATTTTTTTAACGATACGCAATACTCATCTAAAACCAAAAATTAATTTTATTAGCAGCCTACAAGTATGCAATGACTATTTTTCCCGCAATTGATCTTCAATAAAAAGCCAGTTTTGATGGGAAAAAAGCAAAATGAGCAGCACTTGTGGTTACCTGCACCTACATATGCATGTACGAGTGTACATATTTGCCTGCGCATGCATGTACCCGTTAGCTAGCCAAGGAGGGCAACAAATTTGTGTGCATTATTTACGCGTAGCTGGCATTTTATGCTAATAAATTACCAATATGCACGAAGGCAAAACTTTTGTTGCATACAGCGCGGCGCAGAGCAGGTGGGGTTGGCCAGAAGCTGTGCGAAACTGACAAACTGCACAAACACACACACACACACGGACGCACGCATACGCACACACAGACGAACGCATTTATTATTTTTTGATATTTTTTGCGCAAAAAGAAAGCCCCGAAAAATCGAACTATGAAAAGAGTCACAGACATGACACACAACCAGCAGCAGCAGCAGCAGTTGCAAAAACAACAACCTTAGCTGTGTGTGGGAGTCAGCTTGCTGTGTGTGAGTGTGTGGGTATGGGTGTGTGAGTGTGTGTGTGTGTTGTGCATTGGCTGACGCCAAAGAAATTTGGCGTCAGTTTTATTCGCAAGCAACTCGTACAAAAAAGGTAAAGCCAATGGGCGTGAGTTGAGGGGCGACGGGGGTGCAACAATGGCAAACAAAAATCCGGAAAAAATAGCAAATCGTATAAAAATAGCTGCAGCATACGCGCATCAACATACGCATCCACACACACGCTCAGAGAGAGAGAGAGGGAGGGAGAGAGAGAGCGAGGAAAAATAAGAGAAAGAGACAGAGACAGAGATCAAACCAAATTGTGGCCAGAACAAAAGCTGCGAATGGCAACAGCGGCTAATGCGGCCTTTGGCAGACGGGCTCAAACGCGCCTCACACCAGACTCGCTGCGCTAATGGCCCCAACGCTAATTGCAGTCAAACTTGGCTAAAGATCACAATTTAAAAACTGTTGAATGCAAACTGAGAGTCTAAAATAAAAAAAAACAGATTGGGTATCAAATGGGCGACTGGACTGGTAAATACTCTTTTCGCGCTATTATTACTATACACTGTCATACGTAATTTGTTTTTCAAGAATATCACAATTGTCTCCGGAATTTTGAGTATGACTTTCAGCCTTTTCGCATGATATTTTGAGGCACAACCAACATTACTGAACTAAATTAGGTGGCAACGCCGCAATATAATTGAAACCAAAGCAAACGCCTGATATGCAGAGATTAACAGTGGTGAAATACTAATTGAAATGAGTTTAATTTAAAAAAAAATGCCAAGCATTTAATTGAACAAAATGCAGTTTGTATTTAAAAGCATTTTATGAAATGTTTATGTCTTTTTTTTAGCTTTAATAAATAAAATATTTTAATTAAACTCGCCTTTGCGCGCGTATTAAATAAATAATAATAATAAATTCTATTTATTATGGCTGGAAAGTGAAGGTGTTTATGAAAATGAAATTTGACTATATTTAAAATTAATTTTCAATTAATTTATACTGCGCGGAGCGATTAAATTTCATTCAATAATTGTCTTTATTTTCCGATATATGCATTTATGTAGCTGCGAGTATCCGCCGCCGGTCTCTCCCTTATAAGGGGTGTCACGCACATGGAATGCGCCGGGAATTGTATCAAATTCTTGCAGCTGCTTGACTGCACACACAGCCGCACACGGTATGCGAGGAAGAAAAATGGGAAATGCAAGAGTTTTTTCACGTTCGACTCAAGTAGCTATCATATATCTCTCTATATGCACACATACATATACATACGTAGTATGAGTATAAGCATTTTTGGCTGGCAGGTAAATATGGCTGTCGTGGCAGAGATAAGGCTAACGCCGCTCAACTTTTGCCTTCTTTGAAAACAGAGAAGGGGTGTCTGGAGGCGTGGTCATGTGACTGTGTGTGTGTGTGTGTGTGTAACTACAGTTATGCATTTGATATTTTTGCAAAAGACATGTAGACAAGCAGCGCACACACAAACAAAATCCAATGCAAATATTATTGAAAACGCAAAATTTCAAGGTAAACACAGCTGCAACCCGATGTGCAGATGGAGCCGAAGCCGGTGCTAGCACTGTGGCGTCTCCTTTGTTTGTCTAAGCTGCCAAGCGAAGCGATTTTCCTCACAAATGACAAATTTTCACTTGGCTTTAACACGCTATCGTCTCCATGTTGTCTCCCATGGCAATTTTTTTCTGCCCTGCATTATCACGTCTCTGGCATCGCGTCTTCGGCAATTAAGCCTGCTCCTATTTATGTGCCTCGTGCTGTGTGTGTGTGTAATTTACAGAGTGTCGCAGCAGACACCCATAATTTCGGTCTGTAAGCAACAGTTTGCCCTACTGGCCAGAAGGAGAGAAATCGTAGCATACTTATGGGCTGGCACCGAAAAACATGCAGCGACAGCGGAAACGAGAATGGCCCAATGAAACACTTGGTGATCTGATGAATTTATTGGCTGCACAGGGTTTCTACAGCTAAAAATGCAAGTCAGCGTGCCAAGCAGAAACAGAAAAGCATCTTTAGAAAAAGCACATACTATCTTGGATGGATTATATAGAACTGAATATGCATGCAAACAGCTTAACGCAGTTTTTTCAGCTACGTACTATGTGTAATAGAATTTATATATACAACAATCGGTAAGGTCATTTATTTATTAATTTATTTAGCTATATAAATAATTACAAATATAAATATATAGATAATTCTAAGCAAACTTTTAATTATTAACTATTTATTTATTATCCTAGCTTGAAATCACAAATAACCTAATTAACTTATTTATAGTATTTTTTATATCCGCTACTAAATTTTATTAAAATCATATTATATATTTGACAAAAAAATTGTTCGATTTAATCATATTAAAATATTATATATTTCATTTTAAAGTTACACAAAATGATATCAAACAACAATACATCAAATGGAACAAATGAAAGTACAAAATAAAAACAAAAACACCAGTTTATTGTGTGACAAAAGCTGTCGAGAAAAACCAAATTATGTTTTGTGCAGAGAAACCTTTAAGTAAGCCAAAGGTTAAGCCCACTGTTCCTGCCGTAGCTGTTGTTGTTGTTCTGGGGTGACCAACAGAGGGCGCTTAGCAGGCACATGAATGGGAATGGGAATGAGAATGAGAATGGTGTGAAATGTGACGTGAAGTGCAAACATTTAATTGCTAACAGGCCAACGCCAAAGGCGAGACAATTGGCGCCTGTGTGCATTGCATTACACATTAAAATAATAATGCCACATAAGATGGGTATAAGTGTTAGAGGGATTGGTCGTGGGCGGAGAGAACAGGGATATGTTAGGCGAGCATTTTGTGGGTCATAATTATGAGAACGACGATAAGGCCAGTGGGAAGCAGCATCTGCAATTAGCCACGAATACCATGATGTGCCAACAACAATTTAATTAATAGTTCTCAGTTTAGTTTACAGCTGTATGTAAGCAACATGGCAGCCTTAATGTTAAGTGCTTAGTAGTATGCTAATAGAATGCAAATTCAAGAACTGTTAACTAGTCAGAGCTCGTAAAATAACTACCGCTATGTTGAGCAAACTACACTGCTAGGTTTACATCTACTTGTTATGCGCCCAACAATATGTTAACAGATTTGAAGTTCACGTAACGGCTAACTGATAACTGCTTACAGCTGTTAAGCGAAGTTCACTACCCGGTTAGCATCTGTTATGCGCCCCACAATATGCTAACGTAATTTAAATTAATGTAACAGTCAAACTTTCACTGCAGCTTAGCAGCGTAAGAGAGAATTCTGTCGCAGTTACTGTTTTCTAACAGCTCCCCATTCGTTCACATTGGGGAAGTCTGTGATATCCAGAGAGTATTGCAGTAATTTCTCTTAAGCTGCTAATTTTTGTTAGTTACAGCAAAGCTTGCGGTTGTTAAACGCTGCTTGGTCTATGTCTGAGTCTCTGTGACTATGTAAATCAAACTACATTGCTGTTAGGCATTTTTCTGTTGTGCGCCCCACAGTATGCTAACGTATTTTAAATTCAAGTAACAGTCAAACTTCCACTGCAGCTTAGCAGCGTAAGAGAGAATTCTGCCGCAGTTACTGTTTTCTAACAGATCCCCATTCGTTAACATTGGGGAAGTCTGGGATATTCAGAGAATACTGCAGTATTTTCTCTTAAGCTGCTAATTGGAAAAGCTAGCGGCTATTCAAATCTGCATGTAAGCAATATGTATATCCCTTTGTGAATCGAACTACATTGCTTGTTAGGCATTTATCTATTATGCGCCCAACAATGTGCTAAGAGAATTCAAATACAAGTAACTGTTTACTGTTAACTCCCTACGTGCATTGTTAACATCACATATGTATATGGTTAACATGAGCCTTTGCCCAACTATAATCTATAACAGAATTAAAATTCAAGTAACAATAACAGCGGTGCTTCGACATCAGATTAGCAGTGTAAGAGCAAGTTCTGTTGCAGACACGGTTTTCTAACAGCAAAGTCGTTAATTAACATTGGCCGCAGGGGAAATTCTGTTATATTCTGAGAAAGCTTTCGTCATTTCTCTTAAGCTGCTAACGGCATTCAGCGTGACTTTTAACTGAATGTTATGCCAACAGACAGCATCGCAGCTATTGACATTCAAGAAATAACAAACAAGATCTAGAGGATATGTATTTCTTTCATTCTAAATAATGTAAGACAAGCTTTTGGCATTTGGATCTAAATATACAACGCAGTAATAAATGTAATTAAAAGTATAATATGGCAATACATACATATGTATAATATACGGCAATTAGAAAACCCTAATTACATCTATTTCCCAAAGATTTTGTGTAATTAAAGCGCTCAAATATTCATATCTGCCGTCTGTGTTTAGGAGTTTACGCATTAAATTATGAAAATGTAACCATTTAATAAAACGCACTTGTTTCTTCGTAAAGTTTCCCCAAAATATTTCCGACTAGGCGTGACGAGTTGCAAGCAATTCCGTGCCTCCAATTTAATTAATCCGCACAGAGTATGCAACGTTGCAAAAGTTTGCCAGACAAACACACACACGCTAACGCACAAGCACACACACACATGAGCTCGCATCGTACACATGCTTGACACAGAAAGTGTGTGGGAAGAGGAGAGACGCGCTCTGTGTGTGTGTGTGTGTGCGGGGGCGCCTAAGAGTAGACAACGGCAGCAAAAGGCAGAGCACAAGCAGCAATAAGATTACTTAATTGATTTAAATTTGCTTGTCTAGTGGGACACAGAGAGTGGTCGAGGCAGAGGGAGGGAGGGAGGGTGTATACGAGTATACTTCAGGGGCGTGGTTGCTTGATGATGTTGCACAGCGCCGCATGCGATAATGAAGTTGTTGACAAGCTCTTGGGCGAAAGAAACTGCAAACAACAACAAATAACAACACACATACGCACACAAAGAGAGTGCGCGGAGGCGAAGAGAATGAGCCAGAGAAGTGCAAGTAATTGAAAAGCAGCAAAAGCAACAGCTGCAACAACAACAACAACAACAGCAGCAGCAACAGCGGCATCACCACAGACACACATAGAGAGACAGTGGCAGCCTCAAGTAGATGCTGCTTGTTGCAGCTGCAACAGCTTCAAGTGTTGCCCAGGCGGGCGGTGCCACAAAAGGAAAGAAAGGCATTTTTGCCCCGGCAACGTGTCGTATGCGTTATGCCTTGCCTTTGCTATAATTATATATATTATTTAATGGCGTTACAGCGCGTCGCCAAGGCTGTCATGCCTCAGATGTTTAATTTGTTCATGTAACAGCTGCGCTGTGGCGCCACCAAAGACGCATATAATGCATATCTGTCAGCTAATCCCGCTTCTACCCGAATCCAATTTTAATTATCGCAATGAATTCCCTTATACGTCTAACATAAATACATTGAGAGTGTTAGAAAATGGCCTACCAAACATTGGTGCTATGTTAATTATTTTGTATTGCATACTTTTGAGTGCTGACATTAAATATCTTGACTATGATTATTATTAGTTTAATTTCACTTGTGATAATTATTTCTCACCTACTCTCTCACTAAACCTTTAAAAATGTAAGTTTTTCAGTAATCCTAATTATTTTATTATCTTAATTCAACTGAACCACATTGCTCCGATATCATATAGTATAGCTTTCATAGCCACAAACAGTCGAAAATGAAGAAATTCATAGTATCTCTTCTATTTTTAGCACCGCTTTTCAACTGAGGCTACTCTGCGTCACACGTCAGTCCGTGGCACGCTCGTTAGCATTAGCTGACCGGCAACGAGTATAACAAGGTTCCGCAGTCCGAACGTTCATCCGTCTGACAAGGAGCTTAGTCATGCTGGCGGGCTCTGTCCAGAGGCCCCTTTCCCCCGCCTCTTACGCTGTATGTGACCTGCATGCGCGCTGCGTGGTCGTCAAACTTTTGACTTCAATTTCCCCAGTAACAAATTTTGCAACAATAACAAAAACAAAAAAAAAAAAAAAAATTGAGGCAAAAAAGGAAACGCAGAGGCAGACATAAAATAGACTGTGGCAAAGACTTGGCCACATTTTGTGGCACGTGCTTCGAACTGCGCCAGGCAATGCGCTGGTCTGTGCGCTGCGTCGCCTGCAATCATCCCAGCTGCAGTGGATGATTAATACAAACCAAATGCCCAAGGAAATATGTAGAAATTCACAGATAAAATCGACATGGGTTTCTATGGGACTCACGATGGGATAGATGTACGAGTAGATAGCTTGATGGAAAAAAGTAAAGTTGAACAAGTCGGTAAGGCTACAGTCGAGCGCGCCCAACAGTAAGATACCCTTCGTCCAATACCCGAAATCCGTAACAAACGTGTAATCACACTTATAAGAATTCTGCACAACTTATTCTAATACATGGTTTACTCGCTCTCACTCACACACACACGAGTGTAAAGAGTAAAGCGATGCGTCGCGACGCGCAGTGGGAGAAGTGCCCAATTTAGCTCCGATTAATTTTATTTTCCAAATAATTATTGCCCCCTGTATCGTAAGGGTACCAGCCCTATGTAAAACTTATTATTTTTGGACTATGTACTTCAAAATGATTTTTGGGCCAAATTTAAGTATCGTTTAAAATCGATTGCAACAATTGCTTAGTTACTCATTTTGAAATTAGAAATTAGCAATATAAAATTACAAAAACAAATTTTCAAAATATCGAAAAATTTAAAAAAATCCATTATGCTATTTTTGAAATGTAGAATCACTCAGGTTGTTAAAACATAAACAAAATGTCATTCCGCGTGAAAATCGTTTGATTTTTAAGAAAGTTACGATCAGTGTAAAATGAAGGTCCCAGGCCTGTTGAGGGTGTTGCATGTCTAATTTTTTGACCATTTCGACATGATTTTTGGTCGAAAATTAAGTATCGTTTAAAATCGATTTTAACAATGGTTTAGTACTAATTTTGACCTCCGTAATCGATTTAAATAAAAAACTCGCGAATTAAAATTAAAAAAAAAATTTTTTTGTTGAAAAATCATAGGGGGGACCATTACCTTAATTTCCAAAATATCTAAAAATTTCAAAAAATCCATTTCGCTATTCTTTAAATGTAAAATCACTCAGGTTGTTAATGCATAAACAAAATGTCATTCTGCGTGAAAATCGTTTGATTTATAACAAAATTACGATCGGTGTAAATTGAGGGTACCAGGCCTTTTGAGGTTGTTACATGTCTAATTTTTTGACATGACATGAATTTTGGGCCAAATTTATGTATCGTTTTAAATCGATTCAATTTATTTAGTACTAATTTTGACCTCCGCAATCGATTTGAATAAAAAACTCGCTTTTTAATTACTTTTAATTACAAAGTCATTAAAATATAAATGCGTCCCCGAGGCAATTAAAATTGTATTATGTAAGTACATAATTATCATTTATTACCTGACTTAGTGCACCTCCCTGTTATTAACTCACTGTTATTAACTCACTGTGAAGGAGCGCATTCTTCGATTCGTTCGTTTGATCCCAATTACCGTATTTGACGGGCGTTTCAAAACACTTTGGCATCAATAAAATGTTCGCCCCTTTATTCTTGTTTGCCCAGCTTGGCCGGAAATCGAAAAAAATGCAGTCGGCATTTTGTTAGACAGTTCCGTAAAAAACTGTCAACGACAGCATTAAAACTGAAAGCTGACAAGACGATGTTAAGGAAGGGTAAGTGTAAGAAGGAGTTTTCTACACAGACTTCCTCTTAAACTATGGCGTGAGGGTGGAAGCAGCTGAAAACTGTGGAGAATGGGTGCTATAAGCCATGTTCGTCACGAGCATATTTGTATTACATTTTTTATTGACTGATAACAAGGGCAGAATGTCTAAAATGTTTGTTCCCTACACTTGAAGCGACATTAAGCTAATTGTACCAGACTTTTCTGGAAGTTTGAAGACATGTCTAATGCTTTCTTGAACCATCATATCTACATCGAAACTAACTAAGAAATTATAAAAAATATTCCTCCCTTTCATAAAAGTTTTATTCAGCATACATTTAAATATTCATTTTTTGTGTTTAATTTTTATTAAAAATGTAAATTCTGAAAATGCGGAATACCATGGTTTTCATAGACCTGTTCTCGTCGTATTATATTTTCCTTATATGGGCGATGCACAAATAAAATACATACAATACATATGTTATTCTCAATTGATTTTCTCTTTACATTTTCCGCTGATTTTCATTATTTTTCTTTGCTTTTTTGTTTTATTATTACTGTTCAGCTTAATTTGGGGATTACAAAATTGTATTATTGCATAATGAAATTACATAATATAGATTATCTTGGTTTTCTATCTCATGTTCATTATATTATAGATGTCTTTGCGGTTTCACATGCACAACTTTCCAATCACAAAACAGAATCAAGCAACTATTGATAGCAATACCAACACAGACATAAGTAATCCGATTTATATGTATATTTAACTGGATATTTTGTCTGAATTACAAGCACATCGAGCGTAGTAAATTGTGGGGAGAGTTTTATGTATCCTTCTTCATTTATCCAAAGAGGTAAGTGATGGTGTGATGATTGCAGAAGAGTTAGGGGTAATGGTATATAGTAGGTGTTGGGTGTATTGAGTACATATCGACAAATTATGCTTTCTTTTTTCATGTTTACTTCACAACAATCAATTTTGGCTAATACATGAGCATGGTGTATACGTTGTGTAACGCATTAGTAGTGCCTTGGATTTTGTATATCGATTTATTTCATCATATTTTATCTGAAGTATATATATTTAAATATAATCTCTAGCCATATCCAATATTGCGATAAGCAAGCAATTTCGAATTCAATTTACCACATATTACATATCTAGAATTTCATTTCACACAAAAAGCATGCTTAAGTGATAGAGTTCACGCTGGCGAGATAACGCGATAAGCTAATGAGATTTCAATGAGGCAAAGATCTGCATGAAATGCACACATTTAATCTCTATAAAGTTACCATTTTATCGCGTTACTTAATCAAGGACAACTTTCCCACATTTTCTTGGTAATTTTTATGATTTATTGAATAATTTTTTTTTTCAGTAATCGCTTTTGGTTTTTCTTATTTTTTCGTTAGCCAAAAATCAGCGTGCTCATAGATGTTCCAGATGTTGTTGTTGCTGTTGTTGAGCTAACTGTAATTTGCCTTGTCGACTTATCCCATGCCTGCCACAAACCGTCCCATTTACTGTTCCTCATCACCGAGCTCATGCTTGATCTTCGAGAAATCGAACGTCTCACCGGTACCGCGCTTGAAAATGTTCAAAACATCTAGACAAGTTGTCTCAAAATGCGTGGTCGCATCATACGATTCCGAAATGAAGATCTGAGACTCAAGTCCATCGTCTACAGGCTCCAAATAGTCAGAAATTGTGACAAACTTTTGTGCAATCGGCTCGAGCAAGTCAAGACCGGGCTTGATCTCAGCTTCCGGATTCTCAGTCTCCACCGTGGTTGAGACCATACCCACAAACCATCCCTTGGCCGAAACCTGATGGGTTGAGCTAACTAGCGAGACATAGATGTCCGATTTGCGACCAACTTGCTTCTGTGGAATGATGATTTGAGTAGAAAGTCCATCCTTGGTGCTAGCCACCGGATGATCCAAAATGCAAATGCAGCGAATGACCTTGCCACGCTTGCGAACCTATAGAAAGAATAACAAAACAATTCAAATTAGAAAGCAATTAACGTTATGAAAACTCTTGATTAACCTACCTTATCGGTCACATAGCTCGGATCGCAGTAGACCTGCTTGCACTTGGCGATTTCATCACCCGAACGTACACCCACTACCTTGCCGCCCTCGCCTAGCACAATCTCATCGATGGGCTTGTCCAGCATGTAGGTGCCGCCGTAGATGGCCGAGAGGCGTGCAAAGCCTTGCGGCAGTTCACCCAGTCCGTACATAGGATACAGATACGGCGATTTGCCATATCTGGCAAGCGAATCCGAATACAGTTTAATACGTCGAATGGTATTTACAGCCGGCTCATTGAGATACTCATCGTCTCGGAACAGCGCCAGCGCGTGTCCAGTGAAATCCTGCGTATTCTTGTCCAAGCCGAACTTATCGTACAGCCCCTGCATGTTGGATTTGGTCGGATCGAAATCCTTCCAGGTCTTTGGATCGTCCTCTCTAAAGTCCTGCACGTAGATCAAGAAGTTGCGGAAACGCCGCTTTTCGAACATACCTGAGGAGAAATTGAAAATATGCGGATTAGATGTTGGTATTATGTGGATATATATATATATATTCAAGGGATGTATGTAAAGTTTAATTATTAAGAGATGAAAACCTAGCCATGTTTCTTGTTTTATGGGTCCAAATAAAATGCATTAAAGATACATTTTTTTCTATATCATAACAACGATACTATCCCATCCTGATCGAGTGCAAGTTATATAGAAAAGAAAGTAAAGGTCTTTTGCCTCTAGTATTCTCGGGATAGGGAATATACCACGTATTTTTCCCGTACCTTCTAGGCATATTTTACTGCATTTCTCTTGGCAACAGGGCAGGACAATTTGTAACCACAAATTCGTAACTAAACCACCACCGGCAGCATTTCAATGACGTCATATGGTCGGTTCGTTTGTCTGTCAGTTGTTCGTTTGGTCATACATATACATATGTATTTGTATGTATGTATGTGGGTACATATAACCGCGCGGTGTGAAAGGGTTCAATGCGCCTTGCGTGAGCCCACTTTTTTTTTCGCCTTTTTAGCAATATTGGCAACAACATCCAACGGAGGAGAAATTCGCTAAAAAGAAACGATATACATGGCTAAAACAATTATAAATGCATATAGTGGCTAATTGCGTTTGGTAATAGCAGCGCGTTGGAATTGTTTAAACATTTTCGTGCAACAATAACAACAGCAACAACAACAACAACAGGCTGCTGTATGAGGAAAAATACGTATGTATGAATCAGCGCAACGGTTAATTAGTTGAAATGTAAGCGCAGGGTTGCCACATCGAGCATTGAACGTCTAACAGCTGGCAACTCTGACATTCTAATTGGAACTAAATAATACATACACATGTGTTTGTGTGTGTTCATGTAAAATATGCTTCTAGAAAGTATGAAACTGTTGCGCTTATTAATTTTATTATTTAATTGCATTCACTCGGTCGATATCGAAAGGAGAGTACAGCATCAAAAGGTATTAAAAAATATGCGAACAGTGTGAAAGAGCTATGAAACAAGGCGGCTTTAAGTGGCTACTCACACAAACAATCACACACACGCATAAGCTCTCACACATAGAAATGAACACACAGCAGGGGCAACTACAAATACGTGTCACAGTCAAAAGCAAAAACAACTTTAGCGAGTACAAATCGCCGAATGTGTAAGCCGAGACAAAGAAATATGGAGAAAACGCAAAAGGGGGAGCGTAGATAAGAGCGAAATATGTATGTACATACAATTTTTGCATGTACCTTTTGGCTTTCACAGTTGATGTCCAATAAATATGTGGTAAAATTATTTGCAATCATACATAGAACATGATGCATATAGTGTTTTTTATTCCTGAAAACTTACCCATGAGATCAGATGCCAGCGCCTCCTTTTGATCCACCGGCACTTTGGCAATTTTTCCACCCTTGTAAACGTAACTGCCCTCAATTGACTTGAATTCTAGATAACGGGTAACGCCCGTGTGTATCAACAATTTCACCAATTGTCCATTAGCCATTAGAAACTTGGGAATCAAGTCTACATTCCAATCGCGACCACGCCCGAATTTCTCTCCAGGCGCCTCCAGGCCATAGCGCTGGAACAGCTCCTCCAGCGGCGTAATGGAGGCCGACTCGCCGCCATAGTATTTGTTGCGATCAATATGCAGGACTTTCTTGCCCGAAACGGAGAGCATGCCGCTCAATATGCACTCCTTCAAACCGGTTCCCAAAACTATCGCGTCATATTCTTCATTCATTTTAACTTTTTTTTAGTTTTGTTATTAGTATGCACCAGCTAACTTTCTTGTTAGTCCAAAGTTTTCCACTTGCGACGTTGTCGAAGTTTTTACGTTTTTTCGTTCAATGTAATTTTCTCTACTCGCTTGAAAATGCCAACATTCCGAATCTTCTAGTTATGGATTTTCGGAATTGGATTTCTCTGGTCACACTTAACAGAACAGCTGCTAAAATAGCGGAATTGGCCACTCGCTGGTCATTGGGCGATTTTGCAGCAGACAGCTTTCGACACACTCAAATTAACAACGCATTTTTTTAAACATGAAAACAAAAACCAAAAGCAATTATTAATTCACGACAAACAGCACAAACATATTTTATAAATTTGAGAGTCGCATTATGTTGAGTTAGGCACGGAAAATTGTGACATAAAATTAAATGCCATGTAGATTCTATTCGGTTCGATTTTCATAAAGGAATATAAAATAAATTCCATTGCATAAAACATACTTGTAAGATTTTCTATACGTGGATTGTATGGTTAACATTAATGGTAAGTTATTGTGTGACAACTTCACATTTTATATAACCATGTTATTCACAGATGGTGGATTAACAGAAAATATTGGCGGGTAGCAAAATTCCCCACTCATCGATACATCGATAAGCACTAAGACCGCGTTGGACATCGATAGCTGAAGGAAATTTTGTTCAGTCGTAAAAAAAACACTGAACGAGTCGGACGCGGTTGTTATTATTTGGTTATTACTTTTCTGTCGACGTTTGTTGTTGTTATTTCCTTGTGTTGCCGAAGAAATAGATAATTTGCATTGGTTGGTTACGCTGAGGGTAAAGAACACGTTGCAATGTATATGTTTTAATGTTTAATTCATAATGAAACATTAAATGGAAAAATAAAACAGCTTGTCTTGCGTCTGCGAGTGACTGTTGATGTGTGTGTGCGTGTGAAAAGTGAAAATGTTATTTAGGCCAAAAATGTATTGAAATTCTTAACGACAACAACAGCAGCGCAGAGCAGCAACAGCAAATTCGTGGCAAATTTTTAAAGAGTTCCAAGACACCAAAAGAAATACAAATACGTATGTACGTGCTATAAGACGTGACGCGATACAAAACAGAAACGGGAACGGGGAAAAAGTGAACGGTTTGTTTCGTTTCGTTCATTCGTTTGTTTTTGTTGCTGTTTATCTCTTGTTGTTGTTGTTGCGTGTTATTTGCGGTGCGAAAGTATTAGGAAGGCAAAACATAATTGAATTTATTAATTGTGCAAATTGCTTCGAATGAAATTGAACGCCAATTTGAAGAAGTGGTCGACATCGTCATCAAAAATGCAATTTTCATTAGTTTCTGTTTATGTTTTATTGCGAGTTCCTCTCTCTGCTTGTTGACCTCGCTTATGAGTTCTATTCTCTTCTGTTGCCATCCTCAACTCAACGATCTCGTCTCGTTTGTTCTTTAAAAATAGCGAAATAATATATAGCTTATTATATACGTGTATGTACATATGCTAATAATTGTAAGTGGCAAATAAATTCAAAAAAGATTAAATAAAAAAGTGCTGCAAAATAATTCACAAATCAATCGGAGATTACCAAGAACGAAGAATCCTTTCAATATTTTTATTCTCCATTTGGTAAGTTTCAAAAAACATGTTTTTGCACCAAGTCGCCGATTGCTTTTTATATTTTTTTTTTGTTGCAGCGTTAAGTCTCAGACGTTCCAAAACGAGTTAAGTCCCCTTGCCAAGAACCAGTTGCTCAGTTACCCAGAGCGACATACGCTCCCCCTCGGCCTCAGCCTCTGCCTACTCCCGCAAACAAACGAGTCGCGGTCTTTACCTAAGCTGAGGCTGTGTCTGTGTCGCTGCCTCTCAGCTTCTTCCACTCTCAGTCTCTCTTCCTCTTACTCTCCCGTCTGTGTCTGGCTAAGTGCCGGCATGCGGTAAACACACACACACACAAACGATTTTGACTACCTTGTACGCTTCGTTATACATTTTAGTAAATTTACTATAAAATGTATTTCTTTTCAATTGATAAACAACTATTAGCAGGGTATCTAATAGTTGATCATGCACTTCTTATTTTATTTGTTTTTGTGGTTTCTGGTTGCCACATCACACATACATATGTAAATGAAAATAAATAATTATATAAAACAGAAACTAAGCTGGACATAACAATTTAGTGTCGAAAGAAAGAAACCACGACATACTCTGACAAATGTTATATCTATAGCAAAATTATTTAATTAGATCAGCATCATTCTCAAAGAAACCTCAACTGTCGATTTGTCATCCTAACTATTGAGTAATGCCGTCCTATTAGGTACCGCACATGGTATAACAATACTTCCATTCTACTTAAATCGAAATTAGGGAAGTTACACAATGCTTGATCGAAAATCGCATATTCAACCGATTCTTGTTTAACTAACATACACCATATTCGAGACCACATTTGCTAGCTCTCTCTCTCTCTCTCTACTCGCTCTCTGAGTGGCTCTGGCTCTCTCGCTGTGTGTGTGTATCTTTCTTTTTCTGTTGCCACATACTAATTCTTCTGCGCGTCTCTGTCTCTTCTCAATTTAGTTCAACGTATTTTGCTTTGCTTTGATAATTGCATCCGTGACAACACTGAGAGAATTTACCACGATCATAATTAGAATAGAACAAGAAAAAATTCACTTTAAAGACAATGTAGCATATCATATTGTATCACCAGAGCAATGTGTGCGGAATGGTTGATCAAGCTGAGAAATAGTGGAATTTGCAGCATTTGCGTATTCCATATTAATTACGACTTATTGAATATATTTTGTAAATGAATCAAATCTTGCAGAATATATCTGAATTTTGTAGCAAACTTCTTTTTATTTTCTCCAAATGAACTCTTACCGTGTATAGAGGAGGGGAACTGTTAACTGTATTTGCTTGTCTCGTAGAATTTCCTTTTGTTTGCCTATGCAATCTATTAGACAATCTACATACACATGCACATTCAGCTACTTCATCTCGTCTCTTCTTGATCTCTTGTTGTGTCTCTCAGTATAGCTCTGTCTTGCTCGCGTGGCCTCAGCAACCGTTAACGTGGCGCAGCCAATTGACTCCAATTCCGATTGCAGTTCGCAGCAGGCGGAAGCAACAGCCCCGAGCACCGAACCACC
Organism: Zaprionus kolodkinae; assembly: GCA_018901885.1. NCBI lineage: Eukaryota > Metazoa > Arthropoda > Insecta > Diptera > Drosophilidae > Zaprionus > Zaprionus kolodkinae. The sequence continues at coordinate 5,742,062 of JAEIFM010000508.1, forward strand.
GCTTCTTATCTTCCCCGAGATCCATACCCCATATCGACCCGTTCCATTTAGTTGGGTTTTAGAGTCGCTGTCGGTTGGTTTTACGGCGGCAATTATTTCCCGTATTTGTCTATTTTAATGACTGCATTTGCGTATTAGTATCATATACAATATTGTTCATGAGCCTAAATCTACAAAGTTTATGTATAGTTTACGTTTATTCCGACGCGATTAACGAACTACCGAGTTTTTCTTATTATTATTTTTGTTTTCTTCTGGCGCTATTGTACTTTATAAAGCCTCGACCAAAGCATTAAATTACAAATACATATATTAAAGATTCTATGGTATTCAAAAATTTAAAAATACTATTATGATGAATTTAGCTGTAGGTCCAGGGTACTCCCCTATTAGTGCGACGTGGCCAAAGTTTCTAGCGAATTCTCTTATCAATTCGTAGTTCGTAGCGTGTATATAAACATGTACATATCTACGCACATATATGTATATATTTGGACGTATCGTATATAGCATTAAATCCGTCATTTGTCGTATCTCCGGCAGTCATCATGACGCTATGCCAATCGTATCATTCCTGCCCTAAGCTAATAAATGATATTTTGCCCCCTTATCGTTAAACATCGCAGTTAGCTGTGGTAATGCCAATGTGATAATTGAATAAGGGTATTCAACTGATTGATTTGGATTTATACGTGAATTGTAATACGTATGTATTATTTTAATGATATTCTATTTATTCACAATTCATAAATTGTAAATAAATAAAGTCAACATTTTAACCTATTATTTTTCCCAATTATTTGTTGCTTATGGTTTATTTATTTTTTTTTTAAGACATTCCGGTTTCGCACACATTGATAATCTTGAGTAAAATTTTAGTAGTCGTTTTAGATTTGCTGCGACTTTACTTATTGTTTTCCGGTCTGCGGTCTGTTTGCTCTACCGTCTAGTCTTCAGTTTTTTCGCTCTTTTTAACTCCACACACTCTCTTTTTTTGCTCTCTCTCTCTCTCTCCTAGTCTGGGTCTCTTTATGAACTTTAATTACTTCGAAACGTAAAATACAATTTTCTATTGCTTGCACACTGGGCAGTAAAAGTAAATGGTAAAATGGACAATGCTTTACGATGCACAGTGAGGCGAATATAATAAAAATGGCACAAAATTTTTTTTTTTTCTGAGACAAGAGGTGAATTAAAGAAATGTGTGAATTACTTTATTTTTACTGAATAAATCTGAAAATCCAAAATAAATAAGCTTAAATTTAAAATTTAATGAATATCTCGCACTTTTCTTCTCGCTCTGCTGAGAGACTCTCACGTGCCCAAGGAATTTTCCCATGCGGTTTCACATGCGATGCCTTGCAAGTGTTTCATTTCATTGTTTTCAATGTGATGCCGTATTATTATTTTTTCATTATCAAAATTGAATAGATTGAACTGTTTTCATCATTTAAGCATATACAAAATCGGACAAATTATTTAATTGTTAGATAATAATCAATTAAAATTTAAAAGTTAAAAACATTTGCACAACTTCTATTGAAACGATAAGTCGCCTTATATTTCTTTAAGATATCGTGCCAGGTTACTGGCAAATCTGTATTTCTGTGTGTATGTATATAATATGCTGTCAGAGTAAATAATTATTCAGTCATTATTGTCTTTCTATATGTGAATAAGTTTTTTGACACCACCGCCTTATATTTTATTCTGCTCCAAGTATACAATGTAGTATATTTAATGTGATCGGTTCACGTCGGACCCTTAGCTTAAAATGTCAGTAATGAATACTTATTTTCGTACAACGAGAAAAGGTCAATTGTTTTTTGAACGGGTGTGTCGGAGCGAGCTAAGCGAATGTAATTATGGGATAAATGGGTGGCGAAATAAGGGAAACGAGTGGGGCAGTAGATACCACTCGTATTTATATATGTACAGTCTTTATATTTTAATTATTATTATTCATTAATGATCGCCGTGAAAAATAATAATAAAAAAAACAACATTTGTTGATATGGAAAATTAATCTCTTAACAGTCAAATGGCAACAGCTGGCAGAGCTCAAGTGCTTCAAGTATTACATATGTACATATATGTATAGCATACGTATGTATAAATGTATATATGTTTATAAGCTGATAAAAAGGATTGAATATTCAGCCAACCAAAACAAACAGATCTTATCTTAAACTTATTATTTCTTAGCTCGGGTGAACATTTTAAAATGTTTCATTTCCCGAAATAAAAAAAAAAATATTTTGAACTTGTTTAAACATGCGCAGTTTTTGGGGCAATGATACATTTTATAAACATTTCCAGCCTTGGCAAAAGCAATTGAGCATCATCAAAAGTATTTTTGCAATAATAAACATTCTTAAATATTATTATATTTGAAATGCCTTAAAGCAATCATGTAAAACATTGTGAAATTATTCTATATTATTTCAATAAATTTATTGTTAATACAACGACTTCAATACTTTGAACATATTCATTTTTGTCAGCTGCAAAGATACAAAACCTACGCCACCATAAATTTAGCCTTTATATTATATAACTATTATTTTATTTTTTATTATTGTATGAGCCATAATCGATTTTTAAATTTTATAAGTTAAATTATAAATAATAATTGCATGCTTATTAATGTGTTTTCAATGGGAGGTCAATCAAGCTGATTTGGATTGTTCATTTAAGCATGTTGGAAATAATTATATGACATTCATACATATTTATAATCGACACAGTTATGAAAAAGTTAAGATCCCGAAATATAGTATTTAGAAAACCGCTTATTTTTCATGTGAGCCAGAACACGAACAATTATTTGAAATATCGCATTTATTTGCCAGATGTCGATGCATCTAAATATACTCTATATATGCATCTATATAACTACAAGTGAACACACACACACACACACACACAAACAACGAATCTTACAACAACGCACATTTATTTTTATGCCATCTCCCATCTCTTCCCTTATTGTCGATTTCATTCCATTCGATTCGCCCGTATTCGATAACCAATTCGTATTTTCATCGGGGCTTGGCATTGTTTATCTTTCTCGTTTATTTCGCATGTTCCCCTTCTGCGCCGGCTAAAAATAAAGTCGAAGAACCGAAATTCAGCCAAACCCTCAGATCTTAACATTGCACTAAGTTAAGTGTCTTCCACTAATTAGTTACTGTGTTTTAACAGTAATGGAAGTTTTTGGAACTAATCGAACGATTTCGAAAGTGAAAGAATGAGAAAAACGAAGAACTTCTTTGAGGAAATAAATGACTTGACATCATTAGATCTAAGATATATTATATCAAAATGCTTAAAAAACTGCATATATCTGCTCCTTTCTTTCTTTCCATTTCGAAACGGGTTTTTGTTTGCTGTGTTTTTTGTATTTTATCGTAATGCTTTTAAAACTTGTCCCCTTAGACTTTGCTTTTTTATGAGTTTTTGGCACGTCAATGGAAAAGATCCGATAAGCTAGAAATGGAAAATGAAAAACAAAAAATAAAATATATTGTTTAATTTTGTTGTAGTATTGTCGTCATTCACAGTTCGATTGACGCGTCTATGCTTTGGTTTGTTAAATGTAAGCTGGGTTAAGTAAAGTGCAATTAATTTCTGTGACTTAGTTTAAATTTTAGTGGGCAAGGTCATCATGCTCTAACTTACTCTACAAAGAGAAATCGATCCGGGGGATCGCTCATTTTTATATTTTTTTTTTTAGAAATTCCTAAAAATAAAGCAAAGTCAGTCTTCAGTCTTCACTGATTGTTACTTTTTCAATAACAATATACGGTACTAAGTTTCATTAATTTCGTTCATATTATCCAACTATACTTATACAATATGTGTAAAGAGATTAGGAATTCCTTGCTGTATTTCGTTTTGCTGAATAATACAATATTTTTCATTAACATACAAGAACAGAAGAAAAAATCGGCGTGTGGCAAATTCAAATTTAGATTATCGTTTCGGTATGCGTAATGTTATTTTTATACCCTGCAACCAATTAATATACTAAAAAAAGGGAATACATTGTGCATATACACAGGCAAACAATTGTTATATATTTTAGGTCTGCAGCTCAAATAATGCAGCCTTATCTTAATGGGCAGCAGCAGGTGGCTGTATCAGGGTCGTATATATTATTTCTAGCTCTAAGCTGACAAACAAAGGAAGTTCCTTAGATAACAGTCTAAGTTCTCCTTTTTAACTCTTATTGGTTTAACTTTTGCAATTTTCTGTTGGTAACGAATATTGTTTTTGTTTATTTATTTTTATACCCTTGCAGAGGGTATATTAATTTTAGCCAGAAGATTGCAACGAACCTTAGGAGACATCTCCAACCCTATAATGTATATATATTCTGAATCAGTCTGTCTGTTGCAACGCAAACTAGTCTCTCATTTTTGAGCTATTTTCATGAAACTTGGCTTCTTATTGTTGCACGCTGTAATTAAGTCGGAACGAGTCAGATCGGTCATAGAAGATATCGGCCGATTTTTGTTGTTTTTCAAGATATTGCAACAAATTTGCAATTTGGCAAATCTTATTCTTATTACGTTCTTAATGTGCTGTCAAAATTGTATCAAAATCGGACCACTATAACATATAGCTGCCATAGGAATAATCGGCTGAAATCAGGGTTTTTGTATGAAAACAGAAACTAGCAGCAATCCAAATGTATTTTATATTTAGTATAACTGCAAGGGTATAAAACCTTCGGCAAGCCAAAGGTAGCCTTGCTTTCTTGTTTTTTTTTAAATTGAAGAAAGGTATTCAATTACTGAGGGCACTTGATTATAGATTTCGTTATTTGTGTGAATTTTAAAACTAATACACTGACGCATCCATTCACGAACGAGAAACGTCTATTTTGGTTTTAATACCATATCAAATAAGTCCATCACTTAATGAAACTAAATAAGAATTGCCAAAAACGTAAATTTAAAAATACATATATTGAAGTGTTGTTTTCCTCTCTACTCTTCTGCCCAAACTCAGCTATAATCCATAAAATTTGTGTTGCGTTCCATAGACCTAAATTCTAATTTATTTTTGTGTTTTCTTTGTTTCTATGTGTTCGATTGCTAGATTGGATCTATCAGACTATTCTATGTATATTTCGAGCGTGTTTGTTATTATTACTCGCTACAAGTGTTCCTAACGTCGATAATATTAATGATTTTCGATAGATCGGTTCCTTTTATATCAAGATTTTACAGCACTGCTTAAAAAGTTTTTGTTAAATTGATTAAAAGTCGAATCGCTATCCAACTCTATTAGGTAAGCAACAATCAATCCGATATAATCGATAGTATCGATGATTTTGTTTAAAACAAATTTAATATTTTCATTATGGATTTGTTTTCCCTTACCCACAATGGTATTTTACTGTTGTACCCACTCGACATCTATCTTTCATTGTTCCATATTGCAATGCATTTATAAACACGTAGCATTAATTTAATTTTGATTAGTTCAACCAATTGCGTTTCTTCAAAATTTCTTTGTGTTATTTAAAATCGAATTTCATTTTCATGCTCTACCGCACATTTGATTCGTTTTGCCATAATCTCAATGAAGCACATGACCGGTCTAATTTATGGCATAAAATATGGCGATTATTCGTTTATTTGCTCAGGGTCAGACATAGGGTGTTTTGAACCATGCAAGTGTTTAAGACTTAAAATTTATGAATTTAAATAGAATAAAGATCTGAATGACTGCAAAACTAATATGTAACAGTCATATTTCCTTTATAGATCTAGCTTGAATTGATCGCTATTACTTTGTAAGAAGCTGTTGATAACTCGAAGAATACTCGCAGTCATGTATGAATCACCCATCCAGCCATTGATTCCACTTTTTTGCTCTTCGCTCTCTCCCTCCTTCTCCACACAATACAATCTACACTCGCAGACTCTGCATAACCTCGGTTTGCTCTCTGACCTTGCTGGTGTGTTGCTTATTTTTATTTCCCTTAGTATTATATATATATATTTTGTCGCTTTCGTGATATTTAACGCTTTGGTACCGCTTATCAAGAGCTTGAAATCAAGGGCACACAACTTTTCGAACATGCTTTGGGTTCGTCAAACCTTACTAAGTCAAAAACAAAAAAAAAATCCCTCTCACTCTTGTTTTCTCCCTCTCGTTCTATTTGCAGCTGAGATCATGGCAGTGAGAAGTGTTGGATTTATGTGGATGACGGGAACAGCAGCTGGTTGCTGCTAATTGCAGCCCCTTTCCCCCTCTCCCCGTCGTAATAAAGCAAGTCCACCTACAAAGAAATCAACTCAACAAGCGCACATCACGCCCGGAAAAATCTGAACCTCATGGTGTTAATTGGCCGCGAAGATGCCTTCAGCGAACACAGAAGATTTGCGGCGAAAGTTTCTTGTTGTGCAGCAACAACGCTCTGCACCACCAAATTTGGCCAGCGAGACGCTGGCGCAGGCCCAGGCTCAGGCACAAGCTCAGCCCAATTTGTTGACAATTGCGGGAAGCGGCGAACCGGAACGCACCTATGTATTCCCGGGTACACATCAGCTGGGCAATGCGGCGGCAGGTAGCATGCCGCCACCCAGTGGTCCGGGTATACCGGGCGTTGCCATTATCACCAGCAACACCAGCACCGGCTCGACCCTTCATCCTGGCGGACAAACGCGGGGCGGACATGCACGCTCTGTTAGTCATGGCGGTGGCGCTATTGTTGCTGTCGGTGCTGGCGGACGACCGATTAAATCGGCTATGAAGGGTCACCAACGTGCCTTCTCACAGGGACAGATAACGGATTCGCCGCCGGGCAGTACAAATGCTCCATCGGGTCGAGGTCACAGTCGGGTTGGCTCGAAAACGGATTTCATATTGCCACCGGGGCATAAAGATGAACCGGTTAGGGAACGTGAGTTTGGTCCATCGGCACCGAGTTCGGCGACCGGTGGACGTGGCCACAGCCGTCAGGCATCGCGTTCCGAGTCCATCTACACCCTACGTCGCACCGAGGCACCACCGTGGTGGAAACGTTTCACAATCTGCAATTACAACACCAACAATGACAAGTTCGAAGAGCGAAGCTATCGCATGGTGGTGCCCAATCACACGGTGCCACCAAAGACGCCCAAGCGAGAACATCCCAATGGCCATTTTGTGGGCAATAAAATTCGCACAACCAAATACACGTTGCTCTCGTTCATACCGAAGAATCTGCTGGAACAGTTCCATCGCGTGGCCAATTTGTATTTCATTTTCATCGTTCTCCTCAATTGGGTGCCGGCCATCAGTGCCTTTGGCAAAGAGGTTGCCATGATTCCCGTGCTCTTTGTTCTGGGTGTTACGGCGGTCAAGGATCTCTTCGAGGATCGTCGACGTAGAGCGTCGGATAAACGCATCAATAACACGACGTGTCGCGTCTACGATGGGTGAGTCAAAAGTTTAAATATTTATACCCCATGCGTATTTGATTAATTAAATAATTTATTCCCTCGTGGTGATATATATGTTTGACCCTTTAAAGTATATATTTAATTTATATTATTGATCAGTGGATTCCAGTTGGAAAATATTTTTCAATTCAATGATTTGATAGATAATTTTGAGAATCGAATCGAATAATGGCGAATCATTCCGGTCTACTGAATCTACAAATTGTCTTGCTAATTTTCTGTCTGCGATCCGTTCGCACAGATGATTTTAGAGCGTGATCCAGAAATCGATAAGCTGACTCAAAACCAAAATAAGCAAAAGCCTAAAAGAGCAACAACTCAAAAAATAAAATACGTGATGACTGGAAAATACTCTGTATTAAATTAAACGTAAAATTTGACATATCTACAATTTTATACAAAAAGACGTACAAGTTTATTATACTTATCAATAGTACATAACATTTGTAGATTCAATAATACCCTAGTCGAAAAGCTTTTCATCTACAGGGTATAACGAACAAACAAAGTTGTAAAACTTTCCCTTTGAAATCATTTCGAATGTCTGAGCCGTCTCTACGCTTCTCTTCTCTCTCCTTTTTACTCTTGTTTTGCTCAGACAACCTCCAGAGCTTTTTACCTTCTTCTTACCTAGTCTGCGGGCTGCGGCTGTCCTACATATTCAAGTCGTAGCGTCGCGTCGGTCGCCTCTAGAGTTCCGTTTGTTTATTTGCTCTGCACGCGTCAACCAACTTTCCAACCCGGTGACAATTTACTTAGTTGAACTGTAGATGCCCTCGCAACATCACGCCCTTCTGCTGGTTATGCACGCTGATTGAAACTGAAGTCGCCGCTTCCAGTTTAAGGTTTACTAACTTTTCTAAACTTTACTAGCAATAAACTGCAGGTTTTGTTATTAGTATATTTATTTTTATGGTCCTAACTTGTTGCTCTGCCTCTTTAGTTTAGTTAGTTTGTAAACCAATGAACTCAGGCATTGTTGTTTACAAATGTTGTTGGTTTTATGGTCAATGCACAAATTGTGATAAGCCTTAGTGATTTTTGAAGCTTTTGCTTGAGCACAGTGGCATAATAACTACGGAATAATAATATTTAAAATGTTGGTTAATGTTATAATCCTAATATCAATTCATATTATCAATATAAATATCGAAATATTTCTTATATAACAATTACCAAATTGGCTTAAAGATAATACAAATTTAATGGTTTGATTAAAAAAAAACTTGTTTTGTCTGTTGTTTTTGTCAAAATTAAAAATCTATTTATAAGCCTATTAAATAAATAGATATTTGTATAAGGAAATACATATTTAAAATCAATATAAATATCGAAATATTAGACTTTCTTAAGTTGACCATGTAAATAGATTTTGTCCCAATGTGCAAATACGCCCACTTATACCGTTGTTCTTCGCCACGCGGGCTTCCGTGACTCTAGTATTGATATTGTTGTTGGCGACAGTTGCATGCAAATGAGACGCATATGGCTCTCTATGACTACCTGGGGAACTCAACCCTGACTGACGCGGCTCGACTTTTAAGAGCCGGCAACAAGCAACAGGCCCATTAAAGAAAAAGTACAAACAGACGCACACACACACGCTTTGTACACATTTCATACACTTCCACACACATATACCTATCTGAGGGCTATTCAACCAACGTCCAAAATCGGCCCTGACCATCTCACGCTCTTTCGTTATTCAATTTGAATTCATGACCATGTGCAATACTCAAAATACAAGTGTATATGAATCATGTATCTGTATTTTCCTGTTGTATTAAGACTCTCTCAACTGTAAGCACAGAATTTGTCAGCTTTGATTGGGGGATGACTTTTGCGATAAGAGCTACTGTTTCTTATGATAAAGTATGTTGATCCCAGTCGAGATCCGATGAATCACAGGAGAAACAGGAAGTTTGTTATACGAGGGTCGTTTGATAAGTCCGTGACTTTTTGAATAAAATATATTTTTTTCGTCAAAGAAGCGTTTTATTTCTCAACATAATCTCCTTTTAGCTCTATACATTTAGTCCAGCGTTTTTCCAATTTTTTTATTCCTTCCAAATAATAGGTTTTCTCAAGGCCCTCAAAATAGTCGTTTGTTTCTGTGATGACCTCTTCATTTGACCCGAATCTCTTACCGCCGAGCCATTTCTTCATGTTTGGAAACAAAAAATAGTCACAGGGGGCTAAATCTGGAGAATATGCTGGATGGGGTAGCAGTTCGTAGCCCAATTTATGAAATTTTGCCATGCTGACTACACACGTGTGCACCCGTGCATTGTCCTGATGGAACAGCACTTTTTTTTTCGCCAAATGCGGTCGTTTCTGCTTCAAATCAATATCGAATCTGTCCAAAAGCTCTGAATAATATTCGCCGGTGATCGTTTTACCCTTTTCAAGGTAATCGATGTGAATGATACCTTGTGCATCCCAAAAAACTGTGGCCATGACCTTGTTGGCCGACAGACCCACCTTGGCCTTCTTTGGTGCACGTTCACCCGGAGAAACCCACTGTCTTGATTGTTCTTTGGTCTCTGGTGTGGTGTGGTGGATCCATGTTTCGTCTACGGTAACGAAACGGCGCAAAAATTCGTTTGGATTGCGGTTGAACATCGCCAAACACTCCTTTGAAATGGTCACACGGTTGCGCTTATGGTCGTGTGTGAGCAATCGCGGCACCCATCGCGCGGAAAGCTTTTTCATGTCCAAATATTCATGTAAAATGTGATGTACCCGTTCAGTTGAGATGCCTACAGCCTCAGCTACCTCACGCACTTTCATTCTCCGATCATCCAATATCATTCCATGGATTTTGTCGACGATTTCTGGCATGACGACCTCTTTTGGGCGACCTGAACGTTCGGCATCACTTGTACTGGTACGACCACAACGGAACTCAGTAAACCATTTCTTAACCATTGAAATTGATGGTGCAGAGTCCCCATAATATTTATCAAGTCTTTCCTTGGTTTCGGTGATGGATTTTTTACGCAAAAAATAATGCTTAATTAGCACACGAAATTCACTTTTTTCCATTTTCGTTAAAATTCACGAGATCGTCTGCTTTCAATGCCTATAAAACGCAAACCAAAAAACGCAGCTTTCTCAAAATTTTACAGTCAGCTGTTAATCGATAACTGCTGACAGGAGCAGTGTTGTATTTAGAGCAGGTGCGCGGCAAATACAAAAAGTCACGGACTTATCAAACGACCCTCGTACTAATTAAAGAACTGCTTCCATATATATAGATTTAATATCCTTCAATTAAATCACCCTCTATTTTTACATACATTTGGTACTCCAAAACGCACACTTAGCGTATTAATGTTGTCAATAGATTATTAAAAACAGGCTCAAAATGGTACATATCAAAAGCTAAGCAAATAAAATGTGCTAAGTGAACAAGTTTAGTTGGATAATAAATTTGCCGCAATGTCTGAATCAAAGTTGATTCATATTAAGCGGGTGTATCGTTTTGTATTGCTATATTATTGCAAAAATGATTCATTTGGGCGTAAAAGCGAACTGGTGCGGGATTAAAAAAAAAAACAAAAATGTAAGCATATAACATTCACACTTAACCGGCAAGACTGCCCTTCGATCACCTTCAACAAACCCGTACTTCCGAAAGCAAATGAAGTTACTTATCTTGGAGTCCGAAGGCTCACCTGGCGCGCAGGCACTTTAAAGCCAAAAGAAGGCATCTTTAGATTAAGACCAGCAGGTTTATTGGTTTATCAACTCTCGGCCATCCCTTTCTTTGGACTACTACAGAGTTCTACTCTATAATTCCGCACGGCTCCCAAATAGGGGGATATGCTAGCAGTAGCAACATTGATATCATGCAAAGAGCTCAATCAAAGATACTAAGAAGATCCAAGGAAAGTTTTTAAAAATTAAAACAACAAAATCAATAATTTTAGCGAAACAATCTGTTGGAAAATTAACTTTAATTAAATTCAGAAAAAATCAATGAGAACTGTCTATAATAGTCTAAAGATTCTATCTTACACATACACAGACACTTAATAAATACATATGTATGACCTATGATAATGCAAAAACTTGTTTCTCTTCTTATTAAGCTTCATTATCAATAATATTTATGCCACGAGTTTCAATCGAATCGGGTTGCAGTTCAACTCAACTTCGATTGAGTTTAGTTCCGACGTGGCAATTGCACGCCTCCTGACGCAATCGCATGTGATGAAGTTCCAATGGTTTTCTGGAGCTGACTCTTGCTACTGTTGTTGTTGTTGTTGTTGTTGTTGATATCATTATCGACATGGCGGCAACAGTGCATGCATGACTCGTTGTTGTGGAAAATGCTATAATAATAAACAAACTGTCGCCTCGTCGCAACAGTTCATTTTGAACTGGCACAAACAATAAGAATATTGGCGTATAGGAAAACCCCGGTTGCAATAGGTCCGATACTCTATGTAAGGGGTTCTCCCCGTAGGCGTGCATGATAATTAAAACAATCGATTGAACTTGTTCGTAAATACAATGTTTATTATTACAGATTTTGCGAAAATAGCTGAAAATAAGTGCGCATTCGTCACATTTATTCAATAACTAAAGGATTCTTAAAACATTGTAGTTGCTGAATCACATCATTGCATGTGTATCAGCTTTCTATAATATTTATATAAAACTCGACTCATCTTCAGAGCGAGTAATAAAGCGATTTATCAAAAAGCGATGCGGGGTTTTTCCATATCCCTTCCTTTAATTGATGTAAATCTGGCTGTGGTTAAATTCTCCTTCACATTTTAATGCTGTGTATTTCTGTAATGCAAATTAAATACAGGTAAGAATAGTATCGGTGTGAATATGAAACGAGTAAAAATGCAGTACACTACTGATGTGTATATCCTTCATTCTCTCCCAACTCTCTTGGGGCTCTTTAAAAATAATGAAAACACATGTTCGCTTCACAAAACATCTCGCGGTGACTTGAAAACTTTTCTTATTTCTTACTTGTTAACTTAAATATAAGTATTAGATATTTACAGCTATATTACTTATTCAAGTGACATTTCAATGTTGTGTCTGATTTCATGAATGTACTCTCTCTGTATGTACGTCTGTCTGCCAGCTGTCTTCTCTCCCAGACACGTCAATTGCCCCGAGTGTGCACTTTCACCGAAATCTCATTAATATTCTATACTTGGGCGTCACCCGGAGACAAGGTCACACTTGTATTAATGCAAGGCGTGGGCAGACGCAGGGTGTGGTAATTCGCAGCACCCAAGCGCGGTAGAATGGCAAAAGAATCGTACAGGGCTGTGGGAATAATACGTTGAGACCAACAACACTTTAGCTTAAAACGCAACACTTAAGCAGAACCAACAGAACCCAAACTAAACCACTAAAATGCCCAAAAACGAACGTATAACAAAACAAAATGGTTAACCTTGAAAAGCATGCGATACAGCTATAAAACCAGCTACTATTAGGTTCGGCCTTCGTGGATCACAATACACAATGGATGGCATACTGTGACTTACCATAGCATACAATTGGCTAAACTTTGTGCTGAAGTAACGCCCTCTACACTACAGATACCCCTACAATATATGCACAACAATTTGAGTCTTGATTTCCTCCGCATTTGGGTTAATAACTGGATGATCTTGTTGTCTCTTGCCCTCCGATGAAAGGCCTGTCGGCTGCGGGGCCAGACCATACCAGTTCACACACAGAGTCAACACATGACATTGAAAATGCCTCACTGCGGCGATAGAGAAAACGGGTTTTCCTCGCTACCCTGTAAACTGTAGAGGTGCAACATGGGGTAGAATATATGTATATTGGTACTGTTTGGTAGTACAACCTGTAAAAAAGCTTACACACTATTGATAATAATACCCAAAAAATCTTCCATTGTGCGTATTACTTCGTTTTCAACAATTTATTATTATTTTAGGATTTATTATGGGCTTAACGTCGGTTAGATTATAATTTATTTTCAAAGATAAAATACATTGCTCTTGCTATTATTTCTTGTTACTTAAGCAGTTCAAATAACTTTCTAGACTTACTAAAAAATTAATTTATAGGGTATTTACTAGTCCGCCTTCTTATTTTGTATGTTGGATATAAAACATTGCCTGACGGCCACCGGCGTCTTGCAAACCGGTTAGCAATCAACGTACTTCAATGTGCTGACTGTTTCTCCCAGATGTTGTCTATAAAGAATCGCCAACGGGCAGCTAAGTCAGATCAGCTTTAGCTTCGACTCGAAACTCGACGCTGTGATGTCAGCTGTAGGTGATGCCTCTGCCAATGACTTAGTTATATTTAATTTACTTGACGTAGGAGATATTACTTGAGAGTTGTCTAAAGGCTATGTTAACAACCCCAGAACCATTAACATGTTTCATCTGGCTCGTAGAGCTCTATATTGGACAGAATAAAGAAAGCTTACTGTCAATGGTAATCGCTACACTGGCTCTTATCTTTCACTAACATCTGAATATGGATCAAACATTTTTTCCAGTTTTCGAATAACACAAAGAAATACCCTCTTACCCCAGCTGAAATATACTTACATTCATGATTATCTCGTCTTTACATGTGTGCAAATAGTTGACAATTCTCCGCCTGTTGTCAGGCCAGGCGTCAAGTGTCACTCCAAGTTATTCTACCATGTTCTATCACAGGGTTCAACCTCAGACAGCTGTGATAATATTTACGGCCAAGCCCAAATAAAAGTATAGTTAAATTAAAGAGAGATAAGGAAATAAAGGTGTTTGATTTGTGCCGACTGTAATAAGTATAACTATTTACGTTTGTATGATGTGCTACATGAATTCTTGAATACGTGGAATTAGAATAAACTCTATTCTTGCAATGAACATTTTCTATCATATACTATATAGGTTAATTGTGCCTCCATATTAAATCAATCAAAGTAGGATTAAGTTCCATTTCATGCATTGAGGCTTAATTCATAATAAATCATGTATATAGTGCTTATGCAGAGATTTCTTTACTCATTTCATGAACTTATTCCATGAAATGGACACGCATAAACTTATGTACGTATTAAAATGAAACAAGTCGGTAAGGCTACAGTCGAGCGCGCCCGGCAGTAAGATACCCTTCCATTTTTTAAAATCCGTGTAACCACACTCATAATTTCAAACAGAAATTCTGCACAAATTATTCTACTACATATAGCTTACTTGCTCGCACTCACACACACAAGCGAGTAATGAGTAAAGCAACGCTTTGCGACGTTGACGTCGACGTCAACTGCTCAAAGCAGCGCGCAGGCTGCGATTTAAATAATTGTTTAGTACAAATTTTGACCTCCGGAATCGATTAAAAAGAAAAACTCGCAATTTAAATGAAAAAAAATTTGTTGAAAAATAAATATCCAAAATATCGAAAAATGTTATACAATGAATTATGTTATTTTTTAAATGTAGAAAATGTCATTCCGCGTAAAAAACATCTTTAAGAAAGTTACGATCGGTGTAAAATTAGGGGCCTGTTGAGGGTGTTGCATGTCAAATTTTTTGACCATTTCGACATGATTTTTCGGCCAAAATTAGGTATCGCTTAAAAACGATTTAAACAATTGGTTAGTACTAATTTTTTGACCATTTCAAAAAACTTCAATATAAAAATCTATCTACATATATAAATTCTTAGCTTGCTGTTCAACAAACTGCACAATCTGTTAACAATTTTATTGATACATCTGTTTAATTATTCCTTATACTTTCGTAACGTCTTCAATAATTACTTAAAGTGTTTCACATTTTCCGAGAATCAAGCGTAATATGCAGCACTTGAATGACTTGAATTGTTAGATTGTTAGTTTGAACCTGAATACTCAAACATGGATAGACAAAGAGTGCCGTTTGTTATGTGCTCACATTTTCAATTTCCGCGCTCTCTCTCTCTCTCTCTCACTTTGTTGTTTTTCAGTATCTCTCACTATTGACATGTGTAGATGTGTGGTATGTAGGTTTACACTGTGCACAAAAGTCGTATGCAAATCTCATAATGAAATTATTTTTTTGACCTCTGACAAGCAACAATTGAGTTTCACTATCGTCTATGAGGGTATTTCGATTTATGACCTAATTTAAGAAAATCGTATTTCTGCTAACTTTTTGTAAATTTAAGAATACATTAAAAAAAAACCTTAAACATCCATGAGTATCTTTAAGATCCTTTAAACCTTTTATGCCTTTACTTTATGTTATGTCAACTATTCGTTCATAAAGAGTTGGTATTCCCAATCTTATAGATATAATCGATAGTACTAGAGTAATCCCACCCACTCTCGCGTTGTGAAGCAATGGAATTTCCCCTGACTTTCAACATGCACTCGCCAGGTGCCTGGCAAAAGTCAAATAGGTCGTGCGAGAAGTTCTGGCTTCAAAATTTTGGATATTTCTTTGGGTCTGGGTCTGGTTAAACATAAAGAGGCATAGCTCTAGAGGCCGCTAATAAGAAATAAGTCATTGGACATTCACTTATTACGAGCAAACAAAGGGGGGAAACACAGACGGTGCTGGCCTTTCCCAATAATTGACCTTAACTTGTTGTTGATGTTGCTGTTGTTGTTGCTGCTGTTGGTTTTGCTGTTGCTGCGGTAATTGCGTTTAGGTTGTAGCAACATTCCGTTGCAACAGTAACACGAGCTGGCCGTGTCTATTGGGGAGACGACTGCGTTATTAATTATTAATTTAGGCGCACAATGGAGCGAAATGAAAGGCTCAACAACTGTCTCCATATGTGAAATGCCGTCTGAAACTGCCAGTGTCTCCTCCCCGCCCGTCTCAGTCTCCGCGGCGATCGACTCATTTCTTTTGCCCCCACGTTGCGTGCAACGAGCTAATTACATGGCAAAATTGTCTTTTCATTGAGCACGCGTCCGCCTTGAGAAGCAGGGAGGGAAGGCGTGTGGGGTCAGATAGCGGGAGTGCCGCTCTAACGGCAGTTTGTGCTTCACCGAACCGCACCGTACCACCCACTCTTACCTCATGTGCAGGGGCAGGGTGTACGCTAAAGAGCAAGTACTTTATTGGCGTTTACATGATTGATTCGTGTGCGCTCGCTTTTGGTCAAGTTAATGAAGCACCACAATTACAAATAGTATATATGTGCGTGTGTTAAAAAAGAATTAAAAAATTGATTACAAAATTCACTCGCTCGTGCACTCGTTTCCTTCGTTTAAAACTTTCTAGTCTGAATTCCAAGGAGATTACGATTTCGGGACGAAACCACAATTGGAATTTTAAAGACCAGTTCTGACAACAATATCGTATAAATATATTGCAACTTTTAATATATTCTTAATAAGTTGCTAAAATGATGTAAATTTCCCAATATCAATAATCAATATTCCTTTTCCCTCTTTTCACTAAAATCGGTTTGCTATTACCTATAGCGTTTACTGGAATAATCAATTAAAAAAAAAAGTTCATTAAATAAATAGTTTTATTAGCATAGAAACAATCGTTGAATCGTGAGGTCGAAAACTTTAGGCGTATATTTGGTATAGTTAAGCTACTCATCTACCTACATATCTCTGCTGCAGACAACACAATCAACTTAGTTGATCGTAGAGTGAGACCTCTGTGTGAATCTACCACATCCACCAACCTCATCTGTCTGCTGTCTGGCCAGGGAATTGAATACACAGTATAAGTATTGTGCATAGTCATTTCTTATTTGGATAACCTCCCTGGGGTAGGCTAGTACCGACTGGGCAACTCCCATGATTCGTTTATTGACTTGTGGCGTGAGCATGCGTATGTTTACTTACTTCTGGCCACGTTTAATGAAGCTTAAATAAACTTGCCGTGGGTCACGAGGCAATAAACCAGTATCCAGCCCATATGACCCAATTCTGGTGTGCATAAATTCCTGTACATGTACAGAATATTCCGAAGGGACTTCTAACCATGAAACCAAGAACCAAGCAAGAACCGCGAAAAAGCGAACCACTGCGTGCCTGGGGGTAATTTCGTATGTTGCGAATCCCATACTATTCATGCTAGGCTATAATTATTTAGTATGAAAGCTTTAAAACTACACTCAACTTGAAGGCACAACATATAACAAAACTTCCAATTCGTTCCAAAAAAAAAATATCCCTAAAAATGTCGAATATATTTTGGTAAGAAGAATTTGTTTGGTAACACCCAATGCCGGCGCGTAATGAAATGCCAGAAATGAAACCTAGTTACAGCAGCTGACAGCTGTCAGTTATTCCGATATAGTAATATAGGTAAACTTGTAAACGCTCATCCCATTTTCGATTATTTGCGTTTTGTTTCTGTTTTGCGTTTGTTGGGCAAATAATAACACAATCAGGCCCTCATCATCGAGTTCAACTCGCATTAATTTTGCATTTCGCTAAAACGCCCAATAAATTGAGGTTCCCCTCACTCCGCGCTCGTCCCGGTTACTGCCACCCTATGGCAATTCATTAATGATTTAATATTCAACAACTTTGGCGTCGCATTTGCGGCCAATTAGATGACATGCAACAAGACCCGCGTAGTGCTTTGCCAAAGTAATATCCTACTCTGGAATATGTATATATTCTAAAAGCTTCATAGGGCTTATATATGTATGTATGTATATTTTGAGGGCGGATTGTCTGCCCTGTTAATCGTCTTGACACTTACAAATTGTTTGTCACGCGCCGCCAGTTGTTGTCACCTTGATTATAAGACCTTAACTCCCTGCCGCCTATCTACTTGCCACTCCCACCGAAGGTTTTTTTTTCAGTTACCATCTATGATCATACATACACAAAGATATGAGTGTATGTGTATATATGTGGCCTGGCATTACGGTTGCTTGACCCAAATCTGTGGAAGTGAAAGTGAAAGACTCATGCGAGCTGTGTAAACTTGAGCTTGAGTCATGAACAAAGAATCTGCACTGAAGGCGACACTATCATCGGTTTTATGAAGATGATTTTAAAGCGAACATTTTTTTTCAGAACTAAAAAGATTCTCTATGTTTTAATATAAAGTTATTCAAGCTATTTCGTCACTTCTACGTGATTGTGGACTTTTATCTCGAATCAACGAAAGAATTTGTAGAGACAAATATCAAGCAATTCCCTCTTGATATATTTGTATAAAAAATAAAGATGTCCTTTTCATTCTATACCTTAGTTCTTAAAGTAGAACCATACCTAACCCACCTTACTCTCAAGCGGCTATAAATTAAAAATCTATAATAACAAATATTATTATGATTATCGGGTGCAGTTATTCTTTATTAAATAGAAATGCGGTCACAAACAGGAATCGGCTGCTTGAGCATGAGAAACCTCAATTCAATATCTTATCGTTTATTGCCTCTCAGATAAAGACAAAAATCAACAATAACCACATCAAACTAAAATTCTTTGGAAACAAAAAAACAATGATAATTGTTAAAGACAGAATTTAATAATAAAAAAAAAAGAAATAAACTGCGTCACTTTCCATGGCTGTCAATTAGAAAATTGCAGTTAAAAGACTGGGAAAAAAGTGCAGGGTAAATGGCAACTGGCCAACTGACACAAAAAGCCAACACTATAAGAACAACATCATGTAAAGCAATTTATATGATTACAGCTAGAAAGCCACAACCAGTATATGTGCGTGTGCGGAGTGCCTTGTTAAAGTGTGGGAATTTGCAATCTCGCTAATGATCCAATTAAAATGATATCAAAGGACTTCCAGCAGGAGCTAGCACATATATGCTATATTACATTTAACTGTTAGAGAGGGAAGTCACTAAGCTAGGGAACGCATCAGTCTACCCTTGACACGCAAAACGTGTAGAAAATGATTTGTGTTCGTATATTCTATAGATATTTTAAAATGTGAAATAGAATAAGTAACATTTTAATTAGTTAGTCAATAAAATAATAATTTCAAATTTTATTTTAGATATTTTCTGTTTAAATATAAATATAAATATAATATAAATACAAAAGGGTATCTATAGGTCAAGCATTGCTATGCGATTTGCTGTAAACATTTTACAAAGTGAAGTTCAGTGAAAGCGAATCAACTTCGCTGACACGACTGGCCCAGTGACGCTTCTTTCATAAACACTGCATGACGCCAGCAGGCGGAAAGCTTGGTATATGCTTTTAGCATTATTCAAGGTCAGCAGGAGCGGCGGTTAATAAAAAGGGAAACATGGGACATGGGAGATGGGAAATGGGAAATGCGAAGGGTAGAACAGTCCCACAGTTGATGCACTGTCCAGGTGGACACGATAGTTGGTTGCCTTGCTTTACTTTGCTTTTCCTTTGTCTGTCCTATTATTTTGCAATTTTCTTGTTACTTTACCAAGCACTTCAGTTCACTATCTCTAATGGGGTTGGCCTTGACTTGCTGTTTACACAAATGTCCATCAATTCTGTGGACTGTACGGACGGTGACATAGACATAGACATGTACAGCACAGGAGGCAGAAACCGGGACAGTTCGAATATCCCTGACGGGGTCTACTTCGCTTGTGTCATGTAAATTGCTTTGCGTGGGACACATGTGACAATATACATGTAATTGACAGCTGAATTGGACATTCATTAATGTTGTGCATGACAAGGTATTATCTATTATCCAACTTTCTGTAAAGCGCAGGTCTCTCACGAAACCATTGCTTTAGATATCGTGTATATAGGCTGTTCGAGTTAAGTAGGTGATTTTTGATTGACTCATTCTATTCGATATTTTATTAATTATTCAAGAATTACAATATTTTATTTTATTTCAATTGTGATTTTTCTTTGCAGTGAAACGGAGAGATATAAGAGAATAAAATGGCAAGATTTGCGTGTCGGCGATATTGTCCATTTGTCCAATAACGAGGCAGTTCCTGCCGATATTCTTCTGCTGCGCACAAGTGATCCCCATGGGGTTTGCTACATAGACACATGCGACTTGGATGGCGAAACGAATCTGAAACGCCGTGAGGTATACACAGATATAATACAGAAACTCATATTCGTATGATTGTGAGAGGGCCCACTCGGGGCTTATCTCTTAACAGCCCCGGGTCTACGTGAGCGATGCGTTGATTCTATTTCCAATGGAATTTTGTGGTTTATTTATTACAGGTTGTACGTGGCTTTACGGAAATGCAGAATATTTTTGTACCCAGCAAGTTTATGAGCTGCGTAGAAGCGGATGCGCCAACAACGAAGCTTTATAGATTCCATGGGGCCTTAATACATCCCACCGGGGAGCGAGTACCCATATCGACCGAGTGCCTTTTGTTAAGAGAGAGCAGACTGAAGGTATGTATATTGCAACTTCATATGGATTTTCGTTATCATTAATAATATATGTATTTTTATACATCCCCAGAATACGGACTACATTGAAGGTATCGTTGTCTATGCCGGACATGAAACGAAGTCCATGCTGAATAATAGTGGTCCAAGGTACAAGCGCTCCCAGGTGGAACAGCAGATGAATATTGATGTGATATGGTAGGTTTCAGCACACCGGAAACTACATATATACATACGTATACGATAACTCGAGTGAAATGTTTCATTTTGGCATGCCAGAGATAAGAGAACATTTCAAGAACTTCGAAAATCTTTTAACTTTACACTTACCATGCAATACCATGTTATAATTAATATAGGAATTATATAAACTCAGTTTTGTTCAAATGCAGTTTGATCGA
The DNA here is from genome assembly GCA_018901885.1 of Zaprionus kolodkinae. Classification (NCBI taxonomy): domain Eukaryota; kingdom Metazoa; phylum Arthropoda; class Insecta; order Diptera; family Drosophilidae; genus Zaprionus; species Zaprionus kolodkinae. The sequence continues at coordinate 5,763,214 of JAEIFM010000508.1, forward strand.
TTTTACAAATTATATATATATATATATATATATATATAATATATTTTATTGTTTGCACTCTTGAAAGATAAGACATGGGATTCACAACTCGCAAGTGATCATTTAAAAAAGCATATTTACTAGCAAAATAAATGATTATAATAAATATATGACGATTATAGCAATTTCGAATAAGACGTTTCGTGTCTTAGATATTACTCTTACTATAAAATTTACTATGTTAAATATTGTCGGTATATTATAGAAAGTGCTTTTTACCATTGATACCCAATTTACCTAATGCTATTCACTTGTTTTTTTTTCCATTGTAGGTGTGTGATAATATTGTTGATTCTTTGCGTTGTTGGCGCAATCGGTTGCACCATGTGGTTGCGCTCGTTTGTTAACTTCCCCGTGCCCTACCTACCGTTTACCGTAGACCCCGCCCACGAAGGCTGGCTAACCTTCTGGACATACATAATAATATTGCAAGTGATGATACCCCTTTCGCTGTACGTGACTATCGAGCTATGCAAGATACTGCAGGTGTTTCATATACACAACAACATTGATCTGTATGATGCGGATACAAACAAACAGACGGAATGTCGTGCCATGAACATAACCGAGGAACTCGGTCAGATACAGCACATCTTCTCGGACAAAACAGGCACACTGACTGAGAATAAGATGCTCTTTCGACGTTGTGTGGTCAATGGAACAGACTATAATCATCCGCCGTCTGAGCTGGAGAAGCTTTATGCAAAACCAGGTGCACCGGCGCCACCGTTATTGCCAAATGAGACGCTCATCGATGATTTGACGCGTCTCAATGGCGTAGGGGCTAGTGCGTATCCGACTCCAAATGCTCAACGCATACAGGAGTTCCTTGTGGTGATGGCCATCTGTAACACAGTGATTGTCGGCGCAGCGCCGCATCGAGATCTCATGAATGCCAGCGGCATCATTGAGCTGCATCAAAGCAGTAGCACTGCAGCTGTTACCTCAACTACTGCCCTAAAGCATTTGCGGCCACGTGGTAAGCTGATGTCCACCACAACCACTACGACAACCACAACTATACTCAATAGTGGTGCAGCGCCAAACGCAGCCATGGCAGTGCCTGCAGATCGATATACACGTCTAACTGAATCGCGTTCAGTGACGCCCTCGCCTCCACCAAATCTGCTGTTTGCAATGCCGGCGCAAAGCCATCAGCCCACACTATCGCCTATAAGTAGTTCACCTGAGTCGACACCCAACTCGGAGTCACCATCGCCACCCATGAAGAGCAAAGCTCTGTCCAATAATATTTCACCCACGGGACGTGCCAAGGCCGTCATCAACTCGAAGATTACGAGTATAGCCACCTTTCTGAATGCAAAAACGCAGGGCAAGCGTCTGAAAATGAAGTAAGTCAACAGATTTCCAGAATCCTGTATATATGAATGTAGTTACTTAACTTGTTTCTTAATAGCCCCACCAAGGCGCAGACCATTTACAGAAACGCCGACGGGCGTCCTTTGTACGAGGCGGAAAGTCCGGATGAACTGGCCCTAGTCAATGCCGCATACAGCTACGACTGCTGTCTACTCAATCGCAGTCCCAATCACATCCTGGTCAGCATGCCTACGTCAGCGTCTACTGCTGAGTACGAGATACTCAAGATATTACCCTTTGACTCCAGTCGAAAGTGCATGTCTATCGTGGTGCGAAAGACAGGCACCCAGGAGATACTGCTGTACACCAAGGGTGCGGATAGCTCTATTATGCCTGTGCTGGCACCCTGTGCGCACAATAGTCCTGAGGGTAGGTCGGCAATAGATTCCTATTCTCTAAAAACCTCTACACAAACTAATTTTTCGCATCACTTCTATCTCAGGTGTATTGCGCGAGCAAACGCAACAGCAACTGGATCGCTATGCTCGGGAGGGTCTGCGTATTCTAGTCATGGCAAAGCGCACCTTAAATGCAGCCGACTATACCGATTGGTGGGCTCGTCATCAGGATATTGAAATGTCGCTGGAGAATCGCGAGCGACGATTGCGCGAATCCTTCGCCAAGCTGGAAAGTAATCTGACGCTGTTAGGTGCCACCGGAATCGAGGATCGACTACAGGATGGTGTACCAGAAACGATAGCTTCATTACTTTCCGCGGGTATATCTGTTTGGGTGCTAACTGGTGACAAACCAGAAACGGCTATCAATATTGCCTACTCAGCAAAGCTTTTCACGCAGCAAATGGAGCTTATTAAGTGAGTACCTAAATATGTTACACTCTTAATGGCAAATAATCTTAATTCATTCTATATAGGCTAACTGCACGTTCCCGTGATGCTGCCGAGACTGCTATAAATTTCTTCTTGACAGACCTGCGTAATGCCAAGGCAACAACCTCGACGGGCTACAGTCTAACAACGCGCAGCAAGCCACGCGCTTTGGTAGTGGATGGCAAAACTCTAACTTTCATACTTGATCCCAAGTACGTAATCCAGAACATTATAGTTCTATATCAACCGTAGACTTAATACTGATTTTTTTTAGATCAAAGCTGATTCTGCCATTCCTTAAGCTGGCCAAGGGCTGCGCCTCCGTACTTTGCTGTCGTTCGACGCCACTGCAAAAGGCGTACTTGGTCAAGGTGGTAAAGGAGGAACTTAATTTGCGTACTCTGGCAATTGGTGATGGTGCCAACGATGTGTCCATGATACAAATGGCCGATGTTGGTGTCGGCATCTCAGGCCAGGAGGGCATGCAAGCAGTTATGGCTGCAGATTTTACGCTTTCACGCTTTCGATACCTGGAACGGCTACTGCTCGCGCATGGCTACTGGTGCTATGATCGTCTGGCACGCATGATACTTTATTTTTTTTATAAGAATGCGGTAAGGAAGAGTTTTATAGCTTATATATGCATTTAATGAGTTTCTCTTAACGTCTTATTTTTTTTGTATTTAAGGCATTTGTTTTTCTGATATTCTGGTATCAATTATATTGCGGATTTTCGGGCTCTGTGATGATGGATCAAATGTATCTGATGCTTTATAACCTACTTTTCACCTCACTGCCGCCCTTAGCTATTGGGGTCTACGATAATCGAGTTCCGGAGGATTTGCTATTGAAAAATCCATATCTCTATAAAAATGTAAATATTTTAAAAATATTAGTACAATCGCCATGCTAACCAATTAAAATGCATTTTCAGGGTCGCTTAGGTCTTGTCTACAGACCACACGACTTTTGGCTGATATTATTGGACTCACTCTACCAATCTCTTGTCGTCTTTTTTGTTGCTCTCTTCGCCTACGCGGAAAGCGATGTAGGAATATGGGAATTTGGTACAACCATTACAGCAAGTTGCCTCTTTACGAATTTAGTACACGGTGCCATTGAAATACGTTCCTGGGTAAGAAGGAAATTGCGTATAATTATTGGTATTTCAATGCTCTAATTGTTTTCCTCTCTCAATTTTCGAAGACGGTTCTACATGTTATCTCCATAGTGCTAAGCCTAGGCTCGTTCTATCTCTTCTCCATTGTATACAATTCAATGTGCGTCAATTGCTTCGGCCTGCCCTCCACCTATTGGGTGATTTTCAGATGCTTTGCTTCTGCGGTGCACTGGCTGGTCATATTGCTGTCCACAGTAGTCGCGGTGCTGCCTCGGTAAGTTGTTGGTACTAAAGATGACTTGGTATTCCTATTTACCTCATTCATCCTATAGCTTGCTGTTGACAACACTACGTACATCAATCTGTCCCGATGACAGCACGAATGTTATACTTCAGAGCAAACGCGAGCGCAGCAGAGGTGAGGGTTTGTTAGTAACATGGTCGCGTTCCACGTCAGCCTCATCAATATATAGGTAAAAGGCACAAAATATATATCGAGTTTTTCTATTGCACGATTTATAATATAGTTTTGACATATTCTTTTGATTATGCATGCAGCATACAAATCGATCAAATTTATAATTTCTTATAATTGTGTGACCTTTTATTTATAAATTGCATTATATTAATTTTCTTATAATTTTGTGTCCTTTTATTTATGCATTGCATTAGAAAACCATTCGTTATGTTAAATTCTAACTGTAAAATCTTTTACAGAATCGCCGATTATGGGTCTAAGAATCAGATTATAACAACAATCACCTGATCCAGCACTATGCTGCAGCAAGAAATACTTCATAACCAAGAGCCTATGATAAAAAATGTGCTTTATGTTTACATACGTGGCCTTTGACACCGATTAATTTGTAATTTAGTATAATTTGGTTATTTTAACACCCAAGAATAACCACACCAAACTCTCTAGTTTCTGAAATTCAATTATAATAGTTACACATACATACGTAGTTGAAATTTAGATTAAATGCAATTGTAATACTATTTTGTTTGGGCTATCACCTGGTTACCTAAATAATATTTATAATTTAGTTGAATTTTGTGTCTGAATGATTAAAAAACGTTAATGGGAAACAATTGTATAAATGTCATAATTTATGAATATTTATTTGTATATAAGTAGCAGTTTAATTATGTATGTGTTTATGTATTTTCCTAAGTATAAATATATTTAGTGCATATATATTTATAGCCAGATACCTAATCTAGACTAATAATCATATTACTTGCAACGCAATTATTATTAAACAAACATATTAGAACCACTTGTAAATGTGTGCGTCTGTTTATAGATTATAAAAAAAAAACACACATATATGTGAAGAAACATGCATATATCACAATTTAAACAAATCAAACGATAACTTTTAATACTGGACAATTCAAACAAACAGAACTTCAGTGTTTAATGTTCGTGAAAAGGCTGTGATTATACACTCATGAGAAATATACCTATATATAAGCAGAAGAAAACAATTTACATACATAACTATTTCGTTTAGTTGATTCATTTAAAGTATTACTAACAACGCATTTTCCCTATTAGTTTATCATGTGTAAACAGTTTCAAAAATTTAAGTTTATAATAAAATTACAACGGTAAAAACTAAAACAACAGTAAAAAACCAATTGGTATCCAAAAATTGTTCCAAACTATTTACCCTAACATATTTGTATGTAGATCTTTTCTATAGAGAACAATATAACAGAAATTATAAAGAAAATTGCAATAACATTAGTGTACGTAAAAACAAACAAGCAACGTTAGCTGAATATTTACATTGTTAAAAAGCAAAAAAAAAACCATTTAATAAAATAAATGTATATTTACCTAAAAACAAATGTTTTTAAATTTCAAAATACGAGTAGATGGGTTGAATGTTGTAATAACATTAATATAAATATTACATTTCGGAATTGTAGTCACATTGTCTTCAAGTTTCATTAAACAAGTTTGCTTTACATTAGAAACAAAACGAATTGCAAGCCTAATTTGAAGACTATAGTAATCATTTCACCACCCATATGATTTCTGCTATCGAATACTAAACCTAGACGTTATTTACTATATCATTGTGGTAGGTTTAGTGAAAACACTTAATGGTATGCAACCCAGTATACTTAATATAAAAGTCATTTGCGGTTGGCGAATATGGGGGCAGTCGAGCACACTCGACTGAAACTTTTTTTCACATATGATGTCAAATATAAAAAACATAATTTATTAGATATATACATATACATATATAATTATTACCGACTAAAAAATACACATAATTTTGCTTAAAAATATTTTATTATATTGATCAAGACCTGATATTCCAGAAAATTCGGAGCTAGTCGAGTAAATTCAATATACATTTTGTTACACTAAGATTGGCTGGTATTTGACTGTGGGACGGCGAGATAGTAATTGCCGAGGAAATCGAGCTCTGTAGTCTTAGAAATAACACAGCCAATGTCGTAGGGCAGCAGGGTAAAGTCCATATTGGCTGCGGCAGGTGGCAGAGTATCTATGGAAAGGTTCTGTTGCTGCTGCTGCCGATGTAGCTTTGTTGCAACAGCACTACGCATCAGCTTCTCAACAAACATGCGCAGTACATGGGCCAGCAGGGTAAGCGCCAGAGACTGCGACACACCCGGCACACATTGTTCTGTATCTAGGACTATGCCCACGTCTTTACACATATCACGCACCAACTGCGTGGCAGCTTCAAGCTCTTCCGGTGGCGGCAAATATAGCGTCTGTTGATGATATCTGTGATTTCTTACTGTGTTTAAAGATGGTCGTCGATGCCCTGACTTGGTTTGATCCACGCTAAGTATATCGATTATTTGCTGATTTTCCAGCATTTGCTCATAACCCTGCAAACACAGCATCTGTTCCGTTAACCAATTATCTAGACGAAGCCGAGGACTCAGACTACAATAGGCCAAAAGTTGTGGCTGTGGATCCTCCTTCAGTTCTTTTTGAACACGCTCCGATAAAGAAGCCACAGCGGAGTTGGTTTTTTCTCGATTAACGGATAGCAACTTCAGTGGCGGCGTATATCCGTGAAGACGTGCAAATGTCATAATCTCACGCACGCTCCAGAAATTCTCCTTCCCACTTGCGTGCAGATGTTGTAGTAACCGATGCTGCCGCATACAGCGCATCAAGGCACGTCCGCGCATGTACTCGAAGAAGCGTTGCCGCAACGCCGGCTGTACCACGAATGACGACAGTGTATGGCTTCCAAAAGCAAATTCCTTGCCTAACGCACAGCTTGTTAGAGATAGACGACGTAATAGAAACTCCACAGCGGCACGCATACTTTGAAACTGAATCCTATTGAAAAGCTGTTCAAATAATAGACGTGGACTTTGCGGGAGCACTGGCGCCAGTGGTAGCTCCTCAGTGCTCATGTTTGCATAACCATGATCATTTTGAATGCACTGCAGCATATGCCAACGCCTAGACAACTGTTGTTTCGGCTGCTTAAGCAAACTGACCTGAGGCTTAAGTAGCGACTGTTGTTGTTTGGCCGCCTGCTTTAATTTTGATTGCAACGGATCGATAATATAAAGTTTGCCTTCTCTTTGGAAAACCATGTTCTTAACTGGTTGCTTGCTGTGACCATTATGCTTATGTTGTTGCCTTTGACTGCTTTCATATCCATTTAGGATCAATTTAGAGGTTTGGGAAGCGGGTACAGCGGGAATTGTATCCAACGAATTTAAGTTGAAATGCGGAGTCATTCTGACGGGTGGCAACTTCTTGGGACTGCTAAGCTTTAGAGGTTCTGAGACACGCAGCGTAGGTTCAATTTGCTCAATGTCGTCACTTAACTCAATCTTGTTAATGCAAGCAAAGAGATTATCGTCTAGATCCTCCTTATTTTGAGTAATGGAAATTGTCCGTGGCTTGGAGTTGTCTGGTGGTATAAATATGCGGTCTTTGGGTGCAGAGACTAACGGCTCAGGCAAAACGCCAATTGTTGAGTCAGCTCGCAACCAAACCTCTATTGTGGTTTCCCCACCCATTGTATGCAGTCCGCACATTGATTTGTCCAGAACAATGTTATGCATAAGTTGCACAGGCTTCTGCTTTAGATGATCTTGAAAGAAAAGTTGTATGCGCATAGGGAATTCCCCCCAGCCTCTTCGCGCTAATTGAAATGGCGGAGTGTGCACGTCCACAATGTCGTTGGGCCGATACGAGTGATGCAGTTGAAAGCGTACCTAAAAAAATAAAATTTGTGTGGGTGGAATGTAGAATACGACTAACTTTCATTGACTTACCTTTTTAAGATACGCCTCCGGCGGCTGTGGCAAATTCTTCCCCTGCACGTAGACCAGCCATTTGTAAGCCAAGGCTTGGTTGGCCCCATGAACATCAGCATCTGACCCACCGCCTACGTACTTGGAGGTGTTACCTACTACAAAATGAAACTTATTTTTGTTATTTAGCCGTGATCCGTTAAGTGATGCGACGGTTCCCTCCTGCTCCAGTTGACGCTTGTTAGCTGCCTGTTTGCTTGTGCTTGGTTGCTCATCTCGCCTTAGCCGGCAAACATCGGATTCCTGTTGATACTCTTGCGAGTGATCTGTAACAATTCCCTGCTCACGTATTTTTTGCTGTCGTCGACGTTCGGCTCGTCGGTGAGCAGGATTCCGCAGACGTATTGTCTGCTTGGCCAACGTTGCTGCAGTTCGTTCCGGCAAATGTAGCTGAATGGAAGCTGGTCGCTTTCCCACAATCTTTTTAACTGCTGGATGAAGCGGAAGCTGTGCGCCAGCACATTCCACTCCATCCCCGAATAGTGTATCAGCAGAACGAACCTTGGCCACATCGGCAGCCGTCAAAGACACCTGCTGCTTCCTATAGTATTCGCTGACAACATGATATCGCAGTTTGTCTAACAGCTGGCGTGCCTGCAATAGACGTGAATCTATCTCGCCCAGTTGCTTTTCTTTTGCAGTCAACTCCTTTTGAAATTCAGCGCGCACAATTTCCTCAATGCGTTTAAATTGCGCCACGCTGTCAAGTGCTGGTTGAACCGTTCCACCCGTCTGCACTGTAATTTCTTCACCCGTGTCTTCCTCTTGCTTAATGCGTTTCTCCTTTGAAACAGTTGGACCGTAGCCATAATCCGGATCATGGTACTCACTATGTCTACGTTTTTTTGGCGTTGTTTGTGTCTTTGACGGCGACGCCGTCGAGTTCTCCATGTGCGTGCAAAAACAATCGTTCGTATAAGTGGCACAGCCACGAGGCTCGTATCACCTGGCCCCTAAAAGAAACAACTGAACAACAACTTGACACTGTTTACTGTTCATTTAAGTTGTTGTTAGTTAAACTACAAATTACGAATCTACAAATCACTTGCACACAAATGTTTGTTGTTAGGACAGAAGTGTTAATAGTTTATCGAAAGATCGATATTTAAAATATCGATATAGGTATATTTTCAATTTAAAAATCATTTATTTACATGAATCAAAATATAGATGCTTAATATATATGATTAACATTAAAAAAAAAAAGTTCTTAAAATATTTTTATTAGTTTCATGAAACGGCATGCAGCTATTCTTTCTCCTGCGTGATAAAATAAAAAAAAAGGAATAAGTAAAGTACCATCCCTCACAATCGATAAGCTGCGCATTCCTACTTTACATGCAAGTAGCGTTTACAAACACTGTCCGAATCATCTGTATTTAACGCGCGAAATATATTGCAAACACGCAATTCGGCTAAGCATTTAACATTTAATATTACAATACAAAAATATATATTTCAATATGGTCGATCGGATTGAAGATTTAAATTTGCCCAATGCGGTGATTGCTCGTTTAATCAAGGAAGCGTTACCTGATGGCTCCAGCGTAAGCAAAGAGGCGCGTGCCGCAATAGCGAAAGCGGCATCCGTCTTTGCGATCTTTGTGACGTCGTCCTCTACTGCATTGGCGCACAAACAAAATCACAGAACAATTGCTGCCAAGGATATACTGCAAACCCTCAATGAATTGGACTTTGAGAGTTTTGTTCCAACATTAACAAAAGACCTGGAAGTCTACCGTAAAATGGTCAAAGATAAGAAGGAAAGCAAAGCCAACAGTAAAAAAGATGCCGAAAATACATCAAACGGTGCCACAACAGCTGCAGCCACCCCGGAAAATGAAGATGCTAATGAATAATAAAGAAATAAATATAAGCTTAGAGATTTCTAAATAAATTAAAAAATAAGAATCACATTAAAATTAGTAATGGTGCAACGAGATATCGATGGTCCAAAATTTCCATCGAGTATTGCCGATAGACGCCGATTTCATCATCAAGCCAATGAATCAGAATGCTGAATTTTATTAAGTGAAGTAATGAATCAGAATTCGGTGAAATAAAAAAAGAAGTTGCTGAAAATTGTAATTGAATCTCACAAAATGTTTGAACAACTTAACGACGACTGCCAAATGCGCATAATACGTTATCTGGATCTCAAAGACCAGCTAGCACTATGGAAAGCAAATAAAAACACATCAGAACGCTTGAATGACAACATCTTCCAGACTTGGAAACATACTTATCAAAAACACTGCTATTTTAAACCTAGTATTTTTGCGGATGACGCAGAATTGGACACATTTTTATCTAGAATTTGTAAAGAATTGCAGTCACTTTATTTTAGTGATAAAGGAAATAGCTTGCAAATATTGAATAGGTATAAGTTTCCTAACTTGCGTGAGCTGAAATTCAAAATAAACAATTCCTACTTAGGGGAGTCTCAAACCCAAGCTATGTTGAATCAATTGATTAAACTCTTTCCATCACTCATCTCGTTGAAATTGGTGAATGTTAACATTGGACCATTTAAAATCGGGGAGTTCAAAAACTTACGTAAACTAGATCTTTGGGAATGCCACTATTATACGCAATTATCTGGAAGCGAGTCTATAGAAGAACTAATAATTGATATAGGCGTGAATGCAAATTATTTTTATGTTGAAGTACTAGACGATTTTCCCAAGCTACGAAAACTAGCTGTGTCACACGATGATTCAGGCCCAGAAGGTGTTATGCATGAGATACTTAAGCTCCGTTTCAACGACATAACTGAGTTTTGTTCGTACGACTGCATTTTCGCATACAGTCTAAAAACTCTGCAGTCTCTTAAGAACTTAACCCGACTCACATTGATTGGAGAAATAGAAATGGAAATAGAACGAGAAATAAAAACAGAGTTCCGTGTTTTTAAATGTTTTACGGTGGATGAAATTCATACCGTAGTCTCCAAATTGCCATTGCTAGAACACCTTGACCTAGTACGTTCCGAATTGTGTTTAACTGAAAAACATCTTTGGAAGATAATCGACGCATGTCCATCTCTGAAGATATTGAACATAGATGGAATGGTACTGAAGAAGGATTTCTTTATGCAAAGCAGACTCATTATGGAGCAAGCACTGAAAGCTCGCTCTGTACCACTGACAATTTATTGCCACGATACAGGCAGGAACAAAGATCTTGTGAGTTACTATACTACGAATACATACGTCTCACATGCTCATCTGAATTATTTCTTGCAGATCGAGACAAACTTCAGTCATCCCAAATTAGAGATTTCTTTCCAACCACTGCCTTTGAAGCTTGACTATGCAATGTATACATATGTAGAGTTTCGCCCACTGACAACTCCTTGGAAATTGATTGAAAATTAATTTTTCTGTAACGAAAATTGTTAAATAATAAATACATTTCATTTATTTGAAAGGGAACAGAAAATATGTCAAAAGTTGCTGCGTATTTTTCGTTGATTTTTATTGACATTTACATTTTACACACGGTGTTGCCACCTTATTTGAACAACCTTGAACCTGAAATCATAACAAAAATGTGTGTAAACGAATTCATGTTTTTGGTATTTATGCACACACTTTATAGACAAACTTATGAAAAGAACTTGCAAATGTAGCTTCGGATAAACGCAGTACCCTTGGTGTATTCAGAACTATCGGAGGCTTTATTTAAGGACTGATACAATTTTTATCTTCACATATTATATCGTTAAGCTCTTTTAAAGCCCTATTTTAAGGTAATACGACCAAATTTGATCCTGAATGTTAAAATTTCGTGACGTATCGTAATTTGGGGAAAACTTCGATTCCTTTGAGAATTTTTCAACACTCAAAGTGTTACTATAGTTTACTTTGCAACACAGTACCGGCCTTATTCATTAAATATGTTTTGGGTTTTCAATTCCCTTGGTTTTCTATTGTAATAAAATAATTTGCATGTGCTTATTTTAACTAAATGGGTGTAACCGGGCTGTGGAAATTAATAGAACCATGTGGAAAGCCTGTGCCTGTGGAAACATTAGAGGGAAAAGTGTTAGCCGTCGGTAAGCAGCAAATATGTATAGATTTACAGTAGTTCGTAATGTGGCGAAATTAAACTTGTTTTTAAACTTTTTTGCGTTTTATCTCATAGATATTTCCATATGGCTGCATCAGGTGGTGAAGGGCTTTCAGGACAGCAAAGGTTCTGCCTTGAACAATGCACACCTTTTAGGTCTCTTTCATCGTCTTTGCAAGTTGCTCTATTATCGAGTGCGTCCTGTTTTCATATTTGATGGTTGCACGCCGCAACTGAAGCGTGATACAATTGTTAGTAGCGAAAATATAGTTTTTTTTTTTATTTTTTAGTATACAATTGTATTTATTTATAAATACAGGCACGGCGCCAACAGCAACGAAGTAAGCTAAGCAACGAGGCTGACCGCATCCAGGCGCTTCTGCTTCAATCGCTGGCTAAAGAAAAGGTGGTGCAGCAGGCACTAGGAACAAATGCTGAATTGTTGCTGAAATCTCCAGCCAAGCGACCAGGAGTAGTAAATTCTGGCAAAAATGATGAAGATGACATATTCAAGTTACCTGATCTGCCGGCTGCTAGTACAACTCAACATAGCGAAGCAGACAGTGAAATGGAGGATCAGGAGTTTACGAGTACCGCATCAGACTCATCTTTTGACGAGTCAACAGCGCGTCATTCATATAACGCCAGTTTGCAAGCGATTGATGTGCGCAGTCAGCATTTCAAGAACTTGCCGGCAGATGTCCGGCATGAGATACTCACTGACATAAAGGAGACACGCAAGCAGTCATCCTGGGGTCGTCTACACGAGCTTCCCGCACGTAGTGATGACTTCTGCTCCTTTCAAATGAAACGTTTGCTGAAACGTCGAGCCGTACAAGAAAGCTTGGAGGAAGCAGAACAAGAAATGGGTGGTCATACACTAACCTATTCTGAATTATCGGAGTTTTTTAGTGAGGAGGGCATCGTAACGCCTACTGCTATTGAGGAGAGTACGCGTCAAATAAGTTCCGACGAGCATACAAGATTTCTCTTAGTACGTGATCTTAAAAAGAAATCGCTAGAGGAAACCCAACGAAAAACTCAAATAAAAATTGAGACTGTTCAGGAAGAAGACGAAACAGATGAAAAGCCCTGCAGTTCGTCGAAAGTTGCAAAGTTACCCACTGAGTCAATCGGTGGACATAAGAAAGAGTTAGGAGAAGAATACGATACGGACTTAGCTCTGGCATTGGCGCTTTCGCTCGAAGGAACGGGAAAGGTATACGATGAAAAAGACTATGATTATGATTCAGATCAAGATCTGCGGCTTAATCGAGAGCAAAGCAAACAATTGCGCCATGCTGCCAAGGGACCAGCCCGCAGCTACATGATTGAGTACGGTGGTATGAATGACGAGGAGGTGGAGAATATAATGGAGACAACGCAACAACACAATGATAAATTTGCACAGAGTGATATGGCAGACATTTCAATTAAAGAAGCTAAACAAATCTCCTTGGCAATTGAGGAAAGTAAGAAAGACTTGGTAAGGTCTGAAGAAGTACAAACAATTGATAGCGACACGGACTCCGACTTGGAGGAAGTTATTGACGCAGATGACCCGCCTAAAAAAAAGAGTATTAAAATTTCTGTAGATCTCTTGAAGCAGTTAGAAACAGATAATGATATTTTTGCTGATATTTTTCATTGTGAAAATGAGTTGCAAAGTAAAACAAATATCAGAAATACTGAAATTGCAATAAGCAAAGGCAGAGAAACTGTGGCAGTAAATGAAAATAAATCTGTAGAAATATCAAAGGTACAAAATAAACAGCTAAATGAGCTTGTTAATGAAGAGTGCACCGAAACAAAAACAAAAGAGAAGAATGTTGATAATATGATACTAATAGCCGACAGCGAAGAGCAATTGCTACCAAATGAAGATTCAAACAAAACTAGTATAAGTCAGTCGGCGTTAAATACGACAAGTGTAGGCCCCCCTGTACCATTCGATTCCATACTTAATGAGCTCAAAAAACAAACTGAAGAAGTAAAAAATATTAAATTGGATATAAAGGAAGAGAAAGAACATAAACCTGAACTGAACACAATTCTCGATGAACTCAAAAAACAAACTAGTGAGGTTACAAAAACTATTGTAGAATCATTTAAGTCTAGTTCAGTTATTGAATTATCTTCCGATGATGAGGCCTCAAAAGTAAGAAAACCTGCTACGCTTATGGATGTTATTGAGCTCTGTGATAGCGACAATGAAAAACAACAAACAATTTCACCCAATAAAACGCCGAGTAAGAACAAAACTATTACGGATTATTTCGAGACGAGTTATAAAATTAAACGCACTCCAGATAAAGCATGCGAGGCCAAGGCATCCACGCCACCAACAACTCCAAAAGTTACACAACCGTTTTATGTGAAGCGTACACCAAAATCGGGGCGCAAACAAGCTGGAGCTGAACATAGTGATGAAGATCCTTCACCTATTAAAAAATCTAGCAAAGCAGCCAAGTCGCTTTTTGAAGCTAAGGAACCGGAGGAGCCAAAGCCATTAAACAGTGAGGTACTCTAACTAAAATTATATTGCTGTTACCATTTCTAATCAGTGTTTTTCAGGAAGTTATACAAAATGCTGCTAATGCCTTGAAAGCGCAAAATACAAACGAGGAACTGCGGAATATAGCCAGCAATTTGGCTCAAGAGCGCCGGGAATTGGAGTCTGAGCGCAATCGACAGGATCGCATGGGTATGTCAATAAGTCAGCGGATGAGCAACGATTGCCAGGAGCTACTTCGTCTCTTTGGCATGCCGTACATTGTGGCACCAATGGAGGCAGAAGCACAATGCGCGTTTCTCAATGCTATTGATCTCACCAACGGTACCATAACTGACGATAGCGATATTTGGCTGTTTGGCGGGCGAACTGTCTACAAAAATTTCTTCGCCCAAAACAAACATGTGCTTGAGTATCGCGCCGAACAGATTGAGAAGACATTCAACTGTAATCGCGGAAAGCTTATCCAGCTGGCCTGCCTCGTGGGAAGCGATTACACAACAGGTCTGCATTGACTACAATATGCAGACTAAATACATTTTAAATAACGAGTGTCGGATTTTTTGCAGGCATACACGGAGTTGGCACTGTGACAGCTCTTGAAATATTAGCCTCGTTTTCATCCTCACAGCAGCTGGATTCCAACGCTTCTGCTGTACTCTCAACTCTCGTAAAGTTCCGGGACTGGTGGCAGGCACATAAAACTTCAAACTTACCAATTGGTAGTTCTGCGCGCCTTGCCCTGCTCAAGAAGCTCAAGAATATTGATTTACATGAGGGTTTTCCCAGTATATCTGTAATTGAAGCTTACATGACTCCTAAAGTTGATGACAATCGCGATTCCTTTAGCTGGGGATCACCCGACGTAGAATCTATACGTGAATTCACGCGTAAGTCTTTTGGTTGGACCACTTCAAAAACAGATGATATCTTAATGCCGGTCATAAAGAAAATCAACGAGAAGAAGATACAAGGATCTATAAGAAATTATTTTTCGTCTAAGAGTGCACTTAAAGTGCAGCAGCCACAAGTTAGTAAACGTGTCCAAAAAGCAATAGATAAAATGTCCGGCGGAGTCGAGGAAGAAGCATCAGACAATCCAAAACGGGTAGTCCGTCGTACTCGCAACAAACCGATGGAGGCAGAAGCTGATATAGCATTAGTTTCACGACCAAAGCGGGGCAAACGAAAGGTGACAGCAACTACAGCACAAGATTCCGTTGAAGAAGCTTCCACATCTATAGCTGCACCAAAGCCGGCTAAAACTGCACGAATTCCCAATACCAAGGAAATAATACCACAAAGGGAACGTGACTTGGAGCAAATGCGGCAGAATAAGGTTAAGGCAGCAGAGGTCCTAAAAGCGAGTGGAAAAGCGAAATCTTTAAAGTGAAGAGATTTTTCCGTTATTTCAATATTCTATTTGGTATTAGATTAATTGAAAAATGTTCACAAAATTGTTGTGAAAACCGCCCTCTTTATTAAAAAAGCATGTTAAACCCCATTTTAAAGAAAGATTTTGAAATTTTATTGATATTTGATTTGATTATAAACCAGTAAGAATCTAAAGAGGTGTAAGAAAGAACAATTGCAACCGCGCCAGTGCCAATGGGTCATGCAACGTATCCCTTTACACCGTTCCCCGTCTCACAGATTCGAACACTGAGCTTAACTGCAGTCTTTGAATTTGATTCCATTTCGATTTACACAACTTCAACTAAACCTATAACATGTTTTACTATATGCCTAGACAGTACAAATAGTTATCACGACAGCCCAAGTAGATGCGCCTCAAGCATGGAATGTAGCAGGGAGTGGAAAATAGTTCGCCAGGCAGTTTGTCCGAACACTGTGACTGACCAGTGCCCAGACTAGCCACAACAATGCGACCATCGGTGGCGCAACAGAATACCAAATTTCCGTTGGGCTCTACAGGTAGTATTGTGGGTGAGGTGTAAACAGAACAACCCATATCCAACTTCCAGTGCAGATCAAAGGAAGCACTTCTTCCTCCCGTCGTCTTGCCGCGCAGGCAATAAACATAATGATCAATGCAGCCAAAGAGTAAAAAGATGTGTCCCATGTGTGTCGGAGGCGATTTTACAACCAGTGAGGAGAATATATTGCCATCAGCAGTAAACGTGGCAAGCTGAAGAGAAAAAGCAAGCTTGAATATAAATAGTTCTATGCATTTTCAGCGTAACTTACAATTTTTCCGCTGTTTATATTGCAAGCGTGTACCTTGCCGTTTACTTCGGCACACGCAAATGTGTTTACATCCATCAGAACAGGTGATGCAAACAGAGGTTGCTTGCATTTCTGTGCCCACTGTACGGTGCCGTCCAATAGGGAAATAGACGTATAGCCACCATCCAGCGTACAGATGATAACTGCTTGCTGCCTAGGTACTTCCAAAGGCGTGGCAAATATGGCCTTTTCGCCAATTCGCATGCACCAAAGCACCTGCTGGTGTTCTGTAGACAGGCACATAACGTTGTAGTCCTCCGCGTAGCTGCATATCACCATACGAGCACCGTCCGACGACAGAAAAGGTTGAGCTTTGATCATACCACCAATTTCCACAGACCATTGCATTTCACCGGTTAAAGGATTGAAGCCGTAAAGACAACCATCGTAGCAACCCACTACGGCCAATTTCTCACTAAGGAATGTAACCTTGCACTCTATTCGATCAGGCAGTTTCAAAGTGCTTAATTCCTGTCCTGTCACTGCGTCCAGAGTACGCAATAGTTTTGAATGTGAGCCGACTGCCACGAAGCGTCCCTCGTATTGGGCCACGGGAGAATCAACACATTTACTAAAATTAACCTTCCAGTGGAACTGAAAGTTCATTGCCGTCTGCTCGACGCGAGTAATAACAAGTCCGCTACAGCTGGGGTTGCTGCTGCTGCTGCATGTTGGTGGTTCAATGGTTTTTACTGCGACATCGCCTATAAGAGGTTCCACTGGCTTCAGTTTTGTATTATGGGCCACCAGCTTGGCTGTATCCAGAAAGCTCAAGATAACGCGCAGCGGCACATTTTCATCCAGCAGTAGTTCAAACAGATGACGCTGCTCGTCATCGATGCACATCTGCAGGCCAATTTCACGACACAGCGTTATTGCATGGAAAGATGTGCCGCCAGCTTGACGGAAGCTAAGTTCATAGCCGCATGGATTAGTGGTTGGATGGACAAAATCCAGTTTCTTTTTTTTCATTGACCTTTCATTAGGCGATTCGACACATTCCAAACGATCATGCAGAAAGTTTTTCAGTATATCCTGGGCAGGCTGGGCTAACATTGTGCACTCCTTGAGAAGCAGCTGCTTGTCTAGCTTTCCGTGTGCATCGCACGGAAAATGCTGCAAGTACACAAATCTGTCGGGCTGCTCGGCTATCGTCAACTTGGTCAAAATGTCGAAGGTTTGTGCCCGCTGTTGCACCTTTGTCTTTGGCTCAATACTGCGAATGCAGCAGATGAGTTTCTGCAGATCCTCTTGCCACAGGCAAGTGGCGAGTTCACTGCTGTGCAAACACTTTTCAATCTTGCGCGTTATAAGCCCTGTGAATGGGAGCCGGTTAATCGGTTAGTTAATGTTCAATCCTCAATCAATCACCTACCCAGGCTTATGCGGTTTCCTGCTCGTTTGACCACATCGTTGGTGCGTTCCTCATAAAATATAGTAGAATTCTCGGATCGGCGCACCAAATCTCCCGTTGCGCGATAACATATCGTATAATCCTTTGTGGAAATATCATCGATTTCAGGTATGTAACAACGACGCTTTCCACTGCCGAGCCAAAGTTCACCGCAGTCTTCCTTCTGCTTGTCCTGGTAGTGAATAGCCAAAACGGTGTGATCGTCGATGGGTGTGCCGAGTGGCACTCGTGAATGTAAAGACTTGAGTACATGCATCAAGCTCCAGCAGGAAATCTCTGTAATACCGTAAATATTACAAATGTGCTTCTGAAGCAAAACCTGTGGATCCATCCATGTGGCAAGCTCGACATTAGATGGAAACGTTTCCCCGCCTAGAAGTAAAACTCTGATATCGAAAATGTAATCACATGCGAGGTAATCGTGTAATTCCAACTTACCTCAAAGTGCTCGCACTATTCAATATCCGGTGGCGTATGGCGTTAGCGCCAAACTGACGGAACAAGGTTGGTGTCATCTGTAGAACAGTTATACCTGGCGTAGTCACGCTAGTCGGAAAGAGGGCATTCAGCACACGCTTGGGTGACTCTCGCATCGTGTAGTGGCTAATAAGTACAGCGGCTCCATTTTGCAGCGCCAGAAATAGTTCCACAACAGACGGATCAAATGTGCAAGGTGTGCCAAGATATATAATATCCGCCATTGATATATTCAGTTTTTGGCTGCGAAATATAAATACACATATGTTTATATATTGATAACTGTACTTATTGAGAAACCCTATTAAAAAAAAATATCGTAAACCCAACGAGAGCAAAGCTTATCTATTATTTTATTTAATCTTCAGTGCACCCAGAGATAACGGTCTTTAAGAGGTAATCCAAGTCGTACTGAAATATGTTTACATGAGTATCCAAACTTACCTAAGCGCCACAATGTTTGGTGCAATGCATTCGTAAGGTACATGGATAAGCTTTGGATTGCCTGTGGTGCCGGTAGTCGTGATTGTGTAGCACATGTTGGGCGGTAACGGAGCCTTTGCATCGGGCTGGGGATCATTGTTGGAGTGTTTAAGCTTAAAGAGTTTGTACTCTTCATTGAAGACTAAAAAGCTATCGAGACAAGCATAATAGTCGGCACCTACGGGCATATACCCATTAACAATAAGATAATCAATTCCAGCACGACACATCTGAGCATGTAATGCTTTTGACAAAATCATCTTATCGTTGCTGTAGAAATGACATCTGTGATTGAGTATACTGCAATGGATTTATAGTATTGGTAATTGCCTCTAGTCTTCGTAAATTAATTATTATTTGCTATTCTACTCACGCTAAAGTCAGTATACACGACGAGGGCGTATGATTTGCAATGCGAAATGCAATGCCGATGCCATTAGGTACATGGTTACGACGTAGTAGTTCCAAGATTGTCTCCACACTCCTAACTGCCTTGCTATAGGTAATTGTCAGATCCTGGGGCTCCATTCGCTTGATCACAAAGGGCACATCTCCGAATTCACGCAATCGGTCCATATCGTACAGCTTTCTGCGAGGAGAATCCACAACAAGGTGAGGGTCCACATCGTCTTTTGACTTGACAGCGTAGACGATTTTCAGGATTTTTTTTGACCCGCCACCAGTAACGGTAATCGGTTCATCACATGTTTCTTTAAAGTCGTATAGTTGCCTTGCCTCTTCCAAATGTGTCGGGTAAATGTCGATTTCCGACTTAACAGCATTTTGAAGAGTATTCCCTGAAATACATGGGAGTTCCGCCTTTTGATCTGTCTCTATGTTAGGGTCAAATTGATTTACATTTCCAACATTGGTTTTTATATCATCGCCGTCATCTATTGGCTCTGTCTTTATCTCAATTTCATCGTGTTCCGTTTTAAAGTCCACATGTTCCATTATTATCAAAGAAGCAACATTTGCTTATGTCTTTATTGAATTATTATCTATTATTTGACTTAAGTTTTAAGCAATCAACCTATATTAATCTACTTTGGTTATAGCGCACAACAAATATGTTTATTGTTTTGGACTAATTCTTCTTAACAGGTGGTTGTTTGTATCGATAAGATCGGTTTTGCCCAAGATTACGATGAATCGATATGTATTTAAAGAAATGCCAAAATATCGAAAGAAATACCGATATCATTTGAAATACTGCTGGCGCGGAAGTCGGCTTAGATAATTTAAACTGTTTATAATTAAAAATTTATGTCACACGAGTTATGTATATGGACACATAGTCTTATGATTTATATGTATAAAATATAATAAATGCTTTTAAAAACACAGATTTATTATTTTGATTTTTATTGGTGGCTTTTTCATAAAAATAGTTTCCGCATATGTATAACAAATTACACATGTAAATGGTGTTAACAGTTATAATTAATTAAAAAAATAAAGTAACGTAATTTCATACACTTAATGCTATAAATAAGTTCACATATGCTTTATACATACATACAACGTTTTTGTCTTTTTTCACAATATTTTAAGTGAATACAATTGTATCGCTCACTGTTAAAAAAAAGAAAAACCGAATACTTGTATAACCTGAGTTTAATTCTAAAAGTATCGAGTTTTATGACTGTTTTTTAGAGGCCAAAGTTACCGCTTCTTTAGTCAGCCTCGTGTATTCCTGCTGCATGGTCGAGCGGCAATGATCGATAAGCTTCTCCATATCTTCCTTTTCGTAGCCATCTGTTGATATTTCAGGCAAGATCTGTATCAGAGCATGTCCTGGACGGAAGGTTTTTTTCTCCTCGTCAAAAAATGAATATTTTGAAATAACAACCGGCTGAATGGTGCAGTTGCTCTGAAGGGCAATATGAAAGGAACCTTTTTTGAACGGCAAGAGAGTATCCTTAGAGTTGCGTGTGCCCTCAGGGAAAACTAAAATTTTGCAATTACGCTCTTTAATGGCCACAGCCTCTTTTTGCAGTGAATTAATCGAATCAGTCTTTCGCGAACGATTGATATAGAGTGTGCCCCACAGCCAGGCACCAACCCCAAAGAAAGGCATATAAAGAATTTCCTTTTTGGCCACAACAGTTGGCTTTCCAATAACAGGCCACAGGTAGGCCAAGACGCACAAGTCAAGAGCGCTCTGATGATTCATTAGGACAACGCTGCCATGTTCTCTCTTCACGTTCTCCATTCCCCGAACCTCCATTGTAATGCCCATCAGCTTGCATAACTGAATGAATAACCAGGATGGCACGCTGCAATAAGTAGGCGACCATTAGCACATCAAGCTTAATATATATACAAATCTACATTCTATATACTTACAGCCCATTTCGATAGTCCCTCGGTCGCAGAATCATGAAGGGAATGCACATCGTCACAATGCAACCCGCTCCAAACAGCACAATAATCAACCTCATCTGATATGGCGCCTTTGCCGAGATGCTCAGGATGAGCGCCACGACACAGGCAAGACCGATAAGCTCGCAAGTGCACGCCATTATTTTGTTAACGATCCTTTACTGTACCCCAGAAGTGGTACTATATCGATTAAAGAAAAAAATACAAAGGTTTATTTTAATCAATGATTGAAAATCTATGTTAACTATGAAACTACTATAAAGTATAGGAGCAGCTTCAAGAGTTTAACTTTGGTTGGTTAAGCGTTGTATATAATTCAAAATAAATGTTCCTTATCATATTCAAGTAAATTATATAATATTCATCTAGAAGCGTAAACAACAAACTCAATTTAATGAAAATCAGAGTATCCCATAACCAGCTTTATAGGTAAATATAAGCAAAACAGAGAAACAAACTGGCAAAGCAATTATATGCCAAATAACACAGCGCCTGGCAACATTTGTTCGGTTATGTCGGTTATTTATTATGACACTTAATTACTCTACTATTCTATTAGTTAGTGACCTAAGCTTATTAGACAGCTGTATTACAGATACCACTCACATGTAGTATTTAATTAACTAGTGCTAATGCTATATAACTTATTACACCATCAGTAGTAGTGCGATTCTGGCAATAAATGCCGAGGGCAACAAGCTTATCGAATAAAAAGTTCCAAGTTTTCCAACTGAACTTTGATATAATGCTCATACATTTTATTGCACAATAATTGTGGACCCAGCAACAAAAAAATGTTTTAAGAAGTAATTGCTTTTAGCTCAAGAGCGAGAAAACGTCACCTTTAAATTGGACTATAACTTCTGGTGCTTGATTGGATTATCAGTACATTTTTTTTGAACTCATGCGAATTTTACAAGTGGTTTTCTTGACACACGTTTATTTTAAATACTCGTATAACAATAACATCGACGTGAAACATCTAATCAGCCTTTGATATCAAACACCTTTTATTTATAGAAAACTTAAAATTCAATTTCTTTTATTTGTAATCGAGTTGATACACCAATGTGAAACCTAAGTCTTGTGATATTGGAAGCGTATACATACGGGACAAGTGTAGGATAATGACATAACAAATATATATCAAATTGATGTTGAATTGAGGCAATTAATGAATTGTTAATGTTTACAAAATAAATAATGAGATAGCACATACAAACACGATTCAATTCAATTTACAGCTTCAATTCTCTTCTATATAAGTGATAAGAATATTGAAAATTGGTCATTGCTCCCGAAACATTGTAGCGATAGCACTTAAACTAAAAACTATATATCACCCTTTACTATTTTTCCCCCTGTAGTGGAATTTGTTATTGTAAGCATTGTTTCCTCAATATTAAAAGTTGATTTGCCCCTATCGGTGCTAACGATCGCTTGCAATTTCATTCGGGTAGAGTTCCCCGTATCGATAAGATTATGGCATGATTCTAAAGAGTAGGGAAATTATATATGTATGTATATATGAATGTTTGTTTGTATATACTATGTACATTTAAACGAATTTTCGTGTTTTCTATTGTACATATGTATGAAGCGTCGCTTAAGTGATTTAAGTGGGCGTGCCGTGAGTATGGAGTAGGCGTTAATTTTCCGAGCAGTTTCAAGTTCACAGTCAGTGGATGCAGTTTACTTACTTATAGGTTAGTACAATTTGCTATGAAAAATGGGACAGACGCGAAATCAGACTTCATTAATTTGAATAATCTGATGATCGGGCAATTTGAAATCGAATGACTTTAAGGTGGCGCTGTTGTGTCTGAGCAGCGTGTGCTTATGTTGAGATTAGTATGATGAGTGAGATTGATTTCATAGGTATGTACATACCCAAGTACATATTTACATGTGTATAGTTAATGTTCGAACTTCTTTGAATTTATAAAAATTATTTTATAATTCCAAGTCAATTAAATTTTCTAGTAAAAGAAATTAAACTGTCACTACTTTGTCACGCACAGGGAATAAGAAATGACAAAAATAACTAAAATGTGGGAAAAATGTGGTCAGAGGGAACCCTTAAACAAGTAAATTACGCGATAGCAACAGGAGATGGGCGCAACATGTCGCTGCTTTGCTGCGAAGAAGAAGCGGAGCAATAGGTAGGTCACCCGAACACATCATAAACCTGTGACAGGGCCAGAGAGGTATAACGGAGGAAAGCGAGACAGTAACGGGAAGAGGGTAGTTCACGCGGGATACGCATGTGAAAAAAAACATAATGAAGACAAAACGAATACGCAGTAAGAACACCAATTCTGGGTAAGGTGGCACCCAGAATATAAGTTTACATACAAAAGTACAGGGGAATTTACATGTAAGGATTGTTAGTAGAACTTGACACAGACACATAACGCCGTTATTTTCACTCACTCAGTTATCGCTGAACCAATAAATGAATATTTTGTTGCACTCTCTCCTTACTCCTCTGTTGTTGTTTTTACGCTGTGTAACAGTTGGTGTCGGAATATATGTACACAGAAACACGTATAGGCGCCAGCCGGTATTATTTAAATTTGGAACCCAATCAGCTATTAATTATGTAAAGCACTTGAAACATTTGTTTGCTTGTCCAGTTTAACCGTTTGGGACCGTATGAATTTAAAGGTAATTAGTTTGACCGAACAATTGCGACCACACAATAAAACGATAGAAGGGGACGTCAGCGTTCGCTTGGTACAAATGCCAGTAGGCAACTACAGAATTGAATGAGCTTTCGCATGCTCTATGTTTTCCTTCAATGTGTGCGTGCGCGCGCAATTGTTTGAATTAGAGGAGTGTGCGTGCGTGTGTGTGTCGTGCTTGCGCCTTTTAATTCGTGTATTTGTGTAGATATGTTGTTTACTGAATTAAAACACAAACGAAGCAATTTCTATGTAGTTGCATGTAGTGATTCAAATATTCAAGCCAACTACATTATTTTTAAGTAGCCATTTTCTAGTATTTACATTTACTTTGAAAGAAAGCAACAAGTAATGGGTTTTTTTGCGACACATATGTACATATGTTAGTCACGCACCCATCTCTTAAGCAAATAAACAGTGAGTAACCCACACATACATACATTGAACATTCAAACTTATGTGCGGCAAAAAAAGATAAGCAGCCTCAGCCCTAGTCCTATGCTTACGCCAACCCCAACACAAGTCTGTTAAAGAGAGAAAGGTAGATAAACAAAAAATTAAAGAAGGATATGAATGTTAAATCTGTACATAAAATGACGTAAATATAAAAAAAGGACATTACGTTTTTCTTAGTATAGGAAATAAATATTTAAACTTAACAATGTTTACAAGTTTATGGTAAAAATTGAAATTTAAACGGTACATTAATTTCTAATGATGACATTAATATCGATAAAACGGGGACCATCGGGAATCATCGATGACACTGTAAAAAAACTATTGAGATTATTAGTATAAAAGAAAGTGAAACAATGTAGTAATGTCGAATTTTGTGCCATTGATAGACCGTAAAAATAAGTTTTGATTCAACCTCAACTAGAAATTGCCTATTAGCAACATATTATTTATAAAATGTTTTTCCTTGTGCACAGAAAATTATTGTGATCGTCTCTTTATTCAAGGATATTATTGTTAAATTAAATTATATTCAATTAAATGAATTTAAAAAAAATTGTTCAATAGTAATATATAATATCGTTATCTTGAATAACAATTATTAACGTCTCTGATGTTTTTTACATCTCTAATGTTAAGCAAAAAATAACATAACCCTTTTAGCGTTGCCAATGATAATGCCATTCTGTTACTGCGATATATCGATGAATTGCGTATTAATTTTATATATCGATATTAATTTACAGCATTTTGCAATTTTATAGTCGCGTTGCCGCTGATTGCTTTGTATTATCTGCAAGAATTCGCTAAATATGCTAAATTTAAGTACTGATGTAACAGAAGCTGCTGCAAATTGTGAAAACAATAACAAAAATAAATCGGAAGCAACTACGTCGTCCTTAAGATGTCGTCTTTGCCACGCTGCCTCACATTTGGACACCGATTCACCAAATATTTTTGAATCAAATGTTGACTTTGTACAAGAAAATTGTGAAAACATCTTGATTGTCGATGTCTGCGAAAGTATTTGGAGCATAAAGTACGAGCGCCACGAATTCTTACCAGAACGCATTTGCGACCGCTGTCTGGAAATGCTGCAAGACTTCTATGTGCAGCGATGCGGGATGCAACAAAGAGAAAAGGAGCTTCAGCAGGATTTAAAAAGTGTTATCGCACTGGATGCCAAGTACCGACCTGGTTTGAATGGCAATCCTGGAGTGTTTGAGTTCGGAGCAGGCGAAGATGGTTGTGTCATAGTAGACGTAGATCCGGATCAGTTGTGTGAGACTAGCGAAGATGAGTTTCTCGCCTCAGATGGCGAAGGCGAGCTAGAGGATGAAGAGTGGGATGACGAAGACGAGGAGGAACACCAAAATGATGAAGATGCCGAAATGCCGTTGGGTATGGATGCGGCACAAATGGCACTGATGCAAGCACATCAAACATCACTTGACCCGAACAGCTCTAATGCTAATTCGCATCCCAAGAGCGCCTTCCTCTGCCAATACTGTGACCTGGCTTTCACACTGCAACCTGATTGCCAGCAGCATGAGCTGGCTTTACATGATCCCTCAGCGCCCTATAGCTGCAACTTCTGTCAGCTGCGGCTAACCACCCGTCAATCTTTGATAGCCCATATTAAAGAACAACATGATGCAGAGCGTCCTTATGTGTGCGCCCACTGCAACAAGGGATTTGTACGACGTTCCGATCTAAAAAAGCACACAATCGTGCATACGGGTGTGCGTCCCTTCTCGTGCAATGTCTGCTCCAAGAGCTTTTCGCGCAACACAAATCTCACCAAGCATTTGCGGATTCACAGCAGCGTCAAACCATTTGTCTGCCAGAAGTGCCCCCGCTCCTTCCAGACAGCACTAGAGCTAATGAAACACACACGTTCCCATTCCGAGGTTAAGCCGTATCAATGCGGTCGTTGTCCAGCCTCCTTTGCACGCAAAGATAAGCTGCTGATGCATCAGCAGGTGCACTACAAACGCGACGTAGAGCTACAGCAACAGTTAAACGTGCGTGCCGGATTGAATGCGCCAACGCCAGATCAAATGCAACTGCCACTACACCCGTATGTGGACGCTGATACACCAGCTGCAGTCGCACCTCAACAATTGTCCTCCTATCCATACCAACAGCAGCCCCAATTGCCGCCGGGTCAGACCAAATTGAAGCAATCTTCTAAACCCACTCGCAACTTCCGTTGCAATGTCTGCGATAAAAGTTTTCAGCGTGAAAGAGATCTACAGCGACATCGAGCCCTGCACATGGACACGCTATTGGCTTGCAAGCTGTGTGGCCAGGGCTTTAATCGAAGCGAGCAACTGCAGCGGCACGAACTTGAGGCTCACGGTCCAAGCTTCACGTGTAAAATTTGCTGCATTACTTTCCTGCAACAGTCCGAGCTAGAAACTCATCTTAAGGTGCATGAGTTGCAGCACAGCGTAGCTAAGAGCACGCAGGAAGCATTAAACGCTACCGGAGCTGTAATACCAGTGGGACAGATGCCCGTGACGCATGTCGTGGGTGATCAGGCTAGAATTGTGGCTAACAATCCTCCGATCGTTGCACATGAACCGGCGCATATAAGACCTTCCGCTGCCGAGATGTCCTTCTACAGCAACATGATTCCAACTATGAATCTGGGATTCTACAGCGAAACGCGTCCCGAGGAACGCAACGGCAACTGAACGGGTCGATTTAAAAATCATGTCTCATCTGAAATCGACCTGTAAATTGATTGATCGTTTTACCAAATATAAAATGACTTATATATTAAAAGTATTATCTAATATTTGAGTAGGCTTTGTTTCAATTACACTAAATGTTTTAACAAATGTGGAACTTATTTTGCAGTGTACAAAACGCAATAAATAAAGCATTACCAAATGCATGGACGATTAATCCAAGCTCGGAAAAATCCCCTGGTCAACCCTGATCTATGTTCAGGGAGTTGCCTTCTATGTCAGGCCGCATGGCCCACGCCCCAAACAACTCAATTGCTCTTTAATTCTCTCACCATCCCCCTCTAGCTTCCCCGTAAGCTTCTCCTGTCGCATTATTATCGACGCAACGCGCTGCGACGCGCCGCTGCAGCAGCTGTTGCAGCTCACCTGCCTTTTGTGGCCGCACCGGTTTCAGTCGCTTCGATCTGTTCGCAATCAGTTGCCGAGCAAAGCGCGACGAGTGAAGACACACGCGAAATTTACGCGAGGTTTCGCGCACACGCGTTTTGAGCTTGTTTACGTTCTGAAAAAAAAAGAAATCTATGCAAATTGTATTTATTTAATATTCAATTAAAGAAATCAAGGATGTGAAAGAAAGGGAAAGCTATACATAAATGTTAACATATTAATTTTACATTGAAAGGTGTGTTCCCAAAGCTTACTATAATATGTGTATTCTATTGATTTTATAGTATACAAAGTTAAAATATAATAACATAAGTACATACATAAACAAATTTAAATACAAAACCAAGTTAACCATAAAGTAAATTAAACAATTAACGATCTACATTTTTCAAAATGAATAAAAAAAGAGTGAAGAGTGAAATAGAAATAATTTCATCAGAACACAAGATACTAATGTCTAAATTTAAAAACTTCGTTGGGCTTGAAAGTTATAACTCAAGTGTTACCTGGCAAATATGTGTGATAAAGCAGTGGGTATTAAATAATATACGATATAAAAACATAATATATTTTTTTGTTTTATGCGATACTATTTTAGACCTTTTTTGCCTTTGCAACTTCAGTATAGCTCAAAGTACTATGCATAAGGCGTACGAGAAATGTCATAACAATTTTATAATGTGCAAATAATACCAATTTTATATTCTCAAAAGCATTCGAAGTGGACTTCAGATTGTGTCACTCAAGAACTTAAATTCCAACGGGAATTAGTGCAATTCTCGAGCAGGTTTTCTAAGCTTGACTTAAACATAAACCCGCGCTGACACTTTGTCTTTTTGGTTAATTTAATGTTATGACAGTATTACTTACTTCATTGGTTAGGTATGATTAGGTAAAAACATTTTCTATGATAAACAACAATTTTCAAGGAGAAATCTCCTGGTTGAGAGCCTTACAGAAGCAAGTTAAGTCTTCAGATAAAGATCCAACTGGCATTGTCCACATTGTTTATGGTAATTGTGATCCGTTGATCGAATACGTCAATGTCAGCGACTGACACAACATACATACGTACAACACTTTACAGATGTCAGCGACAATCGAGTGTACTCAAACGGGTACTCGAAACAATTGGCTCTGTTGTTTGTCGAATCTTTCGCCATTTGTTGTAACAAAAAAAAAAAAATAAAAGAAATGTGTAGCTTGTACTGTGTGATCTCGGTCGGAAATGTGGGAAATTTGTCTCACATCCGTTTCACTTGGATTTCAATTCACTTTCTTTGCTTACGGGTGCATTTCTTTACGCTAATACGAGTACTCACTCTGCATTTGCAGACAATAGAGATATACATATGTAGATAATACAAACGTTCCATGGCTTTCCATCATCAGCGTAGTAAGTAGACGATGTCGACGTCGTCGTCATCCGTTTACTGTATCATAAACATTTATGCCAATGTTTTTTTTTTTGTGTTTTGTTATTTATTTTTTCTGTTGTTGTTGTTATTGTTTCGCTCTTTCTCTCTCTATGTCGCTCCGTAAACCTGTTCGCTGTGATTTCTTGAGGTATTTTGCCCAGCACGACATTTGTTCCTGGCCAGCAATGTACCCCGAAAAGATGCAGACCCTGGACTCCATATCTACGTTCCAACGTCTCTCTCTCTCTGTCTCTCACTCTTCTTCTCCCCCTCTCTACATATATATCTCTCTCTCTCTCTCACTCTGATGGATCCCTGCGTCTCTATGTCGTTTGTTGGCGACTCGCTTCATGTCGTCACGCGAACTTCAATCCGTTCATTAATTCAGTCGGCAAACGGTTAGTCGCTTGGGCAGGCGTGGATGTAGCTGGAAGTGTTAATTAGCTCTTGCCATCTGTCCCTCTCTCTCTCTCTCTCTCTGTCTTCTCTTTCGCGTTCTCTTCCTGCAGTGAGTAAGAATAGCCGTTAATGATTTATATGGGAACCGGGTGCCAATTGTGGGTGGATATACATATGTACGACGCAGCATCTTTGCTGCGTTTAGTCTGGAATTACTCTGGCAACTGTTAACGATAAGATAACGACTACAACTGGCACTAATTATATGCCCGCAAGTGTAATCTCCCTTTGACACCAATATGAGCACACACAGTTGCAGATTAAATAAAGCACTAATAATGCGATCCTAAGCATGCTCATTCGCATTCCTCTGCGTTTAATTGCAAGAATTCTCGCATAGCATCATAAGAGATCATTTCAAGACAAGATTTCTGCGCTCAAATTAATTAATTATGTATGTAGGAGGCGCCTGATTAGAATTTGTTGGGATCTTGAGTACTTGAGAGTTAATTTTGGGAAAGCTTTTGCGTTACACACATTGTATAAGTCTGATATTTAAGTATGTCTTATTTATAATTATATAATATTAAAGATTTCTTTACACTGAAGTTAGAAGTTTCTGGCCACACTTGATTCACAGAATGATTTCCATAATTGTTCCCAATGCTCAATTGATCCTCGATTTCAACATTGAAAAATTCCTTTTGTTTTTCACGTAAATGCGAAACGGTCTGATCGTGGCTGACATGGAGGACGAGTTGAAAATTAGTGAACTCTCGGTGTGTGCATCCCAAGGCTTTGAAATAAATTCCTACATGTAATTTCAGCTTCGACTGCCAACTGCGACTCGGATGTGATCGTGAATGTGAACGTGAATGGCAATGGGAATGGAAATGGTATTGTCAGAAAGAAAAGAAGGACAGAGATAGAGAGAAAGAGAGCGAGAGCGAGAGAGGGCCACAGAGTTGAAAAGCAACTCAGCTCCAAAGATGCGCGAGTGATGTTTGGCCCGAGGGCATTGCACATCTAGTGATACCTCCGCCACCTCGTCATACCCTCCTCTAAATTTCAGCTGAAGTATTGTGGGTGTGCGGTACACACAAACACACACACACACACAGCACACACGCACTCACACTTTTTTCTATATGCATGCTCGCCCATACTTATTATCGATTTGGTTATCGTTATCGCATTTGCACAAATTACGCACATATTTCACTGCGCCCAAGACCAAGATTAAACTATGGACATGTTGTCCCAAGACTAGACCCCTATATGTAGTGTTGCCTGGTCATTTGGGTGGAGTACCTGTGCTGCTGATTCGCTCGTCACGACTTTTCTCAGCAGTCCATGTAAGGACTATTCAATTTATTACTTTTTAAAGTCCACGAGTAAAACTTAAAAAGTATTGTCCTCAATTTAACCCTTTCTCACTGATGGTACTGGTGTACAGGTGAATCTTCAAGTCCGATATAAAGTTCTCCCTATATAATCTAATCCTATTAGCTTTAATTTTGTGGGTCATAGAACAAAGAGTAATTTTTTTTTAGTGCAATATAGCTGAAAATTCTTAGCATGCTGCATCATTGTCATCATTATTTATATTCGCATTCGCGGTATTCCCGCTGAAACATCGTCAGCTCAGAATCAAACGCGCACAGCAAATTGCAAATATCGTCACGTTTTTGGCTTTAAGGATAATTACGTGAGAGAGAGTCCAATGCGAAAGGGGAAAAGCCGAAAAAGGCGAAGTAGCCGAAAAAACAAGCAGACAGAAACCTGCGCGTTTGAAAAGAATTTCACGAATTGATGACGAAAAAGTCACGAATGGGGTGAATGGGTTCACTGCTTCTTCAAGCCATACAAAAACAAAAAAATCTAAACATTTCAGGGGTCGGGCAATCTCAGGAAACGGAAACTGCGGCGTTATCAACACCCAAAGTGGAGTGTTAATTTATGTGGGAGTTTTTCCACCACAGGCGGAAACTGCGCATCGGCCTAAGGTGTGTGAAAACTTTTAATGGGCTTTTAATTGCATTAGTCCAAAGAAGGCTGACAGCAGCGATGCACTTACGGTCCAATTCGATTCGAGCCGCCACACAATCTGTGGATACGGCTCAGCCAGAGCTATTCCAACGTTCATCCATGCTCCATCCATCCAACCAGCCATCCACCTATAGACATTGCGTTAAATTTCTTGTCGCGTGTGGGTTATGCAATATGATGCGATGTGAAGTGATCCGCTGTGATGGACCCGTATCGGACCAGTTGGATGCTTGCACGTGCATCAACCACTCCGCTAAGGAAATTCAGCAGCCAAGAAAAACTTGTCCACACCATCTACGTTGGCACTGAATCAGTTAGCAGTAAAAGGCATCAAACAATTAGATGCATGTCAAAACGATCTCGCATCTCCGCCTCTTGCGTCTCTGCTTCTCCCTTTCCTACGTTCTCTCTGTGATTTGCACAACTCCAAGATTGCGGAATACAACGTCAACTGTGGTGTCCATCATCAACATTAGCTGTTAAAGGCAAATTGTTAACCTTTACCTTTGACCTAGGTTCTAACAATAATCTTCTTGTTGGAATGCTGAATATTTATTTAATGATAGTCATCGGAATTCAGGAAAACATGAACTTAGAAATATATACAAATATAGTCCCAAAATATTGATTCATATATTAATAATTATGTAGATAGAAACTATGCGAAAAAAGGGAATCTCACCTCTCTATTGTACCCATATCTACCACAAATCAACAGTTATTTACATGCTGTGGCATAATCAGCTAGTATATCAACAATTAATTGTTTTTTATTAAATTAATCATCAGTCATGAACTTGAGAAGTAATGAGAGGTTTTCGGTTAACAGAAGTGCACACACACAGGGAGAGGGAGGGAGAGAGAGAGGAAGAGAGTGAGAGAGCGAGGGCGAGAGAGAAGCAGAAGGAACAAAATTTCATTGAGTTTCGAGTGCCTTCGTCTGTCGACTCGATTTGCAAAAAATATTTCTCAATGTCTATCTGCGCCTGCGGCCACCAGGGCCAGGATGGCTTGGCGGGTAGGGATGGAGTGGAGGGCAAATAGTCGGCTCAGGCGAAACAACCAGCTATTAATCAAAATCTCTTGATCTGCGCAAATGCCTACACTGAGAGAAAAACTCATGGCCATAAAAAAATACACATCGAACTCGCCTTAATTGGGTCAGGGATCATTTCGACAAGTGTGGCGTTGGCGGCAACCCACCACGTTGATGCTCGATCTCAGGCCACTCGGTATCGATCAGCTCAGCTTAGTTGTCTCCTCTTCTACTCGAATTAGGAGGCGCTCTGTGTGGTGGGTAGAGGGTAGAACAACTACGAGGAGGATACTACGGACGAATCGCGGTAAATCACAAAAGCCAGGCACGAACTGCCCGCCAAAAACAACAATTGCAGCAACAGCAGCATCAAAACAAGCGATGCGATGCCAGTGCGATGGTCGAGAGGCCAAGCGAATTGCTGGGCCCTTCGGCTTTTTATTAAATTAAGTTAAATCATGTAATTTCCATGTTGCAAGTCAAAAGTGCAATGAATCGCCCATCGCCCAGGACCAAGACGTACCAAGGTCTGCTAGGCCACGCTGTTGATGATAATGATGGCTTTGCCAGAGATTAGAGGTATGCTCCAGGGGCAACTCTGAGTGTGTGTGCATTCATGCAGTCTTCTACTCGGTACTCCCCACTAGTACACACGGTACCCAGTGAACCCTGTGATCAGTGATTTTCTTCCTGGGAACAAAATCTTGCCCTCAAATTGATTGCAAATGTTTGCCGAAGCACACTAAATACTTCTTTGGTACTTGCTAGTTTGGGCTACCTTTCTTTCGCAGTGGAATCTTAAGGTCTGCTGCTAATTAATTCATATAGTATGCACATACATACTGACACTACTGTGACTTGTTGCTCTTCAGATTCCCCTTGTTGTTGGGCAGCGTTAGCAGAAAATGCAAATTAGTTAGCAGACAGTGGGGCGGGATCATGGTCTGGGCCAAAGTTGTACAGTGGGCAAGTAAGCCATACAAGCGATCAGTAATAGTTTTTTGAGTAGTTGTAAACAATAAAATTGAGTTTAGTGTAGCATCTATTAGATAAAGGGAAGGATAATCCACAACGAACTTACTTGAAATTTCAGAAATATTTTTAATACCAATATTAGAAAGTTTCCATAATTTTTATAATCCAAATTAAATTTTGAAAATATTTGCTTGCGAATTTCAACAGTTTCTAATCTGACCCACTGTGCTTAGGAACCCCCACACGCACACAATCTCTGTGCGATTCAACTTTAACTTTGCCTTCGCTAGTATGGACCGTGCCGACCCACAACAGCGTTTGCGTTTTAGACTCGAGTGTATCGCGTATCTCGCAGTTAGAATAAATAACTTCAGACTTAGCTCAGCCTTGGTCTGGGTCTGGGCCAATGGTATTCGCCAGCGGCTTCCTGTGGCCCAATGGCTGCATGCCACGAAGCTATCTGGCTGGCGGACATGTATTAGGCTCCATTTCCTCAGGTAGCCAAGTCACTGGCAAGCGGCTTGTTGACGACTGCATATTTATGAGATTTATTTTAGTTTATGCGATGTCGCTACCTGATTCTGCCAGATTCTCTGAACGTTTATTAGACGGCGGCGAAAGGTTGCCGTCTTCGTGCCCGTTGCCATTGCCGTTGCGGAACTGTCCACATGGATAAACGAATGCTGGCAAATGTGAGCTAAGCCGATTTGAGTCTGAAGTAATATGTGGCTCATACATAAATCCTTATCCAGGCTTATCTTCGAACGGACCGAGCGCAGTTAAATTAGCTTCAAGTCAAGTTAATGATCAAGAGCGATAAACAGATTTCAACACAAGCTCCACAATCCCAAAATGTATTTACAGTGGAATGTCTGCATGACTATCTAAGCAAAGAAGTTACCACTTTTGGAACTACCAGCAACATGATATTGGTAACGTACTTAGAACATATCATATTCATATTTATATTTATTGCCAACGCCCGTTCTGGAATTGGCCTGAGAATATTATGGACGTTCCCTAGGCGGGGCAGAGCGTGCAGCCGGGGGGAAGGGGATTAGAGGGATCTGTCCATGTTAGGTAATCGCCATAATAAACCATGAAGTATGTAGAAGTGACTCAGATATTGCCGAGCCGAGCATTCTACGAGTACTCAAACGGTGCCGCCCGCTGTGTTGACACTGAATGATGCCAATGCCGGCGGCAACTGCAACTGCAACTGCGCTGCGTCTGTGGAGTGAACTGTAGTGGTGGCCACTTGGTTGCGCTGGTGGTCAGCAGCGCATCCACACTTGCAACGTTTTATGACAATCATTTGAGTTAATTGCAAACAGCAAATTCTCCCCGTCTCTCTCTCTCTCTCTCGCTCTTTCTCTCTGAGAGACCACACCGTGCGTAGCATGGACAAAGTGTGGCATAAATATTGTGTCTCATTTCGATTGGCAACTCATCTATCTGCATGGCAAACAGCTGAGCTCTCCAGCTTGCTCCTTCGGCTTCGAATGTAGCTGCGAATGCGACTGTGAATGTGACTTCGAGTTGGAGTTGGAGTCAGAGTCAGAGTCGCCGTCAGCTGCAGTAAAAGGCATTAGTGTCCGTGTGTCTGTCACCTTCGTCATGGTCACGCTAATCGTGGTAATCGCCTGCGCCAATAAACTGACAGGTTTATGGGCGTAAGGCTGCGGCCGCGGACGCGGAAGCCACCGCAGTTGATGGGCGCTCGCTTCTGCTCGCCACGGCTCGGCTGCTTGGACACTTGATTTAAAAGCAATTAAAATGTGAATTGATGTCGCGATTGATTTTGCAGACACTCCAATCCACGGTTAATGGGTCACGCAAGATGTTGATGTCGCTGTCGCCGTTGTTGTTGTTCCTGTTGCCACAACTATGTTGCTGCCGGATCAGACTTACGCTGACTACGTAGCCCGACATATAGTGCAGGCAAGCGAGAAGCGAGGAGGCGCCTCCACTGGTGGCAGCAACAGCAGCAGCTACGCACGTACCGCCGACTTCTTTGAGAATATACCTGACTTTGTGGGCGCCTCGCTGCCCACCTTTCTCTACACGCCCCAAGCAAAGACAACGCCAGCAGATGAGTTGCCCGAGCTCAGCGAATCTGCGTGCACTTCCAGCGCCAGCGCCAGTGCCGGTGCAGCCGGAGCAGAGCCGCAGCCAGAACCGGAGCAAGAGATTTCCAGCGAGAGCGAAACCTGCGACGATATGTTGCGGCTGTGCGAGGACTTTCTCTGTCGGCATCGCATGCGTCCAGATTTCTTCTGCCAATATCACAAGGCGGTCAGGTGAGTTCCTGTGCAGCAACAGTTGTGCAACAGTTCTGAGTGGCTTCTTCTCCGTTCTCCTTCTCTTTCCCTCTGCAGCTCGTCTACTCCGTCACCGCGGCAAATCAAAGCGTCGCCTGTTGTGGACAAGGCTGCGTCGGCTGGCAAGGAGCAGCCGGCCTCCTCTACCTTGAAGTCTCTGCCCAAGGTAACCGCTGCGATGGAGCGCTTCAGCAAGTTCTCGGCCATTTATACGCTGCCAGTGGCAAAGCGCAAAAAGACTTGCGTTAAGAAGGCGGGAAATATCACAGGTAGGGCTGAAGTACACTAAAAAGAAATAAAAATGTATATGGTTTCTAAACAATATTGAATAACGGAAAACTCGCTTTATCGATTAATTTGGAATAGAGGTTGTGGTGCAAATAAATAATGTCAGGGTGACCATCTCTACACATTTATGTGGCTGTCGAATAGGTTTGTGTCTAAACTGTATTCGGTTCATGTACCCGCTTAGCTATTGTGTTGTTTTTCAAACTGTTGATTAAATTTAATGAAATAATAAGTATTTATTTCGAATTATTTTGTTACTAAGTTGGAAACGTTAGAAAATCGTGCTTGTATGAAAATGTTGCATAAATTATCTAGTGACTTGCAAAGTGCATTGGGAAATCGTGTGGGAATTATGAAATGCAGCATAAACAATAAACAATCGACAATCAGCGCTAATTAACACGCGACCAGCTGACGGAAAAACAGAGAGAGAGGGAGAGAGAACAAGAGAGAGGAGGCATAAGATGGAGGAGACGCGACTCCTAACTCCCATAGTTCAAACACTTGACCTCGTCTCTGAGCATGCGAAGAACAGGCCTCTTACCTGTTGGGAAAAAAATAAAACAAATTTTTACCTGCACCCGGAGAGAGAGAGAGCGTACGAGCGAGAGCATTCTCTCTCAGCGACTTATTAGAGAGACGACAAAACGATCGTTTGTCTGCCGAGGCGAGCTCGGTGTCTGAGTCTGCAACGACAAAGTTGAAGCTCAGTCTGCGGATTGGACTGCGAGCGTGCAAGTCTGTGCAAGTCTCGGAACGCGTTGGTGCTGATAAAATAAAATCGAATAAAATAAAATATTGCACTAAAATACAAGAAATAATCAAGTGCTTGAATTGTGGAAGTGTAAAGGAGAAGAGAATATCAAAAGAAATACACATATCTATGTGTATATAGCATACATGTCTCTCCAGATGAAATCTTTGTGCGCGTGTGTGTGTGTGCGTGTGAAAAAGATACCTTGAAGGTATCTAAGCATCCGACTTGGAGCACGGCCACATTTAAAACTTCGCGTGTGCTTGTCTGCGTGCTGGAGTTGGTAACTCGTTTCTCAAAAAGAAGAGAAGAAGAAACAACAAAAACAACAGCAAAAGTCTGCAATACAACAAAAACAAGCGAACGCGTGCGCTCGCGAGAGAGCTACGAAAAATAATAAAATAAAAGTAAAACAAAAATAATAATAACAAGAAGAAGAGGTGGGAGAAGCAGCAGCCGCGGCAAATAGCAGTGGCAAAAGAACCAATACAACAGTGCTACGAAAAAGTACCTGACAGAAACGAAAAAGAGAAGCAGACAGAGGAAGAGGCTGCCCTTCTGCATTCTTTTTGCTTGTTTATTTTGTTTTTCACTTGTTGCGTAGCCCAAAAAGTGGACGCAGCTGCAGACAGTCGAGACGAGAGATCCAGGCTTGCCATAGATACACGCACAACTACACTGACACCGCGACAACTGCAGATACAGATACAAATACATAGATACAGCTACAAGCCTGGTCGCGCTGCCCGGCATGTGCCTGTGCGGAAAACCTGTTCGCTCGGGCGTGTTTTATGCGCTGTGTCTCTATACGAAATTATTCAAATAAGAAAATCGTCGACGTCGCGTTGCCTCCTTCCTTCGTTGTCCTTTTTTTTTTGTTTTTCGCTCGTTTCGCATTTGAAATCAAAACTCGTTTCTTTTTTCGGCGAGCGCACGAACGTATTATCTGGTTTCGTTCTTAGCTCGGCCACACAAATGTTCATCAACGATGGCCACATTGGGCCTGTCAAAAGTCTTCATACTGGATAAATACTTTACGGAATTGCAGAAATTTTGGGAGACCGAGAAGAAGCTGCAGGGTAAGTCTACGTCTCAAAAACAGGATACGTCTAATATTGTAACTAGGGATATACAAATGTATTCTTTCGCAATAAAAACAATTGTTTTCCCCTTCTGACATCGTTTTATACGGTTCATTTTGTTAGACTTTGTTATTGAAATTCCTTTGCTGTAAGATCTTTGAACTTACTAAAACATAGTTATAAACAGAAATTCCTTTACTTCTCGATTTTGTGTACTAATATGTAAAATATATATACCGTATATTTGCATTTTGTATTTAATTAAATAGATAATTATTATACCTCAGATTTTACTTCTTATTTTTATATAATTTTCCTGTCATATAATTATAACTGTGCTATTTTTAGATTCATTTCCAATTGTATGTGATTTTTTTTTGTTTACTTCTCCAACAATAAGTTGTTTTCCCATAAACGCATTCATATTCGTTTCCACCAACAACTGAATGCACATACTCATACCTCACACATACATATACTCATACACTCACCAATACTTATGTCTGTACTTATATGGGTCCCTTATCTTGCTTGCAACATTTACCCAACTCAAGCTTCGCCTGCTGCCTGTCCCGCTGCCTTCTCCGCCAGCCCCATTGGTACCAGTTTTGGTCTCCAGCATTGCCGCCAACACAGACGATCAGATCTGGCTGGTTTGTTGTTGTCGTTGTTTGTTGCTGTCTGCTCTTTAGTGGCAACCTCTTTAGAGCTGCACGCTGATTTCAGCTTCTAAGAAATTTTCTTGACTGCGGCCAATTCGGACTTTAACTTCTTCTACATGCAAAAAAAAAAAAACATAAGAAAAAAAAACAAAACAAAAATTATATCGACAGAAAAGAAAGCTTGATATCATCTAGAAGTCGAGCAGTGTATGCTCTGAAAAATTATGCATAATATCTGAATATATGGTCTAGTGTTCCAAAACAATACAGCAATTTATTTTAATATCTAGCAAATAGAACAAAAAATATTATAATTCAACATTAGATAGAAGAATAAATAAATTTAAAAAAAATTCAGAATATAATAATAATATTTTAAAATTATCAATTTATAAAATAAAGAGCACCAAAAAACTTTTTATTGAAAATAATCAAATTGAAGGTTATTAATCGTTTTATTTAAATTATAACAGTCGATTATAATTTTGTTTTCATTATTATTGAAATCTTTTCCACGGAAAGGGTATATAAATCGAAACAAAATTTTGTTTGATGTTGTTTGTCTTTAGCTGCCATTTCTCGTGCGCGACTGACGACCCAACTAAGACCCAAACTGGTTTTCCGCCATCAATGATATCGGATTTTGGTCGACTGTTCGCCCGTTGGCTCTGAAAACTGTCTTTGTGTGTGTGTGTGTGTGTGTGTGTTGGCATCGTTTGCCTCTATTCCGAATCCAAATAATTTTTGGAAACAGCTTTTCATCGGGTAAAGTTTTAAAATACCCAATTAGCTTAGTACTTTTACCGACTTGACGATCGCTTTTCTCTTTCTTGTCTCCCCAATTTCTTGTTCATTCCTCTCCAAAAGTGTTGTAACTAGGTAATTAGGCTGTGCGGTTAATAGGCGAATAATATATATAGTGAAACATAATCGAATGGGGCATATTCATTGGCTTACAACTAATTACTACAAATGGAATCCGATTATTCAGTGAATTACAATAATCAGTTCCCTGCAATAAGCTGCAAAATCTATTAGGTTTCCTTAGGTCATAAGATTTCGAAAGTTTGAATTTATCTCGCAGCAATCTTAAAATACGCTTTGGTCATCGACATGGGAATCTTATTCATTGATATCTTGTCTTGTCTTCCTGTGGTTTTGTTCCTCTCTTTTCGTTAGCACCTGCCGCCAGTTTTCTTTTTTGTTTTGTTTTATCTTAGCGCGCGCGATGTCTTTCGATGAGATCGCGAAATTGGTTCATTAAGATTTTATGTTAATTTCTTTGTTTCGGTAACTTGATTTTGTATTTTATACATTGGAACAAGCACAAGCCAAGCGAATACTAACATAGATCTCGCATTGAACCTCTGTTAAGTTTTGGTCATGCCTGACTAAGAATATTATACCAAATTAATAGTGGGGCATTATAGATCATACTATAGAGAGATAATATAACATAATGAAAATTACTTTATTAAATTTTTTTACACATTTCAGATGCTTCGTCATCAAATGAGGCAGTGCATCTTCAGCAGCGCCTCAAGAGCCTGAGCACCGAGCTGCTGGTCATGCGCAATCGCCTTCATGTTGAGGGTCAGGTTCAGGGACGGACAGGGAGCGATGCCCAGCCGCATCATAGCATTGGTGTCGGAGTCGGTGTTGGCGTTGGAACTGGCATTGCACCTAGCGCCGGTGGAGGCGGTGCGAAGACATCTAGTTTTGATTTGAACGCATCCAGTCCAAATTTGAATCTCGGCGCAGCAGCAGCAGCGGCGGCCCTCTCGGCGAATGCACTGCAGCAGCATGTGAATGGAGGCGGACAGCACACGCTGCCCAAGGTAAGTTCGAGTCAGGCCAAAGTCTCGTCCATTCCCACATTCAAATACGATTTATTTTCTAGCACGCTGCCTATAACTTTAGCCAGACGCTACCGAACAATGCTAATGGCGGCGGCGCTGGGACGGTGATCTCGGCACGCAACACATCGATACCGCATCCGTTGCCGCATCAGCTGGGCGAGAAGTCGTTGTTGGCGCATCACAAGAGCAGCGCAGCGAATCTGGGCGGTAATGCTGCCTTGCCCTCTTCCCTGCCACACTTGATGCAGTCCAACTGCAACACGCTGCCCATGCGATCCTCGACTGCAACCGCTTTGGGTGCCAATGTAGCCAGCCAACAGCATGGCCAGCTGGCGTATCCCGTGGCGAAGCATGCGAATCCCTGCCAGAGTGTGAAGACGTTGCCGTTCGGCTTTGGCATTGCACCCGCAGGAGTTAAGCCACAGCCAGCGAGTCGACCGCCCAAGGACATGCAGGATTTGATACATCTGGCCGGGCCACTGACCGAGCATGCCGTCATGCATACCCTGCAGGCGCGCTTCAACGATCAGCGCTACTTTGTGAGTGTTCTCTCTCTCACTTTCCGGTTGTCTTTCCTCCCGTTTAACATAACCCGTTCACAGTTAGGTAGCTTATCCCCTCCCCACTCCTCCCAACGACACTCCCCTCACCAATCTGAGTCAGGTGAGTCGAGTGAGCAGACTGTGGTCACTCGCATCCAGAGAAATTACTCTAATAGTTTGTCATTAAATTAAATTTCCGCTTGCGCTCGCCTCAGATTAACTGTTAATTTCGACAATTATATATCGTCTGGTTGGGGGGTTGCCTATTGCTATATATGCGCTTCACCTGAAGTAGGCAGATCTGAGATGGCGACGAAGAGGTGTAGCTGCGGTCTTTAGCTGATTCGATGATTAGATAGAGCAATAACGAGCTGTAATTGTCCCAAGTCCACATGAAACTAAATTTAACCTTAGTTATGTCTGAAGTACTTCATTATTATATTAAAATGCGTATTATATTTTAATTAATTATCTTTTGTCATTCCCGATGATTAATCAAGAAGCCACAACTAAGCAAATTTGTTTTTCTATCCGCCAGACAAATGTGGGACCCATTCTGCTATCTATTAATCCCTACCTGGATGTGGGTAATCCACTGACGCTGTCTTCGACCCGTGACTTGCCGCTAGCGCCGCAGCTGCAGAAGATCGTACAGGAGGCAGTACGTCAGCAGAGCGAAACAGGCTATCCACAGGCAATCATATTGTCGGGCACAAGTGGCGCCGGCAAGACAGCGAATGCCATGTTAATGCTGCGCCAACTCTTTGCCATAGCCGGCGGTGGCCCGGAGACGGATGCGTTTAAGCATCTGGCCGCCGCCTTTACGGTGTTACGCTCGCTGGGATCGGCGAAGACCACCACCAACTCAGAGTCGAGTCGCATTGGACAGTTCATCGAGGTGCAGGTGACCGATGGAGCTT
Organism: Zaprionus kolodkinae; assembly: GCA_018901885.1. NCBI lineage: Eukaryota > Metazoa > Arthropoda > Insecta > Diptera > Drosophilidae > Zaprionus > Zaprionus kolodkinae. Next base: position 5,805,095 of record JAEIFM010000508.1, read on the forward strand.
TGTATCGCACCAAGATACATTGCTATTTTCTGGATCAGACACGTGTGATACGTCCGTTACCCAAGGAGAAGAACTATCACATTTTCTATCAGCTCCTGGCCGGGTTAAATCGTGATGAGCGCAAGAAGCTGCACCTCGAGGGTTATTCGCCGGCAAATTTGCGTTATCTGCGTGGCGACATTTCCCAGAACGAGCAGGAGGATGCCCAGCGCTTTCAGGCCTGGAAGACGTGCCTGGGCATACTAGGTATACCATTTCTGGATGTGGTTCGTGTGCTGGCTGCGGTGCTATTGCTTGGCAATGTGCAGTTCATCGATGGTGGGGTAAATATTCATGAATTTTCCTTTTTTCACTTAACTTTAAAATCACATTGCATACTCGCGCTCGCAAATTTCATTGCATACTTTTGGTTGCGCTACAAATTACTTTTTATTGTGTTATACGCTAAGTCTCTGGCTTTTTATTATATATAGCTTCCCGCTAAAAACATCTTATATTGTTTGAGTGGCAGCACAATCAATTTTTTATTATTATGGTTCATGTCACGACTATTGTAGCTTAAGCGCCATCTTTTGTTTTTTACTAGTATTAGTAGTAGAGCCATCTAGTGTTTTGCTTTTGTTATATTACTTATTTGCGTTTTGGCAGCGCTTTGCGTGATGCTGCCGTGGTGCTTTGGGTAATGCGTCGTACTCACAAACGAAAAGATCGAGTTCGTTCGCGCCGCCGGGTGCAGTGCGTTGAGGAGACCAAGACCAAAGATTTTTTTAATTTCTTGCGCTGATGCTTGTATGGGTAATTTACGTCTGAATTTTTATGTTCGATAGCTAAATATACATTCTGAGCGAGAAATTTTTGCCATTTTTAACAAAAAAACAAATTCCCAAAATCCTCCCCAAAATTACACTTATAATTGAAATAAAGTATTCTGCACAACTAATTCTAACTATCACTGTCGAAGAGATTAAAATGTGTCATTCAATCTCTCATTCAAAACTCGCGAGTTAAAATTAAAAACAATTTTTTTTTTTTAAATCATAGATAAATTTCCAAAATATCGAGAAATTTCATAACTCCATTATGCTATTTTTTAAATGTAAAATCACTCAGCTTGTTAAAACATATACAAAATGTCATTCCGCGTGAAAATCGTTTGATTTTTAAGAAAGTTACGTTCGGTGTAAAATGAAGGTCCCAGGCCTGTTGAGGGTGATACATTTCTAATTTTTTGACCATTTCGACATGATTTTTGTGCCAAAATTAAGTATCGTTTAAAATCAATTTTAACAATTGTTTAGTACTAATTTTGACCTCCGTAATCGATTTAAATAAAAAACTCGCGAATTAAAATTAAAAAAAAAAATTTTTTGTTAAAAAATCATAGGGGGGAACCTTAGATAAATTTCCAAAATATCGGAAAATTTCATAACTCCATTATGCTATTTTTTAAATGTAAAATCACTCAGCTTGTTAAAACATATACAAAATGTCATTCCGCGTGAAAATCGTTTGATTTTTAAGAAAGTTACGTTCGGTGTAAAATGAAGGTCCCAGGCCTGTTGAGGGTGATACATGTCTAATTTTTTGACCATTTCGACATGATTTTTGTGCCAAAATTAAGTATCGTTTAAAATCGATTTTAACAATTGTTTAGTACTAATTTTGACCTCCGTAATCGATTTAAATAAAAAACTCGCGAATTAAAATTTAAAAAAAAATTTTGTTGTTAAAAAATCATAGGGGGGACCCTTAGATAAATTTCCAAAATATCGAAAAATTTCATAACTCCATTTTGCTATTTTTTAAGTGTAAAATCACTCAGCTTGTTAAAACATATACAAAATGTCATTCCGCGTGAAAATCGTTTGTTTTTAAGAAAGTTACGTTCGGTGTAAAATGAAGGTCCCAGGCCTGTTGAGGGTGATACATGTCTAATTTTTTGACCATTTCGACATGATTTTTGTGCCAAAATTAAGTATCGTTTAAAATCGATTTTAACTATCGTTTAGTACTAATTTTGACCTCCGTAATCGATTTAAATGAAAAACTCGCGAATTAAAATTTAAAATTATTTTTTTTTTGTTTTAAATCATAGGGTGGACCCTTAGATAAATTTCCAAAATATCGAAAAATTTCATAAATCCATTATGTTATTTTTTAAATGTAGAATCACTCAGGTTGTTAAAACATATACAAAATGTCATTCCGAGTGAAACTCATTTGATTTTTATGAAAGCTACGATCGGTGTAAAATGAGGGTCCCAGGCCTGTGAGGATGATATATGAGAACCTGCATGCCAAATTTGGTGTGTCTTGATTTTTTAATAGCCGAGATCTGTTGTTTCAAACAAACAGACAGACAAACGGACATGGCTCAATCGACTTGGCTAGTGATCCTGAGCAAGAATATACAATATATACTTAACACGCCTACTTATGCTTGTTAAATACATTTGCACAAATTAAGTATTCCCTTTTTTGACCATTTTCAATGGTCGAAGGGTATAAAAAGTTTTCCAGATAATAAATTAAATTTCAGGTCGTTAAACATTTTAAGATAATATACATGTCTTATGTTAATATTCCTTATTTTTCGAAAAATATATTGACATTTATCTTTCCTCACATTTCTCTTATATTCTTAATTATCTTGAATTTTCTTATGTTTCAACCAATCAATCATTATTCAAATTTATTATTTAAGCAATCATATTAAATAGAGTACAATTTAAGAAATTTCTACAGAGGCTTCTCTCTATCTCTTTCTCTATCTCTCTAAGGGTCGCGAGGTGGATGTCAAGGGAGAAACGGAGCTGAACTCGGTGGCCAGTCTGTTGGGCGTGCCACCGGCGGCGCTGTTCCGTGGCCTGACGACACGTACCCACAATGTGCGCGGACAGCTGGTGAAGTCCGTGTGCGGCGATGGCGATGCGAACATGACCAGGGATTGCCTGGCCAAGGCATTGTACTGTCGCCTGGTGGCAACAATTGTGCGGCGGGCGAACAGTCTGAAGAGACTGGGATCAACGCTGGGCACGCTTAGCTCGGACTCGAATGAGTCGGTGCACAACCAGGCGGATGCAGCGTCTCAGCATGCATCGACAATTGGTGGCGGCAATGCCGGTTCCAAGTCAATGGCGGCACTTAATAATGCGGTGCGCCATGCCACAGATGGCTTTATCGGCATACTGGACATGTTTGGCTTTGAGGAACCCTCACCACATGCACAACTGGAACACTTGTGCATTAATCTGTGCGCCGAAACGATGCAACATTTCTACAACACGCACATCTTCAAGTCGTCGGTGGAGTCTTGCCGGGATGAGGGCATCGTCTGCGACACTGAGGTGGACTATGTGGATAATGTGCCATGCATTGATCTGATATCATCCCTGCGCACCGGATTGCTTAGTCTTCTGGACATGGAGTGCTCGGTGCGCGGCACAGCCGAGAGTTATGTGACCAAGCTGAGGGTGCAACATCGCTGCTCCACGCGCTTGGAGACGAGAACCTCCACAGAGCCGGATGATCCACGTCTCTTTGCCATACGCCATTTTGCCGGACGTGTTGAGTATGATACAACCGATTTCCTGGACACTAATCGGGATGTGGTGCCCGATGACCTGGTCGCCGTGTTCTACAAGCACAGCTGCAACTTTGGGTTTGCCACGCATCTCTTTGGCTCCGAACTGAAGGCTTTGTATGCCCAGCAGCAGGCGCCGCGTGGTCTCAGCTTTCGCATATCGCCCACCTCTCACTCGGATCTGCTAAATGGCGATGAGCCTGTCTCCACACTTACCCAGGACTTCCATACGCGTCTGGATAATCTATTGCGCACCTTGGTCCATGCACGACCGCATTTCGTGCGCTGCATCCGCAGCAACGCAGTGGAGCAGGCCGGACGCTTTGAGCGGGCCACTGTGGTGCGACAGATCCGTTCGCTGCAGGTGCTAGAGACGGTGAATCTGATGGCCTCCGGGTTTCCGCATCGCATGCGTTTCAAGCAGTTCAATGCGCGCTATCGCATGTTGGCGCCGTTCCGCCTGTTGCGTCGCAGCGAAGATAAAGCTCTCGAGGATTGCCAGCTAATACTACAGTATGCCATGGACATGGAGCAGCCACCTGTGCTAGATGGCTCCGTGACGCTGGCCTGGGCGCCGGGCAAGCGGCATGTGTTCATCAGCGAGGGCATACGGCAGCATTTGGAGCATTTGCGCAACGAGATCAGGAACAAGAGCGCCACTCGCATGCAGGCCACCTGGCGTGGCTGGTGGTGGCGCAAGAAAATGGCCAGCAGCGGCTTAAGGCAGCAGCTTCACCAGCAGCAACACCAACAGCAACAGCAGCGTTCCGTCGGCAATGATAACAGCCTGATCTCTGCCCTGCCCGCCTTAGCCAGTTCGTGTGCCAAGCTTGCCAGCGCGCACAACAATCCCAATGGAAAGGCCACCTCGGCAGCCATGGCTGCTCTGGCAGCGGTGGCTGCAGCTGCTCCTAATACGGGTGCGTAGCATGGGCGAAGGATGAAGTGTTTCATTTATAAATATGACCCTCTCTCTTTGTCTCTCTCTCTCCGGCACAGTTCCCCGCTTGTCGGCCAAATCGACAAATCCGAATCTCGGCATAGGCGGCACAGTAAACCGGCCGAGACCTCAGCCCATTGCCGGCACCCCGCCGCCGGATCCGCACGAGAAATGCGACCAGAAGATTATACAGCAAACATGTAGTCTTTTCGGCTTAGATTTGGTAAGTAGCGCGATTATGTTTTTATATGCGACACGAGCCACAGCTTCCGGCGACGAGGCGAGGCACAGTGGGACAAGTGTAGATAAAAAGCGCCCTGTCTCCATCTTAGGCATCTTGGGCAATACAAAAGCTGGTCTACAGCATAGTGAAATCCTCTTTATTAAGAATTGTTTTATCTGCAATTTTTACAACTTGTAAGTCCTATTTGTTCCACTGTGCCCTGCACTCTTCTACCCTTTTCTATCCAGTTGATTTTGTGGTCATATTTTTCTCTTTACTCTCTCTGTCGCGCTCTCTCTCTCTCTTTTGTCATGCAAACTATTCTGCTTGTTTGGATTATGCTGTCATTGCTTTTGTTGTTGTTGTTGTTTCAGGAACGCCCCCCACCCGTGCCGGCTTCGCGTGCCTACACCATAACCGGCAATTCGAAGAAGCTCGGCTACCCGCAAAGTCGCATCATGAAAATGAATTTTCCAGAGGATGCACTAGCTAATCCTGCCTCCTCTCTACAGCCCGGTGCAGCCAACGTTGAACTGCAGCAGCAGCAGCAGCAGCAGCTGAAGAAGGGAGAAACCGTCACGGTGGTAGGCGCCTCCAGTGGGCGAGGTCATCTGATTGTCGAGCACAAAGGGCAGAGCTATCATGTGCCCTTCCAGTATATGGAGCTGAGCAGTCAGACCCTTGCAGCCGCCACTGCTGCCTCGAATCTTTCGCCCACCTCGGCCAGCAATGGGGTCAAGATCTGATCGTAAATTGTAAATACCCTTTCGAGCGGAGATCGAAGCTGACTACGTATTATTAATAACACAACATAGGTTGTAGTTTCAGTGCCAATCAATTGAGTTCTTCCAATTTAGTAGTGTAGGCCAGACATAGAGACATATATATGTTAGTATACTAAGTTCTTGTAAGTAAATAACATTAATACCAGCACATACATGAGATTAATATTTCTGTGGCAAATATAATAACGATGATTCAAGGGAATCATACGAATGAATCAGTATCCACAAGCAACAAATCTGCGGTTTAACGTTCTATTTTAATTTTACATTATCGCCTAAGTTACTCACTCACATTCATTAAAGAAATATATACGATTTAAGACGATGCGATTTTACATGTTAATCTATTTACATTATAAGCCGCATTTTATATATTACGATACCAAGTTCATGTTAAGTTCATGTGGGAGTGAATAATATCTGTGTAGATTTACACTCGTTTCTTTATCATGTGCCCTGTCAAATTACACATATGTAGATAAGCCATTATGATATTTGTAATTAAACATTTCATTCCGAGCATTAACTATCTAAACATAATACTGAGTCTATCTTATTTTGTGCAACTACCAAAAAATAAAGGTAAGCTTGAGAGGTTTGATACTCTGGCAAATCGGACAGGCCATCGTATCGAAACAGTGCTGCGTGCTTAACTCGAACTTCTGTTCGCTTTCACTGAAATGCAAATATCCGCATAGAGTATGACTATCACTTTGTGGTGGCTTATAGAAGTCACTGTCATAACCCGTTGTCAAAGAATTAAAATATGTGTTGTCAACAAGATTATTCAAATCAGTCCAATATACCAGGGATTTGTTTAATCTCGATGCAATTTCGATTATCTCTCCTTCGTTCTGAAGATTAATTAGATGTCCGTTGTCTAGACGACACTTCTCCACGGCACCAATCCAATTGGTCTCACAATCATGTTGTATATTGTAATAATTCGAACCAATTCTCTTATATGGTTCTTCCATTTCTATTCCGAATTCCTCCAATGTACCTTCACTGACCTTGTTACGCATGTTTAAACCTTAATTATACATATACACATTTATTAAAAAAAAATCCTTTGTTTATAAACATATTTTCCACAATTACCTTCCATTAACGGGGTTTTCATTAAATGTTCTTCTGCGATTGCCTTACATAATACCGACAAGAGTATTATGAGGCAACAACTTAGAATAGTCTTCAGCATTTTATGTAATGCACCCCGCGAGATTTCGTATCGCAATGTTTGTAGTGCCCAGTATTTCTCAGGTTTTATGAGCAGAATTATTCCCGAAGGCGAAGAGAGTCTTTTGAAAGTTTCTCTTAAAGTAACTCAAGTAAGTAACTCAAATACTCAACTCATTTGTTTCTACGTTGAACAATGAGTTATAATCGTTTAATGAATATAACAATTTAACCGCAGTTTAGTCATTAAATATTTGCATTATACACTATGAGAATTCAGTGCAAATAAACGTAGTACGCATATTCAGCATATGCCGTTTGAATTAAGTTAGCTAATCTCCCTTTGGGCTTTTTACGCTTATTTATTAGGGTATTTATTGGTTTACTACATTATGTTTGCTTATGGATCCCTCGTCACTTATTAACTGGGCAATTGCGTTATCGAAATCGAACCATAATTACCGTTATGCACATAACTTTCCACAGACAGACATTTATAGCACCACCTGGTGCACTTATCTATAGCAGACTCGCACTCCACTTACGAGTATGTCTATGAGTGTGTGGATTTGTGCCGGAACTTAATTATCGTGTAAATATTGATGTATTAGCTCAGATATTAAGCCTTTAAGCAAACGTTCTATGTGGTTCAGTAGGTGCAAAATATATTTACTAGATGCGCATCACACAAGGAACTATAAGCATATGATAACGGATAATAATATAATAGAGCTTGCCAATGAATTGCCGACGTAAATAAAACAATCGAGTATGTAGAGTTTCTCTTAATGTAAATTTATTTAATCAGTGTTACGATATTCATGTATTTATTTGATTTCAATAGACACAATTTTGCATATATAGTATATGAATATGCATATGTATTTAGCTGTACTTTGCAGATACAATATGATTTTTGGTATTTGTTTATTGCAAATATTTGCACGTGTTTTTTCCTTCAGTTTTGTGTAATTTGTATAATATAAATAAATATATATTTACATGAAATACTCCGAGAACCGCTTAAAGCGGCTAAACATGCTCAAAGGTGGGCTATCTGAATACATCTGTATAAAACATATGTATCTATTCAAAAATGAAAGAAAGCAAATAGCAAAGTCGAGTTTAGCAAACATTTTGCGGCTTTAATGAGTTAATTCTGTTTTTTAAAGACCAAAGTGAATTTTTTTGAAATATATTTAAGTGTGTTTTGTGTGTGTGTGTGTCCCAATTTGTTTGTGTATGTGTGTCGGTGTGGTTGTGGGCTAATATTAAGGCATACCTATTTAAAGATTTTTTGCGCGAGTTTAATTACACTTGAATATTCCATATGGTATTGTACTTCTTCTTAAATAATACTCGATATTTGGATAATTTTGTAATACTTTCATTTTGTTTTCAAACATTTAGACGAGCGAGAGAGCGAGAGGGGATCATTATATAGGTACATATAACGTTATATTTTTCTAAACTCTTGTTTTTTTTTTAACTTTGGAGCAACAGTTTAACATTTTAATTTTTGTTCAGTATTCCGTGCGTTAGTAATTGTTTAAATATATGTTTTCCTTTCGCATCTAATAGCGTGTTTTAAACGTGGTAAGTTTCTCTGGATTTTGCAGATAATTAATACATAGAAATCTCATAAATATGTATATACAATGCATAAATTATGTTCACAAAAGTAAATGCCAGCAAAACTTTGGTAAACATAGAACCGAAAATAGAAAATTAAATAAATCTGATTACTGATTAAAATGCATTATTTTAATAGAGATTTCCGCAATCGATTCAAAGAACATTATCGTGATCAGAGTGGGCCAATTTAAGCATCGGTTTCCGAGCGTCGCCTTCGTCCGGGACCGCCGGGGAAATTAGCTGCGGCTAGTCCCATGCGATGTTTCGCCTCCTGAGTTCCGGAATATCCACGCGCTAGTCCAAAGTCCACAGTACGCTTCGAGCTATTTAAGACCGGGCTATTATACATAAGAAACATATATTCCTTAACTTCGACCAAATTATACTTACTTCTCCAAATCGTTGCGAGCCCGTATAATGGTGCGTCCGAATCGAGTCATCAACTCCATGAGAAGCTCGTCCGGAACCTCATCTAGCTCGTTGTAGCCACCGTAGCCGCCATTGGAGCTTTGGCTGTTCAGTGAAGCGAAATATTAGAGAGTTTTTCTTATAAATAATTAACATTTAAATTTGCAAATCTTAACGCAGAACTTATAATCCCGAATCAACAGGATAGCTAATTACTTTCGCCTGCGATTTGCATGGAAAACAAATGGGAGCATTGTGCTATGTGTTTGCCACCGGGGGAAATGAAAATAAACATTAATGTAATTTTCCGATTGAGCTGTTGCTGAGATTAGGAGAACCATAATGGACCTTATTTCTATGCATGTTTAGCCTAAAATAATACTAAAATGTAAATGAGGACCTGTCGGACATTACCTGAAACCAGAATAAATTACAAGGATTGTCGCTTAATTTAATATATAATACTTTAATTACTGTGCATATGTATGACAACGATTTTCAAATTTCGCAATTTTAATTCTTATCATACGAGCTGACACACTTTCCACTCAAATTTAATTACCTAAAGTGTCTACCAAGTTTGCTGATAAAATATTAAACACGTTGGCAGATTTAGCTGTCATCTCTGGTCGAGTTTACATTTAATTAATTTAAATTTCCACAAGGTGTTTGGAAAAAAAACGAAGTATTCAAGAAGGTTGCAGTAAATGTGTGAAATTTAGCTAAGGGCGCAGAGACAGACACAGGGAAAACCTGACAAGCGAAACTTCCCACATGTGCAACTTGTGGAGATGCTCTGCCTCCAACACGATTTGTTCTCCACGCCCCGTTCCGCTCGTATTCGATTTGGTGGCATTCGCCTGCCTGCTCCCCAAGTCACAAGTCGAACAATGACTGGCAAATGTGCCGCACACTCGCACACTCTAAGCACACTCAGGTAATTGGTTTCCGCAAATATTTTTAATACGAATTTCACAAGTGCTCAGCAAAAGTGGCAGAAATTAATTAGCTTATGTATGCCAGCGTGTACACTGTACAGGTATGAGGACAATAAGCGAAAATTGGAACAGTTCGCACGACATTCATACGTGCTCGACTGTTGAAACTGATCAAGAATATATATACTTTGTAGGGCGAAGATAACGCATTCAGTCTGTTTTTGGTTTGCACAAATTTTTAAAACCCTCCCTCCCACTCCTAATTCAAATTTTATTTTTACTTTTTACCTATTTATGTCATAGACTCTGAAATTGAGGCAATTATACAACTACCTGGGCATGGGCGCAGCGTCGGTCCTTGAAATGGCCAGCAGAGAAATGGTAAGAAGGACCAAGCCACAGATTGCGAATTTGTTTGTCATCATTGTGTTGCGCTTTGTTTGCTGAAAGACAAAATGAAAACAAAATAAAATAAATTAAGAGTGGAATACAATTAAGATGCTAATAAAATATATGCCGAATTCTCCAATTGCTTTATATTAATCTTAATGAGTAATCAATAACTTTTTAACCATCGCTAAATCGACATCGTCTAGAAGCATACTTGTCATCTTAATAAATATGAAATTTACCAAAATTTGGAAAGAAACATCTTAGAAACCCATGGCCATCCTACGAGTATTAAAGTAATTACGGCTAAGCGGCTTATCGGCTGCCAATAGACCAACTGAGCACACATTGCGTGTGGCCAATAAAAAGCCAATGCCCAAGGCGAAGATGTGGTAACAGTTTAAAATCGATCGAAAGAGCAAGGTGGGAACCAGTGTGGGCATAAACCCCAGGCTCAGAGCACAGTCATGGACACACGAAACGGAAGTCAGGTATAGCATTTTCCATTAAGTGATTCATTAACTGCCCAACGAAGCAAAGGCGGTTGTTACCTCTGCCCCGACGAGGGAGGAGAGCTCTGGCTGTCTGGTTACATGTCCATTTGAATGTCACAAAGTCATTTGCGTCGGTTCCTCGCTCGCTGACGGCGGCAATTTGAACAAACCGGGCTGTGCATTCCTGCACTTCCTGCCTTGCCCCTAAACGACGTTGTCACTTCTATGTTTACAGTTGCGAAACTTAGCAGCTTTGCGACACTTCTCTGACATCAGCGGTAACAGTGTTAGTAGTAGTAGTAGTAGTCCTAGTAGTAGTCGTGGAATACACACCCCAAGACATCCCCCATCAAATGAATTGACTCGGACTGTGACGTTTTTCTAGGCGAACTGCTGACGTTTAACACTGACTACAGCAGGGGGAGGATGAGAGACGCCACAGCTGCATCACTTACTCATATGACACTTTGGTCATTTGCCACAATCCACCTAGGAATATTTATATTTATGTAAGTGGCTTCGGTACACAGGTGAATTGCTTTTTTCATTGATAGTTAACAAAAGTGCTATATTTCTTATCGTCTTATCGAGATGACCGTAAGTTGTTGCCAATAAATCAGACATGGCTCGAATCGCTGTATAAATGCGATTATTGAAATGTGAGTAGTGCAGATATGGTTATTTAAATATTTAACAACCGAATACAATCAATTAAATTAAATTACCAAGAAGCTTAAGAAATTATTTGCTGATTTTTTGAATATATTTGCGGTCTTTTGGAGGGTATATTAGTTTTATTTTTAGTCAGAAGCTAGCAACTGGAACACTACTGAAATATTTAATAAAATGCAATTGATAAATAACAAAAAATAACCAATCGAAATCGAGTACTTTAATCCATCATAATACATTAACAAACGATGCGGATAAAAATCAATCGTTATTAATTTGTTCTTTGAATACATTCATGCAGACTTTTAAATAATGTATAGATTTACCAATTACAGATAAATATGGGATATTTATAACTGTTATTTAAAACTCAACGTGTCTTTGGCTTAAATCAATGAAGAAAATGAAAAGTCTTTTGGCTTTAAATAATAGCAATTAGGCGGATTAAACAAGCACTCCACCTGGTCAACATCAAATGAATGCCATGGATGCAATTACGATACTCGGCCAAAAGCAATCCAATTGGTGCTGACCCAAGGAACAGAATTGTCATTAGGGGCAGAATTGCTCAAAATTTCATAGGAAACAGCAGAGTTATTGAGCCATAAAAATCCATACGTACATGTATGTATAGAGGGTATAGGTAGGAATGTATGTACGTATATGGTACGAGACAGATAAAAGCACACGCAGGCTGAGGGCCGAGCTGCTTAAGCCGTTATTGAGGGCGGATTTAAAATCGAATAAAATCGTCCACAATTCGAAGAGCTGAGCAAACGAAGCCGCAACACAATGAGATCAATGTGTGATTGCGTTTTATTACATGAACATTTGGCCTGCTCCTCTTCCAATAAGGAGAGGGATGACAAAAGCCACAGGTTGTTGACAGGATGGGATTGTGCGTGAGTGTGTGTGTGCGGGCGGTTCGCTTATCAAACCACACAACAAGCGGAGCACTCGCTCCATGAAGGGCCTGGAAAAGTGGCTAACGTGGGTGAGACAAAGGGAAACCCACGGACGAACGCGTCGTGCACTTTGTACAAATAAAGTAATCAACGGATTTTACGCAACGCCAAGCAATTTCCGCTCATCTTCGTTTCGCTCTCGCTTTATGTTTTATTTGTACAACGGTGCGTATGATTGCTGACTCCACACCGGACTCCAGGCTCGGACACGGACTCGGACTCAACTAGGCCGCTCAACAGGACAGGCTACCAAGTGGACTTGTCGCATAAACCGTTTATCAATCATTTTCGCATTTGATTTATTGCCAGCTATAATGAGTGGGCATTACGTACGGTAAATATGCACTAACATACATACATACGATGCAATACACATACGTATAACGCATACGCCACGTTTGCCCAGCCAAGTGTAAAGCGTGAAGCACATAAATTTCGATTAATATGATTTTTTATTTATTTATTTGCTTGTGCGGCCGATAAGCAAGCAGGCAGTGGCCTGGCCCGTCCGTCGGCCACTCCGCTCCACGTCGCTGATACGCATTTAATGTTTGTCCTACATACATATCGTATATGGCTTAAAGGCTAAGCGGGCATGCAAATAAAAATGATCTGAAAATCATATACAAATAAATAATATTTGCGCGTGCAAATAGCAGAAAATAATCAACAATTGCTCGGTCAGTGCACAATTCGTTTTGCGCTCGATCTGTGCATAACTAAATATTTATAATGTTTGCCCTGGGTAACCCATGTTGTTGTTTCCATGTTGCCCCGCTCCCCCCGGTTTCATCACACTTTTTCCCATGACTCGAGCTTCACACTTGGCTGCAACTTCTGCGCCATCTCCTATCGCTGCCATCGGGTGCAGCAGCATTCAAAGCTGTTGCCGGCGTGAATCATTCAGATTCACACCCGACGGGATTCACTCACTTGCATTTAATACACCGAGTCAGCCGAGTGTCAGGCGATTAACGGTAAACTACAGTGGGATCTAACGATAAGTAACGAGTGCAGCGGGCACTTGAAGCCTGGACTTTTCTGACTGGATCCTTTAGGATTTTTGAACTTTATTAATATGAGTTTTTAATAAATATTTGCATCTATAATAATTTTCACAACATTTATGGGACTATTAAAATGCATAAACTTTGCATTTAATTGAGTTGAAAAACTGCACAAAAAATTAAGTTAAAAACAAATTTTCCTGCCTGTCCGGCGAATTGGAAAGTTCATTCAAATTGTCCTGCGGACACGAGCCCAACTGAATGCCAATTTACTAGCATCACACAATTTCCCTGCTCAGCAACCACACACGCAGAGCAAGTGGAACAATTGGAGCTAGTTGGCAGCAGGAGGCAGCCACATGGACAACTTTCACGTATTGTCTCTTTAATTTCCAGGCATGTGCGAGAAATCTTGTTTATCTAAATACTTCTATATAAATTATAAATTGCTTCAGTTACAAGGCAACAGCAACAGCTGGAGGGGAGGGGGGGAGTAGCCGGAGTGAGGGAAATTGAACTTAGAGTGGGGTCGAGTCAGGGTGAAACACGAGACGCAGGCAGACATTGAAATTGCATTGCGTTGATTATGGGGACAACACCTCGTCTCGACTTGGCCTGACTTGACTCGAGTCGAGTCCTAGACTCTCTGCCCCTGCGGCACTTTCTTTCCCACTCCTCTTGGCTCTGCTGCAGCCGCTTGTTGTGGATGGTCACCTGCTGAGCTGGTAACTGAAAACGTACTTATGACTCTGCGACGTGAGGTGCGGGTGAAGGGAAGACGAGCAGGGAGCGGTGCTCTAAGTCTGAAATTGAATTTGGGTCATTCCATTGCGGATTGGTTGGTCGGGGGGAGTCAAGTCGAAAATCCAAATATGAGATTTGCACGTGATACGATACGAGGGATGTATGAACATACATATATGTATAATCTCATTCGAAATCAGCTAAAAGTAGCTATCGGCTTTAATTGAGGCCAATGCCCATAAATAGGCCAATTCAGAAATGTCCGAAATAATCGTAGAAATTATTAACACGCACAAACAACACTCAAGCCGCATTAAATTTTCATATAAACCAAATGAAAATTGCGTATGCGACAGAGATGCCATAGTAGCCAACAAAAGCAGAGAAGGAGTAAGAGGTGGCCAAGCCAGAGTTGCCCCATGCCGCGTTGTAATTGGATGCTTATTGAATTAGCGACAAAGACGAAGTTGCTCGCCCGCTGTGTCGTTGCTGACATTTAGATACTATGTATATTGTATTCATCAAATTATTCCGTTTGTCAAATTAAGCAAACAACTCGCCCAACAACTCGCTGCAGCCGCAGCCGCAGCCACAAGATTGATTTGGATTCGTTGGACAGGACAGGCGTAGGACCAAAGCGAAGTTGGCAAGTCGCAAAGCCACACGCATTTTGTTTTCCCTGATTTGTCTATGTATCCCTCAATCAAACTCGAGACAGTCCCAACTGATTGCCGTCTGTCTTATCATTAGCCCTGTTCAGCTGGTATCTCCCAGAACTGTCCAGAGTCTGTCTGCCATCCACTAATCTTGCAGCCTAAGGTGACGTCTTCATCCACCTGTGGAAGCTCTACTAATAGCATACATAATTAGGACGAAATAATATGAGTAATGGGACTGCATAATAAATTAATTTACTGGAAGTTAACTGATTGATTAACTAATTGAAACTGAATTGTTAAGGTTAAGGTCGGTTGCCGTCTCCTAAATGTGTTAGACAACGCTTTTGTGGTGATAACTCTACCCAACACTGTTTTTAAATCGATATCAAATAGTTTTCAATAAGTACGATCACTAACTAAACAGCAAATGGCGGCGCATTTCATGCTAACTAACATTGGGAGTATATTATTAATAATTAAATAAAATATATATGAGTGTTAAGATGGCGAAAAGTTGCATGGATAGTTTGTCAACTATGAGTTATTCTAGACGATAAACACGTACACTTCTAGGCAAGTTAGCGGGACAAGCACGTCTCGAAAGTGCAACTCCTAATTGCTTCGTAGGGACAACATTTTTCGCTATTCTCCGGGGAAAGCAAAGTTGTGTTACATGACATTACGAGCCTGTTACTTAAGAGAACGCCAGGCGGAAGGACGAGCAGCACCAACAACGTCATCATTCACATAAGCACGCGCTGCTTGACTGCCGAAAACAATGTAAAAATTGTTGACCTAACTCAGCTGTGGCATTCCAGGGAGGATGCGGGCTAGGAAAGTGGATCAAAGAGCAACGCGGTGGGCAGCGGGACGTGGCGCTAAGGACAGACTCGCGTGAGGCAGGCAAAGACAATGCGGCAGTACGCAACATTTACCGTTTGAGGCTAAAAGCATCACAGCAACAACCGTAGCAGCATCCTTTGGGAGTCGTCACTTCATAGAGCCGAAGCCCACTGGCGTATGGTGAGAGCGGGCAGAGCAGGCAAAGGAGTCAAGCCTGGGATGAACCGCCGTCAAGGTGAGCAGCAGCACTACCTGGGCGCTCTTTACATTAACTTAAAAATTCATTGCGACCCGAGGAATACTTTTATTTAGCTTTCCTCGCGGTTTGCTTTCACTTTAACTTTCTTTCCGTACAATCCCTCCCTTTAAAACCCCTTCTGTCGCACACCCCTTGGCAACTGCTTCAGCAAAATGATGGAAAATTATGCGAGAAATGTCGGCCACAGATTAAAATAATTGTACGAGGGTTTTATAACGCGCTGCAAATCGCAATTTGTAGACAAACCAACAGGTTCTTCGGCTCTTCGGTTTTTGGTTTTGCTTGTGGTTTCGGTTATGTTCTCCATTTTGGTTGCTCGTCTCTATCCATTGGGGAATGCGCTCTGTTGAATTGTTTATGTATTTGTTTTAAGTGAGCATTCGGTGAATTAGCCTCAGGTGATTCGAATTTCAAATTGTTAAATTTGTTTCGCATGTTTTCAGCGTTTGATTGCGCCTCGAGGCATCTCGCGTCCCGATAACAAAGCAGCGTATTCAAAATTAATGTGGCTATACAATTGAAATATGAATGCGTTGAAAATAACGCAAAAGGTGTGTTCAGGTTAGGGTGTCTACGACTGCAAGTTATGTTGTACCGGCAGGGAAAGACTTTATGATATCCCTACCTCGCCGAGGTACTTTCTACAGGGTATAAGACATTAACGCCCTCAGCAATCACATCGGATTTGTTGCATCATCAAAAGATATTTTTTGTATGTTTGAGAATCTGCCTAATGATAACTTTCCCGCAGTCTGCTAATCACCTTCCCCATCGTTCATAAAAGGTTAACACATTCGCATTCCTTTGTTCCCGTTAGGGGGCAAAGTTTACGATTCGTTTTACGGGGCACGCACAATAGTTTACAAAACTTGCGAATACTTTCAGCAACGAAAAGGTGTTAAAAACAAAATGGTGTAACTTTTGTAGATGAAAGAGGGAAAGGAAGCAGGAACTGCATAAGGAAACGAACCGTACAAACCACCATTCCCACATGAAAGAAGCTTTGCCTCAAACTGCGTCACGAGGTGGCGAAATATTTAAATGCTGTGCAAACTATGCTTTGGGGTCTACAAAAGGCAAATGGTGCAAAAATGATGTAAGTTAAAAAATAACGAAAAGTAAAAACTAAAAGAGAACTGGAAAACAAAATAAGAAAACTGAAAAAATATGATGGCGAAAGTTTTTGCAGCCCTCACGAGAATTTTCAACACACGTAATTGTCGTTCATGTGAGTATGTGGGGGATTTCGATCTACCTTAGCGTCGAACTCAAATACTCTTCTATTCCCCCTACCCCCTGACTATTCATACATATCGATGACAGCTCTGTCGCCGTCTGTTGTCCCTAGTTTCTTCACTTTTGCTTCATTGCATTGCCGTCAGCCATCAAGCGCTCTGCTGATAAACCTCATCGTCTCTCTGTGCCCCCTACACCCTACCGCCTGCCCCCTAAGTCCTACTCAGTTGTGTTGTATGCCACATGCCGTTGACATTTGTTTGTTTATGTTTTATGAGCATTGTTGCCGCAACTTTGCCCCAGCTCAACTGAGAGCTCGCCTCGTATCGAGACCTTTTTGAATGACGCGAGTCGCCAACTTTTTGCATTCAATTTCTGTTTCTGTTTCATTTTCACTTGCCCTCTCTTACTCTTCATCTACCTCTCCCTCTCCCTCTTACTGTTTCAGTTTCTGTTTAAAATGTAAATGTTTTTTCATTTAACGAACTTGGTGTGAGGCCTCGATTACGACATTGCCTCGAGTAGAGTACTCTGATTCCCACTTGCATTGTGCGATAGTTTCCCATTCGAACTTTGTAGCCGAGACACGTTTGAAAGGATTCTCGAGAATTTCCAGCCCAATTGAATGTCAGCAACGCGAATGCTTGTTGGATTATATATAGTATGTGGTTATAGGGAATAAAAACAAGTGAATTACGTGACATGTTTGAGGCAAACAATTGAATTAAGCTCAAAGATATATTTTAATTGCAATTAATATTGTTTGTTATGCATTTATACAGAAGAGAAGAATTACAACTATAAAATAAATGAATTACTTCATGCAAGATAAGTTATCAACAATTCTCATATGCATCTTTGCTTTTTAATTATGCACAGTTCAATAGAAGATTATTTAAATACAACAAAATATTCGATTAGTGGAGCTTTAGAATATACATACTTTCCTAATATGTTAATTGCATACGAACATTGAAAATAATTAATTTCCTAACACTCTTTATAGCTTTCTGTCTGTCGAATAACCATTTGTGACCATTTTAAATATCTTCGGGCATAATGTACTGACACAAACATACAATACTCAACGTAATCGCTTTTATATGCATATGCGCTTGTTCCGTCATCACCTTTTTCCCTACCGGTCTCCACCTTCAATCTATATTCATCCACCTTCTCCATCTTGAGCTCGAAAATATTTATCCGCATTTAAAAAGTATTTTATGTTGCATTTTCCATAAGCAATTCTTTACCATCGTCATGTGAATTTTCGCCTCTGAGTGGTATAAGGAAAATGCCAAGCTACAGTGATAAGACATGCATTCGGTCGCCTCTCAACCACTGCTCCCTGACCTCAGTCCCCTCTCTGCTTTCTACTTGACGCAGGCCAGCAATGGCGTCGGTTTTATGGGAGCTGCTTCTTGTTTGCTTAAAGGCTTCCAAATTGTTTGTATGACAGAGTTTGCATTTTATGATAAATTTATTTTAAAAAAATATTTGTACATTTATGTGGTCGGTATTTAAATTAAATACTTCTTTTGATACCTTTGCAAAGGGTATATTAATTTTGCAATGGGGATAGTAGTGGAATAAAATTGAATTAAAATTATATATACTTGAAATGGATCAATTTGTCAATGAAGATATCAGTACAATATGATCTTATCATTTTAGCAAATTTTTTATTATATATACATTTTTTATATACATATATGAATATATCTGTCTGGCCAGTTATAAAAGTTCGGCCTGTAAAAAGTTACCTTATATGTTTGTTCTTTAATGAAATACCAAGGAAATTCTTTCGAACTAAGAAGAACGTGTACGGCATAACATACATACAAACATATTGCAAGGTTTTGTTTACTTAAAAGACGAAAAAATAATAAGGAAATGATGTGAAGTATTCGCATGTCGTCGAGCAGTAATAACAATTTAACAGTCTGATTGAGTATGAAGAGTATGAGTTAAATAAAGAACAAGTCTTGATCTTTTCAGGAAATATTAAACAAGAATTAAATTAAAAGATCATCAACTTAGAGGACACTATAACGTATAGTTGAAGAAGATGTTTTTTCGTTTTCGTGAGTAATAATCACAATTTAATTCGGAGATTCGAGTTTATTTTCATTGCATCTCTTTTTTTTTATTAATATTTAGTTCCAGGGATAAAAAACGGCACTTAACGCAAACACAAATTAACTTCATATTCCGAAATGAACCATAAATCCTCTTACGAACTCTCGGCATCGCTTGTTGGATGAAAATTTACATTTTAATCCTGTAAACTCGCCTAATTAGACATAAACATTTTCGGCTTGAAGTTCGTGTTCAATTTCGGGGAACATTGTACAGACATTTTTCTGGACCAGCATCGTAATAAAGCCATAACAATAATATGCGCAGGACGAACAACCAGAACCCACCGCGCTAATGAAGAGGTCCCCCAACAGAAGTTGAATTGCAGCCCGAGGGAGGAGGAACGGCGACGCGGGTTACAGAGGTGCCTGCATGCACAAAAATTACAATTGCGTTCGGCTTTTGGTTTATAAAAATAGTAGAGATATGTAAATTGCAAACTATATGGATAAACTCGGAGGAAACAGCTTTTGTTTTGGGTTTTCAGTTCCCAAATGGGCCTGTATGCGTATCAAGGGTGTTGGTGTTTGCGGCAACCCGTCGCAAAAGCGCTCAAGTTCTGCGGGCAAACATTGCGCATACAATTTAATTAATAATACAAAATATGTAAATTTAATTAGAAGAACAAACGCAAAACTGGCAACCAGAAAGCGGGCTCCTTTTTATCCGCAATTTAAGATTATTTAGGATCCTGAGTAGTTCTGTTTGTATCCTATATGCTGCTGCACAAAGTGTGGAAGCTGAAGAATTAAGCTTAAACTTTGAAAATTGATGTTTTTTTAATTGATGCTCAGGTTAAGCACAACAAAAAAGACACCCACACAATAAAAAAAAAACTTTACGGAGAGGTCTTATGAATTAATTGCGTATGAAAAAGTTTCGGATGAAAAGCAGATGCGCAGTCCAGTCCAACCTTGTCTCCTGTACGGCCCAGGCCAAACTTAACTAAACGGAACGGAAACCGTAACCGAAATCTAAAACAAAACAGAACTCAAAAAGAACTTGTAGCTTTGTCTCCATATTTTTTCACTTGTTTATATTCGGTAAATTTAAAGAAAACAAAGCGGGACAAACTCAAAGCAGGTTGTAAGGGTATAGAAATAATTTAACGTTGTATATAAAGTTACACAGTATTTGCTTCACCTGGGACAGTTTATAAGACAGCCCCAAGAAGTAGGCAACAAAAATTGGTCAGAATTGATGGGGGCTTGTATATTATTTGCCATTCAAAACTACAAAAGGATAATCCGAACAATAAGATTCAGAACTCTTTATTGAAAATTTTAAACTTCTTCTGAGACATATTGTCTAATATCGGCTAAAGACGCGAATACATCATAAAAAATACATAACACATTTTGAAAAAATAAACGTAAAGCTTACAAATAAATTCATAATTTTTCCCCCTATGTGTGCAAGGATTTACTTTTATTATTTACCCCTTTATCACTATTTTACAAAAAATTTGTGAAGAAAATCGCATTTGTTTGTTGAAGTTTGAAATGACACTGTAGCTGAAGTGTGGCATTTGTTAATTTAAAAGTTTGAATGTCGAATCATTCGTTCGCCTGACCAAGCAAACAAGTGAACACAACTCTAGGAAGTCCACTTGGAGTGATTAATAAAGACTTTAATATTTAAACAGTTGGGTGGTTGGTAATAATAATGATATAAATAAATACAAGCAGCATATTTGTTATGGTAAGACAATTTCTATGATTTTGTACTGAAATATTTAAGACATTGAAGATGTCTTTAAAGGAAAACCTTCCATTTGTGTTAATACAGTAAAATTGAAGGTATGTTTAATATGTAGCAGAGTTCTCTTAGAAGCTTAGGAAAACACACATAATCATGACTAAAGCATTAAAGAGAACAACCGCAATATAAGCGCATTACGAGTTTATTGATGCCAGCAATTCGAACGATAATCCCAAAGATCTTCGCATTATGAGGGTCCAAAATAAGACAGTAAAGGTACAAAGCGACCTTAATTTCATATTATTAAGTGTAGATTTTGTATGATATTAGAAAAAGGTCACATATGCGAGCATTGGAGAGCTTTCGAAATGGGCAATGTAGCAAGAAATGGCTCTATGTGTGCTCATTGAAAAAACTGGAAGAGGGGGAACAGAAATTGTAATTTAGATATAAATATGATTATAGATGGTTTAAGGTTAAAGAGTTAATGATAATAATAATTTGATACACGCTTTATATACATATGAATCCACAATCTAATCTGATATATTGTTTTATATCATAAGGAACAGTTTAAAATTGAAATAAAATAGTGAATAGAATATGTTTTTCAATTCTTAACATTTTTCATATATTATCCAACTCCAAATAGAAAATAAATAAAATTATTTTATTCGCGATAAATTTTGTAACCACAGATGTCTACAAATAATGTGATTTACAAACCAATAACACTTCTGCCGGTCTTCCAATGTAAATCAACAGTTATACAATTACATGCTGATCTACTCAACCAACAATAAAAATAAATATACATATGAATATAATTTGAAACGAAGCAAATAAAATATATTATATTTTGTATGAGACTTACCTTTCTTTTTAAAAATACAGAAATACTTGTTATTAAAAATTTGAAAAAAATTTCAAAATCACTTTCGAGATTCTCGAGAGTACGATTAATCACGTTTGAATACTTTTAGAAACTACACTGGGAAATACACAGAAAATCGAAAATCTTCAGAGTCACTTTCAAAACTCCAGACTGGCTCCAGAACTAAAGAGCATTGAAAGGATTCACCGTCGCTGTTATGCACACAGATGGTAAATTCAGGCTCGATGGAGACTCTGTTGGTTGCCGTTGCTTTGGAACTGCACCGCTTTGTAACTGAAACGTAAGTGAAATCGGCAGCGAAAGGAGCACTCAATTTATACGAGTCTCGAGTGCGATGAGTTCGTGCCTGCCTGAGTTCGTATCAAAATGAACGAGGATTCGAAAGATTTCAATGCAGTGCCTGTGTGGGGGTGTCAGGTAACATTGGGGCACGAGTGTCGAAACGAACGCCCACGACGAATACGTTGCCTGTGTGAGATTGTGCGCAGTCATCGATGAGTTTGTGTGGTCGTCTCGGCTACTAGGCTGTGGTGTGTGTGTGTGTGTGTGTTTGTGTTGTCACAGGCCGAATGAGTAATATGCAACACGTGGTAAGTGTAATGCGGCCACTGCCAACCTGGAAACCCCAAAATATTTTGGTAATTTTGGAATATGCGCGAGTTTCTTTATCTCTTTATCAGTCATCAATTACGCCAATTATCGCATACACACCCAAAACCTGATCTTATCAGCTAATCATCTAATCAGCAGCAGATTATTTTCAATTAGTTGCACATTAGGCAGCCGTCCACCAAAATCCAATATAAATCCCATGCTCAATTGGGCTTATTAATTCTTTCGCTCCTGCGTATTATTATCATCTTACCTTATCTTATTGACATTCTACACGTACAATATGTTTAATATCTACTATATATCTAGCATCCCCCTACCGAATTTTCACGAACTTTTTGCGCCTAAACCCGAAAACAGTCGAAATTCATAACGATAAGCACTGTGCGATTCAGATCTTTCCAAGAGTCATAATTATTCGCATTAACTAATACGAACTGATATCTATCTCACTATACATATGTATCTAATTGTTGTTGACAATAGACATCAATGGTAGTATGCGTATTTATTATAGATTACGCGTGTCAAAGTTGGCTTTTCTGATTAAAAATTGCACTAGACAAACCGATTTTTCATCATACTTAGATCTTATATATAACATGTTAAAACAAATTAAAAGTCATTGGGATAATTTTATATGTTATTTTATATGCATAAAAATACATTTAAATCAGCATAACAAACAATTCCATTAAATTTCGTATAGCTATTATGTCCAGTACATCCATACCAACTCGATCAACGTATTTCAAAAATTGTATAAACAAAACATTTTTAATTAAATATTATCATAACTTGAGTTCACATAACTTTTTCTTAACTTTATGGGAATATAGCAGATGGTCCTTGAAACTGCAATTTTAAAATATGATTATAAAATATTTAACCCTAAAATAAATAAATGAATAAGTCAATATCACTCACCGACCATGTGAACGAATGACAATGTTTTCCATTCTGAACACCCGAAATATTATTATATTTTTATACAATAAACTTACGTAAAAAATAATTGCTTAAATAGACTGTACTCAGTGTCACATTTGAGAATATAATGAAAATGGTTTAACAGAAAGGGCTGTATAAAAATGTTTCCCTTTTATGAATATGCATCAACACCGCAATGAATGATTCAAACGTAACTATTTTCATGTGTATGAATATATTATTCACATTGTGGTCTGGCATTATTTACATAGAAAACCTACAGATATAGATAACTTTTTGTACATGCGAATATATAAATATATACCATGTATATAATACATATTTAATAATATATTACTAACATAAACGAACACCTAGTTGTTCAACATACTCTCATTTCAATATACACTTTTGTTTTAGTACAAACTTTTTTAACATTATTGTTTGAATATGGCAATACGATTTTTATGGAATGGAAAAAGATTATCTAGTAACCTATATATTCTTAAATCAACTTTAATTGGCAGTGTTATGAAGTGGTCGCTTAAGAAATGACACTAGACCTATAACAATTAGACATTATATCAGGACTCATTCTAATTCATCTAGATAGCTTTAAATGCAGAAACTAGTTTGGCAGACAGCCGGGCTGATTGACGGATGCATCAAAGGAGACTTGCCTATAACGGTCATTTAAAATACATATACGTAATATACATGTAATGTTTATATTATAGGATCTGAGATGTCTCTTTCTGCGCTATTTTCAATATACCGTTTACAAAAATATATCAATTTGAAATATAATATTTAAAGGTTTATTCATATAATATAACGAGAGTCGACATTGACTTTTTCGGCTCAGAGCAGGCACTCTTCACTGGTTTCTGTAACTCTCCAGCACCCGACTGATTCATCTAATGATTGTTCAAATTCGTAAAGCTGCCTTGGTTCCACCATTGTTGTGGGCTCAATGTCGATTTCTGACTTAATTACGGTCGCCAGCCCAAACTGTGAACTGCATTGAACTTCTGCGATTATATCAGTATACATTTGGCATTCATATTCGGTTTTTACTTCTTCATCATCAGTTTCTGGCTCAGTCTTTATCTTAATTGCACGCTTTTTTTTAGTTTTGACTTTTGAAGTTTGCTTTAAAGTTAAGCGAGAGGCAATTGCTGATTTCCTTTTTGGTTTAGTTTGGTTATTCTGACGAGCTCGACGACTCCTGGTTTCCAACCGTGAGATTTTCCGGGCTAACTCTCTTTGCTCATCTGTTAAAGAAGCCCGAACTCGTGCTATTCGAAGACGATTGTTTTTTCGTTCATTTTCTAGTTGTTCTTCTGTGTACTTATTACGCATCTTTCGCAGTCTTACTGCATTCCGGCTTCGAATAGATAGGTTAGACCTTTTTCTGCGCCGCGTCATTTTTATTCGTAAACTTTTTAACAAAAATATTAATCTAGCAAAAAACAAAAAACAGCTGTTCTCATTTCTAAAACCTTTCCAAAGCTAACATATCGATTACTTTACACAATTTGTCAGCTGTTATCATTCGTTTCCCAACACTAAAACAAAAGAAAGCAGTTGATTGCATTTCTATTTCATTTTCATCTTTCGATCTTTGAATGGCGTATGTAATACGGCTTGAGAAAGTAAAAATCAAATATTTTTATCCGGTTGCATTTGATAAATCCTGTAATCTTTCTTTCGGCTTTAAATCAATTAAGGGTGTAATGTCATACCCATAATTGTATAAAAAGTCCGCCAAGCCGAATTAAAATATTTTTTAGGGCTGTTGTTGGGAGTTGGCTACCCTCTAATGATGATGCGTTTGATAAAAGCTTTACAATGTTTTGGTTAGACGTGGCCAGCGAATAAACGGAACGTGATTTTAATATCTGCGGACTGTCTCCACCCACTCCCACACACAAACACAATTTTTTATGCTCATATCTTAATTTATCCGTATAGAAATGTGCGTACATACATATGTAATTATACTGAGAAGTTAATTACGTAGTATGTAGGTAGCCAAAAATTAAGTGTTCGGCTCGTCGGCTTGACCTTTCGACCTTTAAGCACGCTAGAGATATGCTCATCCATCAAAAACAAAAAAACTTCAAAGAATTCGATTCGGTCTGGATATGCACTTGGGATGCTGTGTCCAACTAGCTAATTTATGTATTAGATTTGGTACTTATTATTAATACTACATATGTATATTATAACGCACGCGTCAGTCACGTCCTATGGAAATTGCTTCCCTGATAATTCTACTTACCCATCCTCGCTTCGCGGGCTGTCGTCGTGCACTCGAGTGCATTTCACTTTACCCGCAACACGGAACACCCGTTGCGAGAGTCTTGGCATAATTTTACTAGAACTTGTCCATATCCAATACATAGTATACAGTTATGTATGTTGTGCCATAAGAACGATACCCATATGTGCATATTTTGAATTTGAACGGACCACCAAAGGCCACGAGCACAAAGCCCAAGCATGTCATGTTTGGATCTAAGCATATTTCCTTTGAATTTGTTTCATGACGTTGTGTGGACAAAGTTTAAGGAGTCCCAAGCACATATAAATAGCTAGTGAAATATTCAAATATATATGTGAATATTCATAGAGTTATTTACGTACTAAGGTCTGTATATTCTGATTAATATATTAAATACTATTTAAAGGAAAAGCATGTATCATTCGAAAAAAAACAATGACCAATAAATTAACATTTAAATGTTCATGTAGTTACCATATGCATATTTAAATAATTTACATAATGACATCAAAACAATTAAAAGCATTTAAAAGGAAAAAAACTCGAACGCATGGTGAATCGCTTTCTAATGGAGCACACTATCATCGAAGATATTTGCACATATGTGACATTATCAATTTGCCCTAGTCCATTAGACTAAAACGGATTATGTTCAATCGTGCCGCAGAAGCAATAAGCTTTTATTTTATAGGTATTTCCAGAGGTATTTTATGCATTAAGTTTTTATTAAGCACAACTGAATATAAAAGGTGTCTAAAATGACCATTTTATTTTACACTATATAAAACATTTGCTTGTTACTGAAAAAAGTTTGACTATGTATTGACAATACATAATATGTTCAAGAAAAGGCCAGTTAATCTTCTTCATCCTCGTCATCATCATCATCCTCATCATCATCATCCTCATCATCGTCTTCGTCACCTTCTTCATCTTCATCATCATCATCATCATTGTCTTCCTCCAAATTTTCCTCCTCATCATCTTCGACATCGTATTCATCTTCATCTTTTTCAGCCTTTTTGCCTATTTTCTTGACGTCATCGTTACCGTTAACCGCGTCCTTAGCATCTTCTGCCTTAAGCGCATTGCGTTTTTCCTTTAGCTCCGCCTTACGCTTCACCTGATTAGTAGTCAACTTCACAAACTCTACATCCTTAGTGAGCGCGAATCGAGTCAGTACTTCGTTGGCCTGTTTCTTCAGCTTGAGCATACGTTGCTCGCGTGGACCAACCACATAAGGCGTATCCGCTGGCGGGGAGCACAAGCTGATATACAGAGGCAATGCAGATGTGCCCACAATACCGATTTTCAGGTAGATCGAGCGAATGTTGGCAAGTCCACCAGGATAATGCTGCTCCAGCTGTTTGATAACGGTCAGAATATTCTCAGACAGCTCCTCGCTGCTGTGCTCATGATTACCCACTGGAATGGAAGTGAGATCGCCCTTGCGCAACTGTCTATAGGCAGTGCGCTTGAGAGCACGTGAAATCTCCGTAGTTATACTATCTTTTTTGCTCAGGCGAACGGCATGCAGCACATTGCGGGGTCTCTGAGTTGCCTGTGGAGAATATAACGATATTGTTTAAGATGAAACTTGTAGTTCAGATATACTTACAGTTCCAAAGAAAGCAGTGGTCTGACCCGAAATGCGACCATCGCAAAGCAAATAATCGAAACTGTTCAGGAACTTTCGCTTGGCTTCAAAGCTGCCCAAGTCGTTTCGCAGTCTATTGAACGGCACAACCGTCAGCCGCTGTTCGACGCCAGCCTCGCGTAACAAATCTTCATAGTGCTGAACAGTAGGCTCATAGTCGAAACGGGCTCCACGCTGCAAGTCCGTCACAATGATAGCCCCATCGTCATTGGTACCAAACAACGAGTTTTTAAGATTTAACTTAACCATGCGCTTGGGTGCACTAGGTATCTTGTAGCAGCACACTTGTAGAGTGTACTGGTAGTCACTAAAGAGTGACATTGATTTCTTCCGCTTTAATTCTTCGGCAGCTTGAGCCTTGACTGCATCGCATACCTTCTGCACGGAAGGTAGGCTTAAAATCTCGTAGAACTTATCCTCGTCAAAAGGCTTGAGCTCAAAATCGAGTTCCAGGTTCTGTTCCTTCGGCTTTTGAGTTGCTTCCTTCTTGCCCTTAGATTTAGTTTGGGTAGGAGCTGCCTTTATACCCTTCTTAGCGCTTGCATTTGTTCCATTTTTTGTAATCTTCTTTGACTCTGGGTGTGGCGAGACCAGGTTAACGCCCGTAACTTCGTTTTTTCCAGGTTTGTTTTTCTTTCCTAGTTTTTTATTACTCTCCGGCTTTTCATTCTTTTCTACCTTCTTTTCTACGTTAGATTGCTTTTTCTGTTTTTTTTCAGTACCTTCTGCTTGTGTCGATTTTGGTATATTTTCTTTGATTTTTTTAGCCACTTTTTCAACTGTAGGTACAAGTTCAGGATGAGGTCTTTTTGTTCCCTTAGGAGCACCTACTGGTTTTGGAGCGCTTGGGGTTACAGCCCCTTTGACTGCCTTTGAAGAGGATGTTTCCTTTGAACCAGCAGTTTTTTTGGCTTTTGCTGTAGGTATGCCCTCAGTAGCTATTTTCTTGGAAGGTAGATCGGCTTTCTTTTTGGCGAATTTAGGAGCAGATTCTGCGACAAAAGACGACTTTATATTGGCTTTGACAACAGGTGCTGAAATAGGCCCAGCCGTTTTAGTCTGTTTGGAACCAGATGTCTTCTTGATGTCCTTTGAAGCTAGTGCAACTGGTGATTCAGGTGGAGCCAGAACCAATGGTTTTTTTGACGGCTTTGACTTCGGTGTTGGCTTAGCGACTGAAGTATTCTTTTTCTTTTCCGGCTTTGTTGGTGCATTTTTCTTTTTTATCTCAGCAACAGCCTCGACGACGCCTGCTTTGACTGCCAACCTTTTACTTTTATTGTCTTTTAACTTCTCTTTAGATAAACCTTCAATCTTTTTAGTTTTGTTTAGGGATTTTGGCTGCGGCTTCTGTACTTTAGCCATTTCTGTTTTCTTTTACTTAAAAAGTTACTTGAATACAATACACGTCGAGCTACACGTGCGAGGGTATAAAGTTATCGTTAGCGCGTTGAAGTTATCGTTTCGTAATCTGTGAAATCGATATTTTCATTAATGTTTTCAATAAGTGTTGCAAAGTATTCATTTTAGGCGCCAAAAAAAAGTACTTTTAAAAAGTTTTTTTTTTTTCAAATAGTCCGTTGGATAATTTGAATAACGTATTCATAAGATGCTCTTTTTCAATATTTAAGAATAAATCAATGAAAAACCATTAGTTATACATAAATATGTAAAAGTTGAACAAACAATATAATACCCAAAAAGATTTTCTCCGTAGATTGTAAGCATTATAAATCCTTTTCTACTTAAAGTCGTAATAATTTTATTTTTACTACGTGCATGCCAAAAATAACTCAATTTTGATGGCACGCGTGCTTAATATGAATAAACAGGACTAATGTTCTAGCACACCCACATGTACATGCCCTGACGACGCGTGGCTGTCCCCCATGGTGATGGAAATTTTCTTAAGAAACTTGGGAAATTACTCTAGAGGCGAACCATTTCGCAACACGTGATTGAGACTACACTGTTGAAATGTATGCACAAACGTCACAGAGACCAAAACAGTATGAACTTCAAATATAGTTAACATTTATTAAAGGTCTATAGTTACAATTTAAGCTTTTTGGCGTTCGCCTTAGAAACGTCCTTTTTAGGACGTTTGCTGCCTGCTGTTGCCGCTGCACTTGTCGTTGTATCTTGTAGCTTATTGAAAAATGATTTGGAGGATTTGAGTGCGCCCTGATCATTACTGCTGGTAATCTGTAGAAAAAATATGTCTGTTTATATCAGAACATTAAAATTATAATAAAAAGTTTACGAACCGTTTGTACATTGCGACTTTTTGTAATTGACTTAAGCAATTTGGCATTTGCATCTTTCTGTGTAGGCGCTTTACCCTGCTTGGCCCGCTCCAGATCACGCTCTTGCAAGGCAGCATTGATGGCACGTTGCTTTTGCTTCTTTTTGCGCCGTTCACGGTTTTTATCGGTGCGCGTACGCTCCGACTTACCCAGTGGAGCATGTTTTGGACCCCGAAACACCTCCTCCGGCGCAAGGAGTTTGGCATCACTGACTGCAACTGGAGCAACCTCTTCCATATTAACGGCAGGCGTATTGGTAACAATCTTAATTTCTGGCGCAACCGGTTTTGGTGTGAAATGGAAATTGGAAAGAGCATCTAGCTTAAGGAAAAGCGAACGCATATCACGTTTGATTTCCTGATGCTCCTTTGATTCAGAAACTAAAGTGTCTTCGCCTCGATTGGGATCCAACTTGTCCAGCTCCCGTTGGTATTCCTTCTCGTATATTTGGGCCAACGACTGTTTAGACTTCTCTTGGTCCAATACCAGTTGTTTGCGAAATTCCTGTGGTGTCTGCACAGGCTTCACCGTACGCACCACATCATCCCAAGCCTTATCGCGAATGCGTTGTTTAATAAGGTCTTCAATAGTCTGATTTTGTTCTTCGGTAATTGGAGCAGCCGGCCGTGTGGTCGAATCAAATTCGAGAATCTCTTCCAACAGCGAATTCTGTGGTCGATTTCCTGCCTGAATCTCACCCTTTAGCTGCCAGGGCTTCTCACCAAGCACGACCTGCTCATAGTCACGTATGCGTTGTAACAGACGTGCCTCACGTAATTCATTGGAAGACTGTATCTTAGCTTCTTCCTCCTCAACGTTATCATTATCATCTTTACTGTCCTCATCTTCTTCCTGGTCAGAGGAATCACTATCAGGCTGCACACCACTTTGGGCGACAAACTCACTTTCATCAATTTCACTTGCCACATCCTCATTTTGTTCTTCATCCGAGTCATTTTCCTTCTCTTTTGCTTCTTCATCTTCTTCCACTTGCTCGCTTTCACTTTCATTAAAGAAATCCTTTACTTGACCATTAGTTTGCTTTTGAGCCTCTTTTAAAAGGTCCTCATCCATATCAAAGAAGTCGGCATAATTTAAATTGGCGTTATTCTCGTCATCACTATCCGACACCTCGCCCACACCAAAGTCATCAGCAAAATAATTGATAGCATCTCCTTCGTCTGTTGGATTCTTGTTTTTTTGTTTTTGCATCTCTTTTGCATCTTCCTGCTCTAAAAACTGTTTCATCTCATCTAGCTTAAAGAATTTATCGTCAACCACAGATCTCCGGGTTCTTTTCGGTTTAATTTGCTTTGATTTGGTGGGTTTGTTTGATTTCTCTGATATCGGCATCAAATCAAAATCCTCGTCGTCTTCTTGATTCGTTTGGCTCGTCAACTGGTCATTATTTTCATCATCCTCATCGTGTGAAAGTTCCTCCTCTTCGTCTTGATCTTCGTCTAGTTCAATACCCAAGTTGTCCTCTTTTGTAGACGTTAGCTGGGCAGTCTGCTTAATAAGCTGGCTCAGCACCAACTCATTGCGAATTTCTAGCTGTTGCCAAATTTGCTCCTCATCCATTTGGTCCAAAACAAGTTCAGGCAAGATGTCCTTTTTATTCTCCACATCACTGCTGATGGTGACGCCGTATGTTTGCTGTATTAGCTTATGTATATCATCAATCTTGTCCGGCTGAGGTCTATAAGTAAAGTAAAACTGTTTAGTATGGACAAACACGTGCACAGTTGAGAGAAAGCAACAACAAACTTTAAGAACTGATCGGCCCGGTCCACCAACTTTCCGAAGCTGTCCAAGATATCCTTGAATGTATTTGCCTTCGGTTCGATTTTCTTTGTCTTATTATTTCTTGTCATTTTGAATATTGCCCCGTAAGAGTTAAAACAATCGGGCATAAACGAACAAATAACAAACCACACTTGTTTTTAATGAAGAAAATGAACTTGTGAGAAATAATGAACTGAAATCGAACTAGTTGTTTACTCCGTAAGATTACGAACTGCTCATTAAAACTGTATATCATTGAACAATCGATTAATGCTCTGTTCTTAGTTTACAGTTTTGTGCACTAAACTTATCGATAAGACCGATTACTAAACATATGTTCTCAAAGGGCTGTCTTCGATAAACAAATTTGTTTATAAAGTATTATGCTTATTGCTTGAAATTACTAACATAAGCAATTGATCTCAAAAATTGGGAATCATGGATTTCAAATGTTTTAAGCTGCTGTTATTAGGTGGAGCTGTGCGCCTATATTTCAGTCACACTCCTTTGGCGTCCCTCATTGGAAACCGGGTGGAGTTTGCAACACCTTTAAACTCATTCAAACGCAGTAAGTACGCACTCATAACTAAAAATTTCCCTTTCAAAACATCTATCTCCCAGTGCAAGAGGGAGTGTTCCTTCTGCAACAAGGAATTGATCCATATAAGGGAGATCTTGTACATGAAACGCCGTTGCTCCTTAAGGCAGTCTCTGGCCTGTTTATTAGATATGCGGAATTTTTACCACTGCTATATATATTATTGGATTTGTGTACTGCCTGGCTTTTACATGCGATGAGTAGTCATTTCGTGAAGCAGAAACTTAAGGATCAGAAACTAGAAAGTAAGAATTACGCCGAGGATACAGTGGAGTTGCAGTACAGTGCAAATGATACCTATGACATCTCAAAACTGGTCCTCATTGCGTATTTATTCAATCCACTGGCTTTGATGAGCTGTATCGGATTGACCTCTACAGTACTGAGCAATTTTTTGTTGGCAACATTTCTATATGCATTAATCCGACGCCAGCTTTTGGTTTGCCTTGTGCTTCTCGCCTTCGAGACCGTCAGGAGCCTTTATCCTGTCGTACTCATTGCGCCGTTACTGATAATCTTCGCAAAGCGTTCGGTAACCCTTGGCATCACTATATTCATTTTATTCGCCGCCTGCTGCATGGCCATAGCATGTGGTAGCTTTCTAGTCATGAATAGCTGGAACTTCTTAGATGGCACCCTGGGCTTTATGTATGTATCAGAATAATATTTTTTGTAATTTATTGATATGTATTTTTATTCTTTATCTATCAGCTTCTATTTTCGCGATCTGCAACCAAATATTGGGTTGTTTTGGTACTTTTTCACCGAAATGTTTGAGCATTTTCGCACCATGTTTTTAATTACATTCCAACTAAACGCCACCGTCCTATATCTGGTGCCGCTGTCCTTAAAACTGCGCAAAGAGCCTATGCTACTAGCCACTGTGCTCATTGCACTCATGACCGTATTTCGTGCGTATCCCAGTCTCGGTGATGTTGGATTTTATCTGGCTTTAATGCCGCTGTGGCGTCGCTGCTGGAAATGTAAGTAAAAGTGTTATACATAAAATGCTTTGACGATTCCTGATTCATTAATGTTTTTAAATGTTTAGTCATGGCGCACGGTTTTGTTGTGTTCACTTTCTTTCTTATCACGTTATCAATGATGGGAGCACTGTGGCATCTGTGGATTTATGCGGGCTCAGCGAATGCAAACTTTTATTTTGGAGCAACGCTTGCCTTTTGTACCGGTCAAATATTTCTCATTACAGATTTGCTTTTTGCGCACGTCAAACGAGAATTCTGCCTTTTCCACGGGCAAAAGATCATGATCGATGGCGAAGAAGCTCGTATACTACTAGAATAAGCCAAAAATAAAAGCATTATTCAATAAAAAGAAACATTTTATTCAACTTAGAATCACATAAGATTACTGCTTAGAGTAGCCAGTTTTTGTTTTTCGATTCAAGAATCGATAAAGGTAGAGAATACGTTTCTCCATGTCCCTCCACTTGGTCGGCCGAGCAATAGGATATTTCGTTTTCTCTAGCAGTCGACGCTTACGCAGTAACACCTGATACTCATTTCCTGAGACACCACGTAACCAGGAGGGCACTGAATACAGCACACGTGTGGGATGCAGCCGATCGTTTCCCAGTATGTCTATGTAATCATTTTGGCCAAAGAGTGCACGTTTCTCTGACCAAGCATTTTTGGGTCTGTATACTGGCATTGGGAGCTTATGTCCATTATCCAAATGTGGCAGTAAGCCATTTTGGAACAACTTCTCTTTGTATCCATATCGCCGTACTGTTGGACCGCGTGCCCGTCTTTCCTCATGCGATAGCTGGCGCACTACTGTTGAACCGCTTAACTCTAGTGACTTTGATTTAACCGAAAGCAGTCTAGTGCTCCACAGCTTCTGAAATGTGTTACTAAGCCACGACATTTCTTCTCAAAAGCTTTAATTTATGATTAGGTAATTGTAAATATACAACTAAGAAAATTATTTTCCCTTCGCTGGCTAACAGCTGTTGAAAGTCGATAAACATAATATGTTATCGCCGGTAATATCGAGAAACATTTAATGTACAAATGTAGAATATGTCGGTTACTATGGCGCTAAAATCTTACATTAGATTTCTACAGAACTTCTTATTTAGTAATAACATTTCATTTTATTCTTAGTTTAGGAAATGTAGCCTCCGATATATCTCCGATTTCCATACATTTTGAATATTTAATAAACCAGAGTGACTAGATCATAAAAAGTATCACACATATTTTGAACACGTAAAAATGCATGGCAATGGTCTCACTGTCAAGCAGCAGTGTTTGTTCAACGTTTGCGTTAAAAATAATGCT
The DNA here is from genome assembly GCA_018901885.1 of Zaprionus kolodkinae. NCBI lineage: Eukaryota > Metazoa > Arthropoda > Insecta > Diptera > Drosophilidae > Zaprionus > Zaprionus kolodkinae. The sequence continues at coordinate 5,839,268 of JAEIFM010000508.1, forward strand.
TGTTTTGGTTATTTGTTAGTTTCGTTTTCTTTATTGAGCTCTGTAATGACCAAATCTTGGCCCCACAATAACCACAATACTGCCTATTTGTATAATAGTTCATATTATCATACCAAAAAAAAATATTCTTATCGATCACAGCAGGTTGTATGCCACGATAAGTTGTGGTGGTGGGCGATAAATTGAAATACGATTGAAACATTTTTACATCTCTGTTGCTAATAGCAACACATTGTTGTTTACATCTTATTGACATATGAAAATTAGTATACATTTTGTACATTGTGTTCGTAGTTTTTTAAATTCGGCTGCGCAAAATTTATCGACCAGCTCCAACTGGTCATATGAAAAATTGCAACGCTACAATTAATTCTGTCAGCAGAACACACCTAAAAGCGCGAAATGTTCAAAAACACGTTTCAATCCGGATTTTTGTCGATACTTTATAGTATTGGCTCTAAGCCGCTCCAGCTTTGGGACAAAAAAGTTCGCAATGGACATATAAAACGCATTACAGATAATGACATACAAAGTCTAGTTCTTGAGATTGTCGGTACTAATGTAAGTACAACGTTTATAACATGTCCTGCTGATCCAAAAAAAACATTGGGCATTAAACTTCCGTTTCTGGTGATGATTATTAAGAATATGAAGAAATACTTCACATTTGAAGTACAGGTAAGTACTTCATTGAGTCAATCAGTGGCTTTTCTTATAAAAATAATAATTTGTATTATTTGAAACAGGTTCTTGACGATAAGAATGTTCGACGCCGGTTTCGCGCAAGCAACTATCAGTCCACTACAAGGGTAAAACCTTTCATATGTACAATGCCAATGCGCCTAGATGAGGGTTGGAACCAGATCCAGTTCAACTTATCTGATTTTACTCGTCGTGCTTACGGCACAAACTACGTCGAGACATTGCGTGTGCAAATACACGCTAACTGTAGAATTCGCCGTGTTTACTTCTCAGATCGCTTATATTCAGAGGATGAACTACCGCCGGAATTCAAATTGTTCCTGCCGATACAAAAGCCAGTACAAAAATCAAATGCTCTTTGCAGTTAATTACTTAGCCACAAAATTCACAAGCGAATAAATATTCCAAATATATAAACATCAGCAACATTTTACATATTCGACCAAAAAGCAATCACTTGACTCATGTCAATTACACGCACCACTGAAATTCTAAAATAAATTTTAACACACATGTCTTAAAGTTGTATTAATTTTAATATTTAATCTTCCTTTGTGAGGATTTCAACTCCCGAATCGGTAATCAATATCGTATGCTCGAATTGTGCGCTACGTGAATTATCGAGACTTATTGCTGTCCAGCCGTCATCCAATATTCCGATGTCACTGCCGCCCAGTGCTAGGATTGGTTCTATGGTAAATGTCATACCGGGTTTCATAACGCCAGGAATATCGTTATCTGAATAGTGTGAGATATTACTCTATAGTAGTTAAAGTTCAATGAACGTTACGTTCTTACCATAGTGATAGATCTCCGGAGGACCGTGAAAATAGCTGCCAATTCCATGACCTATAAATGCTGCAACTGACGACAGTTTTTTCTGCTCGCAGAATCGTTGAATGTGTTTGCCTATTTCATAGAAGGGTACATCAGGACCACAGAGCGCAATGCTCTTTAAAAGACATTCGTTCGTTGATTCTACAAGGTAGCATCCTCGTTCGTCTACATCCCCAACGAGAAATGTCTTTGAGCAATCGCCATGATAACCATTCAAATAGACTGTGATATCAATATTGATAATATCACCATTAGCTAGTGGACGATCGTCAGGTATTCCATGGCAGGCCACATTGTTAATGGATGTACACAAAGACTTAGGAAATCCAGCATACCGCAGTGGTGAGGGATAGGCGTTTTCGGCAATTATCTGGTTGTGAGCAAATTCATCGATTTCGTCTGTTGTTACACCAACTTGTGCCATTTTCCCACATTGCCGCAGTATTTTCGCTGCCAGTTTTCCACTGGCACGCATGTGCTGCAATTGTTCGACTGTTTTGATTTCTGGAGTTCCCAGTGTATGCCCTGGTCTCATCCTCTCAAAATAATACGGAGGCTTTTGAATGTGATCTGGCACTGCTCGTTCTTGCGAGACTTTTCCAGCAGCGCTTATGATTTCCCATCGGCCCTTATCTCTGTAATAATAGATTCCGTTGTACATTGCTGTGAACATTAATCATAATAATAGTTGGAAACCTTAAATTATTTAACATATCTAAATCCTCCTAACGGTTTCTTTCAGTGATCGAGAAAAGGGAATTTTAAATTACAAACCAAATGCAAAATTTTGATTAGACAATTTTTAAAATTGTATCAACCTGAAATCTTTCTGACACATACATTATATATTGCTTTAATATATATTATCAAAAAGTAAAAACAAATTTATTACACAAGAATACTGAATGAAATTTGTTTCCTAACTAATAGTTCATTCACCTAATTAATGGCTATTATCATCATTTAGAAAAGCTTTACCTATTCCTTAATTGAAAAAAATTCCGTTTTATAAATTGTCTACAAAAATTAACACCATTCCATGTACTTATCGACACTCCGTACTGCATTTTATTGTAACTAAACTAAAAACAGTACACGAGCAGCTGATCCCGTTCAGCTGATTCTTGCAGACTTTTTAAACTATCGATAAGATTGATTTGTATGGGATAACGATAAATTCAGTTTTGCTTGGTAAACATAAGCAATGACATGTAAACAACTTTTTCTTGAAGTAAATTCAAGAAAAATAATTTAAAATGAGTTGTAACTACGCAGAAGGACTCTCAGCATACGAAGACAAAGGAGTTTTAGGCATTCCAGAGGTGAAAACAACCATTTTTATTCACCATAGTGAATATTCCTAAAGCATTATCCATTAGAATTTTGATAGCGATGTGGTGGTTAATCAGAAATGCAAGGAACTGGCAGATTTAATAAAGGATTCAAAGCACGTTGTGTTGCACACAGGCGCAGGAATAAGTACATCTGCTGGCATCCCTGATTTCAGGTAAACTTAAAGACTTGAACTTAGCTCAACAAATTATTGACATCTTTTCTTTGTTTTTGAATAATTATGGTGTAGAGGTCCAAAAGGGGTATGGACGCTAGAGCAAAAAGGCGAAAAGCCGACTTTTAACATATCCTTTGATGAGGCTAAGCCGACCAAGTCACATATGGCACTACGCTCTCTGGTCGAGAAAGGCTATGTCCATTACATAGTTTCACAAAATATTGATGGCTTGCATTTAAAGTCAGGACTAAGTAGAAAATACTTAGCTGAGCTGCATGGAAATATGTTTATCGAGCAATGCCAAAAGTGTCGTCGTCAATTCGTACGAACAACAGCCGTAGAGACAGTGGGTCAAAAGCTCTCGGGGCTTCCATGCAAATCTGTTGAATTAAGTAATAGTCGTAATTGTCGTCGTGGTGTAATGCATGATACGGTGTTGGATTGGGAACACGATCTGCCGGAGCGTGACCTAGATATGGCATTTATGAATTCCACGTAAGACATATATCTTAACTAGTCTTACCAAATTTTCTCTCAAAGAAACATCTTTTATTATTAGGATGGCTGATTTAAATATAACATTGGGAACTACTTTACAAATTGTTCCCAGTGGAAATTTACCCCTTAAGAATCTTAAACATGGTGGAAAACTTGTTATATGCAACTTACAACCCACAAAACACGTAAGAATCATATTTACCAAATATTGTGCAAGCAAGGCATTCATTTCAAACTTTATTCTTTTTATTACAGGATAAGAAGGCTTATTTGAATATCTCAAGCTATATAGATGTCATATTAGAAAAAGTTTGCAAACGCCTTGGAGTAGAAATTCCAGATTACTCAGAGGAGTGTGATCCTACAAAAGGTTCTAGTATTTCCGAATGGACTTTGTCTGAAGAATATGTTAAAATGTTGGACAAACAATTCAAAGAACATCAGAAACAGCACCGTGAAAGAAGTTCATTAAAATATAAGCCCTTATTTGTTAAGGATAAATGTATAAAAAAAAAAAAACGAAGTGAATGAAAAATGTGTATTTTAAACAATTTCTCGTCTTTGTATTGCTGTTGATTTCTGTGCGCTATATTATAAGGAAAACCTCTTCGGGTTAAAACATATCAAAGTTGGCACATACATAGATAGTATTTTTTATATTTTCTCCAATTTATTGTATTATTTTATTATCGATTTTCAATACGATTAATATCGATAAAACATTACTTGGAGTAGACATCTCAGTTGGCCATCTCTGATAATTTCGCATGTTTTAATAAAATTAAAATACAATGGTAATTCCCTTAATAATAACAAACACAAAAAGTTGTATTAATGTTTTGATATACATTTTCAGTTGCCGTTGTCACTTTTAAAAACAGCACAGAGCCATCCTATGGTAAGTATTGAAAATGCCGTATTACCACAATAGCAACTTTAAAATTGTTTGTATTTTTCAATTTCTTATTTAAGCTGGTGGAGCTAAAAAATGGCGAGACCTACAATGGGCACTTAGTAAGCTGTGATTCCTGGATGAATATTAACCTTCGAGATGTAATTTGTACCTCAAAGGTAGTGTCTTTGCCATAATCCTTGCCTACCATATTATCCAGCAATGGTCCAGGCGAACAAAAATTCATTTCATTCTTGTTTTTTTTAGGACGGAGACAGATTTTGGCGTATGCCCGAATGTTACATACGTGGAAGCACAATTAAGTATCTACGTATTCCCGATGAAGTTATAGATATGGTAAAGGAAGACGCTCAAGCCAAATCGCGTAATCGCGCCGAACTAAATAAAAATCGGGGCGGCAATAACTCACAAAATCAAAATCAGAGAGCTCCTCGCAGTGGTAACAGGAATAACTTCGGTGTTCGCAGTGGTCCTAGTGGTGGAGGATTGGGGAATGGAGGCATGCGTACCGGCAATTCAGGACAAGGGAATCGGCCACCCGCACAAGGAAATAAGCTTAGGAAATAATGAATATTATGAAATATAACAAGCATAGACTACGTTATGTTCAATAAAAATTGAGATAGCATTCTTTTCTATAAATTACTGTCAATTGTTTACCTTTAGCTTGTTGATAATATATTTAAATATGAATATATTAAAATTAGTTATTGAAAACTATATATTTATTTATATTGATATTTGTTTTCTTGGTAATATCAAAACTACGATATTTTTTGTTGATATTTTTGCTTTGTTCACCTTTAATCCTAAAGCATATTTAATCTTTGAGCGGCTGGCTTCCGAAATAAAATGTGTCGATTTCAGTACCCCTAAATAGCCAATAGTAAAAAAAAAAAATCATCAGATTCTGTATTTTAAAAAAATATTTTTAATGATGTTAAATGATTTTTATCAATTTTTATATTGCTAATATTGCTATATTGCAAAAAAATATCATTGATACGATATTTTAAAAGTAGTTGACATTCCTATCGTCTTGCAGTTTTGCTTTTGATCAATATCGATAAGAATTCAAAATTACGATATATGTGGAAATATAATGATAGTGCTAGCATAGTGCGTTGTTTTATAAACAAAGAATAAATAATACAAATTTAATTTTAAATAACAAAGAAAATGAACAACACTGAAGATATGGAACTAACGCAAAATAATGCGATTGCAATGGAAAGTGAACGCATAATCGAGCTACAAGACCTGATTGAAAAGAACATTAAAATAGGTATGTCGATTAAATACAATATTGAACACTACTATTACCTACACTTTTAACAGAACAAAAGATTGAGTCCAGCTCATTCGGCGAATCCATATTAGCCGTTCAGGAAATTTTGATTAAAGCGAACAACATAGTAAAAGGATATGAAGAACGCAAAACTAATTCCGCTGAACTTGTACTGGATACGGAACTTCTCCGGCGTAATCATGAGGTTGTCGGCAAGGCAATACAATACAATTCGAATTTCACAGACAGAATGTTCTGCACTGCAATAGTAAGTATAGATTCACTAAAAAAATATATGATACACAGTTTGCAGTTATTTAAGATTCTCGACATGGTTTCTCTTCCGCTTTCTTGAAGAACAATCACGTTTTAAAGGATGACTCCGAAAATTGGGATGAACTTTGCAATCTTGCTTGCCATTACGGAACTGCATTGTTTACAAACGCCAGCATGTTACCTTTTATCGATGTGAAACTAAAGGAGCACGTCCCGAAACAACGAGCTGCCCGAAAAACCATACAGCATGTAAGTGTTTCCCCATAGTATGCTATTTGAGTATGCATACTTAACCAATCATTTGTTCATAGGTGGAAGAAAAGCGGCCCAAACAAAGTGATAAGCTGGAGCGCAAGGGTGAAGGCTCTGCAGCTGTCAATCATGTTATGAAGCAAATTAAGAACATCTACCGTTCTAGCAATAATCAACCTATACCATATTACAAACTCATCTGTAATCCGCATAATTTTATGGAGAGCGTGCAGAACGCGTTAATAGTCTCGTTTCTTCTTAAAGAAAACTTGATTTCACTGGAAAGGGGTGAAGATGATTTACCTCAAATTAGAGTGAGCAGTGTTCAAGTGGAGACAGCGACAGAGGATTCCAATCAAGCAATATGTGGCTTAGATGTTGAACTTTGTGAGGTAAATTAGATTCTATACTAAACTTATATTTAAAATATAAATAGATTTCTTTTTCTGCTTTTATAGAAATATATTAAACACTATAAGATCAAGGAACCGCTTTTGAAAAGCGTAGATTTGGATAATTAGAGCATAATAAAATATAAATATGTTATTGAAGTTAATATTAAGTATATTCCATGCATTTGTTAAACACCTCTCGCTTAAGTAAAGTCGCTAAGCGTTTGATTAATTTCGATTTGGAATTTTCGGTACGTTTCAGTTCTGTTTCGGCTATTTCCCTGATAGAAACATTCCACACGCAACGCTAGAACAAATATTTAAAATCAAAAAAATACGACGACAGAATGAAGTTGATAAGGTCAGTGAACGTACGTACAATTAAGAAAAAATTATATTTTTATGAGCTTGATAGAGATAAGCAAATCCATTTAAACGAGAGTAAAACAAAATAAACAAAATATGTTTGTAATAAAAACGACTGTTTGATTACAAACAAAGTGTCTGAATGAATAGTACGAGTAGTTTTGAAATAATCTAATGAGAGTTCAAAGATTTTTTGTCTCCCTACTCATAACTTAATCTCTGTCACAAATAAAGTCACATTCCGGCAAATTTGTGTTGAATGAGATTAATTTTTGAATAATGAATAAAATTGCTTCGATAATTTACTGACTATTTCAGTTTACTTTTGTGCTCGACAACTTTGTTGTGCTGGTATATCAACCCGTGCCGAGCCTCTGCAGAGAAACCCCAATTAGATAATGGCAACATAACAAGTCTTCTCACTAAATCTGACCTTGCTGAGGATATCGAGGATGATTACAGTGACTATGGTGACGATAATGAAGTCAACAAGCAAACACGTCAGCGCAACCAGAGTTCAGTTGATAAGGTTGGCACATACTATTCATGGGATCGCTGGGGAAAGTGGAGCAAATGTGCGACAACTTGTGTGCAGATCAGGAAGCGCAAGTGTATAGAACGGTACGAGGTCAAAAACGAATCTATAACTACAGTATATCATACTTTCTGTGAAAAAATCATGCATACTTTAGTTCCAAAAACTCTACGGAAGCAGCCACTATCGAAAGACGTTTCTATCCCGGTAATGCCACTATCGGCTGTTCGGGCACGCTTAAGCGTTACCGTCAGTGCAAGGAGGAACGCTGCAAGACCGGCAAGCAGAGGCTGCGCGACGAGCAGTGCGAGAAATTTAACAGCGTGCCATATCGCGATGCATTCTATAACTGGGTCGGATACGAGAAGGAGCACGACGAGTGCATGCTGTTCTGTCGCGCGGTCAACTCTGATTTATTTATTAGTATGAACCAATCTGTCACCGATGGCACGCCGTGCAATCGTCCGGCAGTCTACTATACGCTCTTCTATAGACGCCAAGCTGTTTGTGTTGAGGGAATTTGTCGGGTGAGTAAGTCTTTGTTAAATAATTTATATCATCAATTTTAAATTAGACTATCTTAATTATATACATATATGGTTTATACATACAAATAATCAAAGTCATACGAATCTTTTGGGTTTTTAATAATCTTGTAAAAGTGAAATTGTTTGTCGTCTTAAATGAATATTGAGAATAACTCTTATGCTCCGGCTATACGCTTTATGTCCCGATGGATCTTTATACCATATGTAAATAATAACTTCGCCTCTTCCGGCCTTTGTGGTGGGATTTTAATTGCGTAAATTTATACCAATTGCAAATTGAATTCTTCGCACTCGAATGGGCAACTCAATAAAATTTCATTTCATTTCGTCTCGTTAGACCGAAAGTTTATGTGTCTATGCCTATCCTAGCGTAGTGATGTCATACCCGACCCCCGGGCACGATGGGCGAATTCGGTTGACATTGTAAACGAAGTTGAAGTTGAAGTGAAAACACAACAACAACAAAAAGAAAAACAACACACATAATGATATGGTGTCACACTAAATACAGGGTATCTCAGCGAGCGTATTTGGCGCCTAATGATGCCATGCACAGCCAAGGGCAGCCACAATTCAATGTTCAATGTGCGCGATGCATTCGGTTTCCCTTTATGGCCGGGTTAAATTGGCCAAAAACAATTTTCACCATAAGCATGCAAATTGTCAATCCGTACTCGCCTCCCATAGGTGCTCGCTGCGGGGCTAACGGTCTTTTTAAGTCGCAACTCCCCTGGTCGCCACAGCTTTTTGTGCCACGATGAGGCCACACACAATGCAACTGGTGCTTGAAATGCTGCCAAATGTAATAAATCTTAATTAATATCGTTTGCCAATGATTTCCATATATTAAGTTGGTTCTCTTCCCCTCTTTCTGGCTCTCTCTCTCTCTCTCTCTCTCTCTCTCTCTCTCTCTCTCTCTCTCACACACACTATCTCTTTCTCTCCAATTTATAATTTAATTAGTTTTCGTTTGGGGTAAGTCAGTGAGGGCGATGATGTTTAGGAAGTGGGGGGAAGAAACGTATAGATAATGGGGCTACGTTTCCATAGGCCTTCTGTTGACATGACCCCATTATCGCCTGATAATTACAAATACTTACATACATATGTAATTAGCCCAGTTACAAAGCCTTTGCATTGTTTTTATGGCCCAATGCGCCTATGTGGCTCGTCACTCCAGACTTCCCGGGTCTGTTGTCCAAAGAGAACCAAAAAACCGAGCCGAAAGAAAAAAATTAAAAACTATGTCAAAACTTCTCAAGTGCCTCTTAGGTGCATTAGATTATCAATTGTGAAATTTTCGCTGAGACGTAACGAAACCGAGTGAGTTACGAAAATGAGATCAAAGTATTTCGTACGGTTTTTCATATAAGTAAAGCTCAGACAATGAATGAAATATTTAGCAATTCCTATTTATGAGACCCTAAAAGATTTTTAAAATTATTTCAGGCTGTGCATAGCAGCGGCTTGATTCGCCCTGTAACAACTCGTGATAGCCAGCTAAAATGTGGTTCTGTGCTGTGTAAACATATAACGGAAGTATACAATAAGAATCTGACAAAAACCTATAATCATATTGAAACATTACCGATTGGCGCAATAAATTTGTCTATAAAAAAGTCAATGGAAAATAATACGAATTTATTGGGTGAGTTAAAAATTACACTCGATATGGTAACTGCAATCTAATTAATTTTCTTTTTAGCTCTTAGAACTCAAAATGAAACTTTTCTTCTAATTGATGATAAGAATAGACTTCCCGAAAATGGATTGTTTAGTTTTAATAATGACACGTTTGATTACAGTCCGCAAAATGGCTTGTTAACCTCCAGGGGACCACTCTCTAAGGAAGTCAGTCTGATGGTAAATATAATTTCCATGATATAATTTTAAAAAATCTAAACGATACTGTTTTGTATTAGTATTTCTATAACGATTCAAAGAGTACGGAAAACAAGGTGGAGTATAACTATACCATACCCATATCGTCTGCATCGATTATTGAGGAAGAGGAACTGCAGGCTGTGTGGGATGCGGCTGGTCGTCTTGTAAATGATACGGATACGGGTTATTTACAACGCCTTAGGGAGCGAAAACGTCGTCGCTTTAGCTGGAAACTGTTGGGATTCGGTGAATGCAATCGATCATGTGGTCCTGGCACACAAACACCAATATTTCGTTGCGTTACCGCCAGGGAGTCACCAACACGATTTTATTCACCCAAAAACTGTGCATCTATCGAGAAACCAACCTTCAACGATGATATCTATAACTGTAATCGTGGTCTCTGTCCGGCCTTCTGGCGGCCTAGCAACTTCAGTGATTGTCAATGTGCGGCGGGTCAGGAAAAGGGTCAGCGTAAGCGTCGCTTCGAATGCATGCAGGAGCAAATCAAGGGAAATGTTATCCAGGTGCCCGATAGACTATGTGCCCAGCGAGAGGACATTGCTGAGCCCTGTCGTTGTGAAGGGGCTAAAAAGGAAGTCTAAGCTGAGAAAGGAATTGGGTATCATTGATTACTCAACAACTAGAACTTTTCATTACTTATAGATTATTAACTGTCCGCTAATCAGTGACGTAATAGCTGTCAATAAAGTGTGCCAGTAGGAAGCACTTGATAAGCTTTATATACTACACAGAAGTCAGGGAAAAGGTCAATAATAAAGACGATTATCCATTTAAAATCTATGACTTCGCTCCACAATTAATGACCCACAATGGCGAGGCTGCTTGAGGCTTCTTCGTTCTTCTTTTAGTTTTCAATTGCCCGCAATAGAGAATATCAAATCAATTAAAGAACACTTTTAATTAATGCCGAAATCAAATGAAAATATTCAATTTATGTTTTTCCCCAGTTTAGGCAGTTGCCTGCCCAAGCTATCCAATTATGCTCCACTGTTTTATAGCTTGCTGCAAACTAACTTTACTGCACATAATTTACAATGTAACACCCTCTGGTCATTAACATAATGGGTATGATACGAAGATCTTAAAAAGCAGTAAAGTAGAAACTATAATTGTTTTAATATCAAAATAGGAGAGATAACATTGCTGCCATAGTAAGCTTGATTTCCAGATACCCTATACTTTGAAATTAGGCATTTTCTTTTAGATATTTTTGGAAGCATTCCTGGAGCTTTTACGATTTTTAAGCAATTTTTTACAATAAACTTTTTTTATCAATTTAATGACCTCTTTTTTAAAAGAAAATAGCTACAAATTCTAATGGCTAAACAAGAGATATCGAACTGGCGCCATAATTTGTATTGCAAATAAGTCGTGAAGCCCGATTGAATATAAATGAATAATTATGCGAATCGTGCGTTTAGCGATGCGTGCAATTAGTAATTGAATGCACCATGCATTTCCATATCTTTGCCAATGTAATTGAAATGCTTTCGGCATTTCTAGATAGTAAATAATTTGTAAAGCATTTGATGAAATTGTGTATTGGAATTCAACATAATGCTTAAAATTTTTATCTTATTATTTTCACTTTGCGGATATCGTTTGCTTATTGAAACACATAATTCCTGATCAAATAATTATCACAATCTCTCCACAGTTGTCACTTTCGACAAGCGTTGTCAATAATCAAATTGTTGATCTCTTCCTGTTGTGATCGGAATTTATCGTACACTTGCCATGCTGAGCTTGCCAAATTCAGAGTCAATTAAGAGAGGAGCCCTAAAAATGTTGAATAATTGTGCGACATTCTTTCAAATTTGCTCAAGCGAAAATTATGCCATCTGTTGAGTTATTATGTGATGTGATGTGAATGATGATGTTTAATATTTCGTCAAATCATCATTAACTGACTCACAGTCCCATTGATAATGCTGGGGTCGAACCCTAACACCCGAGAATATTTGCGAAATATATTTCTTTGCATGACATAACTGTTCAACTTAAGTACTTCTGATGATCTTAAGATTGTATTCCGTTATTTCACTTGAAAACAAATACATTTTGAGATGCTTCTGCTCTGGCTGGATAGGTAATGCCTGGGGGAGTGTGGAGTAGACTGATGGCATTACCGTTGTCTAGCAATGCGATTAGCATAACAAATATTTGAACTGACTACCCGAATTTGAATTGTGCGTGTAATACCAGAGTAAACTCACTATGAATACGACTGTGAGTGTGTTCTGAATGCACCTGACTGTCTATGTTGCGTACAATTCTGTTTGGTCAACATTTCCGCTGGCGATAAAACAATGTGTATTATATTTACATGTGCTACGAGTGCGTATAGGATTACGAGTACGAAAACGAATATGAATGCTGGTACGAATACGAAATTGTATGTGAGTATAGTTGTGATTTTGTGAGTGCGTAACGACAAACGTTTCGTTTCGTTTGGTTCCTTCTATTCATGCACTCACATTCGCACTCGCACTCACATTCACACTCGGAAACAAACTCGCACTCGCATCCAGAGTTTTTTTTTTTTTTTTTTTGGGGCCTGACAGCGACACCGAACAACGACACTGCCACCGCCAGTGCCAGTGCGAGTGCCTGTGCCACACCTCCCCCGCCTGTGGTAGCTGGGGCTGATGTTGCCGTTGGTGCTGCCTGCCTCTGCCTCTGCCTCTGCTGCTGCTACTGGCGTCTGCGTCGACCGAGGCTGAGGCTGACGCTGAGGCTGTCTTCATCGCGCTTCAATTCCCAAAACGATTTCCCAGCGATTTCAGTTTGGATTTGCGTACCACGCGATGATGACGGCGGCTTTAATTGAAACGAAAATACATCGGGAACTTTGCGTGTTTTGAAAATTTTGGAGGCGGTTTTTTTTCAAAAATAAACAGCCAGCTATCAATCCAGCAATCCTGTCCATACAGCTCCCTTCGTACGTCTGTCGCGAGTTTAGTGTTAATTACTGCTACAAATTATGTTATGATTAATTGTCGTGTGTCGCTTGGAAACGGATGGACCGATTGATAAGCGATCTATGAGTTATGCGATTAGTTACAAATCGAAAATTTATTCATCGAGCTAAGCATGTGCATAATATTTGTATGTGTGTCGTGAAGCTTAGCTAAAGCTCTAAATTATAAAATAATTCAACTTAATTATACTACACTATTTATCAACAATTTCAGGGTAAGCTCGAGCTGAATAATATAACGACCTCATCAAATTATGAAGTGTTTAGAATCGAAATACAAATAAAAATGTACTACAATATTTAGTTAAATTGAGTCTGAAATGCTTGAAATGGTTTTAATAGTTGATCGAAAATTTGCATTTTATTTTAAATTTATTGGAAATTCGTAAATATATTTGCAGGGAAAATAATATGTATATTTTACAGTTATTACAAACAGTATAATATGTTAGTAATGAGGTCTTATCACAGATTCTTAAATTTTTCTTTTTAAATTCCTTGACTCATAATAAAAGTGAATATCTATAGTTTCTTCAATCTATTATTTTCAAAAATTTTTTTTTTAAAACATGTCGAATTCTTTGTGAATAATAAAAAATATAATAAGGAGAAATAAAGTATTGTAATTTATATCTTCAAACGTTTATTTGTTCTGAAAATCGTTGCATACATAAATTAATTTTAAAGGTACTAAAATACATTCTTTAATTATTCATATTGTAGTGTTACTGTCGTACACCTCTTTATAGCTACATTTACTACAATATTAAAATTACAATCTCATTATATATTCAAAAAACTTTGGCTTTAGCATAAAAAAAGTATTTAAAATTCCAAAATGCTTTTCAACTTACAATCGGAATTGCACTAATAAACCCATTATCAAAGTGAATTTATAGTGTGTGACGAAAAGTTCGAGATTTATGGGTTATAAGCATTTCCACGCGTTTGCCCTTTTGAACACACAAGTATTCATAAATGTATTCATATTTCGTATTTAAATGGACGGGGGCACAGCGAGTACTTGGCTAAGCGGCATGGAAAGTGCTGCCGAGCCAAGTCACATCGTAATCGTAAAAAAGCGATTCGAATATATTTGATAGCTATAGACATTTCATCGCAACGTCACAATTACAAAATGCACTTACCAGGCCCAACGACACTGCACGGTCTCCTCCTGCCAACATTTTCGAGTGCATCAATCAATCTGGCAAGTTTATTGTCTTCGCCAAGACAAAGAGGGCCCCAGATCGATGCGGATACACAATCATACAAAATGAAGACATTAAGTTTTGTAGGTAGCACAAGACCTTTTTGAAGGAATACCCAGTATACAGTACAATGGACATTGGTTATTCCGAAAATTGGTTATCTTAAATGCAGTTTCTATATTCTTCAATATTATTATATATTTATTATATATTTTATTTGAAATCTGTATGTAATAATTTTGAAAACAATTCAACTTCCCCTTGGGAATATAGTCGAACCCAGCTACTGGGCTCACTAATGAAGACCATTTCGCATTTAGAGGGTATTTATGAGTCTCTCAGTCAGGCTTTCTGAATTCTATAACTTCTTTTACCCATTTACCAATATTGACTGCGTTTCTATTGTTCATAACCTCTCAAAACTCTCTGTATCTCAAAGGAAAACGTCAAACAAAAAGCGTCGAGAACTTTTGTGTTTCTTGAATGAAACGAATCGCATTCGAATACACCCCGGATACATTTTCATTACACACCAGTATTTACATCAATAAATCGGGATATTTCATAATGAGGGGCGCATACGTTGATGCACGATCAGCGGCTGTTTTGTTTGTTTTTCTTTGTTATTATTCTAAATATTTCGCCTGAGATCGGTTATTGGATCGGAATACATAGTTCTATATTTGGGTCATTCACAAATTATTCGCAGAGATGTGCGGGTACTTGTAGCGGGGAGATGTCTATGCGGTTTGTGCACATATGCTTAAAGATGAACATAAAACTTCGAGTGTACTCACACACGCCCACTTACACCCCTCTTCGCCCCAACATACTCATATTCACACTCACACTCCGATGCCGATGCCAAGGCATTTGTTCCGCATGCGAATTATGATCTCAAGTGTTTGTGCTTCCGTCTGGATTCACTTTGCATCCGATACGATTCATTTGTCGCTTTCATTGAAGTACAAGTGTAGAAATGTATCTTACAGATGCATATTACTTTCTCTCTCTCTCTCTCTCACACACTCTATCTATATATATGTTGAATAAATTCGGAGTTAAGTCGCCACTTGTCGAGTTTTTAGAACTGTTGGCAACTTCAAGTGTTTGTTTGTAAACATTGTGAATATGAATACGTATTTGAGTACAAATATATGACCACACATAGCTGTCCGTCTGGCGGTCTTTCGCGCTGCCTATTGACAAATGAATGGAATGGGAATGGGCCGATTGACACATATTTGAGAAGTGCGCGGGTTCAATTAAGTTGCCTAACGCAGTTGCACTCTCTGCATCTCATTTAAAACCCAAACAAACACACATATTCAGCTGTACGATATATCTGTTGAAATGCGTTCTGGGCATACGCGTATATATATTTTGAGCTATTTAAGCCATTATTTCATTAAAATTTATCGCCTTGTGGGGCCTTGAAACATTTTCTATGTCCAGAGAATTGTTTGAACTTGGAATACATAGTTTGCAATTAGCAAGAGTCGTTATGATATAAACATAAATAATATGGTAATATTCTAAAAAAAAATAATAGCAAACTTGTGTAACGATTATTCTTGAGTTTTTGCTGAATTTCCTAGTGAGCTTGTTAAGATCCGAATTGACAGATCTTCAAGTGATTTGCAAACCGCAAAGGTTATTGGTTATGCTCTAAATACTCCCAATACAAAACGCAAGATGGTTCCACTTGATCGGTGGTTTCCAAAAAAAAATAAAAATACAAATAAAATAAACCAAAAACCTTCTCACGTAACTGCAACAAAATGCGAAGAATTTGACAGAATTCCCATTTTTGGGATAGCGAGAAACAAACCCAATTTTGAAACATTCACTTTGAAAATTACTCAGCATGAAGGTCAATACTATGACGGGGATTGGGAGCGCATCATCTAACCGATTACCATACGAACTGAGAGATATGCACACACAGATATATAGACTATATAAATCACCTATGTGCATAAGTACAGCAGCAGCAGCAGCTGGGCGAAGTTCTATGGGAGCTTACTGTGCGAACACACCCTGCTCGTGTGAACGACTTTGTGAGTGTGTGAGTGTTTTCGCTTGGGAGTGTGCGTTTTGTAGTATTACTCAAAAGCTGTCCAAATTTTTTGTCGCTACCAACAAACTACTGAGGCCGTTGTACTATTATCGCATTTGTATCTGCCTCAGTTTCTGTTTTAGTTTAAGTTTTTGTAGCACGGTCACGGGCGATTTGCTAAGCCCCACAATGCGTATTATATCATACTGGGCGCTACGAATAGATATAGTAATCGTTTGAGTATGTGCTACAGGAACTCGTGAATGAAAAGCTTATACGAATAGTTCCCTTACACTTTTTATTTTATTTGAAATTTGAAATTTCATATATATTAATACTAACGACGTTAAGTTAGCTGTGCCTCAGACTGATCATGACACTGAAGCACTGTATCCTCATCTGTAACGTAGCTACAGAGAGAGTTGGGAATATGAATATGGCAACTATATCTTTCTAATTAATGTATCATCATTTTTGGTCTTAAAACCTTTTAGAGATTTCATTAGTTTCTTTTAAATTTTATAAATTTGTTCAAAAACTACCTAAGAGCTAGACTATGTTTCTCAGTGTACATATATTTACTTATACGAGCACACACACTCACATTTGCATGCCCCTTCTATTCGTTCTAACGACTTCCGATGAGCCGGCGATAATATTCTCTTTTCATCCCGAAAATTTGTGATGGTATCGCAAAAAGTCAATCTACGCAGTTAATTCGGTCGCACCCGGCGAGCCGATCGGAATGGAAGAGTGCAGAAAGAGTACATAGACATTTTGACGATGTAAACTCAAATGAGCCGAGCTGAGCCCCAGCCGCAGCGGGCGCAGAAGCAGAAGCCGAAGCTGAGCTCATTATAAATGAGGGATGGGCGTGTCGAACTCTGTCGCAGTCGGCGCAAATTACGAGCAGATTAATGATCACATGTTTCAAAGCGTTCTTTCTTCGTTCAGTTAGCGTTCATTTTGTCAGCTTTCGTTAAGCTCAGCTATGCGTAAAAGCAGCCGCAAGAAAAATCAGCTTGTGCTCATCTCTATTGAGTTGCATGAATTAATCGAATATATCACATATTATGAGTATGTTTTGCTAACTGAGTGAAATATTGAAAACGGTTTTCAGTTAGTTTCGAACAGATATAAGACCTATATATATTTTTTGTTAAAAGAACCCCTCACCCTTTACACACACATAAGAAATTTAATTGCTTTTGGCACTTAAGGCTTTAATTAACCTAATCGATTTTCTGTTATCGTCAGCTTAGCTCATAGGAATACATTGCCTGTGAAAGGGTCGTTAAGACAGAATATATGTGCAGATAGATGTATATACATTTGTACTATATATCACAATTAATTGAATTGCTTATTCCCTCAGTTACCTTTAAGATAAGAGTAAATGTTGTAATATTTAAGATAAGAGTAAATGTTTGCAATATTGTGATATCGCATGGGAGTGAAAGCTTACACTTGACATAAATAAGGGGAGGAACCATATAGTGTTTCTATTGTATATAAACTGAGTTCAAGCGTTCTTTTTCTATGGAAATTTAAAGCATTTTAAATGGTTTTCAATCGTGCAATTATCTCTTTAGCACACAAACAATTTATTTTAATGATTAAGGTGTGAAACAAAGCGCATCATTTCGGTTTGGCTTTTTCGAATCTCTTTTTTAATTTCTATTTCCTGTTTCTTTCTTTCAGATTTTAATTACCTTCCTATGTAGTCCGAGTGTTTGTTAATTGCAATACAATGGCAAACTATATTTATATATTCACGTAAGTTGCTGAAGCGTATGATATTAAAGAATTAACGCCAAGTGAGCATTAATCAACTTATATGGGTATTTCGGTTTCCTAACTGCACAAAAGTATGTTTTTTTTGGCATTTTAATTTTGTATTTATTTACAAGCATTTAAAATCGTATTTATCTTATGTGATTTTCATATATCAAAGTTAACTTGCATTTTTTCTTGGTAATTAAATAAATTTAATAATAAAAATATGTAAATGAAATTTTAAGTTTTCTGATTTTATTCAATTTTTCCAGTACTTGCCTAGTTGTTGCAACCCTATCACAATTGGTCGCAGCTGATAGATCAACTCTAGAGCGCATCAAGGTAAACTAGGCGTATAATTAGAAATACTTGGTGGGCTGGTAGTAAATTTAATATTTTGTTTATTTGTTTTCAGAAACATCAAGAATGGCTAAAACTACATAATAAACACAAATCGGACGTGGTGAAATATACGAAATGGAAATCAACTTTTGAGCTACCCAATTTATGGCGAATAAATAAAACAGTCGAAGGAAAACAGAATTCGAGCATAAACGAGGTATACGCAGAGAATGAGACTAGCTCGACTAATACCAATATAATTAGCAATGGAAACGACAAGTTGGAGCCGACGATGGCATCTCAATTGCGTTCGGTGTCAGGTCCAAGTAAATCCCAGCAAGAGATCCGTTTTGATAGTGCGGTACCCGAAACGACTCCGACTTCAACGACATCGACAACGTCGACTACAACGATAACTCCCGAGCTGAAATCCCTCATAGCCGAAGAGCCCACTGTTCCGACAACAATTGAGGATATATCCAGCACAACCACTTCAACAACGACGACGACAGCGAGCACCTCGACACGCCGACCAAAGCCAAAGATGCGACTCTATCCGAGATGGGTCAGTTGGACTGCCTGGAGCGAATGTTCGCGGACATGCGGAGGAGGTGTGAAGCATCAGATACGCAACTGTATAGACCGGTAGGTGGCCTAGTATAGTGTATTCGTTTATAGGGTATATAAATGCTTAACCTTCGCTGGGGACGAGTAATTAAGTAGTTCTTGCCGTCGTTATAATTAGCAATTCTAATTTAACGACGTCATTATCAAAGCTTATGCAAACCGAGTAAGCAAGCAAGACCACGGCTTAGTATGGTATACATATACTATCTATCTACTCATAATTTGTAAGTCTACTACACAAGCAACTTTTAAGACCCCGATCACGGGTTTGTGATCGGCTTATCAAGATCTGCGTGCCGTTGAGAACGTTACGTTACTGAAACCATTTTGTCAACAATAAAAACATAGTTTTTCAAAAGGGAAGAGCTTTGTATATATCTATATGTAAATACCCTGACTTGACTACAACTCTATTGCCATGGAGTTTATTTCCTGTAAAAATTTGTAAGCTTAATTAGGACTTTAAGCTCGAGATATGGTTATTGATGAAGCAACTAGTTGATCTTATTGGATATTTCTAGATTGTTAACTCAATCTATGAACACACTGTACTATACAAATTATGTATATGCATACGTAGCACACGCTAGTAAACCCAGAAACTGTTGACTTTTAGTCATCCGAGTCAATTGCAAACTGGTTTGTGCCTTGAGTCTTGGGTTTTTATACCCTTATACCGAGTGTATCAAAATTTTATCACGAAATGTGCATTAATCGAGAACATTAGGCACACGTTTCTGTATTCGATATATATTATCGTATGCATACATATACACCTATCATGATTTTCGAAGATTTGCGTGGAATGATAAACAACACTGTAGCTCTTTTCATTTATGAATCATGATAGCAAGTCAAGAAATCGCAATTTATTATTTATATATATATATATATATATATATATATATATATTTTATTTTATTATATTATTCGTACTTGTATCACCATTAAGAGTATTCCTGCTTCGGCAATATGAAGCGCCTTATGCAGCAGTTGTATGCCAATCCCGGGCTTTTTACTTTTTATGACTTTAGACAAGCGTCTAGCGTCATCTTACCCAAAAGTAATTCGCGCTAATTATTTTGTCAACATTCAAGATATATGTATGTCTGGCTATACCGATTTATGATGAGTATATACCTTTCAGCTACCCGTGCTAAGAATAAAGCACTTTATTATTTGTGTTGGACCTGGGTCAGAATTCTGTTAATCAGTGTTAAATGCGCTCTGGTTGCAATTGATTCCGGACCAGAATAAGCCAAGCCCACAATGTGCGAGATACTGCATGACCTTAGCCTGCGGCTACAGGGTATTTTGCGGTCGAGTCGACTGTAGTGAAGATAGAAGATAGTCTGTTTGTTTTTTTCCATCTTATGTACATAAATAATCAATTTTTGTTGTGTTTTTATTTATCCAACTCCGAAATAGATAATTATTGACTTAACTAATCCACTTCGTTGGCCAAAACGTTAGTTTCTTCGATTTCGTCTTTGTCGCATAAATCTAGAGATAAACCTGTATGATATGTGGGCAAAAGAAATTATATGTATATATATTTTTTTCCGTTAGATAAAATAGAAGAAATTAAGCCTCGACTAGACGATGCGACGGTTGTTCTTCCTTAATGAGGGAATAACTGAATATTTAAACAACACCCAAATACATATGAATATGAATTTTTAAGCGCGTGTGGCGGGTATATTGAATGAATATATGAAAGATCTGTATAGGAATATATCCATTAAGATCGTTTTTGATATAGAATTATCGTACAATTTCATTTATATTGGGTATTTTGCGGTTGGTAAGCCTAGCTGCTTCTAGGGTATCTTATAGTCCGGCTGTGGCGCCTATCTACCGCTTACTTGTCATACTTGTCTCACTCTACTTTTCGGACTTGTTTTGAGTTAAAGAGAAATCTGAACAAGGCGAAAAAAAGCAACAAACAGAAGGCTCAATCCGAACAATACCAGACTTTGTGTGCGCTCGTGTTGATGATCGACCGAAAAAACAGCAAAGCAGAAAAACAGAAAAATTCCCCCTTGATACCGAGAACAGATTTTGCTATAAATACGAGAGCCAAGTTTCGTAACATCGTGAGTTTCCGGCTATCAGCGCTCTCGGCTAGTTGTGCCTCGAAGTTTTCTATCCCGTAATAATAATGAAATTTTTGCAAATCTGCCTTCTGGCTCTGGCCCTCGTCCAGGTAAGTCGATATGGCAAGTGAGTCGAGTCTCTGGAAAATTACCTAACTCTCGGCATACTCTCTTTCAAGTGCGTTCGCTCTGAGGATCCCGCTGAGGCCTTGAACAACCACATTCGTGGCCAGCTGCAGCAGTACGAGAAATACTTGTCACAGGACGATGGTGCCCACAAGGAGGATCTGAAGAAGTTGATCTCAATCTACGAATCCGCACTGAAGGCCGAAAACTACGAGGAGAAACAAAAGATTGTCAAGGGCGTTACCGAGCAGTTCTCCGCAGAATTCGGTGCCTACGTTCAAGGTAAACTGCAGGAGGATCAAGTTGCTCAGGATATCGTTGCCGCGATCGCTTTCTACAAGGATCTGCCCAACAGTGATGCCCACAAGGCCGATATTGAGAAGGCTGTCTCCGAGTTGGAGGGTCTGCAGAAGCAAACCGACTTCGAGGCTAAGAAGAATGGCTTCCTCAACCTGGAGAAGTCTTTCAGCGCCGAATTCATCGCCTTCCTGAAGCAGGACTCTCTCCCCAAGGTCAACCACGATCTGCAAAGCGCTGTTGATTTCTTCAACAAGGTCCAGGCCAGCAACCAACAGGACTTCGCTAGCGAAATCCAGGCATTGAAGGCTAAGGCTGAGGCGGCTCTTGCCGACAGCGTCTCCATCGAGGATAAGCAGAAGGCTCTCTATGAGATCACCAACCCCAACAACCCACCCCTGACTGAGTTCCTGCAGAAGAAGTTCGTCGAGCACAACTAAACTCTGATATCATCGCAATATAACACTTTTTCACTGTCATTTCGATAATTATAATAAAATAAATGTAGAAACGAAATGGGCTACGATCGTATTGTGTCTCGCGTGAGAGATACTCTTATCTATGGAAATTTTGTGGATTCGCCAGCCAAATTTCAATAATAGTCGGCAGTCAACTAATGAAAGCTCAGTTTTATAAGCAATAAACATTTCGATTTGGATAAATAATTAGGCAAATGGAATGACTTTCGATTTGGTATATTAATACTTCATACCAGATATACTACTGTTTTTTTTTTGCATGATTATCTTTTGGAATAGCACTAAAATTAAATGTCTGAAAATGTTAAATTTGTATATTATTTTGTTTAGAAGAGAAATTTGCAAGCCGATAAAAAAACAATGAAAAAACTCGAGCAAATTATCGGTTTGACCTAAATATATATATTAACAAATCAAATATTGTGGTGTTTATTTTAGGTATTATATAATTAGTGTATTTTGCAATTTGTTGACCTAATAATACAAAGTTATTGTTATTGTTTATTATTTTATATCATATCTGTGTTATATTTTTGCTCTAAATAACAAAAAAAAACTCCCACCTTTTACGCCTGCAGCGACTCTACCACAGGTAGAACCTTTGAGAGCGACAGCTGCGTTGGCCTCTCCAAGCGCTATCAGGTGTGCAATGACCTTCCGTGCGAGACGAACGATTACGATATTCGGGCCAATCAATGCTCTGCATACGATAAAATCGATTTTCAGGGGGAAAAATATCGTTGGGAGCCCTATATAAAAGGTATTTATGCTTACGATATTCAATACGATATTCCGAGTATCTTTTATCTGCTAACAATAATATTTATCATTTTTTACTCCTCTCGTAAAGACGATGCCGAATGCGAGCTAAATTGTAAGCCATTGGGCATGAAATACTTCGCCACGATGAACGATACCATTATTGATGGAACACCTTGCCAACGTCCGGCGGAATATTATCGATCCAAGTCCACTTACGCGAGCCGTGCAATGTGTGTCGACGGCATTTGCAAGGTGAATGTTAGCTCAAACTCAACTCAACTCAACTCGACTATGAGTGTGGTCAAACATAGATATATGCGAACAATACCAAGATCGATCTATAGATACTACAGAACAGCGCAATTAATCATCAAGTCGCCCAAACTTTACACTCATTCTATACACTTACAGCTTGCTTGAATGCAAATGAATGCCAAAATGATCATTATTCGTTCTACGAAACGAATCGAAAAACTATCTCAATTACAACTCTTCAATGTGGCTGTTCTTCATTAGAGTATGGAAGAGAATTAGGTTTTTATATACCCTATAAAATGAAGTGTGACTAAAGAATGGTATATTAGTGGCAAAAAGTGTGCAAGGTAGATAAACCTATGGTACTCTCAAGTTCTGTTCGTTTATTCAGTCTGACCTTATCTATTACTGTTACTTATTGGGAACAGTCCACTTAATTGTCTGATTGTAAATACAATATGAAACTAAAATGATATGAAGTTTCAACAGTAATTCTACAGTCTACGCCTTTTCTTTGCGTATTAATGAAATAATCGAAGATTTGCATTTATTTTCCAATAGACAATAGATATTACTCACGGTTTGATGGGTATTTACTAGTCAAGTACACTTCCCATATGCAATGATATATTCTTTTTGGTCAGTCGACTCTTTTTCGCTTCTTCCAATAAAACAAAAAAAAAATCCAACCGAGAGCCGAATAAACTGTGCATACTCTTGCGGGCGCTTCGGCACAACAAGAGTGCCGATTGTGCGTACGAACAGACACTCACACAGCGACACCCGCGTACTGTGAGTTATGAAAAGTCTTTAGAAATAAATGGATCGCATTGCCGAATATTTAGTAAGCGACGCGAATCGCAGCGCGCAACACACGCTTATCGGAGTATCCCCCAATATCGGTATCTGATCGTAAAAATCGCGCACGTCGCCATCGAAACGAACAATCACTGATCAAACTAATTCACCTCGAAGGGTTTTTGAATAAATTACGACCGATCGGTTACAGAGTGCGACCCATTTGAATACACTATTAACTAATTATGTTTGTTTAAATGCGATAATCGTGTCAGTTTTAATTGTGATCCGATAAGACTGACGGAAACATAGAAATAACTTATAACGTCTTCAACATATTGATTGCCAAATGAAGTTTTGATATATTTTTTTCCAAATTAAGATATGTGGCTAAAAAAAATCGCAATATTCGTTTCCTTATATATAAGTTCAGGAAATTCACAGAATTTCTCAGATATTTTCGATATTTTTCACAAAGCACTTGAGATTTACACTTGAATCCCCACACGCATTCATTAGGCCTACATTTAATATATATGTACGAGTATGTACCCGTAATATGCATTTGCGTAATGTACTAACTGGCCTTAATTGTACCAAGTCTTTAATTAGATCCATTTGGCTCTTGCATTCCCTACGCGAAAAATTCACAGAATTGTTTCCTTATATCCGCAATACTAAAAGCCTGCGTCATCATCAATCAATTCTAGTCCAAAATAATGACCTTTTGCCATCCGCTGATAGTTTTTTATGATGCTGCAATTTCGTAATACCAGAGATTATACATATACAATAGATACATAGTACACATCAAATATATGTATTGTATACTTTTTTCGGTTTTATACATGTCTATTGTAATGTCATGTTCAGCTCTCGATTCTTTGGGGCTTTTAGTTTTATGGCTATTTTAATGAAATTGGTCCATTTGTGTGTATCTCCAATGTGCAGTATTCTTTTATTCCATTTGGCATTGCAAATGCTTTGTTAGAGTCTTAAAACGTTTGATATATGGGTTGTTAAAAATACTTTTGATTTGTTAAATCAAATTGATAGCTTACATAGCTTGCAGATATGTTTTTCTGCTTAAACAAATAGTTTTCAGGATTTGAGTTTGGGTCATTGAAATAGTTTGAAAAGCTTATCGAATTTTTTTAATATCTTACTAACAAGTTTAATTATCCTCAAGTGGTTTAATCTAACATTTAAACAAATTATAATTTCTATATTAGATAAGCGATACTCTACAGTATTCAATTAATTTCAAATAAGTCGTAAATCTATATACATATTTTTTATATTTCCAAGTGTATTCAATTTTCGACCAGCTAAGTTAAGCTTTCGTCACTTTTGCTTTTCCTTTGAATAAGTGGAAAATAAAGTTCAAAAGTGACATGGGCTGATAGGCCCTGACTAACCGACTGATATCCACGTATTGCTAATACACTTATGCATGTTCGAAGAAATTATGGAAAGGAAGACAAGGCGCTGAATAGAGCGAAAGCAATTGTTAAAATGTTAAGCTACTAGATACTTCTTAATTTTTTCACATTGTACGAGTATTAGGCCCAATGATTAATTGCCTCCCTTAAAGTATGCAGTATAGTTATTGCTAGAAAGTAATAGAAACTAAAACAGTATATTTATTGTAAAATATATTGCTACTTAAGCCAGATTTTCAGCAACTTTAATAGCATACGATTCAAAAATTGTATGGTCCCAAGTTTTTGAAAACTCATTTATTTAAAGACATCTCTCTTATATGATATATTCTTTATTCAATACCATTTTAATTGCAATGCCAGAGTATTGGTATACCCTTGTTACCATAATCCGTTAGAGGGTATAGAAAAAGCACTTTAATCTCGCGTTGGTCACGTCGTAAACAAGCGAGTGAAATGTGCAGATCGTAAATATGTAAAAGTGCGAATGCCATTAAAAGAGACTTACATATCTGCCGCCTTGTAATGGTATCCAGCAGCACTCAGTGATCGGCTATTTATGAGCTTATCAGAAACTCCCAACTTCAACATTTAAGTTGGCGAAAATATATACAAACATGTGCTTTGAAAATAAACATATGTATGTACTATTAAAATACATATCTGTATTTGTAAATTGGAAATTTGCACTCAGTGCGAAAGAAATCGAAACATTTGAACGCATAAATTTCGACTACATTTGTATTCGCTTTGAGTTTTAAAAATGTTATTTTGGGAATTCGGTAGTTATGCATGTTTACCTGTTGGATCTGTGTATTAATATCCCAATCGAACACTTAGTAAATTCGGGCCGTAAATAACGAAAATTTAAGAGTCAATTGATATACGATTTGGTGTTCAAAATCACCTTATACATAAATTTTATAACCACAAATCGGCCACTATGCCGGGCGTCTGGCAATTGGCGCTAACCTGCTGTCTGGTGAGTCAACTTTCATCCATTGATGTAGGCAAGGCGATTGCTTGCGCTTTTTTTGTCAGTGATGACTGCGTGTCACGGCAACAGTTTACGCATATAAACTAGCAATAATTAATTTTAGTTATATATATAATAATTTTTTTTTCCGTTAAAAATTATATCAGTGTATTTTTTCGCTACATCAAGCAAAATTCGGCATACAAAAAATCATTAGAGCAAAACAAAATCAATTCAAATGCATATGCAAATCCGATTTCAAGCTAAACAAATAACAAAAATTTAGCTCAAAATCGATAACTTGCAAAATCCGTTTTACGCTGCCTTGACAGTCGCTCAACTCTTGTTTACTTCCGGCTCCCATCTCTATGCGATCGTTGAAATAATTACAAATAGATTAATAACTGTATGTTGTTATCGGTTCTTTTAGGCCGTTCTCGCCAGCGGCTCTATAAAGGGATTATACGCAAATAGCGGTTCGGTCAGCTGCGGAGGTCTACTGTGTCGCCCTGTAACTGGAATCTTCACTCGCGATCCGCTGCCCGAGGACGCGTACGTTCATGTGGCTACTATACCAGCTGGCGCCTCAAATATTTCCATAACCGAACTTAAAAATAGTGAAAATCTGCTTGGTAAGATTTCAAAACCTCGTTCAAAGCAATTATCTACATATATCTGCGATCTGCAGTGCTGCGTACAAGCGAACAGAGAAGCATTTTCAATGGAGAGAACGAGATATCCGAAAGTGGTTCGTACGAGGCCGTCGGAACGACATTCGACTATCATCGCATCGATGGCGTGCAACAGGGTGAGGGTGTCACAGAGTGGATCACAAGCACAGGCCCCATTAAGGATGCTATAGAACTATTAGTGAGTAACTAACGTCGAGAGTGTAGAGAAATAATACATATATTGTTGCGATCCGTCTAGGTCTATAGTAACATTCTTAATCCGGGTATAAAATATGAATATCTGCTGCCCATTGTTTCGGACTCGGAAGAGAATGAATTATCCCTGGAGAGTAGCGATGGTTTCTTAAGATCGGGCAACGGTTTCGAGGACAACACCTCAGCGAGTAGCTCGCGCACTAAACGCAGACGGAAATTCAATTGGAAAGTGGTGGGTTTCAACCCTTGCACCAAGTCTTGTGGCGGAGGAACACAGACACCGATCGTGCGCTGCGCTCGTGAAAATCCTGTGCGATACTACTCACATCGTCGTTGCAGTCACACTGAGAAACCCGTGTTGAATGAGAATCTGCTGCACTGCAATACACAACCCTGCCCGGCTTATTGGCGGCAAGATGAATGGGGTGAGTGTCGTTGCCAGTTTGGGGAATCTGTACGGCGGCGAGAATTGAGCTGTGTACAGGAACTAGCATCTGGCATTGTCATACACGTCGACAAGGCGGCTTGTATGGAGGAGCAGCCATCCAACGAAAAGCCATGTGAATGCCCGAAAACCCGTCGTCGCAATTCGGCCCGTTACCGCATGCATCCCCATCTGGAGGGCGCAAATGGCTCGCATATTGTTCGTCACCGTGGACATAAGACTGTAGGCGATGCTGTGTGGCTGATGTCTGATTGGAATGAATACTGCTCGTCGTCTTGCGGACCGGGAGTTCAGTATCGTACGATATTCTGCGATCGCCCCAAGAACAAAGCAGAACGTTGCGAGCCTCGCGATATACCCGAAAACCGAAGACCGTGTGAGCAAAATGCCTGCGAGCAGGGCGAGTGGTTTTCAGGTCCCTGGTCACCTTGTAGTGGTGACTGCTTCAACCTGACCCGAAGCCGTCCTGTACTCTGCATCAAGTCTCAACTTATTACAGAAGACGAGGAGTGCAAGGCGGATATTAAGCCGCAGCAGCTGGAGAATTGCTCGCACGATGAGGTCCAGTATTGCGCTCCTCGCTGGCATTATGCCGAGTGGTCAGAGGTTGGTCGACATTATACCTTACTCAATTTCAAAGCATGTTATACTATTTGTATACTCTATAGTGCACTAAGTCCTGTGGCGGCGGCACACAACGCCGCAACATCAAGTGTCTGGAATACGATGACAAACAGAATGCGCTACGCGAATCCAATAATTGCAGCTACGCCATAAGAGAACACAGTTATCGTAACTGTAATACCAAGAAGTGCGAAGGTAAAACCAAAAGAATAAATTAAATTTATAAAAATATATATAACAATGTGATAACACATTACTTTTCTAATCTGAACAGATCAAACCAACGAACAGGTCCAAAATGATCAAGCTGCGAAATGTGTGGATAATTTCCCCCACTGCGGTTGGGCCTCACAGGCCAAGCTATGCAGCTTTGATTATTATCGGGATAATTGTTGTGTTTCCTGCAAAAAGCGCCCTGAAATCCGTGATCTTGAATCTTGAAGCAAAAATCTGACATCTACCGATAAATGTTCATTAGTACATACATACATGCACGCATACCAATACATATACATACATATTATATTCATATACATATTAAGGATACAAGTTAACCTAGCTGCAAATTCTCAGTATGGATTCCAAATGTTATACATACTTTACGAGCGCATTTACATCAATTAATACCTACCATTTAAGTACGACAATACGTAAAAAATAAATAAACAATTTACTAAAACTATATAACCTTATACGTTTTAAATTTATTATATTGTTCCAAACTAATGCAACAGTTGCTGACAGAATATGTATACCAAATCACTTATAAATGTGAAATCAACTTTATATATAATAGTATTATGTCTTTCCCTGACTTTTACTTCATATGTGAAACCTAAGTCGATATAAATATCGAAATAAATATATCGATATGAGACAAATATGCCAATACAAGCCAAAAAGCAAGCAATGCTTCGACTGGTTCAATAGAGTTTGCCGCGACTGTCGCGCTCGGTTCCCCAGCAGGGTTGAACAACACTCGAATGAACCGATGCTGAAATCGGATGTGTTGATAAGTGCGGAAGAATGTTACGCAAGGATTAAGCGGAGTGCTGAGTTGCACGCGAGCCACGGTTTCTTGAACGATGATATTTGGTGGAGGATTCCGATGGTTTTGCTTTTATGTGGATCATTTCTTATATTATGCATTGTCAGCTGCCTGCTTTGCCAAAGAATTATTGAAAGAATGCAGGAACAACCTCAACCCACTGAAAGTTGTAGAAGACGAAGAGTGCTGACCCTTTCTGGAGCTCGCACCAGCAACACTTCATGCAATAGCTATAAACAGGTACGGAGTAGTTGTGGGAACACGTGCAAAGATTAAATATGATAACACAAACAAAAACTCAACAAGCAAGGAAATGATCATAACCAAGTATTGCATTCGTTTATCTTTTTACAAATAAATTATGTTGAATTATGGGCTCACTATGTTATATCTTAAATTATAAGACCTTATTAATAAATTCTTCCAAGCTATTTACTTCTGTCATCATTAAAACTCTTAAGCCACAACTCATATAACTAGAATCGCTTATCGTTTCAATGAGGAAATTCACTTTTTATAAAGATTAAATCGTAACGATTATTTTTCAATTACCTAGACAAATCTACGGGATTAGTGAACGTGGTACTCGAAATGATTAATTTTGATATGCATAGTTAATGTGTGGTAATTAAAATTGCTGTTGTCAAGTTTCAGTTGAAAATAAGTGCCATTAGGGTACAAGAAATACAAGAAGTACTTAACTTAGTTTTTTCTTATCACTTGGAGTACGAGTATATCAACATAGTACCAAGCAATACTATTTTGTAACAACATTATTTTCCGATCCGTTTTTCAAACCTTAAATGCGAAAGAAAAGATTCTGCTCAAAAAATAAACTATAATCATTTGAGTTTTGTTTCAGTGTGATCACTTTCTTTTTAATCCCTCTTTAGAAAGCAAAGTTGCATTCATAAGCGGCGCAGAACTGATTGATGTTTGAACGCAGAGCGAAACTAATACAATGTAAAAAAAAAACACACACACAAATGTATTTTATATACGTAACACTGTACGCCGAGAGAGAAGAGAGCTCAAGCTGATGTTCTCAAGCTGAGCACAGAATGAGAGTATGGTTAGTGCAATGAAGGTTGCAGCAATTTAAACAAATTACGATGAAACTTTCGAAGAAGAATGTTGTATAAAAAAAATGTATTTGTTAATTAAATGGAGTGAAACTATTTTTAAATGTAATTGCAATTGCACGATTAATTTCATCTTAAAAAATTATTCTTTGTTGTGTTGACGCATATTTTTATGCCTTAGGGTTTCTCTGTGACGTCACTAGTATCGCTACTTTTTGTGCGACCTGAAGTCGCATACAAATTTCAAAACTGCTGCATGTTCAGCGGGTCCCTAGCGAAGGCGCTCTTCCCGGCGAGCGGAGTACGTTCTGAATTGTACACGAGTCCGGTTATTGTTGATCGCGCCTGGTAATAAACACACGTACATACAACTATACTCGCATAAGGGCACTTCAGTTGAATTTAATGCGTGAAATTGTGTTCTCTCTTATCGTAACAGGAATATATGTATATGCACGTACATACACGCTGATATACACAAACACATAAGCGGCAATCAATTGGATCGGCCTATAAAAGCAAGATTCGCAAGTTGGACGCGCTTAGTTTAGTGATTGCTACTAAATCTAGTTGCAATGCTCAGCAAAATAGGCGCTTGGCTTGCCGTCCTTGGCATTTTCAGCTCTTTCCTTGATCAGGTCGAGCTGAGGAATATCGGCAAAGTATCGCCAAATGCACAATGTGGCTATGAGGTAAGTGTGTATGCACATCTAGTACATAAGCAAGTGTTATACATACAAATATATATAAACTTTGTGATCAAACAATTAAAAGTGCCGGCTAAAACAAGCTTCCGATGTCAATACACAAACACATACATACTTTATGTAAATGTAATTGTGAATATATGTAAATTTATATGTGCTTTATATGTAGCCAGTGCTTCGTTGCTTAGACTCTTGACTTTGCTAATTTTTTCTTATCAGCAGTTTTAAAAATACATTCTATGAACAAAACATATATAAATGTATACTATATTACATGTACGAATGTATGAATGTTTATCTATTGAAAGCTTACTGCAACCCAAGCTTTTTTATTTTGTTTAGGTTGAGTTTAACTAGAAGAACGTCGGTAGTTTGATACTCTTTCATATATTAATTATATTATATTATTTTTTCAGTTGAGAAAATTAATCAGCCTGAAATACAAAACCTGAATCATCGTCAAAAATAAAATATAGCGGTTTTTCAATTTTAATAGACCGTTTATTAAAGTGTCGTCCTAATAATGTTGGTACCAATCGGTTACAGACAAATAACTCTAATTTTGCATTTTCGTTTCAGAGTTGTCACCCGATTAAGCCTCACATGCTTAATGTGCATCTAATTGCACACACACACGACGATGTCGGCTGGCTAAAGACTGTGGATCAATATTACTATGGAAGTGAGACAAACATTCAGAAAGCTGGAGTTCAGTACATTATCGATTCGGTTGTGCAATCTCTGCTGAGGGACCCGGAGAAACGATTCATTTATGTCGAGTCCGCTTTCTTCTTTAAATGGTGGAAGGAACAAACAGCAGAGGTGCAGGAACAGGTGAAAATGCTGGTGGATGAGGGCAGATTGGAGTTCATTGGCGGGGCCTGGAGTATGAACGATGAGGCCACAACGCACTATCAAAGTGTCATCGATCAGTTTTCTTGGGGATTAAAGTGAGTTACACCTATCAAAAGCCATATGGATTTGGTAATAAAACTTATTTCTTGTAGACTTCTGAATGATACATTTGGAGAATGTGGTCGTCCACGTGTTGGCTGGCAGATCGATCCGTTTGGTCACTCACGCGAAATGGCCTCCATGTTTGCCCAAATGGGCTTCGATGGCATGTTCTTTGGCCGCTTGGACTATCAGGACAAGGATGAGCGCTTGATGACGCAGAAACCTGAAATGATCTGGCACGGTTCTGCCAATTTGGGTGAGTCTAATAGAGTTACGTTCCAGAAAATTTTATAATTGAATTCTTTATTCTTGTAGGCAACAAAGCGGATTTGTTTAGTGGAGCTCTCTACAACAACTACCAAGCACCTGATGGTTTCTGCTTTGATATACTCTGCGATGATCAGCCTATTATCGATGGCAAACATAGTCCCGATAACAATGTAAAGGAGAAAGTAAGAAATGATACTTAAATATTGTTATCCTTTTCTGTACCTACACTGTCTACAGTCCTATAATCCTTTCATTTTTTGAAATTCTGTCCTTGTTCTGTCTTATCGCTACATCATCTCGTACAACATCAGGTTGATAGTTTTTTGGACTTTGCGACAAAACAAAGCAAATATTATCGCACGAACAATATCATCGTAACCATGGGTGGCGATTTTACTTATCAAGCTGCCCAAGTTTATTACAAGAATCTCGACAAATTGATACGGTAAATGTACATATTTTTAATCGCTTCTAATTGTTTTTCCTATATTTATGTTGTGTTTATACCTTT
This sequence comes from Zaprionus kolodkinae, assembly GCA_018901885.1. NCBI lineage: Eukaryota > Metazoa > Arthropoda > Insecta > Diptera > Drosophilidae > Zaprionus > Zaprionus kolodkinae. Next base: position 5,872,050 of record JAEIFM010000508.1, read on the forward strand.
GGCAAACTGTTAACGAAAGCCTCTCGCCCTCATTTGTTTCCGTTCCATAAATTTAGTTTTGTTTACATATTTCGTAAATCGTATATTATATGAGTCAGTGCTATTTGTGTTTAGGTCGACTTGTTCTTTGAGTTTGTCAATAAGATGGCAGCCGGTTATCGTACGCCCAACTTGCTTTTAACAATGGGTGAGGATTTCCATTACCAAAATGCCGATATGTGGTTTAAAAATCTGGATAAGCTAATTAAGTGAGTAGCGATCGAGGCTTTCCTTAGCTCAGTTAGCCGATAACGATATAATGTTATGTTTCCACTGGCGTGTATGACGTGGACACACAATGTAAGCAACGCTGGCAACCCTATAACTTCTCTCGCTATAACCTCACAGATATGCAAATGAGCGTCAGGCTTCTGGATCTAAGATTAACTTGTTGTACTCCACTCCGTCGTGCTATCTGAAGGCTCTACACGATGCCGGCGGTACGTGGCCCACAAAGACGGACGATTTCTTCCCCTATGCATCGGATCCACACGCCTATTGGACCGGCTACTTCACCTCGAGGCCAACTCTGAAGCGTTACGAACGGGATGGTAACCATTTCCTGCAGGTCTGCAAGCAGCTGAGTGTCCTTGCCCCCACGCGATTGGATGAATTCGATCCTCATTTGAACTTTATGCGTGAGACCATGGGCATAATGCAGCATCACGATGCGGTTACGGGCACTGAGAAGGAGAAGGTTGCCCAGGATTATGCCAAACGCATGAGTGTCGCATTCCGTGCTTGCTCGACTAACATCAGAAATGTTCTGAATCAATTTTCAGCTAATCCTACAGAGGCAACTACGGTTAACTATCCACTTGAATTAAAGACCTGCTCCCTGTTAAATATCAGCAGTTGTGCAACATCCGAATCGAACTCTCGGTTTGCACTGACACTCTACAATCCACTGGCGCACTCCACCAATGAATATGTACGCATTCCTGTTAATGGTTATAAATACAATGTCACTGATCCATCAGGTAAGAAATTTGAGAATTAACCTCAGGATAAATACAAAACTTTCTTCATGTTTAGGACAAAATATTGCAAGTCAAGTGGTTCCTATTGCGAAAGCTGTGACTGACCTGAAGTTTAGAAATTCGACTGCCACATACGAGCTGGTATTCTTGGCCTCTAAATTGCCTGCCGTGGGTTACAAGACCTTCTACATTTCGAAATTAGATGATGATGAATCCATTTCAAGACCAACCCCTGAGTCAAAAAGCAGATATTATGATACAACTATTGGAAATGATGTTAGTACCAACTTTCCATTATGATCTATATGTATTACAATTCTTCTCTTTTTCTTTTTTTATGTATAGCAAATTAAGTTAACGTTCGATACGAATGGCTTCCTCTCCAAGGTCTCTGCCGATGGAATGACACGTCTGATATCCCAGGACTTCCGTTACTACGAGGGTTATATTGGAAACAATAGGGAATACAAAAATCGCTCGTCAGGAGCATATATATTCCGTCCCAAGGAGAATATATTACATATTGCCACAAATGACGTGTCATTTGAAAAGTATACGGGTCCCATTGTCGATGAAGTGCATCAGAAATTCAACGATTGGATTAGTCAAGTCGTCCGTGTCTATAAACAGAACAACTATGCTGAATTTGAATGGCTCGTGGGTCCCATTCCCATCGATGATGGAAACAGCAAAGAAGTAATAACACGTTTTAGCTCCGACATTGCCTCCGATGGTATATTCTACACTGACTCCAATGGTTAGTTCTAGAAACAAAATAGGTTTTTTAAATTATCTATTAATATTATGATAATCTCTTAAGGTCGTGAAATGTTGAAGCGTAAACGCAATCATCGTGAGACCTGGAACGTTCAAATTCACGAGAGTGTCGCAGGAAATTACTATCCAATTACCACAAAGATCGCGTTGGAGGATTCAACGGCACGCATGGCGATCCTAACTGACCGTGCTCAGGGTGGTAGCTCCTTGCAGGATGGTGTTCTTGAATTAATGGTTCACCGGCGTCTTCTGCACGATGATGCTTTTGGTGTAGGCGAAGCCTTGAACGAAACCGAATACGGTGAAGGATTGGTTGCTAGGGGTAAGACCCATCTGTTTGTCGGACAATCCTTCTTGCGTCCAGATGTGTCCCTCCAGGCTCTCGAACGCATTACGCAACTGGAGACACTGCTCCCCTCATGGAAGTTCTTCAGCTCTATGGAATCGTACAGCGTCAATCAATGGATAAATTCATTTAAGAACAGCGTGAGTTGCGAGCTCATCTATACTCTACTCGATTAGAATTATTCTATACTTATATAATTTTTCATAGTATTCTGGTATTTCATTGCCCCTACCGAAGAGTGTACATCTGCTTACTCTGGAGCCTTGGCATGAGAATGAGTTGCTTGTGCGGTTCGAGCATATTCTCGAAAAGAATGAAGACACTCGCTACTCGAAGTACGTTCAGTTTAATGTGCGGGATGTACTTGAGAGCTTTAACATTGTGGACATGCGCGAGACTACTTTGGACGGAAACGCTTGGTTAGACGAACATCAGCGCATGGAGTTTGTCCCCGATGCCGATGGCGTAGATTACAACTCATATGCCACATTCTCGACAAATTCAAAAAGCGTTCACTTGCTTAACGCAGACAAGCCTCTTCTAAGTGCCGATTACTCTTTAGAGGGTTTAAAAACGGAACAATTGGGAGCTGAGAGCAACAGAATTAAGCGCTCTAAACACTTCAGGATGCAGAGACCAAATAGACAGGAAGGCGCATCGAATGATCGTACAAAATATCTAATTGAGCTGGGTCCTATGGAAATTCGCACATTTATTGTGTATTTAGCCAAGTAGCATGTGAATCTAGGCTGATGTCATTAATACATTTTTGTGAATTATGATTCATTAAAAAATGACGAATAAAATAAATAACATAAATAAAAACGCAAATGTTTGTAAGCGGTATATTGTCTTTAAAAGATCAAATGCAATCAATCACTGTGAGACAATTTATTTTACAAACTTTCAGTTTATATCATCTTGTTCACAAAAGACCCGAATCACCGAAGAGAAACTTGTACATATGTAGCACCAGTTTCTTTAACATTATTTGTCTCTTAAATTTAACTGAATATTATCGCTTTTCATAGAAGCCCATATTGGCAGTTCCGTAGTAAATTCCCAGCCGCAACCCTGAAACGAAAGAAATGGATTGTTTGACAATTCACATTGGAGTCTATTATAATAATCATACTTTATATTTCCATGCATGCAGATACATCACAAGATCCTCTGTTTTGGGATCACGAAAGTTCAGTTTACACTCAAGGCAATGTGGATCTGTTGTGATTTTGCTGGGGTCAAATCTGCAATCGGGTGATTCATAGCTGGTTTGGGTGGAAACTGTTGTCTAATGAAGAAAATAGCAATTCGTAAATATATTAAAATTTATCTTATATTCACAAACTACCTTAGCTTCAGATATTGTCTCATTAACGCCTACATCTTGGGAAGTTCCGCTAATGCCTTTATTGTTTACAGTGTCATCTGGAGTACTATTCAATGGCGTACTTGGTTCACCATCAATGCCCAACCAGTTTTCAGCATTGTGTATAGAAATTAAGTCGTTTATTAACTCTTCATCAGTTTTTCCTCCAATATCACCACCTTTGCCCTTAAGTGGACCGAACACCTCATGGTTATACAATGGATCATTGACAATCGGATAGCCTAGAAAGACAAGAAAGTAATTGTAATAATTATAATTATCATTTAATTTTACAACTCACCAAGGTATTGCAAATGCACTCTGATTTGGTGCATTCGTCCCGTTAGGGGTTTACAGTGCACTATGCTATATTTTCCAACTTGTGAGATTTTCTTAAATGTCGTAAGACAGTCCTTTCCCTTTCTTGAGACCTTGCATACTCCAATCTTGTAACTAACCACTTCAATCGGTTCATTGCACTCAATAGTGCCACTAAATGGATTAAGAAAGGATTCAGCATGAATAATAATTAATACACAATTATAAATTGAAGATATGTTTCCTATCATTTGGGTTAAGCTTAACAATTACTCGGGAAAGTTTCCTTCCACACAGCATACATATTCCTTATGTACTTCTCTATTGCGTATCTGTTGTTCCATTTGGCGCGCCTTCTCCGAAGTGCGTCCAAACAGCAACAGACCCGACGTCAATCGATCCAAGCGGTGTATAGTGCGTAGATTCTTCATGTTGTACTCCTTTGCAAGTATAAAGATTACAGTGTTGTGTCTATACCGACCGCAGGGATGTACCTTAGTATTGGGGAAAACAATTAGTTATATAACTGGAACAAAAATCATTTTAAAATTACCGGAATTGAGGCTGGTTTATTGACAACTAAAATATCATCATCAATATGTACAATCTTAATGGGTTGCGAAGTAACCGGAACTTCATGTCTGTAAAATAATATATCAGAGACCATTAAGCAATAGATTTATGTAGATAATCTCATACCTGTGTACAGTATTGGCCAGTAGATCGTTGTGCTTCAGCCTGTAGTCGATGGGAACCTTTTCATTGTTGACTTGCAGCGTTCCGGCTTCAATGCTTCGTTTGTACTCCTCGGGTGGATGCGCACGAAACTCACGTGCAAACACGTCCAAGATTTTGTCACCGACCCAACGACCCTTGGTGAAGGTTGTAAATGTAAAAAAGTAAGGATAAACCTTACGTAAACCTTACGTTGCGCATAACTAAGCTGATCGAATTGAAAGTGCAATCTTTTGCTTACCATTTTCTATGTAATATGATGTCTCTTCATATCTTTCTTCACTAAAGCCCGGTCTCGTGGCCTTCAGATCTTTGGAGTTTAGTTTCGGTTTCTTAGATTCCACAATTTCATCGCTAACTGGGGATGCTTTTCGTTTTTCCGGCAAGTGAACGGGAGTTTCTTCAGCAAGAGTAGCCAGCTGAAAATACAATAATTTAGATTTTTATTAACATTTTTCAAGTTCTTCTAACTGTATCCAACTGTAGGTTCAAGGAACTAGGAAAGCGCACACGAAAAGAAAACGAAACGAAGAAAGCCAAGTCGTATAACTGCAGGAAAAGTAATAGAGGACCGTAACAAACCCAAATTGTCATAATAAAACACTGGCAGGACGCCTTCGTATCTCCGACGAAGGCGGACACAATCACGTTTGGCCATAGTACCACAGAGTACCCAAGGGAAGGAGTGCCCGTGAGAGTGAGTGAAACTGCATTCAAAACAAAGAAGAAGCACAAGAACAAGAGCAAGAAGCCTGAATAATAAAAGTGTGCTGTTTAGAACACCAATACATTCGCAGATTTGACATCCTCTATTTTAATGTCGAGACTCATTCCTTATTTCAATAGCCACACACAGACGAGGAGACAGACCGACAGAGAGACAGACACTCCACTTGCATACAGACCGAGTCTCGGCGTGTACGTATACTTATTGTGGCAACTTTAAATGCAAGTGACACAATAGGCGCATAATGGGAGACAAAAACATTTAGAGCAATTTACTTTTAAGGAGCATGCAGCGATACCTACTTAAAAAGGATAGGCCCGAGCACAAACCGCCGTTGCCACCGCCGCTGATAATTGCGGAAGCGTCAGGTTGGCCAACTTGACAAGGAGCTGCTCGTCAGGAAAAACAAACAAGCAAAGACACGTAAGAAAACTGTTAACAGTACGATTGATGTGACTAGAAGATACCCTGTGCTTTAGAGAAATTAGGTCAAATATTCTGTATATTACATTTATATAGTAACAAATTTTTTTTATGGAAATATTAAGATTTGTCAAACAAATTTAAACTATTACTTTAGTATATTTGTAATCGTAATAAAGGGACTGCAGGGTGTCTACCTTAGCGCCTATCTAATACTTCGTAAATGATGAAAGCATTTTACTAACTGGGTTACTTAAGTTCAGCAAATGAAAATCTTGATTTAATTTAAATACATATCATTTTAATTAGTTCCTTATCTTGTTGTTTTAGAATTCTTTCAGGAATCTTTTGCACACTTAAGACACACAGGGTATACTAAGTTGCGGATAAAGCACACACTTCAAGGGTGCAGAAAGGAAGAGCAAAATGAGAAATAATTATGCCAAATCCGCGCTTAAAATATGAAGGTAAAACGAGACGACCAGACCAACTCAAAGAGCCATAAGCTCGGTCGGTCGGTCGGTCGCTTGCTGTGTTGCTCGAGAGGATGCGAAGCCAAAGCCAAACAAAGGTTAGTTATGTTGAAACTAAACTGCCTGCTGCGGTAGACAAATGAGTATGCGTTTATTTAGTGGCGGTTAGCAACGGTAAGCTACGTGCTTAGTCCTGGCAGTAATATACACATAAGGATATACGTGACAAACAGCGCAACTACCTGACCGTGCAGTTGAAGAAGGAAGGACGCATTCCGGCCGCCCACTTGAAACCTTCCCCAACGCAAATCGTATCTATTGACAGAGATGCAAGTGGCACACATGAATGTACTGAGCATATACTATATGAGTCGAAATGGTTCAACTATTTCGCTAGCGGCACAACTCATACTCAATTCATAAGGCACTCATCGGATTTGGTTGGCAAAGGAAATGCATTTTAAAATTTTATAGATATAGAAATCCCCGGATCAAATGCAAGATGAAATATGTATTGTCTATAAGCTGCACTTGATTTTAAACAATTTAAGAACCTTTTTTTTCCCCATTTCAATTGCTTTAGAATCAACTACACTCGGCTCCTTTTGTATTCAATCCCGGTGTGGTTAATAATAATCGCATACACACACATATTCATATTCATATTTATGTAGATGAATGCAAATGACATCGAGCACGATAAAGTTGAGTTCCCCTGAGCTTTCGCTGAATGTCATTGTTAGCGCATGAATAAGAAAAACTAATTAACGCGCTGCTTTCATTATGCTCTTCTAATCTATAGAACTGTGTATTATGCAAAGCTCGGGGAGAATATAAAATAGAGAGTGGAAAGTGACTACAGACACAGTAAATAAATTTATATAATACAAATAAATATATAAAGCTTTTGAGTAAAATCAGAAGATTGGAATGCAAAAAAGAATATGGTTTAAAAAGCCAATTACAATCGAAGTATAAAATACTTTAGGACAGACATATATATAAATTCTAATATTCCTCTAAAAAAAACCCCGTTAAACTCACTTGAATACCGTCATCTTCATTCGCTTCATAAGTCCACACGCCGTTTAAGGCATTCGCATTCGCCTCTTCCGACTTGACTTTACTTCCAGTTTCATCATTATCTTTGGCTTTTGTCTCACCCGCTGTCGCTGTCGCAGTCGCAGTCGCATTCGTCGTTGAAGTAGTCGCGGCTTCTGCTACAGTCTCAGTTGCAACGCTGCCGGCGGCATTGCTAGTGCCGTTCAGGTTGGCAGAGAGCAGGAAAATGTTCTCCACGTCCACCGTTGCGTCGCCGTGCTGAGTTTGCACATGGCGCAGAGCCTTAGGCAGTGTCATTTTTGGCCAACACAAAGAGCAGGATTTATCAGCACTCTTAACTTTGATTTGTGCGTTTAGTAGGCGTCTCGTAAGGAAACAATTAAAAAACTGCAAAACACAAACAAAACGAACGAAAACAAAACTATCAACACGTGTGTATTGGCCAGACGATTAATTGCATGAATACTTGAAGAACAATGAATAAGTCAACCGATGACAAATTGTTACACACTCAACACTTGCCAGTCGAATATGATTCTCAACGTGCCGAAAATACTTCATAGAGTATTATTAAACAAATTACTTTTTATCACTTTAATGTTGACTTGTGCAATATGCAAGGCAAATGCGGCTAAGTTGGTTCGATTACTTTTGCACACGCGCGTTGCTATCGAACTAATTGAACTACGACAATCGGTTCACCAGTTCAAACAACTCAAATTGCATACCATGTAAACAAATTATGCTTATAGGGCATATTAATTCTAAAGTTGGGTAGTCTCTTATAATTATTGAAACAAATTATATTAAATAATATAACTTTGATATTATTTGCATATAAAACAAGCCGGTAACGCTACAGTAGAGCGCGCCCGACAGTAATTCCAAAAATCCTTTACAACCGTGTAATCCCATAATAATTGTTTTTTTTTTTTGTACTAATTTTGACCTTCGTAATTGATTTAAATTAAAAACTCGTAATTTATATTACAAAAAAAATGTTGTTGAAAAAACCTAAATTTCCAAAAAATCGAAAAATTTTATAATATCCATAATATCTAATTTTTTAACCATTTTGACATGAATTTTGGGCCAAAATTAAGTATCGTTTAAAATCGATTTAAACAATTGTTAAGTACTAATTTTGCAATCGATTTAAATTAAAAACTCGCGATTTAAAATTAAAAAAAAAAAAAATTTTGTTAAAAAATCATAGGGGACCCTTATCTAAATTTCCAAAATATCGAAAAATTTCATAATATCCATTTTAATATTTTTTAAATGTAGAATCACTCGGGTTGCTAAAACATAAACAAAATGATATTCCTCGTGAAAATCGTTTGATTTTTAAGAAAGTTACAATCGGTGTAAAATGAGAGTACCAGGCCTGTTGAGTATGTTGCATGTCTAATTTTTTGACCATTTTGACATGATTTTTGGGCCAAAATTAAGTATCGTTTAAAATCGATTTAAACACTCGTTAAGTACTAATTTTGACCTTCGCAATCGATTTTAATTAAAAACTCGCGATTTAAAATTAAAAAAAAAAAATGTTTGTTAAAAAATCATAGGGGGGACCCTTATCTAAATTTCCAAAATATCGAAAAATTTCATAATATCCATTTTGCTATTTTTTAAATGTAGAATCACTCGGGTTGCTAAAACATAAACAAAATGATATTCCGCGTGAAAATCTATGTAAAATGAGAGTACCAGGCCTGTTGAGTATGTTACATGATTTTGCACCATAGACAGATAGACATGGCTCAATCGACTCGGCTAGTGATCCTGAGCAAGAGTTTATATACTTTATGGGGTCTACCACGCCTTCTTATGATTGTTACATACCTTTGCACAAAGTTATAAAATGTAAAATACACAATATTAAATCTCAAGTGGTATTAAAAATGAATTCGGATATTAATTGGGGATAATAAAACTTAATTAATTTCTTTATATTTTCAGATGAGTATAATAATTTGTATTGCTGCAATATTTTATTTTGTACTGGCATAATTTGTGATAGTTTTTCTTTTAGTATTCGTATACAATAACCCTTTATGAGCAATCCGTGTGTTCAACATAATGAACACATTGCCAATAAATTTGTGACGGGAAGTTGTTGTCTTAATATTGTTATTTGAATCAACCACAGGAAATAGCTTCTTCGTTAATCAACACCAAATCTCTCTCTGCCCCTATGTATTTTTAGTATTGTGTGTTTCATAAGAACTCTACAGTAAAACAAACAAGACGCGGACAGCAGATATAAACATGCATAAATAAATATATATTCGTACATTTATGGTAAACTATGTCAGTTTCAATTAATTTATAGTTAGTTGAAATATCGGACTCTCTAGAATGGGCACTCTGGCGGTCGCGTGAAAGAACACACCTAGCTGAGGCCTATGTAAACATACCGTACCGTAGGTACCACACTATATACAATGTATATATATAGATGATATATACATATATAGTTTTACATACATATATGGGGTATATAAATGTATAAATATATATAAGATTCCGCACACAATATTGTTTGTAAACACGCAGTTGTAGCTGGGTAGGTTTTACAGTTTGTATAATTTTTGATGAGGAAGCGTGATGTCGTCATTTCTCTGGCTTTTTGTCCAGGCAAAAAGTCAATTTACACACACACACACACACACAAACAAGTCGCACAAAGGGAAGAAAGAATGGAGCGAAAAAAAGTAATCGGTGAGTGCGCACACCTACAAAATATCGTGCTGATTTAATCACTTTCTTCGTCGGCACCAGCAGCAGCAGCAAATGCCAACTTTTACTCTCGTCCACACGCACACACGCCCACACCCTGCGCCCCTCTCCAGGGCACCCACTGCCACCCGACCGACCGCTCGTCCACCCGCCTGTGGAGCAGGCAAGCAAGCGACCGCCTTGGCTAACCGAGAGCCTTATGGCCAATGGCCATTAAATGTTGCCCTAAATAAGGGGCAAGCCTTTTTCGTCGCTCGCCTTAACCTGTGAGTTGCGGGTTTACAGAAGGATGTTCTATGGTAGTTTCGTGACCGAGTGCTTTTCAAGGAGAACACTGCGCGAAAGAGAAAGGGAGAGAAGCAGACAGAGACAGAGAGAGAGAGAGCTGCAGAGCGAGAGCGAGTGAGAGTGCAGGTGTGTGCTAAACTAGTCACGCAGTCGGACATGCAATGGTCGCGCTCCTCTATATGCCGCCGCACGATAATTTCGGCTTGATTCCAGGAGACATTTTCCTAGCCTGTCGACCCCTCCCATCAGACGGTAATCAAAAACCATCTGGGTTACGTCAGAGCATTACGAAAATGAATATTGCGGCGAGTTATGAAGTAATCATTGAAAAACATTCAAACTGGAAAATAAACTGGAAATAAAACAAGAAACGTGAGAGGGGGAGGGAGAGAGACTAAATCTTTAACCTGTTCCAACGTGCCAAGGAATTTCAAAGAGATTTCAATGTCAACCCTAACGAAGGTCGTCCCACTCTCTTTATAGACTGTCCCTGTCCCTGTCCCAATCCCAATCCCAGTTGCCGGCGCGTTGCGAAGCTACGACGACGGAAAATAATTGCGATATAATTACTATGCGAATGTAGGTCAGCATAAAGCAACTCGTCGTACTCGTATTCCCCGCGTGCCGGGGCGCTGCACATACATAAATTATACGTTTGCTAACATGCATACTCGTATTTGCCTGGACACAAGTGTCTATGTATCTGCGATACGATGCGAGTACGGCGTATAAGGCGGGTATAAGGCTGCATAAGGTAACTCTTATATTGATCGCATTATCAAACAGCGCAAAAACCGAGAATGTCTAGCGCGACGTATGTATAAACAATAATATTTAGTATATCTTTATGATGGTATAACTTTATATATATATGTATGTACACCCTATACCATATTCGCGTCTTGCACACTTGTATTATGTATTTTATTTACTTAGCATAGCTAAAGACAAATCTCTCTGTGTCGGCTCGATCCCGCACCGGGCATGGTCGGGATGGTCGCTCGCCCTGCTCAACTAAATCACGAGGAATTTTATTTTTGTTGGGCCTACGCCAAGAATATATTCTTTTGTTTCACGTAACAACAATATGAAAGTTTCATCAAAATTCAACATTGATATGTAGTCTATGTCGTAGCTGCACATATACATATATCTCTATATTATATATATATATATTTATATATAGTATTTACTTATATGTAGTAAATAAGTTGCGGCACGTGTATCTATGTGTCATGTGAGTAATTCTTATTTATGGGCATAGGCTGGGAATTTCTTATAATATACATTTTATGCTCTGTCCCCGAATGCCGAACAAACAAACATCAAAATTTACTGTTTTTCTCATTAATCAAGAGATCATATGAATCAGTCAGTTAAATTTAATATACCTATATACTATAAAATATCGTATATATCCTTGAACACAAGTATGCCACATACATATAGACATTTGAAATGCAAAGCCATGAATCTTTGGCATGTGTGTAAACAGATCTCAAGCAAAAACGTGGCTTTTCCAATCCATTTATAATGCACTTGATAGACAAGTATTATGCGATAATGGAAACAAACAAATACAAAATGAACCGCCAAAAACAAGTTCAGTTTATTGAAGCCGATGTATATTAAAACTGGTAAACATAAATATTTATATCAGCAGTCTTAACTTTGGAATCTAATTGCAGTATTTGCGCTCTACTATATATCAAACATGTTGCAACGCGTCAGCAAGTAAAGCTAATAATCCTGTAATTACAACGTAATTCCATTTAAATCTCTTAATATAACGTGCTCTTAATTGAAAGAGCACAGAAGCGACATGTGTTCGTTTCATGCTTTTTTTCTTTTTTATCAATTAACGTATTTATCAATAGGAAATTCCGTTTATCACAAACACAATTTCGAAGAGAGGGCAGCGAAACGACTCATCAGCTGGAACGAACTTATACGCAACATCAAACGCAACCGATAACATTGCGCTTTCAAAGCGCGCAATTCAAATTTTCGATAATGCTTACCGTTCGGCTCGCAGCGTCGAGCGTCGAGCGTCGCAGTCTGCAGTCAGTCGGCAATTTGCTTTCAACCAGTGCGGAGGTTGTGTCGCGTGAATGCCCTCGCCGAAGACTTGTTGAAACGTGTTGAAAACGACGAACGACTTGTAAAGACGCCGCCGCCAACGCCGACGCTTGGAACACCTGACGCCGTACGGACGGACGGCTTACAATCTGGGTGGCTAATAAACGGGGATGTCAGTGTGTGCGGGGGCGTGTCGCATATATATGTATTTGTGTACATCGATATAAAAATACTTACTTATAAAACCCGTTTGTTTTCTGCGTGGTAATAACTAACATTCCGGCGCCGGGATAGCGATTCGTTATCAAATCAATCAAAATCAAAATACTCCGTATGTAATACAAGTCGATACGATGTCAAAAGTGATATGAAGTGATTTCTATGCCGCGCAAACTTATCGCCGGCCGTTTTGCTTTGCCTTTTCGCTTTGGATCTTCATTGTTGGCGCGTGCTGTAAACATTGCTTAAAGAGCGTGATATTACAAAAATGAAATATTTGGCAATTCCTATGATAGTAAAAATAAAGTGATCTATCTATTGCATATATATTAATGTACATATTCGTTCAATTTAAATTAGAGAAATGTATTTTAAAATCACTTTTAATGACTTCATTTGTTTTGGGCTTTTCCGTACTTTGCGTTTATCTTCAGCTTGACATCGACACCTGATCCCCAATCCCATTGCGCGGTGCGGTGCTGTGCGATGCGGCCTCTGTGTAGTTGCCATTATAATTATAATCAGTCTGCTTAGACATTTGACATGAGACTAAATAGTAGGAGTGTGTATGAGTAGAGCTATTTGAGGACGACGTTTTTAGAATATTTCCTTTGCATGTACATACATACATACATATATCTGTGTGCCTCTCACTCTCTATGTGTGTATGTGTGTGTGTGTGTGCCCGTGCATGGCTCTGTACCAAAAATATGCGCCATTGCCGTAGTCTAACATCGTCCATTTTTACGTACGCAAATAGTTTTTGTTCTGAAAAATTGTATATTTTCTATAGAAACAAAAAGAAAACCCCGAAAACTGAGAGAATTTTCGTCTCGTCTTGCCAAGACTTAGTTAGAGGTGACGTTTTGAAATATATCAAGTAATTTCGGCGCTTCGATATTTCCGTAGCCCTACGCACGGAATGGCCTTTAATCACCGACAAAACGTCAAAGTGTCGCGCACATGCCACATTACTTGCGATAGGATAAAAACGACGCAGCGTTGCGAGACGAACAAAAAAAAAAAAATACTTTCATTTTTTGTTTTGAAATCCGAAATATACCCATTGGCACCTCTATGGCAATCGTAAGAAATGGAATGTGAAATGTGACACATTTTATTTTGAATTGAGTTGATTTATGTATGTATTCTTGTTGTTGTTTTTTTCTTATCGAATCCTTTTTGTCACTTTCCCCATAAGTATGCACGTTCTATATGTTTATGCGAATAATTATATAATGTGGGATCAGCCTCGACGCAGATAGTCGATTAAAAATACTCGTAAAACAGACATCATCTTGTCATTGTATGATCAAACAAAAAGAAAACAGCGAAAAGATCATAACACATTAGCGCACACACACACACGCACACACACACACACACACACACACACACAGAGGAACCACTATATAGGCGAAGTGAAAATTTGAAATAATTTGTTGAAATTTCTTTGTGTGTGCGGGCAAACCTAGTAATACATCAGACTTATTTTAGCACAAAGCCCCTGAAAAAAAAATAAATACATAAGTAAATAAATTTGTAGCCTCGCACAGACACACACACGCGCGCGGGGCTAGAAAAGATAGCAGCAGCTGCGCGCGGGAGTGCAAATGCGAGGGGTGTAGACTGGGCGCAGGAGTGGTTGAAGGGGAGGTGGGGGCGTACGCACTGTGGTCGGCGGGAAGCTCCACGTTTTAACTCAATGTTGGACGATCACCCAGACCCAGGCGTGTGGTGGTGATTGGGGGTAGAACGACGGCAACAGGAGAGTGAGAACCACATTTTATGTGCTATGAACGATATAATTCTAATTGCAAATGGGATTTAAATATGTCACTGAAAAATTCAATAGAAAAAGCAGTTAGCCCTGAATCTTGCAGCGGAAATACCCTGTATGCAAAACAAGTTATGAGAAATTATGAACTTGTAGTCCGTTTCATATATTGTGAATTAACCAAAAAAGTCAATTATGCGGTAATCGATAATTATGCAACTGGGCAATTTAGAAGTGCGAGCAAAGCAATATCGATACAATTAATATTTGGGATATTTTGAATTAAATTGTATTTCGATTTTAATACCAAAGAATGCAAACAGTTCCTTAATCGAATTACAAATAACATGATTGCATTTACTGTCAAGATAACTTTATAAAATAAACGCTCGCTTGTTGCACAACCCAGTGTTAACCCCACCTATTCAACTGAAAACAGCTGAAACTAATTCATAAATCATAATTAAATCAATCCTATTTTTAGACACACAAAACTGTTTCCGAATAGGATTCCTTCCATGCAGTAACGCCTAATTTGTAGGAAGTATAAAAGCACAAAGAATATTACGCATACGCGATGTTGGCCCTGCCATTATTCCTACACTCGGGGACTTAATTATCTTCGTTTCGGCCGATTTATTTCGCCAATAACCCAAGACTTGCCTGGCGTGTGACGTGCACATCTGTGGCCCCAAAAATAAACCCAGTTCCCCGTTGGTATCGCCCATATCTCTTCAATGACGCTTCCGAGTAGTAACCCAGTCTATGTCTATGGTACATTTTATAGTGCTGCATGTGGGTCTGTGTGTGGGAGAGACATTAGATTCTATTCAACACGTCAGGCAGTCCGTCCGACCGAAAAAGCCATCCCATCAGCCGTCAGATGTCGAATGTGCATTTAAAATCCATTACGCTATATTTAGTGGCTTTTCTTGCCATTGTTCCATTCCATTCTCATTTATTGGACGATAAACAAGTGCACGAGGCGCGCACACACCGCCAAGACAGGTAGTTGGGCCAGTCCGACCACGTTGGCCGCGTTTGTGGCGCAACCCATCCGTGTATAGGTGCGACGCCTTTCGTTGTGCGAGTTTGCCTGTGTGTGTGTGTGTGTGCGAGTTTTTCTGTTTGTATTTCGGTTGGATTTTGACAGTGCGTCGCTAACAACAACAACAAAAGAAAAAAAAAAGAAAAAAAAAACAGATCTAGAAATGAACCCAAGAAATGAAATGAACTTCCGAAACTTATCCCACATACTTCTATTTATACCTTTCGGCTGAACAAATGCAAGAAAAGTTAGACAACTCGAAGTTTTTTTTTTTATAAAAAAGCAGAGGTAACCCTAGGCTAAAATGTGTAAAGAGCTATTTGTTACGTAAATTAAAGGAATTCGTTGTTTCCCTCTCGTAACCGAAACAAGAAATCGGTAGGAAATTAACTCATACTCTAGTCTTTCCGGAAAAGGTTTTATTTAATAACTGTTTCTTTTTTATTGAAAAACTTATGAAAAGCACATCAGATATAGTGCTGATCGATCCCCAAAATATTCTGTGTTTCTCTGAATATGATTATTAAATGACAGCATCGTTGTTAAATCTTTTTAATCTTTTTAAGAAGACGGATTTACTTTTAATCTTTAGCTGACTTTCACAAATTGAATTTTTTAGCGTCACTTTGCCATTGTCGCATTAGCAGATACCTGTCAAATTAAAGACAAACACCTTATAAATTCAACTGAAGTACGTAATACCTTGAGTCAGATACAATGTTTGCAAATTTGTTATGAACTGCACAGTGCGAGGATTGAGCGTTAAGTGAAGGAATTACACAGTAAAACCTGGCGATATAGAATGTAAATGTTTACTACATAACCTCATAATTTATAGTCCAAATATTTGTACTCCTTTAATGCTAAGAGTAAGACAAATAAGATTCTTCAAAATTGTAGTTTAATTTAAAATACGTAATTAATTTTCGCCCTTATCGAGTATTTATTTGCGTAAATTTGTTTATATAACTTTTTAAGACTGAATGTTAGAATTTATCCCATTGTGCGGGCGGGGGGGGGGCATAAAATCACAACGATTTGCTAATAGATAAACCAAACAAAAACAGGCAAAGTAAATTCGAAATCCGAATTTCAAATAAACGCGTCTAAACTGAACTGTATATAGCAGAGGCGATTATATACAAACAAAGATATATAGCATACAGACTACCTGCTATATAGTAAATGCGTGTAAAATCACAGCTTCAACCTCCATAAACGTAAAGAAAAAACGCGCAGCCAACGTAAACAATGAAAATGCGGTTGGAAAAAGCAAACGCAACACGTGAAAAACGAGTGATAAAAATTGAAAAACCAATTTAAAAATAAATAATTAAATCAATTTAAATTTTTGTTTTATTAACTCTATGTAGCTTGTGACCTATAACAAATAAATAGTAAATTAAAAGAGAAAGAGCCCAATAAAAACAATGCAGAACTCAGCGTCTTCTTGCGCCTGGTACTTGCCATGGCCACTGGCTGCACAGCAGCATCAGCACAAGCTGCTAACCATGCAGACGCCTTTCGCGGACAAGCTGGGCGTGACCACACCGGGTGCACTCTACGCAGCGCAGCAGCAGCAGCAGCTAACGGCGTCGCAGCAGCAACAGCAGCAGCAGGCACAGCAGCAATTGCAACAGCAGCAGCTGCAACAGCAACAACTGCAACAGCAGCAACTGCAGCAGCAGCATCAGCAGCAACAACCACAGCAGCAGCATTCGCCCAATACGGCTGCAGCGCCACCCACAAACTATCAGCAGCCTACACTGCATCCCAGTGCCGGCACCCACTACCCCCTGTCGCCGGGCTTCAACTTCCCTCAGCCGCTGCAAACGGCACCCAGCTATGCCGGCCAGCTAGCGCAGAGCACGCTGACGCATACCCATCCACACGCGCAGCAGACGCAGCTGCTGCAGTCGGCCATGTTCCCGCCGCTCTCGCTAAACAGTTACTACACGGCAGCAGTGGCCGCGGCGGCGGCTGCGGCTGAAGCAGCCGCACGGGCCAATCATGCGGCCGCCTTCGGTGGCGTCTCGTTGTCCGCACAGGCGGGTCTCATGCCGCAGACCTCGCCGGTGCCGGTCCCGGTGCCCGTGACACGGCCAGCACCTCCACAGCAGCCGCCCGCATGTGCGTTGGTGCAACCGCTGAACACGGCCTGCCTGCCACAGGATCTGCAGCATCTCTCTTCCATCAATCTCTCCAATCTGGGCGGCGTCATGGCGCTGCATAACCATGCAGCAGCGTCGAGTCTCAGCGCCCTAAAGTCTTTACCAAGTGCGGGCCCGCTGACAATCAACCGTAAGGTGAGTCGAAGAATTTGCACGATTCGCAATTATCATTTAACTGTAACGATAATCGCCCACTTTAAATGGTAGCATTAATCGATGAATAATCGGATCAATCGTATTCGATTATTTAAATTTAAATGCAGTTGGGGAATGCAATTCAAAAGCAATTAAATCTTATTTTGTTTTATCGGTTTTAGTTAATCGATGAATAATCGCACAAACTGAATTCGACTATTCGATTCATTTTTATTGCACTTGGGGAATGCAAATAAATAAAAATATATATATACAAAAAGTTGTTTTAAATTAATGTGGATTTTAATTCTATGATTGCTGATTATGTATAAAATTGCAAAGCAATTTAATACCATAAACTGAATGGCAATAAAATATTTATTTTTATAGACTGTTTCGCATTGCCTTGAATGAATGCAAATGAATTGAATAACAGCAAATTGCTTATAGTAATATCATTTTGTACCTGCGGGTTAACAGTTCAAGTGTGAATTAGCTCTATTTATAGCAGCAGTTCTCTTCAATCTCTTATCAAAGCGCAGTTCAACCGCACAATGCGCTATAATCTAATTTTCTCTTTAATACGTCTATTCGTATTCCGCTCTTTCTCTTTTTTATCGTATCAGAAATCTATCTCTCATCAATCTCTTCGTTCTCTGTTCTTTCTTGTTGATCCCTTAGTTCCAAATGCCGCAATAGAGCGGGTATACTGCGTCTTCATCTTGTTCTTTCTAACATGGGAAAGTTCAAGAAGGGAGTGTTCGTTCTATGAGTCACTTAATGGATGCAGTTTCCGCCGCACACCCTTCTTTATTCTATCAAATGTAAGAAGATCTGTGTTCCACCTACCTCGCGGCCTGCCTTACCCTCTTTCTCCCTATCTTTACCTCCCTATCCTTCTTTAGTTCTTTTTCTTTCAGACCCACTAATCGCCTCCCCCTACTGCACTGCGCTAAATTATAGCTTATGCTGTCGCTTTAACAAGCAAATTGCCCAAATGAGGCAGCAGCAGCAGCTCCAACATGGACTGAGTGAAGCTTCATGCGAAGTTGTCAATTTGTTAAATTTTTCTTGCACTACAATCATCGTCATCATCGGCACGAGGCGGATTTGCATAAAAGCGAGTTCTATCAATTGGAAAACTGGCCAATAAAGATTTTCAACATGCGAATTAGCAGCAAGCTGAATCCGTACCCCCTCTCCCTCCCCGCCGAGATGCCCCTGTTAAACGCCATGTCATGATTTAAACCCTCTTTAGGCCCCTGCCACTGTCTTCACCTTCATCTCCGTGTCTGCGTCGCACTACAAGTCCCAATCTCAGCCCCAGTCTCTAAGTCGGACTCGGCCACCTGCAAGCGAGCACTTGGGCGAAGGTCATCGAGAGACAATTGATGTCAGTTGCGGAGGCTGCTGCTGCGACGCCAACTGCGACGACTGCAACAGCAATGGCAACGACAACTGCGACAGAGGCAGAGACTGAGGCTGAGACAGCTGCTGTTTACGTCGAAATGAGCCGTGCTCTTGAACCATAAGTAAAGTGTACATACACGTATGTACGTGCATAGAGATAGACAGACAGTGGGACATAAATATGTAGATTCATGTGAGCTCATCAATGAGCCCCCGGATAATGATTTATCGTTAGTTGAAAGCCACGCTAAATTGTCGTGTGTTTTCAAGTTGAGTTGTTCGATAGATGTTTACATTATACACAAACTAACACTCACACACACACACTCCTCGATTATCTTTGTACACCCAAACACCAATTCGACTTACAAACAACTATTCGAACAATGCGCTGCTGTCTCCCATCTGAGATATTCATACTGAAACACCTAATTGCGCCTCGCCGCGAGGTGCAGCAATAATTCGTAACCAGAAGTTGCTGTATAAGTAAAGAAATCAATTACAGTACTTTAGTTTTGCGCACTCTAATAGAAACCCTCGGAACCGGTTTTCCCACATTCGCCTACGAATAACTTGGCCAGATCGCGCCAATGATTCAGTGAGTGTTCATAACTAAATAAGAGATCAAAATGAAAAAGTATGTGAAAAGGAAACGAAATTTGTGCCTATCACAAGCTAAAAGAGCTATACAATATTTTAATTTAAATATCATTTAACATTTAAAGGCTTGTATCAGTTCAATTCAATATTAAGCTTATGTACCATATGTATCTTGTGTTTTCCAAAATTCGGAAAACAAATGAATATTTTCTATTTTCTATTTTAAAGTAAAATAAATACAATCCAATTGAAAACCAGATCAAAAGATCAAGTGCTTGTTGTCTTTTCTAATCTTCTAATCTTTTGGCATAAATTCTCGAGGTTGTGTTTGAAACATTTTGAGTTTATCTGATTGAAAGGTCTACAGAAACTATTAATAAGTGCTGTACGTAGAGAACTTCATTACTAAGAAACGAAATACTAGAAAAATAATCAATATTTTTCAAAAACAATTCAATCCACTCAAGTATAGAAGTAGTATATGTTTCTATATGTAAACAAAGCAATCAGTTTTAAGGAGGAATATAAAAATTAATGAACTCAACAAAAAGAATGCTATTTAATGTCTAAATTATCTAATGAAATTATAGAACCCACTGCGGAATAAGATCTTTGCTAGTTCATTGAGATATAACATAAATTCAGAACTGTTTAATGCTGTAAATGAACCGTTTTTAATTGCCCCCCAACAATTTCAAACTCAATTTGGTGTAACACTTAAACAACGAAAAAAAATAAAAATTCATCTGTAATTTGTTTAAAATTAGATGAAATTTGTACACATTCTCCCAGGGAAATCGTAGAAATGAATTTCTAGCGGATGTCTAAGCTAAACAGAAAAAGTCAGATATGTCGATACACGAGAGTGCGAGTACTTACACGATCCAGAGTGTTTACATACGATTGTAATCGCGTTTCTCTTGTGTGCGTACGTCTGTCTGAGAGTGTAGAAATCTTAAGTGGTTCCAAATTGACTCTGGAGGTGCCCCACAAACACTCACACACACACACACACACTCGCACACACAAAACATTATGACAAAACTGCAGCATGAGCAAACCCGACTGCCAGTCAGTCGGCTCGACATACGCGTAATGTCTGGACATTCACTTCGAGATCGTAATCAGAAATTACCTATTACGATTTCTATTGTCTGTTCCGTCTGTCCATCTATCCATGTATGTTCGTCTGTCTAGGTGTTTTCTATAATTGCCCAATGCGCATGTTTGCGGTGTGTGTGGCAAGATGATATCATAAAGACTTGCTGTAATTATGTACCTTGTGCTTGATAAATAAATACTATATACCATATTACTCGTACTGCTAATAGTTATAATGGTGTTTTCAAACTCTGACTAAGCCGCAATCTCCTTGCGATTTCGTACAATACAATACAATACAGAAAAAAAAAACTAAAGACCTTTCAGATTTTCCGCATCGCTACGCAGGTTGTCGGTAGTTGTTCGGTTTGCAACGATTTCAGAGTCTTTTGAAACTGCAATGATTTCACGAACTGGGCAAGGTACGAGGGGAAGGGGGGGACGGGGTACGAAGCTGGTTGAGATACGATGTGGTGCGGTGTAAGCGAGCGTCAAGCGTTGACTGAGTTGGTCAAGGTTTTCTCGCATAGCCCCATAAAGTAGCCGCAACTTTGAGTTAGAGCCCCCAGCCCCAGCCCCAGCACAAGCCAGAGACCAAGCGCTCTTTGTCTTCTCTTCTTTTTTTTTGCGTTTACAAAAATTCATAATACGCATGTTTAACGTGCTCCTCGCTCCACCGTCCCTTCCCTATCACTCTTTATACATACAGTAGTGAAAAGGCAACAAACATAACTCACACACATACGAGTAAGCTGAAGAGCAGCAGCCCTTGAAAACAAGTTGAGGCTTTTCAGCTGCAACAAGTTAATATGATATACCCTTCGCCTATAAGCTCGGACAACTTCAATGTTTTTCTTTACTAAACAATGATAATATTTCTTATTCGTATCTTTGAAATCTTCAATAACAAATTCAACTGTCAAGAAATACAAATTCTTTATAAGTGCACAGCTTAAAACGCCTCGTATTCTTTTGAATATTGTTGCGCTCTTAAAAATTAATTTGACCTAAGCACACTTCTTAACAAGTCAACCATTCTGTCATAATTTGTTTAAATAGACGCAAAGCTATAGATTTTTATCACATCATAAAAATCGTAATATAAATCAAAGAAAAGATCAATGGGAATATGTGAAAATTATTAATATAAATAAATCATAGTTTCAAAGTAAATACGTTTTTCCTGAAAAATTATTATTTTTTTTGTTTATCTAAGTATGTTTCCTATTTGCTTCAACCAACTATTATAAACAATTCAAAAAAAAAATGCTTACCCAAAATTCGATTAAGTTTTGACAAATTAACAAAAACTCAACAAGCACATTAACAAAATATTCCAAAGCATTATTTAAAATTAAACAGTCAACATGTAAATTATTCATAGTTTATGTCCAATTAGACAAAGACGCCATAAAAGTTTTGCATATTGTGAAAACAAATGTGGAATTACCACACGGTGCATAAAAATATAAATTTCTGTAAAGTCTCTGTGCAAGTTGCAAAAATCTTGAGACGCGCAATAAAATATATTATCATTAGTAAATTATTTTATTTTATTATAGTATAAGATATAAATGTTATTTTTATACCGGTATGTGCACATAACTTCAAAAATTTCGTAAAAGATAATAATATAAACTGAAAATGAATATATTATGAACAATACTGTTTTCGAAAAGAAGCAAGATTCTTATATAAGAACTTGCTTGGTGCGTTAAATGATATATTTTTCTGTACGGTGATTAGTTCTATAAAAATCATTTTAAAGTTATACCAAAATAAGTAGTTAGGACTAATTAAATGATAACAAAGAAAATAAACCATTTTAAATTGCAAACAATTAAATGTGCAACATGATATGGGCTTTCAAGGCATATTCAAAATACATCCATTCTAGTATAAACACCTCCTACCCCGACTGTAATACAGGCAATGTAATCATCGTATACCTGCTATATACAATCCTAGTGTTTTGTAAACAATTTTTTTTTTTCCGAAATCAATTTTCCAACATGCGAAACAAAAAGCAACGAAAAACGTGCAGAGCGAACACATTTAATTATCGCACGCAGGTTTGCTGGACTCATAAACTATATAGTACACAACGTAGCACTATAATAGATTATACATTTATTTAATTGCTGGCTAGCCAATTGTTGAAGACGTCAAGACGTAACTAGGTCTGCCACAACGGGGGAGCAAGAATCTCAGCGACCTGACGCAGCTTTCCTTTTGCGGGCACAAGTCCAACTCGATTTTACAGTATGGTATGGTATGGTATGGTATGGTATTATCCAAAACGCAACGAACTACATGTGGACAAGTGGTACCTGTCAATCCGATATGGTTGTCGGCTACTTAGTGCGCGATGTACAAACTTGTGTGGACATAAACAGTGTTCTAATTAACAGCAGGATTCCTCGCAGCAAACTGGTTTGACATCTCCACTCCCTGTCTAATGGTCCGGAATGAAAGATATCTTCTTGAAACACTGAAAGATATCAAGCACTTAATCTGACGGGAGAAATAATGATGGAAGAGAGGGAAGATAGAATAGGGGGAAGGGGAGCCCCATTGAGAACTGGTCTATTTCGAGATATCGAGATGTGTTCTTGAAAACGCTGATAATTAAATCAAATCGTGGTCACGTGCGGCAGCCGCCTTCCAGTTGTGTTAGACACGCAACGCTCACGCTCACTTACGCCCCCGATTCGGTGGCACCTTGCGCAAACGAGTGCGGAAAGATAATGTCGCCTGTAAATACATACATATATGCTTAGATATATCCATGTCCATGTCTGATCCGATGTGGGCGAATACGCATAAATATTGCTGCGTTGCGAACGGGCTGAGGTCCGCAGTCAGCTCGGTCGCTCGTTTTTGGAACAATATAAAAGCGCACGCTATACTTAGGATCATACAGATGCACACACATATATATAAATATATATTACATACAGCAATCTAGTTATAGCTATAGAAATACTGGCAAACATATATGAATGGTCGCTTGCCAAGATCGCTGGCAACAGGTCGCCGCCGTTGAATGATTCAATTAATTTCTCAAGTCTTTTTATATGAACATCATCGCATGGATGAGTGGATATATATACACATACACAAGTGCATGCTGCTCTGTGTGTGCGTGTGTGTGGGCAGAGTTCAAACAATTCATTCAGTTTTTTTTTTTTTGAAACGAAACATAAATGTTTATTGGTTATTAATGATTGCGATGATTATAGCGTGTAATATTAATTGAAAACCATCGCCAGTTTAGTGTAAATATAATGAAGTTAGTTACAGATACTTGCAGACTGCATAATGACATCATGGCTAAATATACCATATTCAAAAATCCCAGACTTGTGCTTGTATCTTTTGTCTATTGGGGGAGATCTTCTGCCTTGTGCTTCATGGTGGGGGGGGGCGGTGACGAAGACATAGACGTGAACGCAGACGACTTGTAGCTGTAACAAGAAAGTTGTCAGATCGATGGAAAGCTAAGCATGGAATACCCTTAAAATAAGCAAGAATATTAACAAGTCGATAAATAAACACTCGCAAGGATCTGCATTATGCAAAATATTTAACAATATATACAAAATATATTATATGCTTGATTCTAATTTAAAGAATTCTGATTTGTTCTCTCTCTCCGCTTGGCAAAATATAAATAAATTTGATTTAAATCTTAATAAATCTGGTTGACTTGCTGTTGAATTTCATGTTTTTCTAAATAATAAATACATATCTGGCATATATCTATACAATTAATTATACGAATTAATTAAATAAATTAAATCTTTTGGTTTGCAAAGAATTTTGGAACAAGTTGAATATAAGCTAATAATAATCACAGAGATGACTTATGCAAGACGTTTGAAATAGTTAACGTACCTTTTGGTTAGTGTAGCAAACGCTGCTTGCGGCATATTGACCGACAGGCCATGTCGCTTGTCGGTCGCAGTCTGCCGTGTAGCCCGTTGCTAGTTGTCCGCGGTCTGTGGTCCGTAGCCCGTGGCCCGTAACCCGTAGCCCGTTTGCCCTCCCGCACAAGATTTTTCGGGGCATGCCGCATGTTTTCATCATTCGTTGGGCGCGCTGCCAATGAAAGCAAAGACAAAAGTCCGCCGGCCGAGGCTGAGACTGAGGCTGAGGCTGAGGCGGCAGCAGTCAGTCAACGGAGTGCGCGACTAACTGCACTGCAAGTATCTGCATCCATTCCAAAGTATCTGCAACTGCAACTGCAGCCAGTGCAGTAACAGCTTCTGCCTGTGTAGTCGGCCTGTATCTACAAATTACGCTTCACAATGCAACGCACTCACATGGCACACACACACACACACTCCCTGATATATAGCAATATATGCATTATACGACTATGTCCGTCGTATTTCGAAGAATTAGTGCTCAGCGGTCCACTTGAGAATACAACAACTTTGGCAAAGGAACACGGCGATCAAATTATGAAAAGATAAAAACGCCAGACGCCAGAAACACCATGTAGTATAAAAATATTCTTGATGCGATCCGAAACTTGAGGTTCCTACGTCAGTCTCAATTCGAATTCTCGCTGAAACCATAAATCTCTCGAAGAAAAGCCAGATCCCGCAACATACCCTTGGAACAATAGAGATATTTTTACGTACGAACGCGCCTTCAACATAGAACTCGACCCGAAATAATTTTCAATAATCCTTTTAAATACCTCGACATTTCTGCTTCCAATCCAACCTAATTTATCGAACTTCTATCTACATTTTCAGCTAACTTCAACAAGCGAGTCGGAAAAACAGAAATTGAAAATTCCAGAAAAGCGAAAAACGGAGGATACTGAACAAATTAAAGATTTGAAAAAGGTAAAATAAAGCTCTGTGGTAAAAAAACGAAACAAATATCATCATAAAATATTCTGGCACAGGCAAAACTGGAAACCAAGGCCCTAAAGGCGAAAAGACCAGGATTTACCGACGAGAGATATCAGGAGACATCATACTATATAGAAAATGGTAAACATAGAAAACAACAAAGCTATCTACGTTCAGACATATAAAGAACTGTGTTTTTAGGTTTGCGAAAAGTCTATCCCTATTACTTTACTTTTACGACCTTCACGAAAGGCCGTTGGGTTGGCGAAAAAATACTCGATATATTCTCCAAGGAGTTCCGGGCCCATCCGGCCGAGGAATACGAGCGATGCATACAGACCGGCACTTTGACCGTTAACTTCGAGAAGGTGCCCATTGATTATCGGCTAAAACACAACGATCTACTGGCCAATATCGTGCACAGGTAAATATCATGTTAATATTATCGTCATTATTTTAAATATGGGCACTTTACATACTACTACATACAACATAGTAAATGATGATTTGAATACCCGAATTTTTTCATTTTTAAAATTTACAAACAAATCTCATTGTCATAAACTTAAATTTATATGCAAATTAAAATGTATAATTACTCTGAAACAAACAAAAATAAAACCTCACTCTGGTTTGAGCCTTTGCTAAGGCAAATTTGTAACGTAATTTATTTTTGAAACCGGTTATATAGTATCTCAGAATCGACTACTGGCGACTTTGGTCGCATTCTAACTCTGTGGCATAAATCATGAGAGCTTCGTTTAAGTCTGATACTCGTCTAATAATCGTATGAACTTGAACTCGTTACTATATATATTATCATTTTATGGTTCTTGAAAAAATAAAATAATAAATATAAATATAATAATAAATATTTCACTTTGTGATTTTCCAATTGAAAAAAATATACAAATGTTTTAAGAATTTATAAATATTTCGTAACGTCTGTAATACTGTTTTTAGTAAGTTATTGTTCAATTTCCTAATTATCTAAACTCAGTCTCACAACTAAAAAGATAACTATAGACAGTCATATATCTATAGGTGTAAGAGTTTTATTTTGTTTTATTTGTTTTTCTTTATATCTCGCGAGTCGATCGATCATCATGTATATATACACATACAATCATACTACTTACTATATATGGGGTGTCAGGGTCCGCTTTGACACGGATATCTGCTCATTCGAAAGCGCCAAATGTGACATATAACCGAACTAAACGCGCACTCACTCATGAATATATCTTTGCAGACACGAAGTACCCGTCACTTGCCAACCAATCACAATTGTGCATATGGATGAGGACATTGTGGTTGTTAATAAACCGGCCTCTATTCCCGTAAGTGGCTTTAACGACCGCCATATTACAAGCTAACCAATCTAACTCTAGTCTTAATCTATCTATATACGTTTTTAAGTACAGAAAATGGTCTATAATTTAGGCGTAGTACTAAGATATTGTTTCGAATACGCAGGTTCATCCGTGCGGTCGCTACAGGCACAATACTGTTGTCTTCATACTTGCCAAGGAGTTCAATCTGAAGAATTTGCGCACGATTCATCGGCTTGACCGTCTTACCTCGGGTCTCTTGCTGTTCGGGCGAAGTCCGAAGAAGGCACGTCAAATGGAACAGCAGATCCGAAACCGGCAGGTGGACAAGGAGTATATCTGTCGGGTCGAGGGAGTTTTCCCAGAGTAAGTATATAGGGATGATGTATTAATTCCGTGAGCTTCTCAAAATATTTGTTCCTCAACTTAAAGCGGCGTCGTGGAATGTAAGGAGCCCATTGAAGTGGTCAGTTATAAGATTGGCGTTTGCAAGGTATCTCCAAAGGGCAAAGATTGCACAACAACCTTCCAAAAGTTGTCCCAGAACGGTAACACCAGCGTGGTGCTGTGCAAACCTCTCACAGGCCGCATGCATCAGATACGCGTACACTTACAATATTTGGGTATGTTTTGGAACGAAATTTGTTTCCTAATCAATGATGAAAGGAAACAAAAGTATATATGTAATTTGATTTCTGTAGGTTATCCCATACTCAACGATCCGTTATACAATCATGAGGTTTTCGGGCCTCTAAAGGGTCGATCGGGCGATATTGGTGGCAAGACAGACGATGAACTTATTAGAGATCTCATTAATATACACAACGCTGAAAACTGGTTGGGCATCGATTGCGACTCGGACATATCGTTGTTCAAGAACACCAAAGATGAAACCGACCTCGAAAGTTTGAGCAGCGATCAAACCTTTGGTAAGTCAATGGTTGAAATGTGTTATATTTTTGTGTTACTCATTTTGATTTTCTTTTTAGCCGTGCACCACAGCGATGATGATGTTGGCGTTAACTCGCGTGAAACCACGCCTCCTTGTGTAGAAAACCAACAAACTACGGAATTGGTAAAACACCAACAGCAACAACAGCCATGTACAAATAATACGCCAGTATACTCTGTAAAGCCTGATGAGGCGACAGTGCTACCCACTTCTCCAGTGCTACCCAACACAAGCTCGGCTGTGGACCAGGATTTGGCATCAGATAAAGTAGTTATCGATAAACATTGTTATGAGTGCAAAGTGCATTATCGTGATCCTAAGCCCAAGGATCTCGTCATGTACTTGCATGCCTGGAAATATAAGGTAAGAATATCCGCAATATTTAGATATATAATAAATTTGAATATTAATATTACATTCATTTAGGGACCTGGCTGGGAGTATGAAACGGAACTGCCCAGTTGGGCTCTTGCAGAATGGGAGGACAGCGACTTAACCTCAGATAAAGTTGTGAATTAAGTAAATCAATTCATACTTATATTATTATAATTTTTTTCACAACATACACACAATTTTTCAAATATTGGGAATCATATCCAAAAAGGAAGCTTCACTTATTAGAGCCGATGAACCAAAAATTAAATCAGTGCAATAAATAATGACCAAGCTAATTACGCACATGTACATGGGTATTTAGCTAAAGACAAACTGACCAAATATATATTATCGTAAAAATTGTAAACGGAAATTCTAAATATCATATTAAATAAAAATGTGCCTTTCAAATTGGTATAAACATAAGTAAATAAATATATATAATACATATTAAACGTACTACATAAATGCGATGTCAGATTATTCTTTTGTTGCTTTACTTAGAATTTTTTCCTATACTTAGTAAATTTTATTGGTATTAGAAAATTGGGTGTAAGTCACCAAAAATCAAAAGTTATACGAAATCAAATTATAAATAAAAAATTTAAACAATCAAATTATGTTATTAACTTAAGAGCTGAAAAGACATGCAATACAATTTCAAGTTTTCTATACACATTTAGTTATATGTACATCCTTAAATGCGAAAATCAAGCGAACCACTAAACAATCTTATCGGAATTGACAAAAGGTTCCAATCAGCTCGCCAGAGCGATATCCCCTAAAATAATTAAGCAATCAACAATATTTCGTGCCCCATGAAGTATATCAAATTAGCTGAAATGTTATAAAAATACAATAAAACAAAAACAACTTTAATAGATTATTTTATATGAACTACGTACATTATACACATAAGTGCAATATATTATAAATACATACATAAATATTATATTAAAGAAAATCAATAAATTTTACAAATGTTTCTTAGAAAACTGTGTGTACGATCATTTTTCCCCATTATTATTTTATGCTGGTGATATTTTGGGTTGGTTTTTGAATAAATCAAAAACTCATTTACTCCTTAGATTCATAAACTCCATTTATAATTCTATTTTTCCCCTATATGAGGATTTCAGTCTTAACCCTTATAATATTCAGTTTTAATCAAACTTTTTTCATATACTAAAAAGGGAAAGAAAACACACCAGTTTTGAAACTCATTTACCAACTCACTAAACGCCCCAACTCATATTCCCGCTGTACCTACACATACCATACATACATCCATTGAAGTATATATGTAGTATAGGGACCCCAAATTGTGCGAAAATGCGCAGGCAGTGAAAAGTTTACTGAAACAAGAAGTTCCCCTTGCAAGTTCTCGGACTGGCGCAGTGAAAAATTAAATTTAATTAACGTACCAGCAAAATTAAAAATGCATGTTACAGAATAAAACGCAATAAATCCGAAAGACACCCTTCCTAATTGCAAACATGCGCTACCGCTTAGGAGGACGGCCGGATAATGCACTTAGAGGTCCGCTCAACTAGCTGAATTATTAAGCAAAAGCGTAATTAAAATGAAAATAGCAGCCCATCCACTTTTGGGAATTGTTCGAAATTAAATAAGTTTCCAAATGCAGTAAGGAGCTGGGCGTGTTTTTTCGCAGTGCACTTCCGCCTTTAAGAAAATTTAAAATATCTTTTAGACTTGCAATATAGAAGGATCCCTGCAAGTGCCTGCGCAAGATAATAACTACAAAAATACATAAATCTATAGGAACGGCCACGATGTTTGTTCAAACATGCTTTGCTTTTTTCCCCGCGTCAGCAATTTAGCCCGCAGCCAAACATGGCCAAGAGGAAGCGTATGTTTTCATCATGGGCTTTTATGGCACTTGTGAGGTGTTTTCCCTTAGTTCTTTGCATAGATGCAACCCGGTGTAGCAACTGGAAAAAAGAGGTTCCAAATAAAACCCATCCCTACACAAACAAACACATATACATATTTGTTGGCATTTTTTGGTCAGCTTATCGAGTCTCGGCCATAGGCACACAGACATTATTTATTGCGACTTTGTCTAGGGTGCAAGCTCCCAACACTGTCGCAGCTAAAGACAATAAACTTCGTAGCTATGCACAGGTAAGGGGATAATTTATATGCCTATGAACCAATTTCATTGTCTTCGTTAATTTACTAATGACTTCAACTCGAGCTAAATTTAGAACCAATTCATAGGTAAAAATTATTGGGAGAAAATTATAAATTAAATTGAAATGTTTTTGATTCGAACAAATTTACCTTTTGTTTTGTATCAATAGTAAACGACTATTCAAATAAATAATAAATAATAAACAATAGAGTTTTAATTGTAAAAAAAAACATAATTTCAACTCGTTTTTTATATATCAATATATTTTTATCCATTATAATTGTATTTTTCTATTCACGTAAAACATGAATTCAATTTAAAAGAAACAGTAAAATACGTTAAGTATTATCGTTTCAATTCCGCTATTATCGATAGGCGATTGACATTTAAGTCGGAAACTAAGTTTAGTGTGGCCGTTTTCGAATGCAGCTTATATGAAGTGTATTCTTACAATACCCGCATACGTTCATCTTGTTTATTAGCCATTCTCACAAAAACAATATCGGCAAAGCAAGACAAACACCGGGCATTTTTGTATTACTAATTTGCATAGATGATTGTTAAATGCAAACAGAAATAAAATGATTAGCGATATTCTACTTTCATGCTTAAGCATGAGCCGCCAAGGACTAAGTATTAAGAGTTTTCTTGTGAGTATTATTCTTAATCATTATAACATCTGTCCAGCATTATTATCTTCTATTATATTGCTTGTAGACCTCGAATGTAGTTGAACAATTTATGCATCCATGCGAGCGTAATATGTTCATAGAAATCCTTGGCATTTTAAATTATGTAAATGAAATTGGCAGATTTGCTAAACACTTTGAAAGTGTACAACCAAACGAAGCTGCTGACTTAATTAATGCAAATGGTAAGATCGGAATGTGTCGTACGGCTTAATATATTAACTATGCTCTTTTGTACAGAATATTCATCTGGTTATTATTTGCGACACTTTGCCAAAGCCATTGATAATGCACTTGAGGATTATTATGCCGAAATAGCGCGTCTTGAATACTTTCACGAAAACTCTTCAGTAAATTCCCTCATACATATTTACAATGCACTGCAACTTCAATTACCTACTATACTCTTTTTGCGCAAGCTTATAAATAACATCCGCATCCAGGTACGAAAAATATTTTTATATATATACAGCATTTGACGTTATATGTTTTAAGAAACTTCATGGCTGTGGGCTGTTACAATATCTGCATAAGCAATACGGTGATGTTCGCAATGATCCTATCATTTCCAAGTATGTTACCAAGAATCATATTTGATTCCAGTAAAAATACATTGTATTTAATATTTTTAGAGTATCTAAACCAGTTAAGCTGGCTTTCTTCTTTCATCTGAGCCACTGGCTTCTTTTCGGCACGATTGACGATCCACACTCAGAGTTCTTTATAAGTTTTAAAAAATCTACTGAAAGTAACTCTAAGTACACCGAAAAATCAGCAGCCAGTAGCAACATTAATTTGGTAATTATTTTACATTTTCAAGAAAGGACCTTAACATATTTAATCATTTACATTTATTAACTTTCAGTCGATTTTATCCGACGAGGATGATATATGGCAATATGAAATAAAATTTAGCCAATTACCAAGTTTTGTGTCATCTGTTTTAGCTGAAAAGATTCTATTTATCGGTCAAACAGTATTGATTTACAAACTGGATAGAAGTCGGCGTGAGGTTGATGCACAAAAAATATACTACGCATTCTACGATGATGTAAGTGAGCTTTGGGATGGTAAAGAATCTAACTTCTTCAAGTCAATTGAGGATCTTAACAACGATGATATGATTGATATATTTCAAATGGAAGGTGTTATTAACGAAATGAAAAAATACGTTAGTCAACGCCTATCGGAAATATCAAATGTTGAAGACGATATGTCCAAGCAAATGAAATTGGTAAAGGACTTTTACCTTTTAGGTCGTGGTGAATTCTATTTAGAATTCTTGCGTCATTTGTATGGAAGCTCTGATGATCTTCCTTCAGATACAAATGAGAAGAACTACACTCGCGCTTTCGAGGTAAAATTGTAAGTTATCTAAAATATTTATGGTAATTAAGATATAATTGTTTTGCAGTTTGCATCAAACGTGATGGGAATAAGTAATGAACTGGAAAACTTTTCACTGAGTGTTTTAAAATCCAAGACCGATTTAGAAGAAAGCTGTGAGTTCGGTATGCTGCAAAATCTTCATCTAAAATATGTTTACAAGTGGCCTTTAAACATATTGTTTTCGCCAATGTCAATTGAAAGATATAATCATGTGTTTCGCTTTTTGTTAACTGTGCGGAAGCTTCAATACGATCTACAGCTTGTATGGACACGTCACAAATGGAGCGCCAAAACGTCTCCTGTTCACTTGAATATTCTCAATTTTCGTAACCATTTAACGTTCTTTTTCGACAACCTGCAATATTACATACAAGTAGATGTTCTCGAAAGTAAGTAGATAAAAAGTTGATGTGTCATAATATAATAAATATGTTCATTGCTTATCAAGGTCAGTTCAGTATACTAATGGCTGTCATTAAGGCCAAAGATGACTTCGAGGAAATTCAAAGAGCACATTCAATTTTCCTTGCTAATGTTCTCTCGCAATGCTTTTTACTGTCCGATACAGTCGACAAAAAGTTAGATATTTCACAAATCAATTGCGAGTCCCAATACTCAATTTTTGGAACCATATT
Organism: Zaprionus kolodkinae; assembly: GCA_018901885.1. Lineage (NCBI taxonomy): Eukaryota > Metazoa > Arthropoda > Insecta > Diptera > Drosophilidae > Zaprionus > Zaprionus kolodkinae. Next base: position 5,905,266 of record JAEIFM010000508.1, read on the forward strand.
GGAAATCTTCAGTATATGCGAAAAATTTTGTCTCTTTGATAGTACTCCAAGTACTGATTTGGAAGAATTCAACATACTCGAGAAACGGTGAGCTAAATTTAATTTACAAGTTGTATTGCAATAAATATTTATAATGGGTTTTTAATTACATTTTTTTTTAGGTTTAACGTATCAATACTGGACCTAATTCAATTATTGGGCAATATTAAAAACGCTTCCAGTTTCGGGCCATTATCGCAATTCCTGTTAAGGCTGGATTACAATCGTTGGTTCAGTGCCAAAAGACTTTCTTTGGAATCGTCATAATTATTTTTTGAAGTCTGGGATTTTTCAATATTAATGCTTGTCGCTTAAAGCTGTAAGCGTTTAATATCCTCCATACGAAAATCGCTTCTGAAAATTTCAAAAATTGTTAAAGTTTTCAAGAAAAACATGTAGTTTAGCTTTTACCTTAACACTAGAATGGTGCGCACTTCGTTGGGGGTCAGTCGCCACGAGGGCATGTCGTTATTTTCGGGATTCCAATATTCCGAAAGTTCTGAAACTTTGTCTAAATTGAGAAGCGTTGCAATTTGAGAAAGACGTGTCATTTTATCACGCACTGACCAGGAAGTTGCACCGGTTAGATATGTGCCCAGAGCCCGAACTTCCTGATCCAGAACCAGTCCACCAAGCTGCAGTTAAAATCGAATTTTGTTAAATTATATACATTCTTACAATAACGTAGAACACAGTACTCACCCTATTGAATGTACTTTTCTTAATTGCTCTCTCCAAACGATTTGTAACTTCTGTGGCCAATATGCTAACGAGTGCATCGTAATTACGAGGACTAAGAGAATTTTTAAATGAATTTAGTAACCCATCCAACTGCACAATGAAATACTGAACAAATGTTTCACCAGCTTCGTACGTTGCTAACTCTTCCTATAAGGCAAATAAATATTTCAAATAATTACAAAGCTAATAAAATCATATCATATTTTCATTACCTCTGTCAGATGATGACTATAGTTTAGGAATTCATCAACCCAGGGATTAAGGCGTGGCCTTATGGCGCTTGACCTCAGTTGTTGTATGCCAAAATCAACGGTGGCCTTTAACGCATCTCGAACATTTTTCAGTTCGGTTAAGCAGCTATCAAGGAGCTGTCGCTCTACTGGACTAATGTTGGGAAACGTGCCCGCTATCTCCTGTTCCATAGTCTGCCACAACGTTTCAATATATTCAGTGGACATATCGGCATTATTTAGCTGCACAATGAAATTCGTGCGAACCCGATCTGCATCACTTGAATGCAGTTTTCCTTGCTGCAAGGTCGTCTGTATAGCATTATAAGCTTGTGCCAAATCGATATATCCGGAAGGATAGCCACTTTTTAAAGGAGCCTTAAGAGCAGTTACAAAATCACCATCCAAACAGGATGCCACATTGTTGATGACAGCACATGTGCCATTAATTGATTGGGTAGTCAGAGAACGTCGTATTGACTTGCGTAATATAAAGAATACATCATCGACAATAGAAGAACATTGCTGTCCTGTTTCAAATGTGTCTAGTCCAATGGCTTTCAAAACGCTTTCCTCCATGAAGTATCTAAATACAAATACACATAACATATTACATTAATTTCATAAAGGGAAACAAAAACAAACCTCTCGAATAGTAAATATGTGCTAAGAATCTCCTGCATCTGCCGGCTTAAGTCACAATCCTTTACAATTCGTTCGTAATCATTAAGTATAAGCTTTTGTGCCTCCTTATCTTGTAAACACGTTTCAGCATTTGTCTGTAATAAAATCAAAAACGATTGTCAAGTTTTGAGTAATCTAATGCTTAAATTGTTTACCTGCAAACGACGTCGCATAAATCGAAAGTATAATTCAATCCTAGAATGCATGACCGTAATTTCAGCTATGATCGAGTCTATATCCTTTGGATTTAGCTTGTCTATAGATCCACCAGATGGTTTACGATAGTGTCCTAGAGACTGAATACTGTTTGCATTTCCGGCACCACTTTGTCGCTGAGCGCTCTCATTGACCTGCTTCATGCGATACTGTATTTGTCGGTTCTTATTGAATTCGAGCAACAAATTTTTTACTTCTAAATCACATTCTCTTTGCAAAATGGTAACCATATCCAGCAATGATTTGGATCTAAAAAGTAACAATACATAAATAACGCGTTTAAATAACACTAACTATTATATTAACGCACTCTTGACCATAAAATGCCTCAATAATCGGTTGATTGACTTCGACAACACGAGCGAAATTCTCCAATATCGCCGTCAAGCGATCTGCATAAGCCAAATGAAGGCGGCGCTCAGCTTTCGCAATGTCTTGGGTATTTCGAAGTTCCTTTTGTGCTTTTGCCGAAAGTTTTTGGCAAATATAGCCGCAGAATTTTTCAATTCCAATGCGATGACAGCCAACCAATGGAAATATCTTAAAGAATCTCTCGACAGAAGCTAAATCGTCGTTTTGTACAGCCTCATCGAACCGTTTAGAAATCAGTTCGCGTATCTTTTCGGTAGCATCCTCCAGGGTGTGCACAGCATCGCTAACTGACGTAATTGATCCCTGAACATCGTCTGCAGTGCGTTGTAATAGGTGTTGGTCCATGGCCAGAAAACGAGCAATGTGTCCTGCCCCCTTCTCGTAATCTTCTTCATTAATTGCCTTAACAACGCCCTGACTGCATAACTGCAGGTCGATTAGGTCATGAACACGTTGCTGACATTCGGAAGCGCGACATCGTGCCAAATCCAGTCGGCGAACTTTAGCGCTTACAGACTCCGCAAGCTGTGCTGTGTTCACAATTTGCAAATTTAATTTGTTCGAATCATTCTCCACAGTCAGCAACGTGGCCATAGCTCGACTGATCCCGCTCAATTTCGCTTCGATCTGACATTGTTTAGCCAACACGGCCTCAAGTTTAGCATTTGCTTCGGCCTTAGAAACAAAAAATTAAATACTGTAGGCAAACCTCATACTTAAATAATATTCACTTCTTTTTCCGCAATAAGAATGAGACCCTCATCAACCTTTTCGCTTGTACTTATGTCCCATCCAGCAATCAGTTCACTTAGATTTAAATCGTTCATTTTGACATATATTTAAAGTTGTTTAAAGTATAAACATTAATATTTGTTAAACTATTTGTTTGTTATGGAATTTACGTGGCCGATTGGTGATGTACACCAATCGATATATATAGCTTATCATAGAATTTCAAAATATCGGCAGCAACCAATTAACAGAACAGCTGTTCTTAAAATACAGTGAGCCTCGATTAAAAAGAAAGCATATTTTAAATGCACTTGTATATGGCATAATAATTAAAATCACATAGGTTGCATTCAAAATTTGTTGCTTCAAAATTATCTCACGTTTTGGCTTTAAAGACAAAAGTAATAAAAAACACAAATATATTTAAAAAATAACATAAACAGAACATGCACTGTAATATCCAATATCGCGCCTATGTTAAATAACAGTTGTGTTCATGGTGCAGCTTAACCTAACAAAAAACACTTGCGTTTTTATTGTTAATAATATTGTTAATAATAAATAAAAGTTAAAATGAATAACTATTTTACGGAATATGAAAATTTAGAGGTGAAACATGATTTTGGCTGGCATTGCTGTATTTTATATTTAATTTTTCTATTATCAAACAGGTACACGAGCTTATGCTAAAAGATCGACCACGACAAGAAGCGTATTACAATGCTATTTTGAAGAATAAGGATCTATTTAAAGACAAAGTTGTAATGGATGTTGGTGCCGGCACGGGAATACTTTCAGCATTTTGTGCTCAAGCGGGCGCGCGTTTGGTTTACGCCATAGAAGCATCAAACTTAGCGACAAAAGTGGCGCTTGATTTAATTGAAGAGAATAATCTGACCAATGTGGTTAAAGTAATTCATTCACAAATAGAGGAATTTGTTCTTCCAGCCACGGCTGAGAAAGTGGATATCATTGTCTCTGAATGGATGGGCTTCTATTTGCTCCACGAAGGCATGTTAGACTCAGTTCTTTTTGCCCGAGATAATTTTCTTAAGTCGGATGGTCTTATGTTTCCTAGTGAGTGCACTATTTTCGTAGCACCGTGCTCTGTTCCATCCCTTTTCGATTACTGGCAAAATGTTGATGGAGTCAACATGGAAAGATTTGCAAACAAATTGCGTATACAAAAATCAACTAGACCGGAAATTATTCAACTTCAGCCAAAAGATTTGCTACATGAAGGCATCGTCTTCCACTGGATGAGCTTGCTGGATGTAGACGCCAAGGATCTCGACGAGATAAGTTTCAAGGAAGTTGTCGCCACACAAGTTGCAGGAAAACATCAGGGATTTTGCATATGGTTCGATGTACGCTTCCCAGGAGACGACGAGGTGGCACTGAGCACCTCTCCAAAAGCACCTGAAACTCATTGGAAACAATGCGTTGTAGTATTGCCCGAAGAAAACTGTGAAAACCTCGAAGAAAAGTCACCGGTAGCATTTCAAATTCAAATGAAACGCAACCCAAACGATCCGCGAAAATATAATTTGGAAGTTGAACTTCTCGACCCGAATGTAGAAGAGCATCCCGTGCCTTGCGCTTGCCACATGACTAAATGTATACTGACAGAAGCGCATCTTAAGATGATGGACACTACATAGTTGCTTAATTGTTTCTTGGTAAACGTACAAAATATTGAATTAAATAATAACACATACAATTTATATACCTCAGTCAAACTTAACAGCTATACGAAATTTGTTTTTATCTAAAATTATAAAATTTGAAAATAACTACAATTAGCGCCATTTAAAGACATTTAACCTAACAGCCGTTGCAAACGACATTGAAGCTCCTTGAGAGAGTGCTGTAAACGATTGGTGTCGGGTTTCTGGTAGCAGATGTTCAAACATGCCGCAACAATGTCCTGCGCCTTGCCCAATATTCGTCGTCTGACAATGAAATGATTATTAGATTTTACGTATAGTGTGTATACAATTATATTTGTTACTTACTTAGACCGGTACCATATGGCCTGCGCATTATCGGCCAGCAGCGTTACAACTTTTATAGCCGAATGTATCAGGTGCCATTCATTGCCTTCATTTGCCCAGATACGTTCGTTCATCGAGATCATCCTAAGAGAACACAAAAATTAATATTTTATTCCATACCATATTCCATAAAATCGTCACCAACCTTGAGTAATATTCTAGCAGCAATTCAATGTCCAATTTCATGGCAAACAGTTTTTCTGGAACTGTTCCCTCGGGCAAATGTAATTGGCAGGCTTTAATCTCCAACTCTCTAATTAGGAACGCAAATGGGAAACATGGTCCAGATTCACCGAATTCTCGAACCAGTAGTTCTATTTTCGTGAAAAGTCTCATGCTGCGCTCCTGGGCAGATCCTTGAGTTTCCACAGCGCTGTTGATGATGTTACCCCAAACAGACTCAATTAACAATGGATCGTTGTGATTCGAGCAATTAAGTATGGAAAGCTGGCATTCCCAAAGGTCAAAGGGTTCGGCAAAGTTCTGATATAATTGCGTAATATCATACAGAGCGAAGTTCAATTCCTTAATAGCCTGTACAGCATTTGGATTATTGGTCACCAAAGAATTCATGGCACCAAGTACGGATTTCTGTACTCGTGCAATTTCCAACTGAAAAATTAAAATAAAACCCTCGTTTCCATTATATATAAAAAACAAATTGTAAATAGTTTAAACGCACCTTATCCTCCAGTTCCTTCAAAAATATGCCATTGGTTATGGATGAGCCAACAGTTTCGTTGCGCATACACATAACCGCACGCACCAAGTAGTCAATGCGAACGTCCAGCGTTATATTCTCACTACGGGTCATGGCCAAGTTATCGAGAATCTGTGCTGCCTGCGTATGATGGCCGTTCTTCTCATAATACTTCCAAAGAAGATCAATTAGTTTGACATTTTCTGGATTGCGACTAACACTGCGTCGCAAGAACTCTCCTAATGATGGCTCAATCAGCTCCAACAATTCACTATTCATGTCATGTGAAAGAAGCCATTCGTAGATTTTGACATGCATCAAAGGATCCTTCATGCGAAGAACCTGGTTCGTTATTTTTCTAATCGTTTGTCTCGATCTGTTTTCTGTATCGTGTTGATCCACAGTTCGATCGGAATTAATGTAGAACGATTGACCCTGATCTATTTGCGGTTGATTGCTGGCAACCGAGTGGTAAACATAGTCCAGCATCAGCTGCACCTCTTTATAGTAGTTCATGCTGTCAAGGAATGGGAAAACGTGAATATACATATAAGCCTATATTGTTTTAGTTCAACATACCGCGTCACAAAGTATGTATAACCTTCCCGGTCTTCAGCAGGCTCATTGTTATTATAATAATGTATACCAATCTCCTCGGGATCGATTTTCGCCGCACATGTTGCTGTTAGTTCAACAACACCTTCGTAAAAATCGACAGAAATGAATTGTTGACAAATACTGTTCAATGGCAATGTGGGTGCTGCGTCCAAACACATTTGGAGGGTTGTGCAAAGTTTTTGCTCCTTTTCCGCAGCTGATTTGCAGTTCTTAATGCTCATCAGTATTTCGGTAGCCTTGTATGTTACTTCGTCTTCGTGTCTATAGAGATTGGGGCACACCTTACGCAAATTATCAGACACTTCGGTGACATCCGCCTTGTCCTTTAGGTAGAGATTTATAAGTGCAATTATAAGGAAAGCGCACACTTCCGAACGTGTCATCAAAAGATCACGAAATGTGCAGCAACGCAACATTTTCTGATGCTCCGGCGACAGTTGTTCGCACAGCAATTGGAAGTGATGATCGATAAGAATGCTCCATAATGACATTACTTCGCAGGCATGATCTATTGATAATAATATACATTAAATTCAATATTATACCTTTAACATTCAATTAACAACTTACTTATAAACTGATTTAATGCTGAAAGCGAATGCTTTTCATCGATTTGAGCCTGCTCTGAGAGATTACGGTGTTCATTCATTGGTATCTGACTGCTGTTCATCATGACAGCATTGGACCTGCTTAAATGACTATCATATGGCATACGTCTGCTTGCTAAATTAATAATAAAATATTTTATTAAATATAATTTAACCAACTTTACTTTCAAACAGACTTACCAGAAATGTCATGAACCGAATGTTTATCCAAAAAGCAGCGTAATGAACGCAATTCGGCCAACAACAGTTGGCAGTCATAGATTTTTAGCATTGAGCACAAGTTTGCGTCGACGCAATGTAGTTTCCAAATGGAACGCAACATGCGCGACACGAACAAATAGAGGCTGTCATGTTTTGCCGAATATAAAAGGCTGGAATTCTCGTTGGTTATCATAACGGGAAGTTGTTGTTGTTGTTGCTGCTGTTGCATTGTTTGAACTACTGAAATCAAAATTTCAATCAAACGATTATCAAATATAATAGTATAATTTCAAGCCTGTTTGAACACTTACTTGGACTTATTGGTTGATTGTAGGACGCACCCATCCCACTGGTGTTCGGACCACCCGGCATGGGAGTTGACATAAACATGGGCGGTAATCGTTCTCTACCAGGTACGATCGTTGTTGAGCCGATACTGGTGTTGTTAAAATTACGATTGTTTTGATAGTTCAGATAGCACGGCTCTCCACCATATAACATAAATGCCTGAGTTGCCCACAGGGCAATGTCAGTGCCTCGAAATTGTTCTGAAGTGGCTATCAATAAAGCAGTAAAGCAAGCTTCTCGTTCATTTTGAGATTGGAAGAACATTTTCACTGTCTCATGGTGGGGACCCTTACAGGCCACCAGTAACTGCTGTAGAAAATGCACCGTCTTTAGAAGTTCTACAATATGTGTGCCTTGATTGGTGAGTAAAACGACTCGTCGGGGTGTGCGTGCATTATACAGCATGGAAGTTGTGTTTGCGTCGATCGAGTCACTCAGCTCTGCCAAGCTCCAAACAATGCCATCAAGACCTTCCAGTGCAGTCGATTCTACGAGATATGTGCAGCTAGTAAACGGAGACGAAGTAACGGACCATAGTAGATCCTGTTCCTGCTGCTGGGTAGTAATCAATAACATAGTGCCCTCACTCTGATGTGCAGCGTGCACCTGTTTTGGTTTATTCGTTGTGGCATTCGGCGTGTAACCAGGAGGCAATCGCACATGAAGTAGGAAAATACCATTTGGTGTGTCTGATTCCGCTCGTGTAGGACTTACCGGCAATGTACTATTTGCCGGTCCACCGTTAAACATTTCTGGTAAACAATTCATATGTTGTTGCTGCACATTCAGACGTGTGGTGGAGAAATAAAGTCGCACACCACATTCCGTTACTGCGACGAGGTGTAGCGCATTCGAATCGGTTGGGCTTAGCGTGCAAATTGCTCTTACGTTTTTAAATATGGAAGGATCAACAGTTCTGCAATGGATCCAAAAAAATTTGTAATATTCATAAAGTTTAGGAGTTTAAGGAATGCTTACTTAATTAGATTGATTGCTTGGCTAGCAATTTCATTTTGTGTGATCCTGCCTAGTCTTCTAACATTTGTTACGTTCTGACCAATGTGCCAAGCTTCAATTGAACTCTTTTCAGTGAGTGTATAAAGCAGCTTACGATTATTGTCAACGATGATTTTCTCAATAGGATCTACGTCCTGTAAATTGCAGAATTCTTGTCTTTAGCAAATATATTAAGTATTAAAAGAATTTTTGGTGTTGACTTACGGAAAATACTTTTAGAAAACTTGGCACTATATAAGACACAAGGCCTTGAGAATGATTTATCTTTTTGCATCTTTTTCCAAACCAACTGGACTCGGAATGGTAGTCAATTTCGTAAAGACAACCATCACGGCCACCCATGAAAATGCGTCCATCATCGGTGCCCTGTATGACATTAAGGGAAACATTGTCTGTGCCAAGGACAAAAAGTGGCTTGTTTAGTAGCTGCATTCCATTGTTATAACAAGGGACTCCATCTCCTAATCTCGGGTCGTTGTTTTCCCCAAATGTTACACCCAAAGCAATCACTTCAATGGGCGTCGTCAGTAATAATAAATACTTGACGTCATCAACTAAAACTCCTGGCTTGGATTTAACCAGGCCAACGCTGACTATTAAATGACTTAGCCCGTCATAGTAGGCAACATCTCTCGTCTGCTCGTACGTCCAAATATAAATATCTGAATCGATTGTAAGCCAGGCGCGTCCAATCTCCGGAAACAAACCCATTAAACAGTGGCATTTGATATCTGAGTAAAAGGTAAGTGTATTAAACATTGAATATTGTTATACATGAATATAATACTTACGTTTAAAGTGTTCAAGGATCTCCTTGGGTATTACGGACTTTGTGAGCGTCCGCAGTTGTTGTAGGTTATGTGTGTCGCCGGAGGTCAATTGTCCAAGAGTTTGGTAATCAAAATCATTAAGGCCACTCATTGTTGCCCTGCCATGCTGACTTATGCCCGTTAGCTAAAAGGAAATATCAAGTTTTAATAGCCGCCACAAAACCATTAATCAAATTGTCCTTGTCATTACCTCTACGAGCTCTGGCTTGTTTCGGTCCCGGATGTCATGGTACTCAAGCATGTTTCCCGCTGTCTGTAGGACATCTGGAGGCGAGGGTGTGTTATTCATTGTGTTCGGTTTTTACTTGTCGACTAATAAAATATTTTAATATAATCACAATTTCAACTATTGCGGCAATACTACACAACAAAATTGCAAATTATCGCCGGCTGGTAAGAGTGTGACCCACGCCATTGAGTCCAACTCCCGCCATTAATCTGAAGTGGTGATGAGAACTCGTATCGATATATCGATATTATTTCGTATTGGGTTTGTTTTAGTTAGGTTTGTCCAATAATAATTAATCTTAAATAAAAAGCTATCTTAAAATTATTGAAACAATATTAAAATATTGAATATTAAACATTGAAAACATACACTCATCATAGTTTGTTAATAGATTAATCAAGTTACTTTGGCGCTATTAATACATATGTAATTGCTCGGAAGACAAAAAGTTGGCAGCACTGTGAAATTGCCCTGAAAAATTCCCAATTTCTTAGCCATGTGGCAACCTTATCGCAAACGTCAAATATTTCCTTTCTTTTTTCAGCCTCTTTCCGGTCGGTCTGCAGTGTGTAAGTTTCTAAACAAATTTGTGTACAAAATGAATTTAAAAACATCAACTAAATGGATACGTTTAATCGACCGCTAAGTGTGTTAATTGCGTGGCATTATATCGAGTTTCTCAAATTCGTATTTATTTTGACACAAAGTGGCTTAAATTTCGTAGTTATAGTTCATGATGGAACCCCATGAAAGTTTGTTGTTTACATTTTTCTAAGTCCGCAGTGTGAAAATGAATTAAAATTTGTACATAATGAACTGAAACTTATAGCATAATTGTGCGAACTAACTTAAATGCATTAACTTGTTGCTAATAGGAATTGTTTGTTTGTGATTTTGCAGTGTCGTCAAAATGCGAACGATCAACTCGAATCAATGTGTCAAGATCCCCAAGGATATCAAAGCCTCGGTGAAATCCCGTGTGGTGACGATAACCGGTACACGAGGTACCCTGAAGCGTAGCTTCAAGCATTTGGCTTTGGATATGTACATGTCCGACAAGCGCACCCTGAAAGTCGAGAAATGGTTCGGCACCAAGAAGGAGCTGGCCGCTGTCCGCACAGTGTGCAGTCACATTGAGAACATGATTAAGGGTAAGTAAAAAATGAAATGTTTTAATGCCATATACTACATGACTTGGCCAATTTGCAACTTGGTGGCCATGGGATAACGATTATACGTCTTTTTTTATTGTATATATATATATAAATGAATATAAAATATTAAAATGATATCTCTTCAACAGGTGTTACATTCGGTTTCCAGTATAAAATGCGTGCTGTGTATGCCCATTTCCCCATTAACTGCGTGACGTCCGAAAACAACACTGTTATCGAGATCCGTAACTTCTTGGGTGAGAAGTACATTCGCCGCGTCGAGATGGCTCCCGGTGTGACGGTTGTCAACTCCACCGCCCAGAAGGATGAGCTTATCGTTGAGGGCAATGATATTGAGTCTGTGTCCGGCTCAGCGGCTCTCATCCAGCAGTCGACCACTGTCAAGAACAAGGATATCCGTAAGTTCTTGGACGGTCTGTACGTGTCGGAGAAGACGACCGTTGTCAAGACTGAGGCTTAGTGTCATACATTGTGCTTCAATTTAAAAGTTGTAATAATAAATGAAAATGCTGGTAACAAACTTTAAACTATGAAGTGATTTGTGTTATTTCTTGTGACGTTTGGCAAAGTCCGAGTGGAATTTATTCTCTTGATGGAAGTACATTTATTAATTTCGATTATCTGTGACGCCCAATAGTATGCTACGGCTTATATTTAATAAACTAAATTGTTAAGTCAAGGCTATCCCATAGCCAAAACCAATTGTGGTTGTGTTGTGCTGAAACCCTTATGACAATCTAAATATCAATATTCAATTTTTGTATACCATATTTTTTTATAAATAACGATTTCGTTTGATTTTTACGAACGTTACGAGGTTGAGGTCGTTCCATGACACAAAGCCAAGCGCGTAATTAGTAAAGCGACGCGTCGCGACGTCGACGTTAACTGCTCAGAGCAGCGCGCAGGCTGCTGTTCGTAGGGAACATGTGTACTAAAGACGTTGACTTGAATAACTTATGTATAATTGGTTCGATCGGATTGTAATTTGTAATATTTTCATGTTACATTCAGCATTGTGTATACCAAAAAAAAACGTTACGAGTTTAAAAGTTTGCCTACTAATCGCAAGTTACTGATTTGCGGGGACTGTGGGCGTGGCATCGAACATTCGATAAAAAATTTAGCTGAGATCTGTTGTCAAACAAACAGACAGACGGACATGGCTCAATCGACTCAACACCAGAGCAAAAATGTATATATACTTTATGGGGTCTACAACGCTTCCTCATGCTTTTTACATACATTTGCACAAAGTTAGTATACCCGATTTTGATCATTTCAAAAAAAAACTATCAACTTCAAACTACTTTGCATTTAGATGAAAAAGGATCGATTTATTGTAGGCAAAAAATTAAAATTCTTGGAATTACAACCATTTCAATAAAATTACAAATCATTGTTTTATCAAATTGTCAGTGGAATTCGTTAATCTTTCATGGTTTTTGGTTAATAATACAAATTTATAAAAAAGTTCAATTTTCTGTCAATCGTAAATCAAAAAAAAACAGTAAAAATGATCACATACATATAAATATGCATTAATACTCCATATAAGGCATTTCCAAGGCTTTGTTTGTTTATACCCTTACACCACTGGTGTAGAGTTGTTAAGATTTGATCTCTCCAAGATCTTTACAAAAAGTAGAGCTGATTCTCCAAACCAGATGATGGTGCACGGTGAACACTTTCGGCAATTAAGAATGCCAATTTGTGAGCATATTGGCAAACAGCTGGTACACGACCCGTACACGACAAGTTGTAATACATATGAGTCATCTTGTAGGTCAACATTTGAATTTTGTCGGCATTCAAGCCCATATTATCGTGAACTACATTGTAGCTAGTGGGCGAAACGGTTCCCTGTTTTACCGATTGCGAAACCAGGAAGAAGTCATAGCGTTCAGGCAATGTGATTACATCGTCCACAACGGTACCCGGTTCAGGATTACGTTTGTTTACAAAGTAACGTGTGTTGATCCGTTTGGAGACAACGATAAACGCCAAGCGACATCCATCACCTTTACCAGCTGACTTGTAAATCTGGTCCAACTGCTCCCTCATGAATTTCACCTCACTATTCACAAGCTGATAGAGCTGACCATCACCTACGCCGTCACGGTAGAATAAAATGCGCTCGGGTAACGTGCCGTGATGATCCCGATAGGCCTTCAGGGCACATGTCATAGTCATAGACATCTGTTCGCAAAGCTCCTGACCTTTCATATGCTCCATAACCGATGAAAAGTAGCGTGTCGACTCTTTTATATTCATTGTTGCCACTAAAGCGCCATAGGATTTGTTTTTATTATGGGACGAGTGACAGACATCGAATCCGACTGTCATCAGGCCATTCAACGGCAACTGAATCATCCATGGTGCGCCCATCAGCTTGGCATTCATTTGAATAACCACTTTGGTAGCTATCGACATCAAACCGTTGGCCTTCTCTGGACGTGGAGCGATTATACGAAGCGTCACCACTTGAGATGGTACTGGACGGTCCACACAAGTTCGTTTCTTAATGCAACTATATCTATAGGTTGGAACAGCAAAAAACTTATAGATATATTGAAAATTGTTTAATAATGTTGTACGCTTACTTCTCCTCATTTGACGTCTTCATGACAACCATAATAATTTGCGGATCCTGGGAAGCGGCATTATCGATCGACTGTGAATAGTTGACATTACGATCATCTGCCATTTCATCGCTAAAAATTATGTAATTGTTAATCGTATAATTTCCAATCAGTTTAAATACATACTATCGTGGATCGGCTATTTTCATCCTCATTTTGCCCGCTACATTTTGGCAAAGCTTGACAAAATTCTGAGTTTCCCGCAGATTTCGACGTGGTGTGATCACATACCAACGCTTGATATCCACATGGCGATACATCGTGCAATTGCGGAACTCAAAGGTCCAATCAGCTCGAGCGTCGCACATATAGAGTTTCTCATTGCCGAATATAATCTTTTCTGGTGGCAGTACACGTCCGGGTATCTCAACCAATGCCTTGTCCAGCTCAATATCCCAAGATTTCAGAACATTCATGCTCTGCTCGGATGTCTGTAGGCGTCGGTTAAATACGCGCAAGCGCTCAATACGACGATCAGGCGGCAACTGGGTGTGCTCACTCATTGCCCTCATCAATCTGTGAATAAGGAAAGAGAAATGATAAAGCAACACATATCCAACAACTCATATTGTTTCCCTACTGAAAATCTCTACGCATATCATCAGTCAATCCTGTAGAGCGAGCGAGTTCCGGTACCAACATAATAAGTCTATCGACGCCCCCACGAATATCTCTCTCCGTCGGACGGGAAACAAGCAACGGTTGATTATGGTCCCGAATAAATATGTTGTATCGCTGTTAAAAAGTTAAATTTAAATAATTTATTTTGTTCTTTTTTTTAAAACAAACTTACTCTTTTATAATATTCAACATATGTTATTTCCCCGTCTTTAGTACTAAATTTGGACAATGGCGTGGACGAAAAATCAACGTCATCCACGCGATAAGTTTTATTGTTGTAATCGGTCAAAACAATTGTCCCTGAGTGAAATGAATTATAAGGAGTTAATTATTTTGAGATGTGATCGGAATTATTTATTAATTACCAACGACGCTACGCATGAATTGTGCTCTATTATTGTCGCTCTCGCGTATGGATTTCAAAAACACATGATATAATGTATCCGTCCGCATCACCTTGTGGGCGATCTCAGTACAGAGAAGTATATCAGACTCGTGCTGACGGATTGATGTTATATAACCGGGCCACAGCTCAATACGGTATTTATCCAAAGTAGCCTACATTATGCAAATATATAATATATATATAAATATATATATATATATATAAATATATATATATATATAAATATATATATATATATAAATATATATATAATATAATCGAATTGGACTAGAGATACCAATAATATTTTCTAACCTTTGCTTGAGGATCAAAATAATTACGGGATACTAATTGAAGTTGAAGTCCCTCCATGGCACGACGAAGGATCAAGTTGAGTACCTGGAGCTGTTGATTATCAGATGCCTCAACAGTGCCAACAGCTTTAATTTTTATCTGAAAATTTTCACCAGCACGACTTTTGGTCAACAGATCCAAAACATAAGGACTGTTCGGAATTTCCTTGAACTGTGTGGTGCACAACAGGACTGTGCCATCGAATATATAACCCCCAAGAAGATTACGGTGTTCACTTAGGATACCACGACGCAGCCTTGTATTATCTATGTCTGGCTCAAAATCAACACGATACTGATAGATAGTCCAGTTCGGACGCTTTTTGATCTTAAAATAATTGGTTTCCACTGTTATTTTTTTGCCTGTCTGTCCCGTTTTGGTGATCATGCCAGAAGGCCGCGAATGCACAACATCGGTAATTAGACGACGACCGCGCACTGAGCCTCGAAGATCACCTGCGGATTTAAATTAGAAATTAATATAAATGTATACTTTCGTTACAAATTTCGTTAGGAATTTTTAAAAGTCTGAATTTGTATATGGTTTGTACTGATACTTGCCCTCAGCGCCTTCTTGCGACCCCTGATTAGTTGGAATCATTTTCGCACCGAGCTCCTGTTTTTCACCGCTGGATTGGGGCGGCCGTGCCGAACCCGAAATAACATTGGGAGCCTGAGCACGTTGTTGTCCCTATGATAAAAGTAATTGAACACGCTTTTCAGTTTACAATGCTGTGCAAGTTTTTTTTTTTTTTTGAATAAAAAACATCGAGCTAATAAACAAGTTGATTTTGTACATTGTACATATTCTTGTATTTTTCTCTATACGTTTCTTATTCCATCATATTTATGTTCATTAATGTATGTATGGAAGCATCGGAAGGCAAAGGAATTACATTTTTCCGTTATTTTGTTGGTCATATTTCTTTCCTTCTTCGTACTCTAACACGCTTTCAAGCATGTGTAGCAAGATTTGTTAGAACTAAAATGCTTATGTATGAAGTATGTGTATACGTATACGTATATTCGTTCATATACATCAATACTTAAGTATAAATATATGTGTGTGAAGCGACTTCAAAAAAGTACACACATGCATACAGAAGCAAAAAGGAATCAACAATTCAGCATTTCTTCTAATTCAGATTTCTATGGTGTACATACACAGACACCAATATTTAAAACTGTAAAATTGGACCACAATAGAAGTACGGTGCTTGAATTTAGTATTAACGAATGAATTTATTGATTGAGTTATTATTGAATTTTGTTAATACAAAAATAAATGAAAAAATTATCAATTAATTCTGAGACGTTCGTTAAGTACACTAAGACGTTAAATAAATTACGACATCGTGAGATTATTATGCCCATTAGTGTAGTTTTAATTTAAAAGAACTTTGCACGTGTACCTGTGTGTATGCATGAAACAGCGTATATACATATTTTACTACAAAAATTTAACACGCAAATGGAAACGTTAAAATCTCACATGATTTAATAAAAATTATATTTTTTAGACTCATGACTTATAACATACCAATTGTGGGGCAGCTCCACGAACTGTTTCATTGGTTTTATTACCACGTCCGTGACCACGCGAACGTCCGGAATTTGCCGGCAAATTATTCATTTTTAACTTATCTCGTTTCAAAATACTATGGACTGAATCCAGCAGCGTCAACCGCCAACTAGGAAAGAAAGTTAAAAAGAGCTTATAAATTATCGATTGTTATTGTCACTTGTAAGTTGAACCGATACATTTACAGTGACAACGGTTCAGTGAATACCATCCCTAGCACCACAAAAGCCCGCGCGCCAAAAAAATCAAATTTAAATGCCAATACCGGTGATAAAAATCAAATCAAATGATTTAAATGAAATATATGAGTACTTGAATTAAGGTAAACCTCATCTCCGTTTTGCCAACGTTTGTTACAAATGTTAATTGTTTTATCGTTAAGGTATAGTTATTTTATATCGTCTTTCGCAGTCACAAACATTCATTTATTCATTTTCGACACAGCCACAAAATAAACTTACCAAACTGTCTCGCCGTTCTTAGCAAGCTACCCTTAAGAAAACTTTAATTTTTTCATCTTCAGGTACATTTTTCGGTAATGAATTTACAGCACAATCGTAATATTTTTTGTTTTGATTTTTTTTTATTAATAATAACTATTAGTGATTCTGGATCATACTCCCTATATAACAAACATTTATTTTGCGCACATTGAAATTTTGATCCTAGATCATTTGTTTACATAAAATTTTACATGGTTTTCGAACACATTTAACACGCTTTGAGCCCTTAGAGTAAACATAATTTACAAAGACCGGCATCGATCTAATAAGGACAAGTTACGTCATCGTGTGATAAATTAACAAACGATTCATTTTGTTCAGTCTTTGTGCAATAGATGAACAATGGGAGAATCTGTGGGTGAAAGTAAAAATATCGTGATTTCTTTCAATATGAAATTGAAATGTGGGAAATTCTTACCTTAATTGTCTTCATGTTGTGTGTGCGTTTTGTTACAAGCTTCGGAATCCAATGCTTTTGTATTGTTGGTGTCTGTATCTGAATTTTCTTCAGGGTTGCATGATGGCTTTTTAACGTTATCATCATTGGGGCTAGCGCTCGAGTCCTATATTTTAGAAGTTCGATTAGTATACATAGGAATATATTATATGTTACATTAAGAAACATGAATGGGGGAGGCAGAGCGGATAAAAACGGAACAGAACAAAACTGGTTTCACAAAATACATGTAAATTCGTCAAATTTTTACCTTACACACATAGTCCGTTAAAACGAAGTTCCTTATTGGTAAATTTTTTAATTTTTCAAATGCAAAAATCTGCTTAAAATATTGTTGTATTGTGATCTCTTGCAATCAACAAAGAGGCATTGAGTAAGTATATATAAATACATACAATTACATAAATTTTTTCTTCAGATTACGCAGATTTCACCATTTCAAAAATTGTTCAATCAATAAAAGCGATTTTCACATAACTATGTATCATACAACTAACTTTAATAGGGAATAATTAACTCTTCACATGTTCTACTTTAACTATTTATGTATGTGTATAAACTTGAAAGATCTGCTACAAAATTATTGGGTAAGTCCCAGTAGCGCTTGTGACTATTATTTTCTGGTGGATTCTTCTTTTAAACAAAAGTTAAATGGATTTGTACAGTTAATAAACATGCTGCGAGAGCTCACGCTTATGTAGTAAACGTTTGTCCTTTAATATGTGGTAAGTAAATATTTGTATAAATGATATCGCACACTCGTACTTAAGACTTATGTAGATCTACATCAGAAATATATCTTTGGAATGTTCAATTACAGATAATACAATTTTGGTATGTTGTAACACTATACATTTTTGAAAGGTTTCTATATATAAGAAACACATATATTTTTAATAATATAGTTATTTTCTTTTTATACCCTTGCAGAGGAAATATAATATTTATTTACCCGACGCATCTTAGGGAACACTTAGGAGACTTAAAAATTCATTGAAATCGGACACATAAAATTTACTAAAAGAAACAATTGGTCGAGATGAGGTTTTTGCATGGAATTCGCAATTATTATACTAAGTAATTCTTAATATTGTTGTTGGTTGAAAATATATAGGAACCTATATATTGCAATTCGAAATTGTTGAATCGAAAAACTGTATAGCCTATAGTTTTTCTGTCAAAAATTAAGATTATTGTTCCAAATATTGTATGTCTACAATTAATAGACAATAAAACTCGAATATATGGATAACGTCAAAATACTATGCACTAATTAAAATAATAATTATTAGAATGATCGGCTTATACCAAGAGCTGCAAGTGTATAAAAACTTCGACAAGCCGAAGAGAGCTTTTCTTTCTTGTTCAGTTCAATACCAACGCTAACAGCAAAGTTGAATATAATGTTATAATTACCTTTCGATCTCTTAATTTACACAACAAAAAAACAATATAGTTAGTCCTTTAGAAACGGGCTATGGGTCAAATTTTTACAATAAACAATAATGTATATTTTATCTAATTTTCTAATCTAATCAAATCCCTGTTTATAACGAAAAGGCAGCGGTAAGATCAATGTTATTCGTTTTTCGTTAAATGTATTAAACATTTTAAACTTGTATCGATTTACAACGGTATTCGAATTTAGTAAAGTGGTCATGTTCTAGTGCTTTAGTGGCTAGACTAAGAAGGGAAATGAAAAACTCTTAAATTACATCACATTTTTTTTAATACGTCCCTTTAAAATTAAATAAAACTTGTAAACATGAGAAAGAATTACTTTTTTAAAAAAGTAAAAAAATCTCTACAAAAATCTAAGACGAAACACGTAGAAATGATACAGTTCGATGGGAATTGACTGTAAATCGAACAGTTGATTTCTAGTTGAGAATCTGATTAAACATTCTAATAGGATTAAGATCAATTTTTGGTTTTAATTTTTTAATGTCTAGGAGAAATAATTAATACCTTAACAACCAAATCACAGGTTCGCTTATGTTTATAACAATTTGATCAATAATATTCATTAGTTTCACCATGTGTGTGTACGCATTCTTATATTAAAATTACTGGATATACTTAATATAACAAATCAACAGTTTTAACTGAATAGTCCTAACAACAATTGTACATTTTGATATGGGCTCGCTGTTAATCTAATATAAAAAATTAATGTAAATATATGTATATGAATACGTTTATGAATACTTAGTGTCAATTACGTACATGTTAATACTGACTTATTAGTAAAAGAATTTTATTGCGTAGTTAATGTACATACATATAAACACGTGCAATTAATTATTTAAACAATTTCTAGTTAACATCTAAATGACCAATACGACTACGATAGCAGCGGTTATCACTTTAAAATCCATCTCATCAATTTGATGAAGTAGTCCTGCAATTTTACAATTACAAAACATTGATTTGTAAATCGGTTGAGATTACTTTAATAAGTGTAAATAATAATAGTTATGAGGGAGAAATATGTAAAAATATTTTGGGCTTTCACTCAATAAATATGTAACTTAGTTTTTGATTGTAGTTTAATTATTACTTATTATTTTTAGTTACATATTTAGAAACCTTCTTTTGTGAATATTTTTGACAATATAATTTGGCTTTTTTTAATCAAAAATATAGGGAAAGAGTAAAAACTTAAATTAAAGATTACAACAAAAATGTAACTATCCAAAAACGTATAGGACTCATAATTAAAAACAATTTCATTTCGTGAACGGTGTTTAGCATTAATTAAAAATAAACGCAATTTCAATATAATGAAAATATTGTGCATATCTAAAATCTAAAATTGCTATACTCTTTCCTAATAGACAACTATCATAACTGTGCACCCTTTTCCACAATACCTGCGACAATAGTTGTTTGATTTATTTTATTTTCTCGAAATAACAACTTAAAATACTTACTATCTAATTAAATTGGTAAGGTATATTGTATAGTTACGCGACACCTATATCTACTTAAGAACGTAAAGAACACAAGATACTACACTTAAAGTTTACTTTTTATTATTATTTCTTTTAGTAAATCAAAGGGTCTAAATGATTTAAAATAGTTGCCAATTTAATACTTGGATATCAATTTATTTATTTTTTATAATTTATTAGAGAACATCTGCAAATGAATTACTTTCTTACATCAATAAGTATTTTAACCTATACACGCAACGTTACAAACAACAAGACTGGTGCAGTCGAGAGAGAACGACTAGAGATTACCTTGTACCCGACTTTACTATATTAATATATACAGACAGACTTTTTAAAACCTTTTTTGACTTTTATAACTGAATTGTAACCTATTTACATTTATTTAGTATTTTACTCAGGTACAAGATATTATAAATAAGTCTTCGAAAATTATATGTGTATATTAATTGTTTACCAACATCCAGTTAGTCAAAGTAAAGTCTATCGTGTAGTATATCATTTATTTTTTGGCAACGAACTATTTCCTAATATGTATCCGCCTTAACGAACAAGCCCAACTTAGAATATTAGTTGTATTTTAATAATATCGTATGGTTATAAAATACAATACTTAAGCACGATGTACGACTTATACGCTCAATTAAATGCCTCTACATACACATTAAATCCAATAGAAAACATTAGGTTATACTACCTAAAATTACGCTTATGTATGTTTTGTAATTGTTCATATTTCGAGCCTACGAAGTTTATCTATGGGGTCAACAGATAGAACTTACGACAATAAAGAGCACGACAGCGCCAATAAAATGATTGTATAGCTCGCCAACAGCCCTCAAATAGTCAATGGAGGTTAAGAACGTAATTATATATAAATACATGAATGTATATATTTTTTTTTTAATATTACAGTTCTTCTGTTTTTAATTTAATTGAGGAACTCAAAGAGAGAACTTATTCCCAGTTGTTGTTGTGTGTGTAGGTTGTGTATGAGTTGTGTCAATGGAGTTTTGTTTTTTTTTTTTGTTCGCCTTTCTTCGATGTGATTTTAGTAACTTACCTTTTTTGCAGGCGGAATTGGAACCTGTAGATGATATTTATTTTGACAAAGATCCCGCAAAAGTGCAATGCCCTCAGTACGATTATTTCCATAACGTGACTCCCACGCATCCAAGAGACGATTGTAATAGCGTGGCGTATCATTATATTTGAGGTATTTATATGTCTGATCTGTTGGGAATATGCGTTCAAGGGGTGAACAACGTGCTAACTCATCTTCGGCTACGATTAGGCAGCGTACATCATCTGGCGTAAGATTTTGAAGTATTGCATTTATGTACTAAATATTGAATGATAGAAATAGTTTAATTAATAAGATTTAATATTGAGCTGTGAATCAACAATAGATAACAGTGATTTTTGTGGGTCTTTACCTCCTCTCGATTCTCCATACTTTTTCGGGTAAAATGTAGGTGTTTTATCTTCTCGTCGCGTGACAGATAGTTAATATAAAGACGTTTATCGTAGCACATCTGTGTGCCGGGTGGAAAACAAAACTCCGCGGCAAGTTCTCTTTGTTTATCCGAAGTTAGTTTTGGTGGTATCTGCAATGGGTATGCTATTTAGTTGGTTTATTAACGGTCAATTTCAGGCCGCCGACATACATTATACAGTGCTGTGTTTAGGACACCCTGAACTAGGGGTGCTTTAACATGTGCATCAAGTGGCAGTTCTGAGTGTAAGCTGGGCGATATATTGACCTCCAAGAGCCAAGGAACCAAATCCGAATCAAGTATAACATCAAATCCAAAGAGCTCAAAACAACTGTACTTCGATTCGACATTCGCACGTATCATACTATTAATGCCATTCTCACCGGCCAATATGGTGCGCAATACAAGGCTTCGCAGAGCCTCCCAAAGACCATCGGTGCGTACACCTCGATTTGCCAAATATGTCCACAGAGACTTTATGGTCCACTTGTGACCATGACATGCATTCACATCCTCGTTCTTTGAGTAATTCGATGAAAACTTATTTATGCTATAGTTAGTGAGATGCATGCAGCGATCATTTAATGTATCTATCTTGGCGCTGTATTTAACTGTAAAACAGATCATACATTATCACTTCTTGTTAAGTTGAGACCAACACTTACCTGAAGCAAATCTAGCTAAGCCGTTATGGTACATAAACACTCGCAATGGATTAACCGAAGTCACTAGCACGTACAGTCGTAAGTCGAATTTGCTGCCGTTAATCAGCAATGGGCGCTCGATATATCTATTAACAATGAATTAAAACAAATTTATAAAGAAAATTTAGAGAAAATAAAAATGATCGGCCAAGTAATTTAATGAGCTTTAGTACTATGCTCATCCACATCTAACACTCACTTCTGTACAATTAGTGGTCTTCGCTTAGGTATCTGACCCCAACGATTCACAACGCGTATTCCTGCACCGCGTGCGCTTGCTGGAGGTTTTATAATCCATTTTGTATTGCGCTGTGCATATACTGGCCATCGTTTGCGAAGGGCACCAAGATCATTGGGTATAACATAGGTGCGTGGCATAAAACCGAACTCCCTATTGCTGTGCTTCTTCATTTGTCGCTGAAGATTCTTCCAGCATGAATCCTTTCGACCTATCCGAAATGAACCAGGTAAATGGTTTATCTTTTGATAGGAACGTATCGTCTTAAAACATGGCGACTTTAAATGTTTGCCCCAAACACCCATCCAATCGTTTGTTTCTGGGAACGTGCAAAATAGAAATAAATTGTATTTTAATATCACGATTTTTTAATTGAGTTACCCGAAGCTTGCTTACTCTTGAGCATTCTCATGCCACTGTTGGCTAAGATAAGACGTACGACTTTTGGCATTATGCTGGTAACACGCCATTTTAATACCCTGTGCAGTTCCGGTGGTACATCGGGGCCCTTAGCGGAATTCGAAGAAAACGATAGATAGGGCGGAACGTATGGAAATAGACTCGGCACTAGCACAGAATCCGGATTCCTCAAATCGTCATCGGAAGACTGTGACAACAGAAGACTCAACGAATTCTTCGGCGATGATGATAGACGATCCGCAGAATGTGCCATCTTATAAGCATGCGCTCGATACCCATCTTCAGTATCCGATCCCAGACTAACAGTGTCGCTTTCATCAAAATTTGATACTAAAAGTAAATTGATAAAAAAAAAAACAGTTAGGGTAAAAATTCAATGTTTGATGTGTTCACTTACTGTTATCTAAATCGTCATCATTATCAAAGTCGACATCGCGAAACTCTTTTCCTTCCGTAGTATCTTCTAAATAATTGTTGGATATATGATCACCTATATCTTGGCCCCCACTCTGACCTTTAGGATTCGGGGCTTTTACGTTTTGGTTGCGTGAATTAGTCGAATGATGCTTACGTGTTAAACGAGGGCTCTGACTATTATATAGAAGAACTCTATGAACAGTGGGCAGTATCTTTTTGGCAGTCAGTTGTCCACCCCGGACCCTCTTTGGTGTCAAGGGTAGCCGTGGATATAAGTGTTGCTCAGAACGCGAATGAGAATGTGATTCGGTGGCTTTTTGCACTTTCTTTGTTTCGGCATTGCTTGAGGTATTATTATTATTCCCATTGCTCGGTGTCAGTGTCTCTACCGATAGTTTCTTTTTCTGTTCATTATTTTCGCTATGTTGCTGGACGAAGCGGCGATGGGTTGTTTGTTTGATATTTGGATCGAATTTATCATCGTATATATAATCATCTTTTGGTTCAAATAGTTTATCGTTGCAGCCATCATTTGGCTTTTCGGCGACATCATCCAGCTCAACCCATTCGTTATCATTGTAGCCAAACGGCATCTCATTATTCTCGCTTAGCAAATAGCAGCCTTCGTATTCACCATTTTGGTTATTATTATCATTGGATATGGTTCGATTGTGATTGGAGTTACTTTGCGAGCGTTGACTCGGCGTATCTTCCAATAAGCTCATTGGTTTAAAGCTACACACTGCACTATGTAATTTCTTTTTGGGCAATTGTTGCTTTCCGCGGTTGTAAAAATATGAAAAATAATGATCGTAGTGCTGATCGGCGGACTGAAAACGGGGCGAGCGATCGGAACTATAATTAAATGTATTAAGTTAATTAATGCATTGAGTTAAATATAAAACTAATTATACAGCCAATACAAAATAAATAAATGTTAAACAATTGAAGCTCTCGTAAATCTATCGTATATGCGTTTGGAGTGTGTGCATAAGTGGTTTTTGAATATAAATAATAATACTAATATAAATAACTCAATTTCAAAAAAAGTTGAAACAACACGTTTGGGATAAATTTACATGACTTTGCTCCATGAGGACTGCGTTATTGGATCCCTACGATGCGTTGAATACTCAGAGCCATCATCAACATATTCGCAGTGATCTCGATCTGATTTCATCTGTCGCTTCAGAACATCCTCATTTCGGGGAACCGGCTGTGAGGCAGGTACACTTTTGCTGTGGGCATATTGTCGAGACACAGTTGAGCCCGAATAGTAATCAGATTGTTGATGCAATTGTTGGTAGATAAGACCATTATTGTTACGTCGTGTTGTTGTTGCACCGCCCTTTCTCTGAACATACGATGATGATTGATCGTAATACTGTAAAGGTGGTTCTGTCAAAGGCACTGGCGCATATTTGGGACTACACAATATTGCCCTTGGTGTATTTGTTTTCGCTGGACTCGATTTGGCGAATGAATGAAAATCCTGGATATTTGACAGGTTCCATGGGGAACCAATTACGCCTACATTTGTACAATAATTAAATGCTGTTTCAGTGTTGCAAAATGGAATATTCAGTTGTTCATTATGGTTGTTGCAGTTGTTGTTGTTGCCGTGAGAACTCTTTAACTTATTTGTGCGACCATGACTATGGCGCATTTCGGGATCTTTTCCAAATTCCCCCGACTGGGTGTACATAAACATATTATTATTTCTAAGATTAGGTTTGTTCGCGCATGAAACCTTACAATTACATGCACCTGCTGAATAGAGGTAAACATCAGTTAGAATAGAATTTTCACATTGAATCTATTAACATTTATATTTTACTTTTAATCCATTAAAGATTGAAATTAATACAGGCTTATATATAGGCACATATTCTAGACACAATGACAAATATTTTTAACAGCTTTAGGTTACCTGATATAATTGAATCAATCATTAATAAAATATGTACAACATAAAAATATATGTATTACATCTAGGCAATACGACTCAGCAATTTTTTGGTAATCAATAATTATAAATAATAACATAATCATTCTCAAAATATTTGGCAAAAAAACTAATAGGCGTTACTTATTAAACAAATCAATCACTAATACAAATTGTAGCAAGCTTAAATTAACAGTGTGCATAATCAAAAGTAATAATAGACACAATTAAAATAAATATTTTCAAATAAGAACTTCAGTATTCATCGTTTATCGATATGCAACCTAAAATTGTCCTTAAGCCAACCTACATGCATCCAGTACAAGCTCGTAAAGACACATTCATTCTTACTCTATCAATTAAGAAAAGATGAATATCCCATGTTTATTACTAGCATGCACATGTACACTTTGACGAAAATCAATGCATTATAGGAGATCAAAGATTACTATGTAGTTGAAACTAAGCTGCCTTCTTCTATTTCAATTGTAAAAATTAGTATTAAAACATAGATGTTATATATATACGTCTATATGTATATGGACAAACTCATGTACACAAATATACATCCCTATGTAAACAAGGATAGCATATAATTTGTACATATTTTAAGCCAATTCTATAACTCAATTTATCTATTTTAAATACCTCAAGTGTTAAATTGAATAGCTACTTACCGCGCGTTTGAATTCAGGTGACCTTCACTTTCCTTTTTTTGTGAGGCTTGTGCTACTTTTGCAAGTAGGTGTATCAGCTGTGAGTGGTGGTAGGTGAATTTAGGTCAAAAACATGTTATCCTTTTGCAACGTGAAAATAGAATACTCCTCCGCCCACTTAATTTGGCCCTTTAGAAAAGGATTAAACGAACCGAAAAAAACGCTTTTAAGTCACTTTTCGTGTATATTTTTGTTACAATCAATCCAATTCAATTAAACCCAATTTTAAGAATATATAACATAAACTTTTTTTTACAAGCGTTTAATTTATCCGTTTGTATACAAATTGTGTTTTTCAAATGTGTTACTAGTCCTAGGGAATATTTAAACAATTTTTATGATATTTTTGATTTAAATATCTATGTATACAAACTACACCCACACGCACAATTATTTGTTTGCAACACAAAACACATGGCAGCCGCGTTTTCTGCTGCATCTATTGCTTTTATCTAAGAACACAAACACAACTGTTAATAACCACTTTACATTGTACAGCAATGTTAATGTTAATGTCTTCATAAATTCCGTTACACCTTCTAGTCAAAATTGCTATGTACATATTATTTTTTACTATCAAAGTGATTGTGTTACCACTTATACAACTATGAAATAATATAAACTCATAAGAAATTTGTCAAATTAAATCAATTAAGTACATATTAAGTTTCAATTAAATAACATGGGCTGTAAGGAATTACAGCAATCAGTGAGTGATTGTTGTGCACAACGTAATTCATGTTATTTGACTAGTGATCCCATATGTAAGTCGATAACTCCTGTTTGTTATTTAAGACCTAGTTTTTTGTTGGGAACTATTTAATTACACTTTATTATATTTTAAACTACCACACATACTTTTGATACCATAAACAAAGTCTGAACCTCTCAACACGTGTAGTTCACATACGAACTTGTTGAATTAAACTGGAACTGAGTGAGTTCACTCAAGACTTGCCAGATTGCTGTAAATTACCATATGTATCCAACATATAGTATTAAAAATAATATAAAAAAATAGAAATCATTACTTCAAGTTGTAATGTATTTGTATATTTTATTTATAGTGTAAAATTCAATAAAATAATACTTATAAAGGTATTAAAATATATTTATAGTAGTTATCAGATTCAATATAAAAATTGTTAAATGAATTTTAATGATATAAAATATATGTCTGATAAATTAATTTTCTTAGTATTTTAACTATATATTCTAAATTACTTATTTTGGATTATTTACATGCGAAATGAGAATTGATAAAATCGCTTCTATTTCGTTGTTCCTCTATGAATGGGATCCCATGTGGGAAACTAAAAAAGTTGGATTTGTAGGATACATTGCTTTCGGCTTCTGAAATGTGTAAACAATTATAGTCGAATTAAGTCGTGTCGGGTATACACATACCTATGCTAGGATCATTCCATTCCATGGCCATATTATGGAGTAGAGCCAGTGCGGTAATCGTTTGCTTTGCCGAAGCAAATGTTCCAAAAAGCTCAGTATTTAGAATTCCAAAGCGACGCATCAATACGTTGAGACACTTCACAGCCGGAGCAAATGTTGCTGCATGGGCATGATTATAAAGCTCCTCGGATTTATTTCGAGGATATTGCACCGGCGTAAAAAGACAGGAAGAGCACGAAAGTGAATCGTTTCCGAGAAGTATGCGGCCACGAAATTCATTTTGTTCAAAACGTTCCTTAATTCGTGAAACGGTAAAAATCTCTGAGGCCGCATTAATTTCCAGTTCGTCAGTTAAACGTATATCCAGATCTCTGATCTTATGCTCAGCATCTGAGACCAATTGCAGATGAACAAGCTCTTCGTTTCCAATTGGAGATCCCAATTCAGATTTACTGCTTCGGATAGTCTGAGAGCGGGAAGACTCATGATGCAACCGCACACTGGTTTGGACAACAGAGCCAATAACTTGGGGCATATTTGAAAGTGCCTGAAAAGAACGCATCATTCTTTCTTTCTCCGAAAGAGTTGTTGGCATTCTAATATATCGAGACGCCTTTGAGGCTAGCACAGAAGCAACGCGGCGTGTTATTTTAGCCATAGTGTGCGGACTAACCCCGTGCACCATCGCAGTGAGTTGGGGATGCTGTAAGAAAAATGGCAAGAGGCAATGTTTTGAGTGTGTGTATGTACCATATAATGGGTGTGAGGAGCGGTTATTACCTCAGTTCCTCCGAAAAATCGAATAGCTGACAAAATCTGTAAGTCCACCGGCACTTGGTTCCTCTTCATTGGCTCATAATGGTCCACTTCTAAGTCATCGCGAACAATTTCAATAATACGACGCATATTTTCTTTTGTGTATCGGTATATTTTACGAAATTCAATTTCATTCATTTGCTCAAGAGGGTTGAAACGAGTTGCTTTTCTCTTCACATTAATGTTGGAGATTCTTCTCTGGCTTCTTCTTTTGTTAGTTTTTACATTTTGCAATTCTCGGAAATCCTTCAAATATTCAATATCTTTCAGAAAATTTGTAAATACTTTAATATCTTCCATCATTAGAGATTTGTTTTGTTTTAGCTTTTCTGGTAAAACTAGGAATGGACATCATTAACTACCCGTGACATGTCACGAGTCAATTTAACTTTTGCAGTACTGTTAATAACATGGAGTGATTCTGTAAAAACCTTGATTCTTTTAAATATTGATTGGGATTTTTATATATTAAAATATCTTTAATAACAATTTTGCATAACATAAAAAGTAAAATCATAATACATAATTTTTGTTGTAAGATATGAAATATATATTGCGCATTCAAACTTGTGGCATGGATCTGTTGTTCACATGTAGCGCTCTTAGTATCGAAAGTATCGATAATATTTAAAATTCTAAACATCGTTCATTGTGGTCCCGCTTTTCGTGAACGGCAGACGCATTTTCAGAAAGTTTTCGTATTTGTTAGGATTTGAAGATCAACAAATATGGGAGATCAAGAAAGAGGACGCCGCCGACCGTTGGATTCAAGTGGAGAAATATCTGATTCAGGTCAAGGGCCGGTAAGTTAAAAGGCAGAACTTTACATTATAAAATTTAAATATTATAAAATCTTAATATGAAATATTAAAACTTATTTACAATATTTATGCATTGGTGCTAAGAAATTTATACAATAAATATGTACATATGTATGTACGTACGTACAATGAAGCAATATGAAAATTGAGTATCAATACAAAGCACGTTTTAATCTGTATCATTTTTGTTTTTGTATTAGTAAGTAACGGATTCCAGATACGCTTAGTTTTGTGTTTACATGTACATACATATGTATGGGTATAGATTTATATTTCTTCCGAAAAAAATGTCCACGTAGATGTATGTATTGAGACGTCAAAAAATCATAAACACACATACAAACTCAAACGTATATGTACCAGGAATTGTGCCCTGCTTAGTGAGAAGCGGCGCATATTCAGCTTATATTCCGTTATCTACACTTGAGAGTCGTGTTGGGTTAGGCCACTTGAGTGTTGTTTTGCTGATGATGCTTCTTTACCTACAATGTTGAGTGCAGGAAAGAGGAGTCGTTAAAAAATGGTTGATTTTAAGGCACACAGCATTTTTTTTTTATTGTATGCAGTATAACAGTATGTATAACGGAGATCTTTGCCTACAATTATGAGTGCAGGAAATTTTTAATGTAAACAGACACAATTACGAATTTGGAGGAAGATTTCCTGTACCAAACGCATC
This sequence comes from Zaprionus kolodkinae, assembly GCA_018901885.1. Taxonomy (NCBI): domain Eukaryota; kingdom Metazoa; phylum Arthropoda; class Insecta; order Diptera; family Drosophilidae; genus Zaprionus; species Zaprionus kolodkinae. The sequence goes on from JAEIFM010000508.1 coordinate 5,935,216, forward strand.
ATGCATGTATTTCTTAAGCGAAGTATTTAGGACTATACATTTTGCTTTTATTTTTCAAATAGGTGAATCAATTTGAAATCCAAATTGCAATCTGAACGGCGCGCTTTACTGTACCATTTGTTACTTAATTATTTATACAATCTTACCACTTAACTCATTCTTATATACTTAGCAATATTTCTGCTTCAGCTGAACAAGTTATAAATATTTGACTTAAATAGAATTTTAAAACTTTTACTTGAATAGAGCTCCAAAGTTTTTCGAGGCCAAACCGATGATCATGTGGTTACTAATAGGCCAAGATCGGATCCCTCTACTTCGGCATCCCGCAATGATGGCGCTGGTCCTTCGACATCCCGTGGTGCTGCTGGTCCTCCTCGTGACACTGGTGCTGGTCCTCATCGTGGCACTGGTGCTGGTCCTCGTGAAAGTAGTGGAGGTGGACAAAATGATCGCAGGCGCAATGGAGAACGCTACGATATCGTCCACACAAGACCAGCGGATGTGGTTTCCAAACAGGGCAAAGATGGAGCACCCATTAAATTAGTGTCAAACTATTATCGATTGAAGACCAAGCCGCAGTGGCGTATTGAGCACTACCACGTCGATTTCAAGCCAGATATTGAAGTGTTACGTGTGCGTTGCGGTGTCCTATCGGAGCATGCCGCAATTTTGGGTAAAGGTTATCTTTTCGATGGCAAACAATTGTTTACAACGAAGAAATTTGAACATGATGTAACCGTGCTTCAGGGAAGATCGAAACAAGACATTGATTATACAATAACGGTAAAATGTGTCGGCTTTATATCAGCAGTAGAGCCACGTTTCCTGCAAGTGTTGAATCTGATCTTACGTCGATCCATGAAAGGTCTCAATCTAGAGCTTGTTGGTCGCAATCTTTTCGATCCGCACGCACGGGTATGATTAAATAACAAGCTTTTTATTTTGTATGTTGAAGGACCTAAGTTTTCAATTTGATTATTAGGTGGCACTACGTGAGTTCGCTATGGAACTTTGGCCCGGCTATGAGACTTCGATTCGTCAACATGAAAAGGACATTATGCTATGCGCCGAGATTACGCATAAGGTAATGCGTACTGAAACTGTGTACGACATACTGCGTCGTGGCACTCAGAATCCGGCACGGCATCAAGAGGAGTTTCGTCTTAATGTCTTGGGTCTTATTGTCTTAACCGACTATAATAATAAAACCTATCGTATTAACGATGTTGACTTTACCCAATCGCCGCGTGCAACATTTAGTTGCAAGGGTCGAGATGTCAGTTTCGTCGAATACTATTTAACAGTGAGTTCATTCTAAAAGAGTATGGAGCATACTTAAATAGTGTATTTTAAAATTTTGTTCTAGAAATATAACATTCGCATAAGGGATCATAATCAGCCTCTGCTTATATCGAAAAACAGGGATAAGGCACAGAATGCTAATGCCAATGATTTGGTTATTCTCATTCCGGAACTATGCCGAGTTACAGGACTAACAGATAGCATGCGATCCAATTTTCAGTAAGATCAATAACAAATAATAATATACAATACAATCTCTAACATAAAATCCTTGTAATAACAGACTGATGCGTTCTATGTCAGATCATACGCGAATGAATCCATCCAGACGCATTGATCGTTTGCGCACTTTTAATCAACGTCTTCAGACTACGCCTGAAAGTGTCAAGGTCTTAACGGATTGGAATATGAAGCTGGACGAGAAACTTGTTGAAGTTCAAGGACGCCTAATTGCCCCGCAAAGGATTGTTTTCAATAGCAATCGGTATATTTTGTTCAAAAAGATTTTTAAACAATTATTACTTAATGCTGTGCTTGTTGTTGTATAGAGTTTCTGCCGGAGATCAAGCTGATTGGACACGTTACTTCCGTGATCAGCGAATGTTGACAACACCGCGAGAAGGCCTAGATCGTTGGGCGGTTATTGCACCAAAACGCAATGAACGAGACATGCGAAGTTTGTTACAAAATCTGAATCGCGCCGCTGGAGGAATGGGTTTTCAAATCGGCCGTCCACGCGAGTATGTAAAGCCAGTGTTTGGGGATAACTATTACCATATTTAAATTGTCTGATTTATTTTGTAGAGTGTCGATTTATGATGACCGCACAGGCAGCTATATACAAGCCATAGATGACTGCACCCGCAGCGATCCAAAATTAATTCTCTGTCTTGTACCAAATAACAATACTGAGAGGTCTGATCCATAATTTATATTGAGTTACATATTAACTATTTATTTTTTTTTTTTTTTTTGCAATAAAATACATTTACTCTTTCAGATACTCTTCAATTAAGAAGCGAGGATGTGTGGATAAGGCCGTGCCCACGCAGGTGGTTACCACAAGAGCCAATCAAAAAGGATTGAGTGTTGCGACCAAAATTGCAATACAATTAAATTGCAAACTTGGTTACACGCCATGGATGATCGAGTTACCGCTCTCTGGTCTGATGACAATAGGCTTTGACATAGCCAAATGTTCTCGGGATCGAAGCAAGGCCTATGGAGCACTGGTTGCGTCAATGGATCTGCAAGAAAATTCAACGTATTTTAGCACAGTTGCCGAGTGTAGTGCCTATGATGTGTTAGCAAATAATTTGTGGCCAATGATTCTGAAAGCTCTGCGACAATATCATAGGGAGCACCAAAAGTTGCCAACACGGATAGTGTTTTATCGTGATGGTGTCAGTTCGGGTTCCCTTAAACAATTGTATGAGTACGAGGTCAAGGATATTGTGGAAAAACTTGATATTGAGTACAAACGCGTTAACGCACCAGCTCCACCGATGCTGGCCTATATTGTGGTCACAAAGTCATCGAATACACGTTTCTTTACTGGCAATAATCAGAATCCTCCACCTGGAACTGTTGTCGACGATGTCGTTACATTACCAGAGCGTTACGACTTCTATTTGGTGTCGCAGACTGTGCGACAGGGTTCAGTTTCGCCGACAAGTTACAATGTAATATATAGCAACATTCGGCTCAGTCCCGATCAAATTCAGAAACTAACATACAAAATGTGTCATTTGTATTACAATTGGTCGGGCACAACGCGAGTTCCAGCCGTCTGTCAATATGCCAAGAAGTTGGCAACTTTGGTTGGAACCAATTTACATGCCATACCTCAAAATGCGCTTGAGAAAAAGTTCTATTATCTATAAGAATTTAAAATTTCATTTCACTATTAACAAATGCCTAGCATAAGTGCCTTTTTTAAACTAAGTATGACTACAGGACACTGTATTGCGTATAATCGCATTTGTGTTTCAATCTAAAAAGTAAGACAGGAAACTATACATAAAAGTATTTGCTTTTTCATTTGTTCTTCAATTTAAACTTGCGAATCTCTAACATTTCTGAATGTTTTATGGTTGTATTGCCTTTAAGAAAAAATTTTGGAAATATACCCAAATCCTGGACTTCTGGGTAGTAAACAAAAAATTCGGAAAACTCATTAATTAATTCAGAAAACTATATATGTTTATGCTATGTAATTGAGTTACATTTGGGTTAAGTTACAAAATTACGAAATAAGTAAAACTATACTGGAAAATAAAGAAAACATTTTATATTTTAATATGATACTATTTTGGTATAAATATGAGCAATGTTGAGTTAAATGATGGGGGCTTAAACCATATATGCTAAAGCTCGGCAAGCTTTTTTTGTTTTTCGCAGAAATTGGCTTCTGAAAGTTTGTAATATTGCGTGGGTGCAATATATGTTTCTAATACTTTTTCGTTTCGATATATATATATGTTAGCAACAGATCATTTAATGGTAACCACATGTGTCAAAATATTCGTCGCATGAGCTAAACACATTTTTTATAATAATAATACAATATTAATTTATGGTTTAATGCATCTAGGCAACAATTGTCTTAATGATGTAATGAAACAGAAATCAGATCAATCCAAGGTGAGCCCCAATACAGTAAAGAAAAACAGTTAATTATTTTAGAGCTCGTCCTAGAAACTTGAAGGTGCATCATTACTTAGCCCTAAAATCATATGTTCTTTGTTTTTAATAATTCGCACGTTTGGAGACCCTGCAGTGGAGACTTTGTGCATCCCTGTTATTTTGTTTATGACTGACTAAAAATTCTTGAGTTTTTAAGTTTCCAATTACGGTTAATATACGATCATATATATACAACTTTTAAAATAAATTATAAGATTTAATATCATGTGAAGATATTGTAGGCACACAACTTTAGCATTTACACTACGTGTAAATTGGGTATAACCGTTTTCAATTTTGATTTTATTTTACTTAAGCTGACTTACACGATGCTTCAGCGCAGCGTCAAGCTTGACTTTCACGTTTTTCATTTTGAAGATCATTCAATCAACAAACATTTTATATCACACACAGCATTTATTATATATATTTAATTTTGAATTTTTATTCGTTCACATACATAATCGCCAGTGTGATCAATGGAATTGAGACACTAACTTTTCGTAACTGTAAATTTAGACATTGTAGCCAACAATATGACGCTTGCCAATGCACTCGCCGATGTAGAACCAGAAGATAACCTCAGCTGTGACAAGAGTGTTCAGCCAGGCCTCCTTGACCGACAGGTTCTTGTAGGATCCAGTCTTGGCACCCTTGATCAAGTTTCCAAGACCCTGACGAATAGCTGGAATATCGGCAGGTGTTGGGGGAGTCAGCTCCACTTTGGCGTATTTCAAGAACACATCCAGTTGTGGTCTTGCTTGCACAAGAAGCCCTGTCAGAGTTGAACATTACATAATTTCAATGATTTTAATATCGCAAATTTATATAAAAAATGCAGAAAATTATAAATCTTACTGTTGATCAGACCGGATCCCTTTGTTGCTACGCTTGCCATGGTATTAGAGTCTACAAATATATATAAATTTTGTGTTACGCAGCCACAAAATCAGTATAAAAATGTGTGAAAACCTTACCCCCGTAATATGCAATGAAACAGGGTCGTTCGAATTATACTATGTGTATGAAAGCGGCGAGTTATCGATATCACTATGAGCCATTGGAGACGGTGTAACTATCGCTTTAAAAATGTATGATTAATTGAATTAATTTAATTGAATTCGCTTGAACACACTTATTTCATATTTATTTTAAAAGGAAATTAAATTATAACAAATAACAATTTCTTTTAAGAGCTTATCGAATATTTAAAAACTATCGAAATCAACTCTGAAATTCCAACTCGAAATTTCGTCTAATCTATTCGATAACTCCCAATATTAATGCAATTGTACACCACTACAATAAAGGTGTGGAAATTTGTTTCCACGAAAAAAAAACGCAAAAATATACTCCAATTGTTTAGTGCAAAGTAATTAACTTTCACTTAAAATACAAAACCATATTGGTTGTGTTATGATCGTGGCAAATCCAACCCAAACGGGTTAAGCATCACATTAGTTGTTTGAGTGTAAAAAAAGTGCGAGCAGCGACGAATGCTTGAGACGACGTGAGTTGTGAGGGGGTGTCGTCGGTGACCAAATGAAATTCTCTGTGCTATTTAGTTTAACAACTTGGTGGTATTGCGCAAAGTAAATTGATAATTTTGAAAGTGATACGAGAGTATGCATGTGTGTGCGTGCGAATTTAAAATTAATAATTGTACGAATTGAAGGGGATAGTCTATGTTGGATAACTTTGCATGTACATTGTATTCTATACACACAAACTTACATACATTTGCATATATTGCACACTCCAGTTGGCAAAAAAGCAACAAATATTTTGGTGACAATGACGAACGATAAACGGAAATAAGGAGTCATACGAGAGTTGTTCACAAGCTTTATGGTGTTCCAGCTGTCGTGCTGGGGGTGAGCTATCGTCTTAATGTGCTGCTTATCTCCAATATGGCACATATCTTGTGGGTGTGGTCCAGACCAACGGCCAATTGCCAGTTAATACATATGTACGTACATATAGTATTAAAACCAACAACCGCGCACACACTTGTAAATTTAATATCGAGAGGGTGGTGAGTTGGCCTATTTGAAACACCTTGAGCCGGCAACAACAAATAAACAATGCTACGTTGTTAAAAGTTGAATTTGTGATACTAAAAAATATCTGCACCTGCGTATTTCATTTAATTTCCATCGAATGATAGCTTACAAAGAACATAATACGGATTTCGACTAAATCAATTAAATTAATTCGGTTAATCAAAATTCCGTGAAACTTGTAGTTATTTAAAAAAAAATACAAATTCGGCATAAAACTCGGCGATATTTCATATAAAAACAGCCCTTGTCACCATAAATTGTGGGTGGTAAAAGTCATGCATGCCAGAGACTATATGTGGGTGAAGTCAAACAGAGTGAACCGTTCTTTTAAAATGTTTTTATGTACATATATATAATAAGTACAATGCTAGAAATTTTTCTACTTGTTTCTTCAATTGATGTGGCAATAGGGAACTGTTTCATTTGCTGCTTCCGGAAATAAATCAGGCGATTAATCAAAAACCCTGTAGCAAAAATTTCTTTATAACTTAAGAAGACTTTGCACTAAATACAAATTCTGCTAAAAAAATATTAGAAAACTCCATTTGCACTGGCTCAACTCTTTGTTTCCAATGCATGAAGTGCATGAAGTGTTCTCTTTCACATGAAGTGCACATTGCTGCGTAATTAATGCGAATGCAGAATTAGGAACAGGCTTGTTAGTAAAAAGCATTGAGCGAAACGAACTTGCAGAAGTTTGGAACGATTCAAAACCGGTTTATATATATAACACTGCGTGTTAGCGCCTACAGACAAAGAGGGGTTTATTTTTGCCAAGGCCATCACCCTGAGGGAGATTGTAGTGTCAGTTTGAATCAGAACAAAGTGACTATGAATTGTAATATATTCTATGTATATTTCTTATCTATGTAGATAAGAACTTTACTCAAAATTTTAATATTTATTTATCCAAATTATCTAATCAATTGGAATTTATTATATTTTTCAGTAGTCAATGAAAACACATTAACCCAACAAAAGTGCTTAGTTGGAGGACCATACGGATCTAAGAGATAACCATGCCGTTGCCCAAGCGATCTATAGAGCCCGTGCATGTTGCACGCTCTGTTTATCAGCAGGATGAGCTGCAGTCTGTTGAGTTGGAGACCGTTACCAATACCACACTTACTAATATCATAAGGCAGCTATCTTCACTATCAAAGCATGCTGAAGATGTTTTTGGCGAATTGGCGCGAGATGTTGGCAATATTGGGGATCGTGCTAATTCGCTGCAGGCACGGATTGATCGCCTGGCGATCAAGGTAACCCAACTGGATAGTACTGTCGAGGAAGTACCGCTCACTGATATAACGCGCAAGAAGGCATTTAAATCGGCTAAAATCTTTGATCAGCAAATCTTCTCACGCTCCACCATGCCGGCTCCAATGCTGGAGACATATGCACAGTGCGATAAGCCGCCGCCACTCGATAAGCTCAACGTGTATCGTGACGATGGAAAAGATGGCCTCAAGTTCTACACAGATCCCAATTATTTCTTTGAGCTTTGGCGTCAGGAGATGCTCAAGGACACGGAGCGAGTTATGCACGATAAGGGCAAGAAATTGCATCGACCACGACAAGATGGTGCAGGCGGTGGTGGTGGTGGTCCCAACAATCGTCACAAGAAACGCGTCCGTACGCCACACAATACACGCGAAAAGCAGCGACAAATCGCATTGGGTCTAGGCGAAACCCTTATGCCTAATAACCAAATCTATCGCACGCCCAATGCCATGCCCATTGAAGAGGCCGGATATGGTAGTGAGTACTATTTTTATATTTATGTACATTTATCTCGTATTGTATGCTATCAACTGTAGATTGTGCTGTAAGTGTTTGTGGTTTGTGTGGCAAAGTATAAGGGTAAAGCTGTTTTAAGTTATCTTCTGAACAAATTGCGGTAATATTGATACAGCTTGACTGGGGAATACGGAGGGAATTGATAGGTTTTTATTTTGAAAGCATATTTTTTGAATGCTTCTTAATATTGCTTCTTGTGTTTATATTGTTTTGTTAATGCAGAGTATAACTAAGAAAAAGCCGTATTTTGGTGTGATCTCCAAATTAGTTTCCAAAAAAATTATTGCTTGCAATACAATTATAAATAAAATATGAAATATTTATTGCAAATTAAGGTAAATAAATGGTTAGTCAACAATTTCTAGTTTTACAAAAATTGAAAAAATTGTAAAAATAGTCGCATTCTATGTCGCAAAAAAAGTACAATCTGTTAGAAAAATGTATTTACGCTATATGCGAAGGCACAATATTTCTTCACTCAATTGTCTCTACTAGGGCAGAATTCAGACTAATTTTCAAATTGTCTAGAATGCACACACACACACACCCACACACAACTGTTTTAACACCCCAATTCATGTACTGTACTGTATGCTAATCTAGCGCAACTAGTCGAAATCCAAACTGTAATCGCTGACAGCGATTTGCAGCTGGGAACACTGGGGCGCCGAAGAGCTGAACACGTCCGCACACAACATGTACAGCAGACCGTACAGCAGCCCGTACAGTCTGTACAGCTGCCTTTAAGCATACAACAACTGGCGTTTATCGATGATGATGATGATGATGGTAATAATGATGACCAAGACGAAGGTACGGCAGCAGAGCGTACTCCTCCTTGGCTTTTCATTTTCGGTTTCTAAAAATCAACAAACAATTGGAAATATTAATTCAAATTATTACTGTACCTTAACCAGCTATCTGTCATGCAATATTCCTGCATCGCAATCGTTCGTCAGCTTTTTAAAAAAAAAAAGCGATCTCACTCATCTGTACATTTCTTCTATAACCACATAAATCCTACATTTGAGTACTATTTCTAATCACCTCACATCGCCAGATTCATAATCAACTATAACATTACGCCCAGCTGTTAGAATGTTATAGTTCAATAACTAGAGGTAGTGATAGTTCCTGCGCGTCATTCATATATAGATCGGTATATCTGTTTCAAAGTGCTGTGGATTGTGTTAGAGAAGCGCCTTTAGCATACACTGAAGATTTCTAAATTGGAGTTAAAACTGAAGTCAGCTTTATTGTAACCAAACTGATTGGCCTTAACAGAGAAATTACCCATTCCTAACTATTTTATTTATTATTTCGGATGCAATCCGAATTCAATTGTTATATTGTTGTGTTTTGTGTGTCATCTGTTGTTGTATAAACATTTAGTTTTGTGTACCTATATCATTCTTGAAAAGTAGCGTTAAACGTAACGTACACCGCATGATCATCTCATTTCCAGATTCTGTTAAGCCCTATAATATGCTTTCGCATTTGGAGAAAAACAGTAATCTAACAAAACAAACGGCTATCGCGATTACAGGTCAGAGCAACAGTAATTGAGTCTGTACTTACTATATGTAAATGATCCTCTTCATTCTACTTCTATATTTGTAATCTACTATTCTATCATAACTCTAGTTCCCCTACAATTATCTAGTATATATAATTAAAAAATATTCGATAACTTTTCAAATGATTATGCACCACAATGTGAACATTTACATATTTATATATATACGATGTACGAATTATATATTATTTATAATTCAAGATTCGTATCATTGCACATGATGCTTTTATTTGTATTAATTCGAAACAATTGGCCTGAAAAAAATGAGATAAATTGCCTTGAAATTTATATTGATAATTCCCTCAAAAACTCACAACACGCTGTAGTAACTCCCCTCTATAGCGAAGCAACTGTAACTATAGCTATAGTTTGCAAAGTGTTAGTGTGATCCACCCACAAAGTTGATTTCAGCATTTCCCACCAGATTTCTCTTCCCACTCTCTCTTTCTCTCCATACAAGGCTGTCTATAGAAGATTCATGTCTTCAATTCCATCGTACTCTCTTTTGTATTTCAAGAGTCATAAACAAGGTTTGGAATTGCTATAGAAATTTATAGAGATGTCAACAAAATATGGAAGACGAAAGATAATAATGTTTACCAAATTTTTTATGAAGTCAAAATAAAAGTCATAAATTATTTATGGTTGAATTTAAGGGAACACCATTAGAGGATCCCATGCAAATTTATGAATTTATAATATACGGTTATCGATCGTTGAAAGGGGACTTGATAACAGCAATACTATCTAATTGGCTTGCATTTTCTTTGAATGGGAAACCTTCCTGACTTGCCCCAGCAATTCCCAGCCTTGCTCATAAACATATACTTTGTTATTTTGTTTAACATTTTTCAACGCAACACTGCGAGAATCATTGAATAATTACGATTACAATTTTTGCTTGCGATAATATTTTTTCTCTTTTGCATATTTTGTGAATTTATTTTCGTTATTGTTCTCTTATTTGTTATCTTCAATTGGACTTTCGTGTTTTTTGTTTTATGTAACATAAACAATTTTAAAATATTTTTTTCCGATTTTTAACTAATCTCTTTGCGCTTTTTATAGACATGGGCATCTACGACACACGCCCTCTGCGGCCCAATTCGATTGAATTACGGCGTAGCTACCAGTCGGAACAGATCGATGGCACCGGCTATGAAGCGCTTACTCCTGGACAGAGTGCGATGAATCAGTACGCGGCGGCGTATGGCACGAACGGCATCTCGGCTTCGCCTCAGCTGCACATGCAGCAGCAGCATCACCAACAACAGCAGCAACAACAACAACTGTATGACAGTACGCTGTATCATCAGTCGCATGGCATCTATGGACAGAGTGGCGCCATGTCGCCAGAGCCGATTTATGGACCGGGTACACCGTCGCGCAACAAGCCACGACCTTCACAGCCACCACCGGCACCTCCATCGAATGGCAGTGGTGGCGGCACGCCTACAGCATCGAATGCAAATACGCCCACACGTGGTCGTAGCATGTCGACGAGTCGTGATGGGCTGCCGCCGCCACCGCCAGTACCGGACGTGGTATCGCCACTATCCGGTATGAATGGAGCCACCAGTGGCCACATTGCGGCCAAACTGCTGGGACGCACCAATAGCACATCGCGAGCTGGCTCTCCGCAGCTGGCGCCCAGCAACAGTGCCCAGAACGCAAATGATCTGGTCATGGCGCAGCTGAACGTCACCTTTAACAGCATGACTATGGCGAACAATAATCAATTAAATTCGCTCAGCGACTTGCCACCGCCGCCGCCAGTGCCTGATCAGGTAGTATAACGCTAATCATGCTTAATTCTATAACTCATCTATTGTATCTTTACTTTAGCACTCACCAAAAATGTCGCCACCTAATGTGGCTCCTCCACCGCCGCCACCACCGCCGCCTGTGGAGGATGGCATGAACGCCATGCAAATACCGCAGCATCCACACCAAATTCTGCCAAAGGCGCTGGTTAACGGTGAAATGCAGCTATGCCAACCGAACGGTGGCTCTCACATTGTCACCGCAAAGAAGATTCAGCCACCATACCATGATCCACGCAACGATCTGATGAAAGCCATTCGAGATGGTATGTAGATACGAACCTTCCACTTTCTCTACCTTTCTATTCTAATTTATCATTGTCAACTTCAGGCATCAGTTTGCGGAAGGTGGAAAAGTCCGAGCTAAAGGAAAACGAACGCAACACGGTTATGTTGGATGTGGCTTCGATTTTGGCCAGACGTGTGGCCATTGAGCTATCGGAGTCTGAAGATTCGGATAGCGAAGATGATAGCGAGGGTTGGATTGAAACCAATGAGACCTCTGCTTGATCCCTGATGGCTTCGGTTAAGCCCGATAAAAGTGCGAAAAACAAAAAGAAAAAGTAATTCCAAAGAAAAACGAAAATCGAATGCAATTGGATTACTTCAAAGCGCCAAAGCTTTTTTTTTACAATACTTATTAAGAAGTATACCTACATATATGAAGAAAAAACACAGCTACACTAAACACACACTAAACCTTAAACCGAAAATCAAAATATTCAACCAATTGTAAATATATACAGGCATATGCTTACACAACAAGCGTAATTATGGCTTAATAGAGTTGTTGCTCATCAATTAGATTTACATATATTCCAAAAGTGTTAAAACTTTTTAAATTTTGGCATTTAATGAAAACTCAATAATTGTTATATTGTTTATTCTGCGATTTTGATTTCTAATTGAAGAGCGACTACTGTTTAATATTGCTTAAACAATATTATGATTCCAAATATATGTATTGGTATCTGTAGAATGGCTAAGCCTAAGCCTCGTGAGGCAATTAATACTCGTCTCGTTGATGCAACTTAAAATTTAAAGAATACTAGTTATTCTTTTCTTTGCTACTATTTCTTCCGTTCGGCAGAAGAATGGGCGAAACACGTGCAGCGCTATGCAGCTACTGGTATTTGGATATTAAAAATTAAAATATAACCCGATATTTAACGTAATATACACTCGAATACGAATGATTATTAGAAAGAATGCAATGAAAAATACATACTACATACATACATAAAAACGGAACGAAATGGACAGAGTTAACTGAGAAGTTTGTAAATAGAACTAAATAAATATTCATAATGTTAAATAAAGGAGGCAAATCGTTAGTATTTTGCGCCAGCTTATACAAAAGCAATATGTATGCAAGAACTATATATGTATATTCTAAATATTACAATTATATCTATCTAAATGACTAAACACTTCTGCTAACTATGTACTCGCTACTACGTGCATAATATAAGTAGCTCCAATATTGTGTATTATTTTCTTGTTTTCCAGAAAAAAAGAAATGCTTATAAAATACTTAATGGGTCTACACATACATACATATGTAATAATTGTTGTATATTTTATCTAATTTAAAAAATAATAAAAATATTCCAATTGAAAACCTTATTAGGAACCATGTTTATATATTTATTATTTCTAATTGAAGTATGTTTTAAATGTATTCGCGATTCCAACCCATTCAAGGAAAATTATTGCTGCCTTTGATATATTTTACTTAATAATATTAAAAGTATTTTTAAAAAGATTTTGCAGATCCTTGGTCTTTCTTCAAAATGTAGGATAGTATAAAATTAAAATCTACATTATTTTTAGCTGTTTTATAAAGATATGTATCTTTTCTCTCTACCATAGATATATATGGCATCTACAAATTTGAAAATTTAGTTTTAAATGCAACAACTTAACGTTTAATAAGTGGGTTTTGTAGTTAATTCGTATCCCCCATACCGCGCACAGCCCGGAAACCCCCCGCATAGTTGGTCGGCAGTTCACTCGTCGAGCGTCTCCATTGGCAACTTCGGAGTGACAACGGAGGGAGCGCCTGTGTTTTTATCATGTATGGTGAAAGGCATCTGGATGCCCTCCTGAGACTCACGCTTCGGTGTCTCGCGCTTATGCTCACTGGAGAAGGACACGGTAATGCGTCCATTGCTGCGGACTGAGTTTATTGCCGTCGGGGGTTGATAGCGCACTACGGGAGTGGGTTGTCGGAACTCTGCAGTCGTCTGCTTGTTTTCATTGTTGTTATTTGTGTATTGCGCATTTTGAGTCTTGACATGAGTCTCCTTGCGTACGCCTACCATAAGCGCCTCCTCGACGGATCTTGTTTGAAATTTCTTAACACGATCTCTCATGTCGCCCTCGCGTTTGACTTCCTTCTCGATTTCCAAACGCCGCTTATGCTCATAACGCTCCAGAGCCATTTCATCACGCTTCTTATTACGCTCCACAATTATTTCAGCGATTTCGAGACGCTTCTTTAGTAGCTCCTCTTTGCTCAGTTTCTGAAACAACTCAGGCCAAATGCCCTGCTGTTTCTTGATGAGGACAATGCGTGCCTCGTGCTTAAATATGCGGCAAAAGCTGGCCATTTCGTCAATCTCCTGAGTCAGATGCCGTTCGAAAAATATTGGAGGATTGTTGAATTTAAGATATTGCGGCAACAGGACAACGTCCGGTTTGCGCGTAACCAGTCTATTAAGTTCAATAGAGATCTTGATATCTTCCTCAGACTGCGTTATTTGCACCATTTTTATGCTGTTGTTTTTGACGAGCCGACGATGTTGTCCTTACCCACGCTGTTGTTAAGTGCTGAATGAGCATTTGCAACCTTTCACATTGGGAACACTGAGACAATGCCTACTACTTTGACTCTGCATACAACCCGGGGGATACGTTTAAATATCATATTGGTTTTATTTATTTTGATTTGAATATTAACCGGCATTGTAATCGCCCAAAACGAGTTGCGCTCCATATCGATCAAACAGTTATTGGCTGGCTGACTTTGGCGCCGGCTCTGTCCATCCCTCTGCATTGGACTCTATTTCTAAGGCCTTCTCGACCGCCAGGGTGGGTTGCCCGCCGAACGGGGTAGAGACGTTCTCTCACGCAAACCTGGAATTTTTTTTGGGTTGTGCTCACACCTGTAACATTCACTTGCCACTTTGGCGTCATCAACTTAGTCATTGACCCTCGGACCTACATACATATATGATAACATAGGTTGTTAAATGTTGGCTACCTCCCACACATATTTACATTCAATTACATTAGCAATAAATATGAATATTCTCAGTGCTGGAGTTGAGTAAATGGGCGTAAATAATATTGTAAACATAAAACAATACTTCAATTATAATGAATATAGGTAAATGTCTAAATAGGCCTTTCTAAAAACTGTAACCAATGAACATAAGTATTCAATGTGCTATTTAGTGACATACAGGAAGTTTTACGTACTGTTCTAACATATTTGCCCTATTTACATTTTTCTTTCCTTTATTCTATTTTGTTTGATAATTTAATATTTTTGAAATGTTAACCGAAAGATAACGTAGACTCCCCCACAGAGCCCACAAGCTCTATCGTGACATGCGTCCATCTCTAGCTGGATTTCTGCACGCCATGCCATTTTGGCGATGACAGGCATAATTCAATATTTGTTGATTTCGACATTCGATTCACAAACGTTTAATATTCGTTTTATGCACGGCACGAATCAGACTATTAATGAGCTGGGTAAATAGATTAAAACTCCACTTAGAATAAAGACAATAATTTGAGAAACACGCAATTGATTAACATGATCGCATTAAATGTTTTATACTTCCAATTTAATTGTACTTTCAGGTAAAACTTTAGCAACTTTTCGTGGCTCCTTTATCGTTGTCACCGGGCATTGCATTTCGCCCCAGCCTATGGGTACCATTGGTATGCGATTTTTTCGAATATCACTTGCATAGGCAATAACTACACCAAGTTCTGCCTCGGCTGTGCTTAGGGTAAAGGATTGTTCCATTTGGTTGAGCACGCGTGCCACAATAACGTCGCCGGGCTTGAACGACTTGTAGATATCCACTCGATCCTTTTCGGTCTCGCGTACATCCTCCTTACGCAAAAGACCACGATAGCTGCTTTCAAGCAGCACGTTTCTAACGCAGAAAATAGCACATTTGGCGAACTTTGGTGTCGTCACGAGTACGCGGGCTGTGACAACGTCTCCAGTTGCCGGTATGGTCAAGTGGAAGCCTGGCTTATGTACACTCACAACTTGACACTAAAATAGGGAAAAGATTAGCAAAGGCTTAATAGAAATTGTTAATAACCCACCTTCTCTGAGGATTCATCAATATTAACTATGCCGGATTTAGACGCATAAATGTAACCGCCTTGCTCATATGTACCTTCTCCAACTATAATATTATCTTCCACGCGACACAAGCGCTCGCCAGGCACGCAAATCATGATATCATCGTCCTTTTTATCAGATTTAACCGATGTTTCAGTCATTTTGGCACTAATTTAATTCTTCTTGTAAAAACAAAACAATCGCCATGTGTTTCGGCGTCTTATGTTGGGAACAGCGTACGGTTTTTTTAACGAATGTATTATTCAACGAAACCATTCGATAAGTTTATTAAGCAAATTGTAAAGGCACTAACGTAATCGATAACACGCGCGTGTTTTTTGCGCCGGTGTCCATCATTATATGTTTATATATTTAGTTTATCTGTTTGCAATTAAAAAGTATATCCGTAAAAATGAACATTAATGCGAATATGAGTTACCGCGAAGTGATTCCCAGAAACCTCAATCCAGAGGAATGGATCGAAGTTGAAATAAACACTGGTATGTTAAGTTGCCAATTGAGTTGTGAGTGCCATTCGGTCTTATAGAATTTACTAACATAAATTTCTATACCAAAAGGAACTCAAAGCACGTTGCAGGATATAAAAACCTTTGGAAATTCGGGCAGCTTTTGTTACAATCCCATTGGAAATACCCATAACAGAAACCGCTTTATATATTGGTAAGAATTGTTGTAATAGCAGGAGACAAGAGACTCAACTGACGAAATTGCTTATATTATTTAAGGCGCACTTACCAAGACATCGTAGAACTCTCGGAAGTGAGTCTTGATATATCACTGGTGCGAAATCATTTGCGTCTGCGCTTCACGGATTCTGCCGTTTTAAATGTCTCGTTGTCGGAGCAAGTGAACAGCGTTACTTTGCTAGTGGTTACCGTTAGCAGTGTCCATCGCATTGTATTTCCCTTGCAGACAGATGCATCGGCTGTTGGCGGACCAGCAGTGCTGGATACACAAAAAAATTCAATTTTCTATGATATCAACGTTAATCTTAAGGATCGCAGCAACTTTTACGTGCTCGATGGCAGCATGGCCATCAATGTGCCACAAATGGCTGCTTCGGATGTGTCTACCGATAATCTAGAGGCATATTTTGCTGTTGACTATCAGTCCAAGTTAATGCTATACGTGATGAACTGCCGTACCGGAAATACAGTTGCTCACGAGGTGAAGGAGTCAAACCTGATGCCGCGCTTTCTGTCCAATCTGAAGGGAGCTCTAATGTAAAGTTATAAGAACAATACAAGTACATCTATGATATATTAATCTATTTAATTTTCTAGTGGTCGTGGCGACAGCATGGAGACGGCTGTTTCTATGTCTTTCAGTCACGTTGAGAACGACATGTATCTCCTGGTGCTCTATAGAAACAATGAGCTGCGCTTGTGGTCAGTTGATACTTTGCAAAATGTTGCCTCGCTTAACTGCTCGGACTCTCAGGAGAAGCAAGGACGTAAGACTTAACTAAACTATTGTCCTATGGACTTATTCCACGGTTTTCCTTTTTTTTTCAGCTCAAAATAGTTTGATGCGTAAGATTGATGATCGTAGTTTTTGTGTTTTCATATCACACGAGAAGTTTGCCGAGTTTATTTGTCTAAGTGTCGTTAACAACTTAAGCGATACAAATACCAAAACTGTTGGCTTGGTTGTCCAGCATCGGGTGCCAGCGTCACAAATGGATTTGTCCGATTTCGATGCAACTGCTTCGCACATTTGGACGCTGTGGAGCAACGCTGATGGCGATTTCAATATATCGGCCATATTCCTGGGCACTGATAAAACTATTAAATGGGTGACGGCAGCCCTGGAGCCTCCACCAGATCGTTATTGTCTAACCATAGAACAGGGCGTTGATCCGCGCGAGGCATATTGTTCTTATATATTTCATCCTGGTCGATTCGATCGCAACGTGATCGCCAAGGCACTCTATGTGGGTATTTCTTTAGATATCTAGGAGCCCTAACTAAGTTTTATATTGTCTTTTTTTAGATGTTTAGACGCATCAACATGCAGTTTGATATTAAGCAGCTGACAATGACCATGCTGAAGGAGCAGGTGTGTCAAGCTGTCGAGGATGAGATACAGAATGAACTGAAGGAGTTCGTGGTTGGTGACGAAGAGTATCTGGACATAGCGACAAGATTGTGGGACCGTTTCTATTCCTGCTGCGAGCAATATCACATCAAATTCTCTGAGCCCATAGGAGTTTCTGCTCTCGGGGCCATGGATGCTGTTTGCGTTGTACGCAGACAATCGTTTGCCCTACTGCGGCCATGTGAGATGCTGGAACACTTAATCTTTGCCGAAGAGCATACTATTGATGTCACCGATTTTGTGTCATCTCATTGTCAGAATAATCGCAATGCGGCATTGTGTTTTATTGAACTAATGAAAATTATCAGACAGTTGGAGAAGTCTTTAACAGAAGATATTAAAACTGAGATGGACAAAAAGCTATATCAGCTAGATGATGCTGTAATTAATCGTCTACTAGAGTATATTACCACTGACAACGACATGGATGGAAACGATGGTATTGCCCTTCCAACCAGCTGCATTGAGCAATTACAGCAAAAGCTACAGTCCATAAGCGAGCTGGATGTTGCTATAAACATGCTGCTCGATCTACTTGCCATTGTCGATCAAGATGCTTTTCCAGATCCTTCGGGTGGGTAATTTAACTAACCCAACTTTAACTGTATTAACAAGTTTTTAATCTATTTAGGTGCTCAAACAAAGACGACACGTTTCCTACAATCCACTGGAGCATTGTTTGGCAGCGAATATGGCGTTTCCATTCTCACTGAGACAGTCAAACAGATCGCAACGATTCGGTAAGTGTTTTGAATAAAATATTATATTCAATAGTTTAATGTTTACCTGTTTTACAGCTTTGCTATTTGCCGCAACTTGTTAATACTTCAGTATATAGCCTATGGGCACAATGCCCGCAAGCGCGCATCCATTGTTACCAATATTAATTTCCTGAACTCATACTATACTCTGGTCTGGATTGCAGATACTCCAATATCTCTAAATACGCCGGTTAACTTGTGAGTTGCAAATTACTAGTCTTTTAATTTGGCTGTTTAACAAATATTTTGTTTGCTTACAGTGAAGTCTCTATACAGCGACTGGCTCGGGCGCAGCTTTTTAGTGGCTACACGCGGCCCTACTCAAGCCAAATACGCCTGAATAGTCAAACAACATTGCTGAGCTTGTTCCTTCAATCGAAGGGTTTGTTTAGCGCCCTTTCAATGCTGTTAAAAGAGTCCAATCAAGCTGAGGACAATCAACTGTCCATGCGCCAAACATTGCTTCTATTGGTTAGCTTTATCAATCAGATGCTGTAAGTGAATGGATCGATATCAAAGAAAAAAAAACATTCTTTTGACTTTTCCTTTTATTTGTTGTAGCTGGCCTGAGGCTTGGAATGATGTGTTTGTTGAGTGGTTGTTTGGAACTTGCCACCACATAATCATTCAGGATTACGTTCGTCTATTATCTGGCTGGTGCGAGGAGAAGTCAAATTCACGTAAGGAAGCAAATAATTTCTACTCGTAGAGACTTTGAAAGTGATTTGACCTAATTTGTTTATTTACTGCAGGGAACTTTATGCTGGCTATTTCTCTTTTGGATTGCGGAGAGCCTGAAAAATCGATCGAGCTCTTTGAGTGCATCACAGATGGCGTGCTTAAAGAACCGTTCCTCTTTGAACAAGTGCTCCGAAACACGCCACTTTACTCGAAGCATCAGGGCATTCTGAGCAGGCAGAATGTAGTTATTACAAAAGAGGATACTAAACTGGCTTTAGTGCATTACTATCTAAAAGTTATACAACTCTTTGAGCAGCATTCCGCATCAGATTACATTATTCAATTAGCTCACATGGCCATGAGCAAGCTGCATGTGGAGGATCCACAGTTGCCCATGTTCCAATCAATAGTTTTCAACAATCATTTGCAATTGGAACACTACGAGGAGGCCTATCATGCACTCGTTTACAATGCGGATACGTCAAGACGCAAGGATTGCTTGCGTCAGCTGGTCATAATGTTGTTTGAGTGCAGAAGATTTGATCTGCTCATGCAGTTGCCGTACAATTGCCTCCAGGAAGAGTTCGAAAATATTGTGGAATCGCGTGCACGTTCATTAAGCATCGATCAAAATGAAGTCTACAATTTCCTATATTCTTTCCATGCCAACAAGGGTAATATGCGCAAAGGTAAATATTTTATGAATTCTATGCTTTTCCTATTTATTTATACTTTTATTTCCCGATTACAGCTGCGACTGTAATGTACGAGCAAGCCATGCGCTTGCAAGTGGACAGCGATGCCCCTGATGCATTGCAAAAGCGTTGCTCTTCGCTGCTGGTGTGTATCAATTGTCTCCATTTGGTGGACAAGCGTTACAGATGGATTGCAAAGCCCACAATTCCTGACGATAAGGTGAACATGGAACAGGATAATGAGGATGTACTAGAATATGAGGTAGGGTGTTCTCAAGAAGTCGTTGTGCTTGAACTGGAAGACATACGACGGGAATTATTGCAAGCAGAAGCTCTTAGAGAATTGTCACATCATCGCAAAGATGTAGCCGCTTTTGAGCTGGCCGGCGCCGAGGAGCTATCCTATCTTTTGGCTACCTCTGGACTTTATACGGCGGCTCTAAAACTTTCCCGTGGACATGACTTCTCTGTGCTCCCCATTTTCGAGAGTCTTGCTGCTGCGTGTGTCAGTGCATCAGAGGAAAAGGCGATGGATGCCTGGGCTTGGCTGCAGAATAATGATTTGGCTGGTAAAAGAAAGATCTAAAATTGTTAATGAAATGTTTTAAATAACATTTTATTTCCTTAAGATTTGCCGCACCGCAATAATGCTGCCGACATGGCTTGGTCTTTGCTTCAGAAGCTTGTTGAGGATAACGAACTAAAAGATTCGACTCTAATAAGGAAAAGTGTCGTCAACCGAATCCTAACGTTGAATGCCTTTGTTCCCCAATGGCTCTGCGACTCTTACAAGTTGGCCAACACACGAGAACTGCTGCACTTATACGTTAAGCACAATCGTTTGCTAGAAGCCGCCGATCTTGCTTGTGAAATGATTGGAGCTATGCTTGGAGCAGGCAGTGAATACTTTGACTTTAAACATTCGGTGAATGTCACTAATCCCCAACTCGCTTTCCCCATCAATACGATCGATCTGCTGTTGCATGGCCTGCAGGTCAACGGGAAGCAACATATCGAATACGAAATGGTATGGCAATGGAAGAGCTGTTTTCCCTTATTTCAAATAATCATTATCATTTTTGCAGGCGCATCTCAAGCTGGAGGAGGAGGTGGCCCGCTATGTCGAGACTGTGAAGCGCACTACAGATGACAAAGTCAAATTGGCCATTCTTACAGATAGACAGAATCGCCAACAACAACAAATATTTGGTTAAGCACTATTCATTTAATGTGCAAGTTTAAGGATAATAATAAACAAGAATTAGTATTAAAAATCATCTGTCATCACCAGTTCCGAGAGAAACTTCTTATAAATATTCATAAATTGTGCCACAAAGGCTTCCAAATGGAATATGTGCTTGGCTCCATTCTGCATGCGATGCTCGTATTGTGTGGCAAATTCGAGAGTCTTTGCTTTGATGGACATATCACAGTTGTTAACCAGTTGCTCGACGAGGCCACGAAAGATGAGATTCGGTGGCACGCCTTGCGAGAGCAGCTCGTATAAGCGATCGCGTATCTTTTCCAGTTTGGCGGGCGTCTGCTCGCTTATAATCTGACTGGCTGTCTCGCGAAGATACACTTGCCAGTCCAGCTCGGCGATTTCCTGCTGCGCTGTAAACGGATACTGTTGGACTTTTGATGCTTCCAACATTAGCAGGGCACGGCGTAAATTTCGCTCGGACTTGTCCACCACACGCTTCGCTAACTCGGGTGGCAAGTTGAGCCCCTCCCGCTTGCATGTACTTTGCAGCACGGCTGTCATTTCGGTCTCGTTAGGAGCGGGCACTCGAATTCCTAGGCAACGGGAACGTATAGCCGGAATGATGCGAGATGTGGAATTTACCGACAGTATTATGCGGCATGTGGCAACGTATTTTTCCATGGTGCGACGCAAAGCATGCTGAGCATCCTTGGTTAACTCATCTCCTTCGGAAATAACAATTACTTTGAACTCTCTCTGACCGTTGATGTCGATCTGATGTGTCTGTGCCACTTGTTTGATCAGGTCAATTACTACAGTTCGATCATACATTCCCGCATCCGAAGGATTAACCTCCAAATGGTAATTGCTGCTCACAGTCATCACCTCGATTTTCCGGTTTGATGGAGTTGTGAAGCCCATTGTCTCGTTGCGTAGTCTCTCGACGCCTGGACCATACATTTCACGCAGTAGGCACATTATCCGCGTCTTTTTACCGGCACCAGAAGGGCCATAAAACATTAGATGAGGGAAATCACTTTGCTTGCAAAGATTACGCAGATTTTCGGCCTGCTCCTAAACAAAAGATATATGAAAAGTTTATATTGTCGGTGTATTTATATTCTCTAATTAATACTTGCTTTGTGGTAATCCAATTTGGATAGTTCTCGCGGTCGGTATTTATCTACCCAGAGTGCCATGATCACTTATTTATACATAAAATACTTGAAATTGCAAAACAATTATAAATTCTGCGGCTTTACTTCTCACAGTGCGCGCTTTTTTACGATAAAAAAAACGTTGCTGCCGTAGCCACTATCGATTGTTATAGAAAATACTAAAAAGTATTTATTGCACATATGCATACTATATCGATGTTGATTGTTCGATACATCGATTTCAAATTAAAGTTTCAATGTTTAAATTGAGTAATTGCCGCAAAAGACGCATTTTGCAGGTTTTTGAAAACAAGTTTGTGATTGTTAAATATGGGATAAAATTATATTTTTGTTATTAAGATTATGTTTAATATACAATCAGTTGTTCAATTTAATATTTCATTGCATCTCATGCATCACATTCCTTTACTTTGTGCATGTAAGAATGTCGCAATAAATTTGCTCTATTACTAAACTCTTTTCTACAAATGTTACAGGTATTGGAGCCATCTCCAGTATGTGTATGTCGATGTGTTTGTAGTGTTTTCCGTGCTGCGAATGTCTTTCCACAGCCGATGAAATCACATTCAAATGGACGCAATTTTAGATGCACTGCATCATCATGATTTTTAAGGTGACAAAGCTTTGTAAACTTTCGTCCACATTTGCTGCATTGATACCCTTCGATGTTATTGTGTCTGGTCAGGTGTTCTTCCAGTTCCTCTTGATTCGCTTTACCCTGAGAGCAAATTGGGCAACGAAACTGAACACCAGATGAGTGGTTCTTCAAATGACGATTAAGTTCTGCCTTCTGGCGAAACGTTTTTTCACAAATGTCACAGCCGAAGGGACGTTCATTTGTATGCCCCATTAAATGAACCCGCAGAGTTTTCGACAATCCAAAAGACCGTTCGCAGTAAGTACACTGGTACGGCCGTATACCTTCATGAACTGTTTTCACATGATCCTTTAAATGATGCTTTCGTTTGAACTCCCGTTGACAATACGGACATTTATTTTCCGCTTTGCAGTGCACTCGATAGCCGTGATTTCGCATCTGAAGTTTGGTCTGAAAACGCTTATTGCACAGTTGACAATATAACTGATCAACAGGTACACCTTCACTTGCATATTGAATAGTTTGACTTGACTCGTAGATTTCATTACATGAAATCGAATCCTTCGTGGTTAAATCACATAACTCAATTGGATCGCCGTTATCACTAGGTGGCTTTGAACTGATATTATCAATTTCAGGTTCACTCTCGTCATTGATAGAATTTTCTTCATCTGGCATGCTGACAGGCTAAATAGAAAAAAATTGACTTTTTAATATATAAAATATAATAATATAAATTATTTAAAAAATCGTCTTACTTCAGTGTCATCCTCTTTTTCATTTATAATATGGAACGGTTGAGTTTTTGTTCTATCATGTGCATTTGACAATATGGACTTAAAATATTGATGACTTTCTTTTATACGCGTTTGAAATTCAACAAACGTGCGACATTTTCGAAAGCAAATCCCACATAACATTCTAGGATGAATATTTTCGTTACAAATATTAATTTTATTCATTCCTTTAAAAATAACCCGAAATAAATTCTGCAGTTTTGCTTCATCTAGTAAATCTAAAGGTTTAGGTGAGTCCGACTTTAATTTAAAACAAGTTGCACATATAAGGTTGAACTTTCCGTTGTTATAAAGTTC
Source organism: Zaprionus kolodkinae (assembly GCA_018901885.1). Lineage (NCBI taxonomy): Eukaryota > Metazoa > Arthropoda > Insecta > Diptera > Drosophilidae > Zaprionus > Zaprionus kolodkinae. Next base: position 5,959,169 of record JAEIFM010000508.1, read on the forward strand.
CTTTTGTTCTTCAAACAATTCGCTTAGAGTTATACTAGAACATATGGAAACTTCTGCAAATTTTCTAAACATTGTGATCTTGGTAAAGCAAGAATGACATAATTGTTTTGGAACTGCCAAATTAGATTGGATTTCATCAGCCATAGCTTCAAGAACACGCAAAAGCTGCGGCTCATCTTTCATATCATGAAGAAGGCTGTTTTTGTCCTTTGAATCTCCCACAAGTTGCAAACAAACACAGCAGAAATGATTAACTGTAGCACGAGTTATTGGCAACATTTGCTATTGCTTATGGCAAAAAAAAAATGTGTTGATATGTTGTTTGTTTACAATAACAGTTCTACAATTCGCTTTCTCCTAATATTCTCAATCGTAAACATACAAATTGTGGTGGTGATAGAGGAGCCAGTAATACTTAACCAGATTATCGATAAGTTTGGTTAAATTTTTGAAGGGGTTTCCCAACCATTAATGTAGAGAGGTAAGTTAAGCATTTAATTTAATTTATTTTGTTTTTTAAAAATGTATTTAAAATGTTTCAATAATTCTTACAACAATAAATATTAAAATTGTTTATAATAATTAAGGCATCGATAGTTGCAAGTCTATTTGCTACCACATATAGAAATTCATCGATGGTACCAGTGAAGACATTGAATTTGTTATCGATATTTTTGCACCTCTATTTGCTACCACATACATAAATTCTGCGGCTGCTCTGCGGCATAATCGTGGATAGCAAAATTTAAGAGGTGTTTTTTTTTGTTGATTAAAAACTAGACATAAGCGCATGGAAAACGGTGTGGAAAATGGTTTATTGCCCGATGGCGATCAGTTAGAAGCTCGTGAAAACCAAATGAGCAGCAGCACAGACGGCGAGGGTGAAGGTGAGGGCGGCGACTCGACGCCACAGCCGCCGCAAACAACAAATGACGATGTAAGTGATGGCGATGTGGATGGGGAACGCGATATGTCTGTGTCGGATGCGGCCGAGGCGGAAGCTGAGGCGGACACAGAAGTACCGCCAACCGAAAATTCAGCTCCTTGTCAGATATCCATACTCGAGGATAGTCTGTGCGAAAAGGACGTGGACAGCGATGCACCCGATGACGAAAATGATGATGAGGTGAGGGGTGGAAACTGCAAAACTCAAACGTTTTCGACACTAATAAAACCCTTATCAATTGTTTTCTGTTGTTAACAGGCCAAGGAGAATTACGAAGGATTCAATGGCACCGGTCGCACAGTCACGCTGCAAACCTTAATGGCTGCAAATGTTTTGCAGCCGGGAAAATCTCTAATGACCATAGATTATCTGGGGCAAAAATTTGTGGGCGATTTATTGCCTGATGGCAAAATCAAATCCCAAGAGACTGAAACCATATTTCTAACGCCCAGCGCTTGGGCTATGCACTGCAAGCGGATAATTAATCCTGAGAAGAAAAGCGGTTGCGGTTGGGCGTCTGTGAAATACAAAGGAAAAAAGTTGGATGCCTATAAGAATACATATTTGCGGAAGTGTGCCCAGCAAAAGGAATCGACACCTGAAGATGGAGATTTAGGTAAAATCGCATTCTTTTTTTATTTGAAACCTAATTTCTACACACGGATTATTTAGCTTTATAATCTTCAATAACTTTCTTTTATTGATAGATGCCGAACGAAAGTCCGATTCTCCAGATCCGGTTGTAAAACGCACAGTATTCCCACACAACACTGTCGCTAATCGGAACATCACTCAGTAAGTTTTAAATATACAAATAGTGATTAATTAGTTTGATTGATAACAATGTGCTCTTTATAGCGATGCCAATATGCTGATCGAGGCAATACCCTTCACATCAGTTGGCAAGCTGCAACCGTTTCTGTTGACCATCACGTCGTCCTCCCTGCTGTTAGCCGATTTTCACTGTCATTTGACGGTGCGCGAGGTGTGCGGCTATTTGGGTGGAACTTGGGACATGAACACGCACAGTGAGTCCGGCCCTAAGATAATTCAAAATTTGCCTATTCCATTACTAAATCCATTCAAATTGATTTGCAGCCTTAAACATAACAAAAACATATCCTTGTCGCAATACACGCTTCGATCGACAAAGAGCGGGCGAAGTGGAACGTGACATACAGAAAATGATGATACAGGATCAGGTGCTGCTCGTCGGTTGGTATCATTCGCATCCGAAATTTCAAGCAGAGCCCACACTGCGTGATTGCGACTCTCAGCTCGACTATCAGATACGTATGCGCGGAGCCAGTGATCTAACATATACGCCATGTGTGTCGCTGATTGTTTGTAAGTAATCCGTAATCTTTTTCAACTATATTTATTTACTGAATGATTTTTCTGTTCTTATAGCACCGTATTATGAGGAAAATCCCACCTTAGAATCGGTGGTCAAGTGCATATGGATTGTGCCGCCAAACGAAAACAAACAGAGCATGGAGTATGGGCGACCGATGCTAATGCAGTACTCCGTGCTGCCCGACAAAGAAATACCTGAAGAGGTGCGCACCGAGATACAGTCCTGTGTTGATTATTATACTCAATACCGTGGGGAGATAGTAAAGTTTCGAAATATTTACAATAACGATGTCACGTACATTGAGAAACTGAAGAATACTCTGTACCCGAAATTCCCATCGAAGCAGAGCGACAAAGCGCTGTGGAATTGGTTGTGTGCTGTCTTGGACTGTGAGCAGGAGGATGATTTTATACCACCGAAGACTATCAAGATTATTGACAATGACAGCGATGAGCTGTTGGTCAAAGCAGAGACGCCGGCGCCCGTGGATACGATTAGCGATATTAAACTGGAACAGCAGCCGAAGGATGAGCCAATCTTGAGTGAAAGCATTTCATTGAACTCTGTGGATATGACAGAGGTGGCACGCAAAGTCGAGGAGGAGTCGACGCTGCAAGCTGAACAGAAAGCCAGTGAGCTGAAGGTTATGTCGCTGCAGGAGCAACTATGCATGCCATCGGGTCTAAATATGAATCCAGTGCGAATGCTATCACCACTTGCCACACCAAATCCCACAAATCATACGCCAGTTCCCGCAGCTGTTGCCGCCTGCACTGTAGCGCCACCGATCCCGGTCCCCAACCAACTACTGCCGCCACAGGTGCCGGCGGTTACAGCCGCTGCCGTTGCCGCTGCTGCATCGCCATGCGACAGTCCCACAAATTTGCAATTGGCATCAAATGCTGCCAGTCCCGCCAAGTTTGAGCTACCTGTGCGTGCCTCTCCGTCGCCAGCCAAATCAGACACCTCGTCGCACACATCCCGTACGCGAAACTCGCCGGCTCCCAGTCCGGGCAAGTTCAGTGTCAGCGACATCGCGCGTAACAGTCCGAGCCTGACGCCCAACAAATATGACACGCTGTCGACGCCACTGGTGCCGCCATCGGCTGCCTGCTTGCCCACAGCGAATGATTTGATGGCGGCCAGTTTGGCACAGCTCGCGGGCCAATTACCACCGAACTTTCTGCAAGCTGACTTGGCGGCGCTCTTCCAGCAGCAGCAGCGTAAGGATTATGGCAGCTCTTCGCTCAATCAGTTGGCAGCAGCGGCGGCTAAAGTCGGTGGTTCAAAACAGTCGGGTGGCCTGAGTGATCCCAATGTGGCAGCGGCTGTGGCTGCTTATTCCAATAGTTTCAACATGCCGATGCCTACGGTCGCTAGCAGCAGCAGCGGTGGTGTCAGCAGTAACAACAACAGCGGCAGCAAATCGAAACAGGATCGCTCATCTAAATCATCAGCATCCTCATCATCGTCATCGAATTCCAGCACATCGTCAAATTCCTACAAAACGAAGCTAATGAAAGAATTGGACGAGTTGAAGAACGATCCATTGAAGATGAGCGAACTGATACGCTCGCCAGAGTATGCAGCACTCTTGCTGCAGCAGGCGGAAGCATTGGGTGCCACCACATTGGGTACTCTGGGATTTGGCACCGATTTGAGTTATCTAACTGGCGGACAAACGTCTACAAATCCACCCACGAGCAGTGGCAGCAGTAAATCATCGAAATCAACAGCAGCCGCTGCTGCGGCGGCGGCAGCATCATCCTCGGCAGCAGCAGCAGCACTCAATGCGGACTACAACAATCTAATACAGGCGTCCAAGCTGTTGGGCTATGATTCCTACATGCAGCAGCAGAGTAAGCAGAGTAATGACCTCAACGCGTTCCTACAACAGCAGATGGCAGCAGTGGCTGCAGCCTCTATGCCACCAACACCTGTTGCCACTGGCAGTGGCAGCGGTAGCAGCAGCTCCAAGAAGCAACAGCAGCAGCAACAACAACAGCAGCTGCAGCAGGCACAGCAACAGGCGCAGCAGCAACAACAATCTAACGCCCAAGCCGATTATACGGCACTGCTGCAGACATATACGAAACTCTTTGATCCGAACAATCAGTTTGCCGCAGCGATGGCCTCCACAGGCAACAAGCACATGAGTGGAGCACACAATGAGCTTACCGCTCTGCTGGCAGCCGGCGCTGGTGGTGTTGGGGTCGGCGTTGGTGGTGGCTCCAAGCAAAAGCAGAAGGACATACAGTCGGATATGCTGAATCAATTGCTGCAACTGGAGAAGCAAGATTCGGAAATAAAGGCATTGTTATATCGCCAGAACAAGGCAGCCGCCGATCTGGATGCACTGTTTGCGGCGCCCACGGGTGGCTCTAAAGCTGGCAGCAGTTCAGCGGCAGCTGCGGCCGCCGCGGCAGCAGCAGCAGCAGTTGCCACAGGTGTGCCATCGCCCTCGTCGCTCAGCAACTCGGCCTCGGCTTACTACAATGCACTGGCACAGGAGAAGATGCAGGACTATGCAGCATTCTTTCAGCAACAGCACGGCAAATATGGCATACCAGATCCGCTTTCAAAATCAACGTTGGCCGCCAACAATATGTTCATGTCGCCATCAGCGCTTTTTAAGATACAACAGGAATCGTTGTCGGCCATGATGATGAAACCGCCCAAGTCGACAACGCCATCGTCGGCGCGTACCCGAGAATCGTCAGCATCGCCTGCCCTGGAGCGCCTTACGCCCACTAAGTCGATTAGTGGAGGCGGTGTCGGAGGTGGCGGCAATTCCAATTCAGCTGGCAAATACAATTTCAGTGCTGTCGATTTGGCCATATCGAGCGTGCCCTCGAACACGCCATCCCCATCTCCCTCGGACGGTAGCAGCGGCTCCTCGCATCGTCGTCCATCGCCCGATTTGAGTCGACTATACGGCGAATTGGCACCACCAGGTGCATTGTTGGCCAACGCATTGCCCAAGAAGCGCATGGAGTTTGCATCGGTGGCCGATTTGGCTGCGCCGCCGCCAGCAAAGATACCCAAGAACAACATGGGAGACGATGTACTCAATCTGTCGCATGATTAGGATTGGGGATACGGGCACATGGCCTATCAAGCGTATGACCCAGTGAACGCAGTATTTCCTCAACAGTATCTAACCCTATATGCAGCATAAGGTCAAGAGAATCTACCCTTCTCCCCCAAAACTCCACAAAAATCTCTCCCTAAAAGTCTTCATAAAAATAATTCCCTATTTTTTAAAGAAAACTCATAAGTGTTGCAGTTGATTGTGTGGAAAGCTAAGAAGCGTAATCAGTATTTGCCACAAGACAATTTCATAACTAATAAAGTAAAGAATAAAATCTACAAAAAAAAAAGGTATTCGCTATAGAGAAACGACTTGGTTCGAAGAGATTCGATCCCGAAACATGTAAACGAATTGAGCAATCGCTTGATTGAGTTGAGATAATACTAAATGACATCCATACTGCATTGCTGATGATGATTGTAACAAATTTAAGATACTTACAACATAAACAGAATGTAGATAATTATTACGCATACGCATCGATGTCCTTAAACATTTTATTTATACTATGTATTTGCTATTTTAGGTTTAGTTACTGCACAAAGGTACTTTAAGTATTTTAATATAGTACATACACACACGTCTCAAATGCCGATACACACAAAGAACAACAGACACACACACACACGCATGCATATATGGTATATATAAAGTGTAATACCTACTGAATAATTTCAAATTGACTTTGCCGCAATAAAATACAAAATAAATAAAATACAATAAAATAGTTACTTAGTTTACAATACTGAATAGTAAAGAGAAATAAAAATAACAAATACAACAATTCCATTCCATTCTCTGATCTGATGAAAAGCTTTGCCTCTTGCCGGTTAAATATTAAAAAAAAAAAAATAAATACTGGTTTAACTTTGTTATGATCCCGAACCAGCCGAACTGCTATGCAAAATATGATATCCAGTATCTTGTTTGTGCACTGTTTCTGCCTTAGAGATCAACAACAATAACAACTGTGCGAAGCGTGGCTCTGATAAAAGATGCATAGTTAATTATTTTAGGGGCAGGTGCTTACGTGCCTTCGTTGTTGGGGAGAGGACGGACCGGCTTATCGCGATGCTTGGTTTGCTAGCATATGAAGGCGACAAACAAGAAAAACAGCATGAAGACTGATGAATCATTAGTTACCCTCTACATTGATCTATTCTATTTATCCCAGTGCACCATACGTAGAAGCATCAAGAGCATTATAACTGCAGGCACATAAAATGTATTAAAATAAATGGTAAGATATTGTCTCATGTTACTTAAAGCTATATAGGTTTAATTAAAAACAACAAGGTCGTACACACATCATACCTGGTTAGAATTACTCTATAGGGTATACCAGAAAACAGGTGACCTGCTCGCCCCGAACATATAAATAGTCCAGTTAGCCAACCAAGAAACTCAAGTGTGTTTTCAACAATCGTCGCGTAAAGATAGAAAACGAAATATGTCGCAGTTTAAGGTAAAAATGTTTAATAAAATAACAAAAATAAAAAAAAATATTTTGTGAAAAGTGGAGTTTGAACTTATTCGTTCAATAATGAATAATTACGATATTATTATTATTATAATGTAATATTATCGTGTAACATGAAAAATTCACCTGGTTAAAGTGTCAACGTGTTTCGAAAATGTTTATTTAAATATGAACCGGATTGAAAAAAAAAACTTGTGCGGTTGTTTAGAATGGAAACAAATTTATATCAATTTATTATATTACTAGTAGTAATAGTATTTAAATTATTTGTTGTCTTAATACTTTAAATAGCAAATGTGTATAGTGTTTCAAAAATCGTAGTAAAACGCAGGTAACTCTAACTATTTCCAGTACTTATCGGGTTTCGGCTCGCACTTCTCATCAGAAGACGAACGCTGTCCCAATTCACTGCCGGTGGGACAGAATTCACCGCAGCAGTGTCCGTATGGACTCTACGCGGAACAGTTATCCGGTTCGGCATTTACTGCACCGCGTAAGGAAAATGTACGCACTTGGCTCTATAGGAAACTTCCCAGTGCGGTGCATAAACCTTTCCAGGCCTACAAGGGTTCTAAGTACTTGAGTCAAAACTGGGATGAGCAGACTCCGAATCCAAATCAGGTAGTGATACTCAATGATAACTTAAGAAAACAACGAATTATGATTATGATCGATTGCAGATGCGCTGGAAACCCTTTGATATACCCAGTACAGATGAAAAGGGGATTAACTTTGTCGAGGGTCTTCATACAGTATGCGGTGCGGGCGATACGAGAACTCGTCACGGTTTGGCGATACACATTTATCTATGCAACATCTCAATGGAGGACTCGGCTTTCTACAATAGCGATGGAGATTTTCTCATAGGTATAAATGGAATGGAATGACATACAAATATGTCAGATAATTGTAACTGTGTTTCATTTCCGTAGTGCCACAACAGGGAGTTCTGGATGTCACAACTGAGTTGGGACGAATGACAGTGGCTCCCAATGAGATTTGTGTCATTCCACAGGGTATACGCTTTGCGGTCAAGGTCAACCAACCCAGTCGGTAAGTTTTATCAACGATAAAGTCAAGACAAAGTAAGACAATAGATATATGTATTATTTTATTATTTATCGTCCATTATTGAAACTTACAGAGGCTACATATTGGAGGTATATGACGGTCACTTCTGTCTACCTGATTTGGGACCAATTGGCGCAAATGGACTGGCCAATCCTAGGGACTTTGAGACGCCCGTAGCTTGGTTCGATGATGCGCAGACCAAAGGTACGTATTGTACATTGTTGAAGATATTTAGAAATAGTATCAACTCTTTATGGTTTCTTATCAGAATTTCAGGTGATATCGAAATTTCAAGGAAATTTATTTGTTGCCCAACAGGATCACACCGTCTTCGATGTCGTTGCCTGGCATGGCAATTATGTGCCTTATAAATATGATCTTGCCAAATTTATGGTAATCAATTCGGTTAGTTTCGATCATTGTGATCCGAGTATTTTCACCGTGCTTACCTGTCCGAGTCTGAGGCCTGGAACGGCTATAGCTGATTTCGTAATTTTCCCCCCACGCTGGTCCGTGCAGGAACACACCTTCCGACCGCCTTATTACCATAGTAAGTACACCAATAATATATTATCAACATTCATAAAATTTTATAAATTAGGAAACTGCATGAGTGAGTTTATGGGTCTCATCTTGGGCCGTTACGAGGCCAAGGAAGATGGTTTCGCTGCGGGTGGCGCAACGCTTCACTCAATAATGACACCGCATGGTCCCGACTTCAAGTGCTTCGATGGCGCTACGAAGGCTGATCTTAAAGCAGAACGCATTGCCGATGGCACTCAGGTTAGTGTGATGATTGTATCACCTCAGGAATTTTAAACCCTTATACATCTTTTTATTAATCCCAAGGCCTTCATGTTTGAGTCGTCACTCAGTCTGGCGGTAACTAAATGGGGCGAGGAAACTTGCCAGAAACTGGATGCAAAGTACTATGAATGTTGGCAAGCCCTGAAGAATAATTTCAAATTAACTCAATAATAACTAATCGATGGGATGGATATCCTAGTCAGTTCAAATTGGATTTCTGTTGAGGATTTTCAATTTACATTTATTAAAATGTGCATTAAAAGTCAATAGCTTACAACCACGTTGTATAATTGCTCCGTAAATCTCTTAACTATTAATGTAAATATAGCATGGTGCTCGTAATCCTGCTTGAGTACTCTGGGCTCTCAATTCTAAAGTCGAAAAGTAATGCTCGGCGCAGAACGTGGACTTCGATTGTTGAGTATCTGCGATCCATTCAGTCGACAGACACACAGTTGGTTGCAATTAATTTGAATTGGTTCGATGATCTTCTTCATGATCGAGGAATCGTGAGAGCTGGTAACATTATCATCGGATCGTCGACTATAAATGGATTTGGTGGCACAGTTACAAGAACCGATACGCATATTCTTGAACTGATGTAGGGCGGGCTCGTCCGTTGCCCTGGCTTTGGAGCAGCATCCGTTCGAGGCATCTACTGTACTGATCAGATCCGGTGCCCATTCCTTGATCATCATGTCTCGGATTTCGGGACGTAGTCGCTTGGTTAGCCAAAACGTGCGCATGTCGCCCTTGCCCTGAAAGTTAAGTTCAAGTAAAATGGGTTAAACATCCGCGGATTTTGGTAACTTTGAAGTTTGAAACACCTTTATGTTTGTTAGGCCACGCTCGACACATATATATCCGCCTACCTCCTGTAGCAGTTGGTAAGTCTGTTCCGAGATGTGAATCTTCATGGCTTCCCCGGTACTCTCCATGCGGGAGGCCGTGTTGACTGTGTCTCCAAATAAGCAATAGCGAGGCATCTACTTGAAGGCATTTCGAGTTATATACATAAAATATGTAATCGTTTATATGATCTCACTCACCTTTTGACCCACCACACCTGCTGCACACGGACCGGAGTGTATACCTATACGAAATTGTACCGTTTCGGTGGGCTTATGACGAATCTTAAGATTCCCAACAGTCTCTAGTAAATGTAGAGCCAGCGAGGCAATTTCACCAGCATGACGATTCGCATTCTTGAGCGGAAGTCCCGACACTACCATATAGGCATCGCCTATTGTCTCCACCTGCAAACATTGGAGATGAATTTCATGAAGATCGCTTTTTTTTCTTATTTGTACCTTATAGACATCATAATTGGATATAATTGAGTCACAACAAGTGTATAAATCGTTGAGCATTTCCACAACCTCAAAGGGGGTGCTTGTAGTGCAGAGTTCTGTGAAACCGACAATATCACTAAATAATATGGTAACACAATCGAAACACTCTGCCTTAACTGGGTCCCCGCTCTTCAGTAGTTCAGCAACAGTTCTGAAAATTAAATATTACAATAAACTTTATTTTTTTAAAAACGAGAATTGTATAAATATAATTTCTTACTTTGGCAGCATTTGATATAATAACATGTCTGTCTTCTTCTTCTCCTCGTACAACAAGTTCGTTCGCTCCTGTACTAAACCCTCCAGATTATAAGCGTATTTCTCCATTATTGCCAACATGTTGTCGAAAATGTTTGGCTTTCTAAAAATTATGTGAAGTTCGTTTAAGTTTAATGAGAAATATAATATAATAAATATTACAATCCAGCCTGCAGTTCCTTAAGATGAACTCTCACAAGTCTTATATCGGGTCTCACTTCGGGATCTTCTTCCCAGCAAATACGTAGGCACTTTCTTATATAATTGGGTATATCCAAATAGTTCAGAGCTGGACGAAATACACCATGCTGCAGTAGTTCGGGATTTTTTACGAATTCTATAATCTCTGTATATATATTTTTGAAATATTTGAATCAATTTTAATTCAATGTTAAGCAAAACGTTCTTACCCTCTTTAGTGTACGCCGTTTCGCCCCAGGTTCCTTTTCTTCCAATCATTTCGTATAGTAGAATTCCAAAGGAATAAATATCGCCCTTTTGTGAACCACGTGCAGGTCTATATGGATCTCGTAAGAGTTCTGGCGCCATAGTAAGGGACCTTTTCAATTCCAATTCCGCTCTATGAATTAGATACAATATAAATTTAGAATAAAGCTTTTTATTGGATACTCTTTCTACTTGTTCGGCTCATCCTGTCCCGCTTTCAATTCGTGTAGTCCAAAGTCAGAAATTTGGCAAACCCATCGGGAATCGATTAGACAGTTGCTCGACCGTAAATTGCCATGTGATATTATCTCCGAGTCGTGTAGGTATATCAGTCCCTTAAGTATATCGGAAACCAGTGATGAAATGAACATATGATCTAGATGTAAGTCTTCATTGGCAAGAACATCTTCAAGACTGCCACGAGCACAGTAGGTGGTAAATATTATCACAGATCCATGATCAATTGAGGCACCGATAAAGTTAATAATATTCTCGTGACGAACCTAATAATCAGTTTGGTAGATACTTTGGATAAACGAGGATAATATGTCTGCTTACTTCACGCATTAGCTTTAGTTCCTTACGAATCGAACGTGTAATATCCACATTCTTTTTATGAATCTTCTTCATTGCGACAATGTTACCACGAAATAGAGCTAAATTAGGTTTGATTACAATAAATTAAAAGTTAAGGTAATATTGCGAAAAATATATTTTACAACCATTTCCATTTTTCATATATTTTCAACATACCAATATTTGTGAAAGATCTTTTGTTTGGTTCCCCAACAACCAAAATACTTTGTCGACATATTTGAACCTACATAAAGTTAACGTAAGTCAGATATATTTTTATATATATCTGCAATATATCGCTTACAATATTCTTATGGTTCGGATTGTTATATTCGCCTAAGTTTATGACTGTAACCTCTTTCATGTCGACTTTCCATAGCAGACCAGCTAAAGTCTGTTCATATCTGTAGTGCCTACAATAAAATAATAAAAATTATTATATCGTGTTTTTTCGCATCTTTCAATTTCATTTTTTGTTATTAATAAACATATATGTGAATATATTATATTTACTTCAGAAGTAGAGCGATTGCAATGAGTAAAACAAAAGCACATAATGGAGCTGTTACCAGGTAACGCCAGTCAAGCTTCTTGCGGGGACACAACTCGCCATGAAAACCGCACGTAGGTTCCGCCAGGGGTGGACGACCATTTAACCATTGTATAGGTCTGCCATTTTTGATGTAACGAAATGCCTTGCAAATATGTAAAATATTAAACTATTATTATTTGTCTATTCCAAGGTAGAATCCACTTACCGGTATTACTGAGTCCTTGTTGTAAACGAAATATCCAACTGGTTGCATAGACATTTTTGCTAAAGAGTTTCCAGATCCTGCACTTGCATCGCTTTGTAAAGTGATCACGGTATAGTTTCCTTCAGCATCACCATTTGAGTCAATGAAAACCTGATAAAATATATTAAATTATAGTTAATTAAACGAGTAGTATTGATATAATATATATTTTAAATACACTTTGTTTGCTTAGTTTACTCACATCAAAGCCCTGTATGGAGTGGTACGATCTATTGAAAATATGACTCATAACCAGCGCTCCATCATTTATGTCACCTCCCAACTGAAGTATTTCGGTTATAGCACGTGCATAGATCATTACACTATCATAGAGATGCAAACCGTAAATGGGCACCTGTACGAAGTCTTATTAATCTACCTAGTTTGGATATATGTCCTATAGAATACATACCGACATATTTTCGTACACGCGTTGATGATAAGGCACTAAAAAAGGCGCTTTACGTGCATATTCTTTAATTTTGGTGCAGATATCCCTGAAAATATCATTAACATACTTTTAATTAAAAAAGTTATATGTATATATCCATTAGGTACTTAATAAAGAAGAAAATAAGGAAATAAATATGACTAAGAGAAATGTTCAGGCGATTCAGAAAGAGATCGAAATTACCGAATATGAGGATTTTGTGGATATGTCATGCTTATTTTTATAACTGAACGAAATGAGATTTTATCCAGTGATTTGCTCTTTTCTTTTCTAATATAAGGATCTAAGTAATCTGCAATAAGATGGTGCATGCATTAGAATATAGGGATAGATAAGTATATAGTATAGTACTATGGCCGTCCAGTCTATTTGATAAACTTTACTCACTACGCTCCATTATGTTGACACGCCGATTCGCATTATAGATCTCATCGTCCACTGATATGACTATATATTCTCCGTTCTCGAGGAGCTTACGATTTTGTAGACAACGGACAAAGTCTACCATGGCAATATGTTCGCCAATAAATACGTAAACTTTGGAAAAATATATACGCAATTAAGAGAGGCTTTTGGATAAAAGTTTTAGACATAACTCACTGCGTGTAGTAGCATAAGTTTCCTCAATAATATTTTCAATTTGCGATAGAGTCTTCTTAATGGGTATATAATCCGATATGTATTTTAGATGTGTGATGGTAAAATTTCTCGCTTCAGCTAATTCCTAATACAGCATTCAAATATTATTATAAATTTTAAAATATTTTTTCCATGTTTTATACCTGAATAGCGTTAGCCACATCGGATCCCCAAACCGGTTTCGAGCTTACGATAATGGAAAACTTTTTCCAATCGTACGTATTCAGTAGACTGATTACGCTTTTGGATACCTTTAAAATATAATTTAATATTATTAATTAAATACAAATTTTTATTTTATTTTATTTACCTTTGATGCTGGAGCCAGAGTGCGTGCAAAGGTATCAAATGTGCTCTTATTGGAAACAACTGAGTCGGAGCATTTCTAAGGGTAATACATATACATGAAGGGAACGGGTACATGATTTGAATATACATTTCTAGATAAGGCACTTACAAACGAGAGCATGGGGGTGTTCCAGGCGGATGCAAGTAGAGCTTCGGTTGTGCAGCTTTCGTCTGGGCCAATAAACGCCTTTACCTTTTTTTCTCTCATTTCTGTCATAAATCTACAGTTAATTAGATGAGAGCCGCGAGGTTACAAATACAAAGAACAAGTCCAGAGGGTAACAAATCAAGGCTACAGTAGAGCGCGCCCGACAGTAAGATACCCTTCGCTCAGTTCCCAAAATCCTTTACAAACGTGTTATCACACTTATAATTGAAACAAAGAATTCTGCACAACATATTCTACTACATATGGCTAACTCATCTGAGGTGGTATCTTCGTTGACAACTGCCGAAGAGATAGAAATGTGTCATTCAATCTGAATATATAAAACCGATCAAGTATACGGCAGAGGAAAATCGAATTAAATAATTGTTAGTTCTAATTTTGATCTGCGATATGAAATAAAAAAAAAAAAAAATTGTGTTGAAAAATCAATCATGAATATTTAAAATTTCCAAAATGTCTTTTATGCTATTTTTTAAATGTATAATAACTCAGGTTGTTAAAACATAAAACAACATAAACAGGCCTGTTCATGTCTAATTTTTTGACCATTTCGACATGATTTTTGGGCCAAAATTAAGTATCGTTTAAAATCGATTTAAACAATTGTTTAGTACCTTTTTTGACCTCCGCAATCGATTAAAATAAAAAACTCGCGATTTAAAATTACAAAAAAAATAATTTCTTGAAAAATCATAGGGGGACCCTTACCTAAATATTCAAAATTTTGAAAATTTCCAAAATGTCTTTTATGCTATTTTGTCAATGTAGAATAACTCAGATTGTAAAAACATAAACAAAATGTCATTCCGTGTAAAAATCGTTTAATTTTTAAGAAAGTTATGATCGGTGTAAAATTACGGTACCAGGCCTGTTCATGTCTAATTTTTTGACCATTTCGACATGATTTTTGGGCCAAAATTAAGTATCGTTTAAAATCGATTTAAACAATTGTTTAGTACTTATTTTGACCTCCGCAATCGATTTTAAATAAAAAACTCGCGATTTAAAATTACAAAAAAAAAATAATTTCTTGAAAAATCATAGGGGGACCCTTACCTAAATATTCAAAATTTTGAAAATTTCCAAAATGTCTTTTATGCTATTTTTTCAATGTAGAATAACTCAGATTGTAAAAACATAAACAAAATGTCATTCCGTGTAAAAATCGTTTAATTTTTAAGAAAGTTATGATCGGTGTAAAATTACGGTACCAGGCCTGTTCATGTCTAATTTTTTGACCATTTCGACATGATTTTTGGGCCAAAATTAAGTATCGTTTAAAATCGATTTAAACAATTGTTTAGTACCTTTTTTGACCTCCGCAATCGATTAAAATAAAAAACTCGCGATTTAAAATTACTAAAAAAAATAATTTCTTGAAAAATCATAGAGGGGACCCTTACCTAAATATTAAAAATTTCCAAAATTTCCAATATGTCTTTTATGCTATTTTTAAATGTAGAATAACTCAGGTTGTTAAAACATAAACAAAATGTCATTCCGTGTAAAAATCGTTTAATTTTTAAGAAAGTTATGATCGGTGTAAAATTACGGTACCAGGCCTGTTCATGTCTAATTTTTTGACCATTTCGACATGATTTTTGGGCCAAAATTAAGTATCGTTTAAAATCGATTTAAACAATTGTTTAGTACCTTTTTTGACCTCCGCAATCGATTAAAATAAAAAACTCGCGATTTAAAATTACAAAAAAAATAATTTCTTGAAAAATCATAGGGGGGACCCTTACCTAAATATTCAAAATTTCCAAAATTTCCAATATGTCTTTTATGCTATTTATTAAATGTAGAATAACTCAGGTTGTTAAAACATAAACAAAATGTCATTCCGTGTAAAAATCGTTTAATTTTTAAGAAAGTTATGATCGGTGTAAAATTACGGTACCAGGCCTGTTCATGTCTAATTTTTTGACCATTTCGACATGATTTTTGGGCCAAAATTAAGCATCGTTTAAAATCGATTTAAACAATTGTTTAGTACTTATTTTGACCTCCGCAATCGATTAAAATAAAAAACTCGCGATTTAAAATTACAAAAAAAAATAATTTCTTGAAAAATCATAGGGGGGACCCTTACCTAAATATTCAAAATTTTGAAAATTTCCAAAATATCTTTTATGCTATTTTTTCAATGTAGAATAACTCAGATTGTAAAAACATAAACAAAATGTCATTCCGTGTAAAAATCGTTTAATTTTTAAGAAAGTTATGATCGGTGTAAAATTACGGTACCAGGCCTGTTCATGTCTAATTTTTTGACCATTTCGACATGATTTTTGGGCCAAAATTAAGTATCGTTTTTAATCGATTTAAACAATTGTTTAGTACTTATTTTGACCTCCGCAATCGATTAAAATAAAAAACTCGCGATTTAAAATTACAAAAAAAAATAATTTCTTGAAAAATCATAGGGGGGACCCTTACCTAAATATTCAAAATTTTGAAAATTTCCAAAATGTCTTTTATGCTATTTTTTCAATGTAGAATA
Organism: Zaprionus kolodkinae; assembly: GCA_018901885.1. Classification (NCBI taxonomy): domain Eukaryota; kingdom Metazoa; phylum Arthropoda; class Insecta; order Diptera; family Drosophilidae; genus Zaprionus; species Zaprionus kolodkinae. The sequence continues at coordinate 5,975,464 of JAEIFM010000508.1, forward strand.
ACTCAGATTGTAAAAACATAAACAAAATGTCATTCCGTGTAAAAATCGTTTAATTTTTAAGAAAGTTATGATCGGTGTAAAATTACGGTACCAGGCCTGTTCATGTCTAATTTTTTGACCATTTCGACATGATTTTTGGGCCAAAATTAAGTATCGTTTTTAATCGATTTAAACAATTGTTTAGTACTTATTTTGACCTCCGCAATCGATTAAAATAAAAAACTCGCGATTTAAAATTACAAAAAAAATAATTTCTTGAAAAATCATAGGGGGACCCTTACCTAAATATTCAAAATTTTGAAAATTTCCAAAATGTCTTTTATGCTATTTTTTCAATGTAGAATAACTCAGATTGTAAAAACATAAACAAAATGTCATTCCGTGTAAAAATCGTTTAATTTTTAAGAAAGTTATGATCGGTGTAAAATTACGGTACCAGGCCTGTTCATGTCTAATTTTTTGACCATTTCGACATGATTTTTGGGCCAAAATTAAGCATCGTTTAAAATCGATTTAAACAATTGTTTAGTACTTATTTTGACCTCCGCAATCGATTAAAATAAAAAACTCGCGATTTAAAATTACAAAAAAAAAATAACTTCTTGAAAAATCAAAGGGACCCTTACCTAAATATTCAAAATTTCCAATATGTCCTTTATGCTATTTTTTAAATGTAGAATAACTCAGGTTGTTAAAACATAAACAAAATATAAAACGTGAAAATCGTATGATTTTGAAGAAAGTTACGATCGGATTGTAATTTGGAGAATATGTTCATATTGCATTCAACTTTATGTATACCGAAAAAGAGTGCAATACTTGCTTAATAATCGCAAACTACTGATTTGCGGCGGCGGTGGGCTTGTCATCAAACATTTGATATAAACTTCATCTGGCTATGATATATAGGAACCCTCATGCCAAATTTGGTGAATTAAGCTTTTTAATAGCTGAGATCTGTTGTTTCAAACAAACAGACAGACAGACGGATATGGATTAATCGACTCGGCTAGAGATCCTGAGCAAGTATATATATATATATACTTTTTTTGAGGTCTTCCACGACTCCTTATGCTTGTTACATACATTTGCACAAAGTTAGTATACCCTTTTTTTTAGACCATTTTTACATTTTTACCTTAATGGTTTTATTCGATATGCACTCGTTTTGCCTATGTCGAATGGCGTAAAGGTCAGCGTTTTGCCGGGCAGTAATTTAAGATTTTTATTGACATCTTCCACGGCCAGTGGCAGTCCTCCTAGTGTTACCTAGATTTTTAAAGAACATAAGAATTAAGTGTTAAAAAAACTAATATGTAATCGAAGAAGCTACGTTTCCGAAGAAATGTTTACTAAGATAAAGAAGGATGTGCACGTTATAAACTAATTAAGTGCTGACAGTGTAGTAATAACACGAGTTATGGAGATCTGGTAACCCTCTCAATTTGCCAATCACACTTATTTAAATACTTACTTTCAATAGAAATTTATGTTTAATTTATCGATATCCTTTCGATCGCTAACCGCCAAGCGCACAACACGTGCCGCTTTGTAATCAAAATAAATATTAAGCATCGAACACCATTCATTGTGCACCATAAATTATACCGTCTACAACAATTCTTTTACAAATTGTGTATGTAAGTAGTTACGTTTACTTTGTAATTTACTTCTGGCACTTTTGCATTCCATCATTGCATTACATTTCTTACGCATTGTCAACAAAGCAATTAAGTCATATTTCATTCGATTCTCTGTTAAGCTGCTCTCTCATTTTGAATTCAAATGAAACTGAACTTAAGAGGACAGCATTATTTACTACTCTCACCCACACTAGATCACAGTATCTTTGTTGTTCTTTTAATACACACAAACACACACGTATGCAACAATACAAGCATCCATTCAACTGTCATGTCATTGCGGTTCTCTCTGAGAGTCGCTCTCCAGCTTTCAATTATGAGTTCAGCACGCTGCTACGCACATATACACAGTTGCATGCGTATTGCAGTGAGTTTGTTCATTTTACCCTCTCTTCCACTTAAACAGATCAGCTGCTGCTGCGGTTTGGCCTGCAATTCTGAGTGCAGAGCCTACCTACACCCGCACACACCCGCCCACACGGACGAAAAGTGGCCAATCATTGCGAGATTGCCTCTCATTCCCTCTCTTCTTCTGTCAAACTGACAAGAACTTATGCAAATGTTTACGTGTGTGTACGTGCGTAAGTGCACAAGTATTAATCTGAAGATTCACAAAATCTCTCTCACAAGCTTAACTATTTTGGCAGGCAAAATTGTTTGTTTTATCGAAGTTTTTCGTTTAACTTGAAGTCTTTCATTTAAGCATGTTTTTTTCACAATTCATATTAAATTTATATTTATTCCCCAAATGATTTATTCTAAGAAATGCGAATCATTTCAAATCCAAAAGATTGATTAAGTGCCTGAACATACGCACGCCCTTCGTGATTTTCCATAATCGCAGTTATGCGCAGATTATTTTTCAATTTATTGCGATAGTAGATGGCGAAATAGAATGAAATATTAAATAATATTAGTTGAGCAGTAAGGATGAGGAGTTCACAGCATAGCAACAGAAAAGATGCTTCGTCTTCTACCCTATATTCTCGAAGGCGAAGGGAATGCTCTTTAATGTTATCAAGTGCTTTCAATATCCAAGGCAGAAGCGTTAGGAAACCCAAACGTTGCCAGACTTGCAGACTCACGCCGCATAATCGACTAAGGAAATCATTTAGAGTACAAATTGACCGAATATGCACTATTCCATATCCATAAATTAAAGAGCTCAGGGCGAATCCTGAGTACAGCAGACTATATGCCATTTCTTGGTAAACAAACTTATTCACGGGCTGAAGAATACCCAATATCAGGGTCATTTCTAGCAGAAAAGTAATCCAAATAGTGCATTTTTCGGCCAGTAAGTTCATAACATTCGCTTCTACTAAGGAGAAATAAATTTTGACAGGCTTGACACGTTTTTTGGGTGTTCGAAAGACTAATGAAGTCCCACTTCGTTAAGAAAATTTGTTTGTGACAGCTTTCCAAATACGAATATTTTGAACATGATTTTGATGGATTCCATTAAGTGAAAAAGTTTTCACATGTATTTAACAGATAATCTAAAACTTCTACTGATTACTTTCTATTTGTAGCTGTCGATGTTGATTTGCTTAGTTAATAGTTATTTTTAGACGATAGTTGTATCTGGACAGATGCTTAAATATCCTACCATCTAATGTATTAATTAAACTAAAAAAATGCAAGTACCGTACCGTGAGCAAACTTTTTTTTTATGTGCAACTATAAATTTTATTTTTAATTACCATAAAAGAAGATAATTACCTTACTTCTATGAATATGCATAATAATTTAGCTGCTATAGCAACATTTACCGCGATACTACTTCATACGCTATTCCATTGGGCTAGAGATGTGCTCGTGCAAAAAGAAATAACTCTCAATGCGATATATAATATGTAAATAAATATATTTTAAATAAATAAATTAGGAGGAGTTGTCATGGTTTCCAGTGTATATATTTATAAATTTTTAAAGTGGAGAACTACGTTTAGAATTGTACAGTATTTGAAACTAAAACTAAGTTTAAACAGCACAAATTGTTAAAAATAATTTAAGAACACCTTTAATTCGTCTCTTTCGGGAAGTTTCAGTTTGCAACAGTGTCCGTTTTCGTTCTTCGGTTTATTGACGAAGACAACTAATTTTTAATATAATTTGAAATTTACGCACAATTTGTTTTGTTAACTTTTTTTTTCAGTATCTCGACTAGTTTGGGCAGAACTTCAGCAACAAGTTGCGACATCTTTTGGTTCCTCCTGCTTAATTTGTGAACTGCACTAGAGATGGAGACGAACTACGCACAACGCTCAAGGGGAGCAGAAAGTAGCCCCTTCACTTTCGCTTATTAAGGAATATATTACGGAAATTCTTGCTCCATGACGGTACTTTGAGTATGCATCTGTGTAGCTCATTAACAAGGCTTTGCTTTCTTTTTTTTTGCTGTCTTAACGCTGGGCAGCACTCACATACATCTTCAAACATACTCGACAAGCACCGTAACAGTTTAAAATACAGATACGAATACGCAATCTGGTGGGCAACGTTGTCATGGCAGTTCAGCCCCAAGTCCCGTTGACTAGTTTAACTCAAAAAAAAAAAAAAAATCCACCATGAGTTTTTCAAACACATTTCAGGGGGACGACTGATTGTGACGGAATTCTATTTGATTGTGGAGAGAGGTTTTCTAAAACGTTTGACGATTTTTCATGGATTGATTGCCGAAGTGACATCAATAACAACCGTAAATATTGCTAAAAGGCCGTGAATCGACCGCTTTGGCCTGCAAATATCAATATACATATGTAATTTCTTCAATCGTAACGATACATATGCAAATTTGCTAAAAGAAAAAAAACATTTGTGAATGCTCACTTGCCCTTGGGTTCGACGTGGCTATACCCCAAGGCGTTACATTACTCGGTACTATGTGAAGTGATTTTTAATTAAAATAGTTGTACTTTTCTTTTAACTTTTATCCCCAGGGAAATAAGTTCATGTGCAAATTCCTGTCGGCCTTTTATTATTATTTTAATAGTTTTTTATAAATTTTATATATCAGAGTCGAGAACTAGAGACTCGACTGTAGCTTTTCTATTCATGAAACTTATTAGTATATGTATTTAAATAATTTAAATGTATATATTAATTAATGAATATTTTTAAGAAAATTCTATATCTAAAATTAACACTTAAATCACATTTAAATGGTATAAGCTAAGCCAAAGATAAATCATTTGCATGAACAAAATGCGATGGGGAGTCGAAAAGTTTTAATGTACACATATACCATACATATACTTGAGAAAGTTTGTGCATCACATGCTGAGTTTGAGAGCAAGTTGAAAGTGAACTAAATCTGGCTAAAGCGTCGAAATTAACTGTCCACGCATGTGGACAGGATATTACGTACACTCGTACGGGTAAAAATAGCAATATTATAAACGTAGTAGTTGAGACTTTGTCGGGGCCATTGTCTTCTGTCTGCTGCATCTCACGCTTACCCGCATCTCGCTGTACTCGGCCAGGAATCCAATATTTATGGTGTCCCTCGAGGCAGTTGCGGCTGCAGTCTGCGTGTGACAGGACAACAGCAGCAGCATGGTCATGGCGATGCCCACGGATGGGATACGCATATCAGGAATTCCGCGAATGTTCCTGCCGCTGCTGGTGTTGGCCGTGTTAACCGGACACATGACTCGTAAAGAGGACGAGATGAGAAGTTAATGGCAATAAAGTCGCAACACTAACACCATGTGCGACTCCTCGAAAGACACTGACCGACGCACCGACCGGGCCGTAGCCTAGTCTTGGCCTGGTTAACACTTGACACGACGCGATTTCGAGGGGACTGTTTAGGTAGGGGGATACAATTTCCGAGATTTTTTGCTGTGATTGCCGAGCAAGAGCGCGCACCGTTTTACTTGTTGCTCGGTCGTAGATCCTGTTCAGACTGCGAATCGACGCACGGCTGCTGCGTCCTTTTTATGGCTGCAGCCTTCGTTGGTGGTGACGGCGACGGCGACGGCATCAGCGACAGCTTCGTCTCGATTCCGGCATCGTTGAAACGAGGTGAAGTGGCGCAATGCGGGGGCTGTGGTTGTGGGCACACTGCGCGCCAAAATGAAATGTCGGTATGAGTGATGGACGGAGCGGCCGCTACTGGCGCTGTGGCTAAATTTGACCACCGACCACCCTGAGTGGACCCCGCATCGGGTCTGTCCGATCAAACTAAAAACAAGTTTTGACCTGTCAACCATTTAATTTAGACTGACATAATGCTAATTTTCTTTCGGGAATTTTCCGCTATACCTTATCGAAAAGAACTCTGTGGAGAGCGTAATTTTTGAACTCTTTCCGATTTCGTACTGTGCCCAAATAATCCTCAGCTTTCAGTTAATTGACTCTATATATATATATATAAATTACGTTTTAGTCAGTTTGTCGAAAGAAAGAGTATCGCGAGTGCTTTTGTGTTTGGCGTGGGTTTCGTACTCGTTTCTCTTTTTTGGTGTGTTTGGTTCAGGTTCAAGGACAATGCTGGCGGGGATTAGCCTTGAAAGTGCTCCTGAAACTGATACACCTTTACAGTAACATCAGGACATCATTACACAGAAAAAACATTTACAATTATTTTAAAAACATTTTAAATGGGTTTTATTTAATTAAATACTTGAAAAGTACAAAAAAAATATGTATATATTATATTCTGTAAATAAGAACAAGAGCGCCTGTTTTAAAAATAATTACTGTACTCCGCAGCGAAATTGTTTAGAAAAGCTCTATGTAATTTGGGACTATACCTAAACAAAATTGTACATCTTTTTTAATTTTTACGCATATATTTAAAAATATAATATTATAATAATTAAGTATTTATGAAGTAATTAGTAGACTGCATTTTTATTTTTTTATAACTGAGTTAATGCAATATATTTTTAGAACATTATGTAGATTAGAAACATATATTTTAATTTGTTTTTGAAAGACAGTAGTACTAAAAGAATAATCCTTAAGTTTTGCATATATTGTATTTTTGGTGCTCTCATCTTTGAGTGCATTCTAAACTACGCAGCATGCAATTGAGAGTAGAATTCTCAGTTGAATTAGCTTATGCAAATCTTATGGTTTATTAATATCCAACCAGCTGTGCACAATAATCGAGTTTGCATTCATTTTGGAATTCGAAATTTGCATTCATTATAGAGAAAGTGCACTTTATAGTGCACAATTATCCCAATAGGCATGGGTGGTTTACGGACAGTTTCTACTGTATTCATTATTTGATTTGTTATATTCCGAAATTCATAATACAATTTCTAGTGAGAAGTGAGCAAAAGTAGCTCCATGTCTGGCTTCACATACATACAATATACATACGTATAAGTGTTCACGGGTATTCATGAAAATTCTTGGGCCGAGAGTGGCATCCAATGTCATTCGGAATTTGAGTGAATTTAATTACTTTCACTTATGCATGTATGTATTTCGTTTCAACTCGCATGTCAAACAAATTAACGACTTTATATTCATATCGGCAGCACGTTTCTTTTCCGCCTACTTTTCTTTCGTCGTTTTCTTGACTTCAGCCACTTATTGATATTCGTATTTCTGGCCGCTTTTTATTTCAAGACCTGGCAATCGAGACATCCCTTAACCCAACTACCTGAAAATTGCTTGTCCTCATTGTGCCTGTGGCCGACTTCGATGAGACACACGACGAACAGATGCCCTGTAGAAAGTTTAGAAGTTTAAAACTAAAAACCTTCGATTTAAAATTAAAAATAAAATTTTGTTGAAAAGTCATAAATTTTCGAAATATCGAAAATTTCCAAAAATTCTTTTATGCTACTTGTTAAATGTAGAATAACTCAGGTTATTAAAACATAAACAAAATGTCATTCCACTTGAAAATCGTTTGATTTTTAAGAAAGTTACGATCGGTGTAAAATGAGGGTACCAGGCCTGTTGCTGGTGTTACATGTCTAATTTTTTGACCATTTCGACATGTTTTTTGGGTACAAATTAAGTATAGTTTAAAATCGATTTAAACAATTGTTTAGTACTAATTTTGACCTACGCAATCGATTAAAATAAAAAACTCGCGATTTAAAAATTAAAAAAAAATGGAATGACATTTTGCGTATGTTTTGAGAACCTGAGTGAATCTACATTAAAACAATAGCATAATAGGCTTTTTGTAATTTGTCGATATTTTGGAAATTTACGTAAGGTCCCTTCCTATGATATTTCAACGAAATTGCGAGTTTTTAGTTTTCATCGTAACTTTGTTAATAATCAAAGGATTTTCACGCGAAATGACATTTTGCTCATGTTTTGAGAACCTGAGTGAATCTACATTAAAACAATAGCATAATAGGCTTTTTGTAAATTGTAATATTTTGGAAATTTACGTAAGGTCCCTTCCTATGATATTTCAACGAAATTGCGAGTTTTTAGTTTTCATCGTAACTTTCTTAATAATCAAAGGATTTTCACGCGGAATGACATTTTGCTTATGTTTTGAGAACCTGAGTGAATCTACATTAAAACAATAGCATAATAGGCTTTTTGTAATTTGTAATATTTTGGAAATTTACGTAAGGTCCCTTCCTATGATATTTCAACGAAATTGCGAGTTTTTAGTTTTCATCGTAACTTTCTTAATAATCAAAGGATTTTCACGCGGAATGACATTTTGCTTATGTTTTGAGAACCTGAGTGAATCTACATTAAAACAATAGCATAACAGGCCTTTTGTAATTTGTCGATATTTTGGAAATTTACGTAAGGTCCCTTCCTATGATATTTCAACGAAATTGCGAGTTTTTAGTTTTCATCGTAACTTTCTTAATAATCAAAGGATTTTCACGCGGAATGACATTTTGCTTATGTTTTGAGAACCTGAGTGAATCTACATTAAAACAATAGCATAACAGGCCTTTTGTAATTTTTCGATATTTTGGAAATTTACGTAAGGTCCCTTCCTATGATATTTCAACGAAATTGCGAGTTTTTAGTTTTCATCGTAACTTTGTTAATAATCAAAGGATTTTCACGCGGAATGACATTTTGCGTATGTTTTGAGAACCTGAGTGAATCTACATTAAAACAATAGCATAATAGGCTTTTTGTAATTTGTCGATATTTTGGAAATTTACGTAAGGTCCCTTCCTATGATATTTCAACGAAATTGCGAGTTTTTAGTTTTCATCGTAACTTTCTTAATAATCAAAGGATTTTCACGCGGAATGACATTTTGCTTATGTTTTGAGAACCTGAGTGAATCTACATTAAAACAATAGCATAACAGGCCTTTTGTAATTTGTCGATATTTTGGAAATTTACGTAAGGTCCCTTCCTATGATATTTCAACGAAATTGCGAGTTTTTAGTTTTCATCGTAACTTTGTTAATAATCAAAGGATTTTCACGCGGAATGACATTTTGCGTATGTTTTGAGAACCTGAGCGAATCTACATTAAAACAATAGCATAATAGGCTTTTTGTAATTTGTCGATATTTTGGAAATTTACGTAAGGTCCCTTCCTATGATATTTCAACGAAATTGCGAGTTTTTAGTTTTCATCGTAACTTTCTTAATAATCAAAGAATTTTCACGCGGAATGACATTTTGCGTATGTTTTGAGAACCTGAGTGAATCTACATTAAAACAATAGCATAATAGGCTTTTTGTAATTTGGCGATATTTTGGAAATTTACGTAAGGTCCCTTCCTATGATATTTCAACGAAATTGCGAGTTTTTAGTTTTCATCGTAACTTTGTTAATAATCAAAGGATTTTCACGCGGAATGACATTTTGCGTATGTTTTGAGAACCTGAGTGAATCTACATTAAAACAATAGCATAATAGGCTTTTTGTTATTTGTCGATATTTTGGAAATTTACGTAAGGTCCCTTCCTATGATATTTCAACGAAATTGCGAGTTTTTAGTTTTCATCGTAACTTTGTTAATAATCAAAGGATTTTCACGCGAAATGACATTTTGCTCATGTTTTGAGAACCTGAGTGAATCTACATTAAAACAATAGCATAATAGGCTTTTTGTAATTTGTAATATTTTGGAAATTTACGTAAGGTCCCTTCCTATGATATTTCAACGAAATTGCGAGTTTTTAGTTTTCATCGTAACTTTCTTAATAATCAAAGGATTTTCACGCGGAATGACATTTTGCTTATGTTTTGAGAACCTGAGTGAATCTACATTAAAACAATAGCATAACAGGCCTTTTGTAATTTTTCGATATTTTGGAAATTTACGTAAGTTCCCTTCCTATGATATTTCAACGAAATTGCGAGTTTTTAGTTTTCATCGTAACTTTCTTAATAATCAAAGGATTTTCACGCGGAGTGACATTTTGCTTATGTTTTGAGAACCTGAGTGAATCTACATTAAAACAATAGCATAACAGGCCTTTTGTAATTTTTCGATATTTTGGAAATTTACGTAAGGTCCCTTCCTATGATATTTCAACGAAATTGCGAGTTTTTAGTTTTCATCGTAACTTTGTTAATAATCAAAGGATTTAAACGCGGAATGACATTTTGCGTATGTTTTGAGAACCTGAGTGAATCTACATTAAAACAATAGCATAATAGGCTTTTTGTAATTTGTCGATATTTTGGAAATTTACGTAAGGTCCCTTCCTATGATATTTCAACGAAATTGCGAGTTTTTAGTTTTCATCGTAACTTTCTTAATAATCAAAGGATTTTCACGCGGAATGACATTTTGCTTATGTTTTGAGAACCTGAGTGAATCTACATTAAAACAATAGCATAACAGGCCTTTTGTAATTTGTCGATATTTTGGAAATTTACGTAAGGTCCCTTCCTATGATATTTCAACGAAATTGCGAGTTTTTAGTTTTCATCGTAACTTTGTTAATAATCAAAGGATTTTCACGCGGAATGACATTTTGCTTATGTTTTGAGAACCTGAGTGAATCTACATTAAAACAATAGCATAATAGGCTTTTTGTAATTTGTCGATATTTTGGAAATTTACGTAAGGTCCCTTCCTATGATATTTCAACGAAATTGCGAGTTTTTAGTTTTCATCGTAACTTTCTTAATAATCAAAGGATTTTCACGCGGAATGACATTTTGCTTATGTTTTGAGAACCTGAGTGAATCTACATTAAAACAATAGCATAACAGGCCTTTTGTAATTTGTCGATATTTTGGAAATTTACGTAAGGTCCCTTCCTATGATATTTCAACGAAATTGCGAGTTTTTAGTTTTCATCGTAACTTTGTTAATAATCAAAGGATTTTCACGCGAAATGACATTTTGCTCATGTTTTGAGAACCTGAGTGAATCTACATTAAAACAATAGCATAATAGGCTTTTTGTAATTTGTAATATTTTGGAAATTTACGTAAGGTCCCTTCCTATGATATTTCAACGAAATTGCGAGTTTTTAGTTTTCATCGTAACTTTCTTAATAATCAAAGGATTTTCACGCGGAATGACATTTTGCTTATGTTTTGAGAACCTGAGTGAATCTACATTAAAACAATAGCATAACAGGCCTTTTGTAATTTGTCGATATTTTGGAAATTTACGTAAGTTCCCTTCCTATGATATTTCAACGAAATTGCGAGTTTTTAGTTTTCATCGTAACTTTCTTAATAATCAAAGGATTTTCACGCGGAATGACATTTTGCTTATGTTTTGAGAACCTGAGTGAATCTACATTAAAACAATAGCATAACAGGCCTTTAGTAATTTTTCGATATTTTGGAAATTTACGTAAGGTCCCTTCCTATGATATTTCAACGAAATTGCGAGTTTTTAGTTTTCATCGTAACTTTGTTAATAATCAAAGGATTTTCACGCGGAATGACATTTTGCGTATGTTTTGAGAACCTGAGTGAATCTACATTAAAACAATAGCATAATAGGCTTTTTTGTAATTTGTCGATATTTTGGAAATTTACGTAAGGTCCCTTCCTATGATATTTCAACGAAATTGCGAGTTTTTAGTTTTCATCGTAACTTTCTTAATAATCAAAGGATTTTCACGCGGAATGACATTTTGCTTATGTTTTGAGAACCTGAGTGAATCTACATTAAAACAATAGCATAACAGGCCTTTTGTAATTTGTCGATATTTTGGAAATTTACGTAAGGTCCCTTCCTATGATATTTCAACGAAATTGCGAGTTTTTAGTTTTCATCGTAACTTTGTTAATAATCAAAGGATTTTCACGCGGAATGACATTTTGCGTATGTTTTGAGAACCTGAGCGAATCTACATTAAAACAATAGCATAATAGGCTTTTTGTAATTTGTCGATATTTTGGAAATTTACGTAAGGTCCCTTCCTATGATATTTCAACGAAATTGCGAGTTTTTAGTTTTCATCGTAACTTTCTTAATAATCAAAGGATTTTCACGCGGAGTGACATTTTGCTTATGTTTTGAGAACCTGAGTGAATCTACATTAAAACAATAGCATAATAGGCTTTTTGTAATTTGTCGATATTTTGGAAATTTACGTAAGGTCCCTTCCTATGATATTTCAACGAAATTGCGAGTTTTTAGTTTTCATCGTAACTTTCTTAATAATCAAAGAATTTTCACGCGGAATGACATTTTGCTTATGTTTTGAGAACCTGAGTGAATCTACATTAAAACAATAGCATAATAGGCTTTTTTGTAATTTGTCGATATTTTGGAAATTTACGTAAGGTCCCTTCCTATGATATTTCAACGAAATTGCGAGTTTTTAGTTTTCATCGTAACTTTGTTAATAATCAAAGGATTTTCACGCGGAATGACATTTTGCGTATGTTTTGAGAACCTGAGTGAATCTACATTAAAACAATAGCATAATAGGCTTTTTGTAATTTGTCGATATTTTGGAAATTTACGTAAGGTCCCTTCCTATGATATTTCAACGAAATTGCGAGTTTTTAGTTTTCATCGTAACTTTCTTAATAATCAAAGGATTTTCACGCGGAATGACATTTTGCTTATGTTTTGAGAACCTGAGTGAATCTACATTAAAACAATAGCATAACAGGCCTTTTGTAATTTGTCGATATTTTGGAAATTTACGTAAGGTCCCTTCCTATGATATTTCAACGAAATTGCGAGTTTTTAGTTTTCATCGTAACTTTGTTAATAATCAAAGGATTTTCACGCGGAATGACATTTTGCTTATGTTTTGAGAACCTGAGTGAATCTACATTAAAACAATAGCATAACAGGCCTTTTGTAATTTTTCGATATTTTGGAAATTTACGTAAGGTCCCTTCCTATGATATTTCAACGAAATTGCGAGTTTTTAGTTTTCATCGTAACTTTGTTAATAATCAAAGGATTTTCACGCGGAATGACATTTTGCGTATGTTTTGAGAACCTGAGTGAATCTACATTAAAACAATAGCATAATAGGCTTTTTGTAATTTGTCGATATTTTGGAAATTTACGTAAGGTCCCTTCCTATGATATTTCAACGAAATTGCGAGTTTTTAGTTTTCATCGTAACTTTCTTAATAATCAAAGGATTTTCACGCGGAATGACATTTTGCTTATGTTTTGAGAACCTGAGTGAATCTACATTAAAACAATAGCATAACAGGCCTTTTGTAATTTGTCGATATTTTGGAAATTTACGTAAGGTCCCTTCCTATGATATTTCAACGAAATTGCGAGTTTTTAGTTTTCATCGTAACTTTGTTAATAATCAAAGGATTTTCACGCGGAATGACATTTTGCTTATGTTTTGAGAACCTGAGTGAATCTACATTAAAACAATAGCATAACAGGCCTTTTGTAATTTTTCGATATTTTGGAAATTTACGTAAGGTCCCTTCCTATGATATTTCAACGAAATTGCGAGTTTTTAGTTTTCATCGTAACTTTGTTAATAATCAAAGGATTTTCACGCGGAATGACATTTTGCTTATGTTTTGAGAACCTGAGTGAATCTACATTAAAACAATAGCATAATAGGCTTTTTGTAATTTGTCGATATTTTGGAAATTTACGTAAGGTCCCTTCCTATGATATTTCAACGAAATTGCGAGTTTTTAGTTTTCATCGTAACTTTCTTAATAATCAAAGGATTTTCACGCGGAATGACATTTTGCTTATGTTTTGAGAACCTGAGTGAATCTACATTAAAACAATAGCATAACAGGCCTTTTGTAATTTGTCGATATTTTGGAAATTTACGTAAGGTCCCTTCCTATGATATTTCAACGAAATTGCGAGTTTTTAGTTTTCATCGTAACTTTCTTAATAATCAAAGGATTTTCACGCGGAATGACATTTTGCTTATGTTTTGAGAACCTGAGTGAATCTACATTAAAACAATAGCATAACAGGCCTTTTGTAATTTGTCGATATTTTGGAAATTTACGTAAGGTCCCTTCCTATGATATTTCAACGAAATTGCGAGTTTTTAGTTTTCATCGTAACTTTGTTAATAATCAAAGGATTTTCACGCGAATGACATTTTGCTCATGTTTTGAGAACCTGAGTGAATCTACATTAAAACAATAGCATAATAGGCTTTTTGTAATTTGTAATATTTTGGAAATTTACGTAAGGTCCCTTCCTATGATATTTCAACGAAATTGCGAGTTTTTAGTTTTCATCGTAACTTTCTTAATAATCAAAGGATTTTCACGCGGAATGACATTTTGCTTATGTTTTGAGAACCTGAGTGAATCTACATTAAAACAATAGCATAACAGGCCTTTTGTAATTTGTCGATATTTTGGAAATTTACGTAAGTTCCCTTCCTATGATATTTCAACGAAATTGCGAGTTTTTAGTTTTCATCGTAACTTTCTTAATAATCAAAGGATTTTCACGCGGAATGACATTTTGCTTATGTTTTGAGAACCTGAGTGAATCTACATTAAAACAATAGCATAACAGGCCTTTTGTAATTTTTCGATATTTTGGAAATTTACGTAAGGTCCCTTCCTATGATATTTCAACGAAATTGCGAGTTTTTAGTTTTCATCGTAACTTTGTTAATAATCAAAGGATTTAAACGCGGAATGACATTTTGCGTATGTTTTGAGAACCTGAGTGAATCTACATTAAAACAATAGCATAATAGGCTTTTTGTAATTTGTCGATATTTTGGAAATTTACGTAAGGTCCCTTCCTATGATATTTCAACGAAATTGCGAGTTTTTAGTTTTCATCGTAACTTTCTTAATAATCAAAGGATTTTCACGCGGAATGACATTTTGCTTATGTTTTGAGAACCTGAGTGAATCTACATTAAAACAATAGCATAACAGGCCTTTTGTAATTTGTCGATATTTTGGAAATTTACGTAAGGTCCCTTCCTATGATATTTCAACGAAATTGCGAGTTTTTAGTTTTCATCGTAACTTTGTTAATAATCAAAGGATTTTCACGCGGAATGACATTTTGCGTATGTTTTGAGAACCTGAGCGAATCTACATTAAAACAATAGCATAATAGGCTTTTTGTAATTTGTCGATATTTTGGAAATTTACGTAAGGTCCCTTCCTATGATATTTCAACGAAATTGCGAGTTTTTAGTTTTCATCGTAACTTTCTTAATAATCAAAGGATTTTCACGCGGAATGACATTTTGCTTATGTTTTGAGAACCTGAGTGAATCTACATTAAAACAATAGCATAACAGGCCTTTTGTAATTTGTCGATATTTTGGAAATTTACGTAAGGTCCCTTCCTATGATATTTCAACGAAATTGCGAGTTTTTAGTTTTCATCGTAACTTTGTTAATAATCAAAGGATTTTCACGCGGAATGACATTTTGCGTATGTTTTGAGAACCTGAGCGAATCTACATTAAAACAATAGCATAATAGGCTTTTTGTAATTTGTCGATATTTTGGAAATTTACGTAAGGTCCCTTCCTATGATATTTCAACGAGTTTTTAGTTTTCATCGTAACTTTCTTAATAATCAAAGGATTTTCACGCGGAGTGACATTTTGCTTATGTTTTGAGAACCTGAGTGAATCTACATTAAAACAATAGCATAATAGGCTTTTTGTAATTTGTCGATATTTTGGAAATTTACGTAAGGTCCCTTCCTATGATATTTCAACGAAATTGCGAGTTTTTAGTTTTCATCGTAACTTTCTTAATAATCAAAGAATTTTCACGCTGAATGACATTTTGCGTATGTTTTGAGAACCTGAGCGAATCTACATTAAAACAATAGCATAATAGGCTTTTTGTAATTTGTCGATATTTTGGAAATTTACGTAAGGTCCCTTCCTATGATATTTCAACGAGTTTTTAGTTTTCATCGTAACTTTCTTAATAATCAAAGGATTTTCACGCGGAGTGACATTTTGCTTATGTTTTGAGAACCTGAGTGAATCTACATTAAAACAATAGCATAATAGGCTTTTTGTAATTTGTCGATATTTTGGAAATTTACGTAAGGTCCCTTCCTATGATATTTCAACGAGTTTTTAGTTTTCATCGTAACTTTGTTAATAATCAAAGGATTTTCACGCGGAATGACATTTTGCGTATGTTTTGAGAACCTGAGTGAATCTACATTAAAACAATAGCATAATAGGCTTTTTGTAATTTGTCGATATTTTGGAAATTTACGTAAGGTCCCTTCCTATGATATTTCAACGAAATTGCGAGTTTTTAGTTTTCATCGTAACTTTCTTAATAATCAAAGGATTTTCACGTGGAATGACATTTTGCTTATGTTTTGAGAACCTGAGTGAATCTACATTAAAACAATAGCATAACAGGCCTTTTGTAATATGTCGATATTTTGGAAATTTACGTAAGGTCCCTTCCTATGATATTTCAACGAAATTGCGAGTTTTTAGTTTTCATCGTAACTTTGTTAATAATCAAAGGATTTTCACGCGGAATGACATTTTGCGTATGTTTTGAGAACCTGAGCGAATCTACATTAAAACAATAGCATAATAGGCTTTTTGTAATTTGTCGATATTTTGGAAATTTACGTAAGGTCCCTTCCTATGATATTTCAACGAGTTTTTAGTTTTCATCGTAACTTTCTTAATAATCAAAGGATTTTCACGCGGAGTGACATTTTGCTTATGTTTTGAGAACCTGAGTGAATCTACATTAAAACAATAGCATAATAGGCTTTTTGTAATTTGTCGATATTTTGGAAATTTACGTAAGGTCCCTTCCTATGATATTTCAACGAAATTGCGAGTTTTTAGTTTTCATCGTAACTTTCTTAATAATCAAAGAATTTTCACGCGGAATGACATTTTGCGTATGTTTTGAGAACCTGAGCGAATCTACATTAAAACAATAGCATAATAGGCTTTTTTGTAATTTGTCGATATTTTGGAAATTTACGTAAGGTCCCTTCCTATGATATTTCAACGAGTTTTTAGTTTTCATCGTAACTTTCTTAATAATCAAAGGATTTTCACGCGGAGTGACATTTTGCTTATGTTTTGAGAACCTGAGTGAATCTACATTAAAACAATAGCATAATAGGCTTTTTGTAATTTGTCGATATTTTGGAAATTTACGTAAGGTCCCTTCCTATGATATTTCAACGAGTTTTTAGTTTTCATCGTAACTTTGTTAATAATCAAAGGATTTTCACGCGGAATGACATTTTGCGTATGTTTTGAGAACCTGAGTGAATCTACATTAAAACAATAGCATAATAGGCTTTTTGTAATTTGTCGATATTTTGGAAATTTACGTAAGGTCCCTTCCTATGATATTTCAACGAAATTGCGAGTTTTTAGTTTTCATCGTAACTTTCTTAATAATCAAAGGATTTTCACGCGGAATGACATTTTGCTTATGTTTTGAGAACCTGAGTGAATCTACATTAAAACAATAGCATAACAGGCCTTTTGTAATTTGTCGATATTTTGGAAATTTACGTAAGGTCCCTTCCTATGATATTTCAACGAAATTGCGAGTTTTTAGTTTTCATCGTAACTTTGTTAATAATCAAAGGATTTTCACGCGGAATGACATTTTGCTTATGTTTTGAGAACCTGAGTGAATCTACATTAAAACAATAGCATAACAGGCCTTTTGTAATTTTTCGATATTTTGGAAATTTACGTAAGGTCCCTTCCTATGATATTTCAACGAAATTGCGAGTTTTTAGTTTTCATCGTAACTTTGTTAATAATCAAAGGATTTTCACGCGGAATGACATTTTGCGTATGTTTTGAGAACCTGAGTGAATCTACATTAAAACAATAGCATAATAGGCTTTTTGTAATTTGTCGATATTTTGGAAATTTACGTAAGGTCCCTTCCTATGATATTTCAACGAAATTGCGAGTTTTTAGTTTTCATCGTAACTTTCTTAATAATCAAAGGATTTTCACGCGGAATGACATTTTGCTTATGTTTTGAGAACCTGAGTGAATCTACATTAAAACAATAGCATAACAGGCCTTTTTGTAATTTGTCGATATTTTGGAAATTTACGTAAGGTCCCTTCCTATGATATTTCAACGAAATTGCGAGTTTTTAGTTTTCATCGTAACTTTGTTAATAATCAAAGGATTTTCACGCGGAATGACATTTTGCTTATGTTTTGAGAACCTGAGTGAATCTACATTAAAACAATAGCATAACACCCCTTTTGTAATTTTTCGATATTTTGGAAATTTACGTAAGGTCCCTTCCTATGATATTTCAACGAAATTGCGAGTTTTTAGTTTTCATCTTAACTTTGTTAATAATCAAAGGATTTTCACGCGGAATGACATTTTGCGTATGTTTTGAGAACCTGAGTGAATCTACATTAAAACAATAGCATAATAGGCTTTTTGTAATTTGTCGATATTTTGGAAATTTACGTAAGGTCCCTTCCTATGATATTTCAACGAAATTGCGAGTTTTTAGTTTTCATCGTAACTTTGTTAATAATCAAAGGATTTTCACGCGGAATGACATTTTGCGTATGTTTTGAGAACCTGAGCGAATCTACATTAAAACAATAGCATAATAGGCCTTTTGTAATTTGTCGATATTTTGGAAATTTACGTAAGGTCCCTTCCTATGATATTTCAACGAGTTTTTAGTTTTCATCGTAACTTTCTTAATAATCAAAGGATTTTCACGCGGAGTGACATTTTGCTTATGTTTTGAGAACCTGAGTGAATCTACATTAAAACAATAGCATAATAGGCTTTTTGTAATTTGTCGATATTTTGGAAATTTACGTAAGGTCCCTTCCTATGATATTTCAACGAAATTGCGAGTTTTTAGTTTTCATCGTAACTTTCTTAATAATCAAAGAATTTTCACGCGGAATGACATTTTGCTTATGTTTTGAGAACCTGAGTGAATCTACATTAAAACAATAGCATAATAGGCTTTTTGTAATTTGTCGATATTTTGGAAATTTACGTAAGGTCCCTTCCTATGATATTTCAACGAAATTGCGAGTTTTTAGTTTTCATCGTAACTTTGTTAATAATCAAAGGATTTTCACGCGGAATGACATTTTGCGTATGTTTTGAGAACCTGAGTGAATCTACATTAAAACAATAGCATAATAGGCTTTTTGTAATTTGTCGATATTTTGGAAATTTACGTAAGGTCCCTTCCTATGATATTTCAACGAAATTGCGAGTTTTTAGTTTTCATCGTAACTTTCTTAATAATCAAAGGATTTTCACGCGGAATGACATTTTGCTTATGTTTTGAGAACCTTAGTGAATCTACATTAAAACAATAGCATAATAGGCTTTTTGTAATTTGTCGATATTTTGGAAATTTACGTAAGGTCCCTTCCTATGATATTTCAACGAAATTGCGAGTTTTTAGTTTTCATCGTAACTTTCTTAATAATCAAAGGATTTTCACGCGGAATGACATTTTGCGTATGTTTTGAGAACCTGAGTGAAAATACATTAAAACAATAGCATAATAGGCTTTTTGTAATTTGTCGATATTTTGGAAATTTACGTAAGGTCCCTTGCTATGGTATTTCAACGAAATTGCGAGTTTTTAGTTTTCATCGTAACTTTCATAATAATCAAAGGATTTTCACGCGGAATGACATTTTGCTTATGTTTTGAGAACCTGAGTGAATCTACATTAAAACAATAGCATAACAGGCCTTTTGTAATTTGTCGATATTTTGGAAATTTACGTAAGGTCCCTTCCTATGATATTTCAACGAAATTGCGAGTTTTTAGTTTTCATCGTAACTTTGTTAATAATCAAAGGATTTTCACGCGGAATGACATTTTGCGTATGTTTTGAGAACCTGAGTGAATCTACATTAAAACAATAGCATAATAGGCTTTTTGTAATTTGTCGATATTTTGGAAATTTACGTAAGGTCCCTTCCTATGATATTTCAACGAAATTGCGAGTTTTTAGTTTTCATCGTAACTTTCTTAATAATCAAAGGATTTTCACGCGGAATGACATTTTGCTTATGTTTTGAGAACCTGAGTGAATCTACATTAAAACAATAGCATAATAGGCTTTTTGTAATTTGTCGATATTTTGGAAATTTACGTAAGGTCCCTTCCTATGGTATTTCAACGAAATTGCGAGTTTTTAGTTTTCATCGTAACTTTCTTAATAATCAAAGGATTTTCACGCGGAATGACATTTTGCTTATGTTTTGAGAACCTGAGTGAATCTACATTAAAACAATAGCATAATAGGCTTTTTGTAATTTGTCGATATTTTGGAAATTTACGTAAGGTCCCTTCCTATGATATTTCAACGAAATTGCGAGTTTTTAGTTTTCATCGTAACTTTGTTAATAATCAAAGGATTTTCACGCGAAATGACATTTTGCTCATGTTTTGAGAACCTGAGTGAATCTACATTAAAACAATAGCATAATAGGCTTTTTGTAATTTGTCGATATTTTGGAAATTTACGTAAGGTCCCTTCCTATGATATTTCAACGAAATTGCGAGTTTTTAGTTTTCATCGTAACTTTCTTAATAATCAAAGGATTTTCACGCGGAATGACATTTTGCTTATGTTTTGAGAACCTGAGTGAATCTACATTAAAACAATAGCATAACAGGCCTTTTGTAATTTGTCGATATTTTGGAAATTTTCGTAAGGTCCCTTCCTATGATATTTCAACGAAATTGCGAGTTTTTAGTTTTCATCGTAACTTTGTTAATAATCAAAGGATTTTCACGCGAAATGACATTTTGCTCATGTTTTGAGAACCTGAGTGAATCTACATTAAAACAATAGCATAATAGGCTTTTTGTAATTTGTCGATATTTTGGAAATTTACGTAAGGTATGATATTTCAACGAAATTGCGAGTTTTTAGTTTTCATCGTAACTTTCATAATAATCAAAGGATTTTCACGCGGAATGACATTTTGCTTATGTTTTGAGAACCTGAGTGAATCTACATTAAAACAATAGCATAACAGGCCTTTTGTAATTTGTCGATATTTTGGAAATTTACGTAAGGTCCCTTCCTATGATATTTCAACGAAATTGCGAGTTTTTAGTTTTCATCGTAACTTTGTTAATAATCAAAGGATTTTCACGCGGAATGACATTTTGCTTATGTTTTGAGAACCTGAGTGAATCTACATTAAAACAATAGCATAATAGGCTTTTTGTAATTTGTCGATATTTTGGAAATTTACGTAAGGTCCCTTCCTATGATATTTCAACGAAATTGCGAGTTTTTAGTTTTCATCGTAACTTTCTTAATAATCAAAGGATTTTCACGCGGAATGACATTTTGCTTATGTTTTGAGAACCTGAGTGAATCTACATTAAAACAATAGCATAATAGGCTTTTTGTAATTTGTCGATATTTTGGAAATTTACGTAAGGTCCCTTCCTATGATATTTCAACGAAATTGCGAGTTTTTAGTTTTCATCGTAACTTTGTTAATAATCAAAGGATTTTCACGCGGAATGACATTTTGCTTATGTTTTGAGAACCTGAGTGAATCTACATTAAAACAATAGCATAATAGGCTTTTTGTAATTTGTCGATATTTTGGAAATTTACGTAAGGTCCCTTCCTATGATATTTCAACGAAATTGCGAGTTTTTAGTTTTCATCGTAACTTTCTTAACAATCAAAGGATTTTCACGCGGAATGACATTTTGCTTATGTTTTGAGAACCTGAGTGAATCTACATTAAAACAATAGCATAATAGGCTTTTTGTAATTTGTCGATATTTTGGAAATTTACGTAAGGTCCCTTCCTATGATATTTCAACGAAATTGCGAGTTTTTAGTTTTCATCGTAACTTTGTTAATAATCAAAGGATTTTCACGCGGAATGACATTTTGCTTATGTTTTGAGAACCTGAGTGAATCTACATTAAAACAATAGCATAATAGGCTTTTTGTAATTTGTCGATATTTTGGAAATTTACGTAAGGTCCCTTCCTATGATATTTCAACGAAATTGCGAGTTTTTAGTTTTCATCGTAACTTTCTTAATAATCAAAGGATTTTCACGCGGAATGACATTTTGCTTATGTTTTGAGAACCTGAGTGAATCTACATTAAAACAATAGCATAATAGGCTTTTTGTAATTTGTCGATATTTTGGAAATTTACGTAAGGTCCCTTCCTATGATATTTCAACGAAATTGCGAGTTTTTAGTTTTCATCGTAACTTTGTTAATAATCAAAGGATTTTCACGCGGAAATGACATTTTGCTTATGTTTTGAGAACCTGAGTGAATCTACATTAAAACAATAGCATAATAGGCTTTTTGTAATTTGTCGATATTTTGGAAATTTACGTAAGGTCCCTTCCTATGATATTTCAACGAAATTGCGAGTTTTTAGTTTTCATCGTAACTTTCTTAATAATCAAAGGATTTTCACGCGGAATGACATTTTGCTTATGTTTTGAGAACCTGAGTGAATCTACATTAAAACAATAGCATAACAGGCCTTTTGTAATTTGTCGATATTTTGGAAATTTACGTAAGGTCCCTTCCTATGATATTTCAACGAAATTGCGAGTTTTTAGTTTTCATCGTAACTTTGTTAATAATCAAAGGATTTTCACGCGGAATGACATTTTGCTTATGTTTTGAGAACCTGAGTGAATCTACATTAAAACAATAGCATAATAGGCTTTTTGTAATTTGTCGATATTTTGGAAATTTACGTAAGGTCCCTTCCTATGATATTTCAACGAAATTGCGAGTTTTTAGTTTTCATCGTAACTTTCTTAATAATCAAAGGATTTTCACGCGGAATGACATTTTGCTTATGTTTTGAGAACCTGAGTGAAAATACATTAAAACAATAGCATAATAGGCTTTTTGTACTTTGTCGATATTTTGGAAATTTACGTAAGGTCCCTTCCTATGATATTTCAACGAAATTGCGAGTTTTTAGTTTTCATCGTAACTTTCTTAATAATCAAAGGATTTTCACGCGGAATGACATTTTGCTTATGTTTTGAGAACCTGAGTGAATCTACATTAAAACAATAGCATAACAGGCCTTTTGTAATTTGTCGATATTTTGGAAATTTACGTAAGGTCCCTTCCTATGATATTTCAACGAAATTGCGAGTTTTTAGTTTTCATCGTAACTTTCTTAATAATCAAAGGATTTTCACGCGGAATGACATTTTGCGTATGTTTTGAGAACCTGAGTGAATCTACATTAAAACAATAGCATAATAGGCTTTTTGTAATTTGTCGATATTTTGGAAATTTACGTAAGGTCCCTTCCTATGATATTTCAACGAAATTGCGAGTTTTTAGTTTTCATCGTAACTTTCTTAATAATCAAAGGATTTTCACGCGGAATGACATTTTGCTTATGTTTTGAGAACCTGAGTGAATCTACATTAAAACAATAGCATAATAGGCTTTTTGTAATTTGTCGATATTTTGGAAATTTACGTAAGGTCCCTTTCTATGATATTTCAACGAAATTGCGAGTTTTTAGTTTTCATCGTAACTTTGTTAATAATCAAAGGATTTTCACGCGAAATGACATTTTGCTTATGTTTTGAGAACCTGAGTGAATCTACATTAAAACAATAGCATAATAGGCTTTTTGTAATTTGTCGATATTTTGGAAATTTACGTAAGGTCCCTTCCTATGATATTTCAACGAAATTGCGAGTTTTTAGTTTTCATCGTAACTTTCTTAATAATCAAAGGATTTTCACGCGGAATGACATTTTGCTTATGTTTTGAGAACCTGAGTGAATCTACATTAAAACAATAGCATAACAGGCCTTTTGTAATTTGTCGATATTTTGGAAATTTACGTAAGGTCCCTTCCTATGATATTTCAACGAAATTGCGAGTTTTTAGTTTTCATCGTAACTTTGTTAATAATCAAAGGATTTTCACGCGGAATGACATTTTGCTTATGTTTTGAGAACCTGAGTGAATCTACATTAAAACAATAGCATAATAGGCTTTTTGTAATTTGTCGATATTTTGGAAATTTACGTAAGGTCCCTTTCTATGATATTTCAACGAAATTGCGAGTTTTTAGTTTTCATCGTAACTTTCTTAATAATCAAAGGATTTTCACGCGGAATGACATTTTGCTTATGTTTTGAGAACCTGAGTGAATCTACATTAAAACAATAGCATAATAGGCTTTTTGTAATTTGTCGATATTTTGGAAATTTACGTAAGGTCCCTTCCTATGATATTTCAACGAAATTGCGAGTTTTTAGTTTTCATCGTAACTTTGTTAATAATCAAAGGATTTTCACGCGGAATGACATTTTGCTTATGTTTTGAGAACCTGAGTGAATCTACATTAAAACAATAGCATAATAGGCTTTTTTGTAATTTGTCGATATTTTGGAAATTTACGTAAGGTCCCTTCCTATGATATTTCAACGAAATTGCGAGTTTTTAGTTTTCATCGTAACTTTCTTAATAATCAAAGGATTTTCACGCGGAATGACATTTTGCTTATGTTTTGAGAACCTGAGTGAATCTACATTAAAACAATAGCATAATAGGCTTTTTGTAATTTGTCGATATTTTGGAAATTTACGTAAGGTCCCTTCCTATGATATTTCAACGAAATTGCGAGTTTTTAGTTTTCATCGTAACTTTGTTAATAATCAAAGGATTTTCACGCGAAATGACATTTTGCTTATGTTTTGAGAACCTGAGTGAATCTACATTAAAACAATAGCATAATAGGCTTTTTGTAATTTGTCGATATTTTGGAAATTTACGTAAGGTCCCTTCCTATGATATTTCAACGAAATTGCGAGTTTTTAGTTTTCATCGTAACTTTCTTAATAATCAAAGGATTTTCACGCGGAATGACATTTTGCTTATGTTTTGAGAACCTGAGTGAATCTACATTAAAACAATAGCATAATAGGCTTTTTGTAATTTGTCGATATTTTGGAAATTTACGTAAGGTCCCTTCCTATGATATTTCAACGAAATTGCGAGTTTTTAGTTTTCATCGTAACTTTCTTAATAATCAAAGGATTTTCACGCGGAATGACATTTTGCTTATGTTTTGAGAACCTGAGTGAATCTACATTAAAACAATAGCATAACACCCCTTTTGTAATTTTTCGATATTTTGGAAATTTACGTAAGGTCCCTTCCTATGATATTTCAACGAAATTGCGAGTTTTTAGTTTTCATCGTAACTTTGTTAATAATCAAAGGATTTTCACGCGGAATGACATTTTGCGTATGTTTTGAGAACCTGAGTGAATCTACATTAAAACAATAGCATAATAGGCTTTTTGTAATTTGTCGATATTTTGGAAATTTACGTAAGGTCCCTTCCTATGATATTTCAACGAAATTGCGAGTTTTTAGTTTTCATCGTAACTTTGTTAATAATCAAAGGATTTTCACGCGGAATGACATTTTGCGTATGTTTTGAGAACCTGAGCGAATCTACATTAAAACAATAGCATAATAGGCCTTTTGTAATTTGTCGATATTTTGGAAATTTACGTAAGGTCCCTTCCTATGATATTTCAACGAGTTTTTAGTTTTCATCGTAACTTTCTTAATAATCAAAGGATTTTCACGCGGAATGACATTTTGCTTATGTTTTGAGAACCTGAGTGAATCTACATTAAAACAATAGCATAATAGGCTTTTTGTAATTTGTCGATATTTTGGAAATTTACGTAAGGTCCCTTCCCTATGATATTTCAACGAAATTGCGAGTTTTTAGTTTTCATCGTAACTTTCTTAATAATCAAAGAATTTTCACGCGGAATGACATTTTGCTTATGTTTTGAGAACCTGAGTGAATCTACATTAAAACAATAGCATAATAGGCTTTTTTGTAATTTGTCGATATTTTGGAAATTTACGTAAGGTCCCTTCCTATGATATTTCAACGAAATTGCGAGTTTTTAGTTTTCATCGTAACTTTGTTAATAATCAAAGGATTTTCACGCGGAATGACATTTTGCTTATGTTTTGAGAACCTGAGTGAATCTACATTAAAACAATAGCATAATAGGCTTTTTGTAATTTGTCGATATTTTGGAAATTTACGTAAGGTCCCTTCCTATGATATTTCAACGAAATTGCGAGTTTTAGTTTTCATCGTAACTTTCTTAATAATCAAAGGATTTTCACGCGGAATGACATTTTGCTTATGTTTTGAGAACCTTAGTGAATCTACATTAAAACAATAGCATAATAGGCTTTTTTGTAATTTGTCGATATTTTGGAAATTTACGTAAGGTCCCTTCCTATGATATTTCAACGAAATTGCGAGTTTTTAGTTTTCATCGTAACTTTCTTAATAATCAAAGGATTTTCACGCGGAATGACATTTTGCGTATGTTTTGAGAACCTGAGTGAAAATACATTAAAACAATAGCATAATAGGCTTTTTGTAATTTGTCGATATTTTGGAAATTTACGTAAGGTCCCTTGCTATGGTATTTCAACGAAATTGCGAGTTTTTAGTTTTCATCGTAACTTTGTTAATAATCAAAGGATTTTCACGCGGAATGACATTTTGCGTATGTTTTGAGAACCTGAGTGAATCTACATTAAAACAATAGCATAATAGGCTTTTTGTAATTTGTCGATATTTTGGAAATTTACGTAAGGTCCCTTCCTATGGTATTTCAACGAATTTGCGAGTTTTTAGTTTTCATCGTAACTTTCTTAATAATCAAAGGATTTTCACGCGGAATGACATTTTGCTTATGTTTTGAGAACCTGAGTGAATCTACATTAAAACAATAGCATAATAGGCTTTTTGTAATTTGTCGATATTTTGGAAATTTACGTAAGGTCCTTCCTATGATATTTCAACGAAATTGCGAGTTTTTAGTTTTCATCGTAACTTTGTTAATAATCAAAGGATTTTCACGCGAAATGACATTTTGCTCATGTTTTGAGAACCTGAGTGAATCTACATTAAAACAATAGCATAATAGGCTTTTTGTAATTTGTCGATATTTTGGAAATTTACGTAAGGTCCTTCCTATGATATTTCAACGAAATTGCGAGTTTTTAGTTTTCATCGTAACTTTCTTAATAATCAAAGGATTTTCACGCGGAATGACATTTTGCTTATGTTTTGAGAACCTGAGTGAATCTACATTAAAACAATAGCATAACAGGCCTTTTGTAATTTGTCGATATTTTGGAAATTTTCGTAAGGTCCTTCCTATGATATTTCAACGAAATTGCGAGTTTTTAGTTTTCATCGTAACTTTGTTAATAATCAAAGGATTTTCACGCGAAATGACATTTTGCTCATGTTTCGAGAACCTGGTGAATCTACATTAAAACAATAGCATAATAGGCTTTTTTGTAATTTGTCGATATTTTGGAAATTTACGTAAGGTCTCATATGATATTTCAACGAAATTGCGAGTTTTTAGTTTTCATCGTAGCTTTCATAATAATCAAAGGATTTTCACGCGGAATGACATTTTGCTTATGTTTTGAGAACCTGAGTGAATCTACATTAAAACAATAGCATAACAGGCCTTTTGTAATTTGTCGATATTTTGGAAATTTACGTAAGGTCCCTTCCTATGATATTTCAACGAAATTGCGAGTTTTTAGTTTTCATCGTAACTTTGTTAATAATCAAAGGATTTTCACGCGGAATGACATTTTGCGTATGTTTTGAGAACCTGAGTGAATCTACATTAAAACAATAGCATAATAGGCTTTTTTGTAATTTGTCGATATTTTGGAAATTTACGTAAGGTCCCTTCCTATGATATTTCAACGAAATTGCGAGTTTTAGTTTTCATCGTAACTTTCTTAATAATCAAAGGATTTTCACGCGGAATGACATTTTGCTTATGTTTTGAGAACCTGAGTGAATCTACATTAAAACAATAGCATAATAGGCTTTTTGTAATTTGTCGATATTTTGGAAATTTACGTAAGGTCCTTCCTATGGTATTTCAACGAAATTGCGAGTTTTTAGTTTTCATCGTAACTTTGTTAATAATCAAAGGATTTTCACGCGAAATGACATTTTGCTCATGTTTTGAGAACCTGAGTGAATCTACATTAAAACAATAGCATAATAGGCTTTTTGTAATTTGTCGATATTTTGGAAATTTACGTAAGGTATGATATTTCAACGAAATTGCGAGTTTTTAGTTTTCATCGTAACTTTCATAATAATCAAAGGATTTTCACGCGGAATGACATTTTGCTTATGTTTTGAGAACCTGAGTGAATCTACATTAAAACAATAGCATAATAGGCTTTTTGTAATTTGTCGATATTTTGGAAATTTACGTAAGGTCCCTTCCTATGATATTTCAACGAAATTGCGAGTTTTTAGTTTTCATCGTAGCTTTGTTAATAATCAAGGATTTTCACGCGGAATGACATTTTGCTTATGTTTTGAGAACCTGAGTGAATCTACATTAAAACAATAGCATAATAGGCTTTTTGTAATTTGTCGATATTTTGGAAATTTACGTAAGGTCCCTTCCTATGATATTTCAACGAAATTGCGAGTTTTTAGTTTTCATCGTAACTTTCTTAATAATCAAAGGATTTTCACGCGGAATGACATTTTGCTTATGTTTTGAGGGATTCTGAGGTGAATCTACATTAAAACAATAGCATAATAGGCTTTTTGTAATTTGTCGATATTTTGGAAGTGTTACGTAAGGTCCCTTCCTATGATATTTCAACGAAATTGCGGTTTTTAGTTTTCATCGTAACTTTGTTAATAATCAAAGGATTTTCCCACGCGGAATGACATTTTGCTTATGTTTTGAGAACCTGAGTGAATCTACATTAAAACAATAGCATAATAGGCTTTTTGTAATTTGTCGATATTTTGGAAATTTACGTAAGGTCCTTCCTATGATATTTCAACGAAATTGCGAGTTTTTAGTTTTCATCGTAACTTTCTTAACAATCAAAGGATTTTCACGCGGAATGACATTTTGCTTATGTTTTGAGAACCTGAGTGAATCTACATTAAAACAATAGCATAATAGGCTTTTTGTAATTTGTCGATATTTTGGAAATTTACGTAAGGTCCCTTCCTATGATATTTCAACGAAATTGCGAGTTTTTAGTTTTCATCGTAACTTTGTTAATAATCAAAGGATTTTCACGCGGAATGACATTTTGCTTATGTTTTGAGAACCTGAGTGAATCTACATTAAAACAATAGCATAATAGGCTTTTTGTAATTTGTCGATATTTTGGAAATTTACGTAAGGTCCCTTCCTATGATATTTCAACGAAATTGCGAGTTTTTAGTTTTCATCGTAACTTTTCTTAATAATCAAAGGATTTTCACGCGGAATGACATTTTGCTTATGTTTTGAGAACCTGAGTGAATCTACATTAAAACAATAGCATAATAGGCTTTTTGTAATTTGTCGATATTTTGGAAATTTACGTAAGGTCCCTTCCTATGATATTTCAACGAAATTGCGAGTTTTTAGTTTTTCATCGTAACTTTCTTAATAATCAAAGGATTTTCACGCGGAATGACATTTTGCTTATGTTTTGAGAACCTGAGTGAATCTACATTAAAACAATAGCATAATAGGCTTTTTGTAATTTGTCGATATTTTGGAAATTTACGTAAGGTCCCTTCCTATGATATTTCAACGAAATTGCGAGTTTTAGTTTTCATCGTAGCTTTCTTAATAATCAAGGGTTTTCACGCGGAATGACATTTTGCTTATGTTTTGAGAACCTGAGTGAATCTACATTAAAACAATAGCATAACAGGCTTTTTGTAATTTGTCGATATTTTGGAAATTTACGTAAGGTCCCTTCCTATGATATTTCAACGAAATTCCGAGTTTTTAGTTTTCATCGTAACTTTGTTAATAATCAAAGGATTTTCACGCGGAATGACATTTGCTTATGTTTTGAGAACCTGAGTGAATCTACATTAAAACAATAGCATAATAGGCTTTTTGTAATTTGTCGATATTTTGGAAATTTACGTAAGGTCCCTTCCTATGATATTTCAACGAAATTGCGAGTTTTTAGTTTTCATCGTAACTTTCTTAATAATCAAAGGATTTTCACGCGGAATGACATTTGCTTATGTTTTGAGAACCTGAGTGAAAATACATTAAAACAATAGCATAATAGGCCTTTTGTACTTTGTCGATATTTTGGAAATTTACGTAAGGTCCCTTCCTATGATATTTCAACGAAATTGCGAGTTTTTAGTTTTCATCGTAACTTTCTTAATAATCAAAGGATTTTCACGCGGAATGACATTTTGCTTATGTTTTGAGAACCTGGTGAATCTACATTAAAACAATAGCATAACAGGCCTTTTGTAATTTGTCGATATTTTGGAAATTTACGTAAGGTCCCTTCCTATGATATTTCAACGAAATTGCGAGTTTTTAGTTTTCATCGTAACTTTCTTAATAATCAAAGGATTTTCACGCGGAATGACATTTTGCGTATGTTTTGAGAACCTAATTGAATCTACATTAAAACAATAGCATAATAGGCTTTTTGTAATTTGTCGATATTTTGGAAATTTACGTAAGGTCCCTTCCTATGATATTTCAACGAAATTGCGAGTTTTTAGTTTTCATCGTAACTTTCTTAATAATCAAAGGTTTTCACGCGGAATGACATTTTGCTTATGTTTTGAGAACCTGAGTGAATCTACATTAAAACAATAGCATAATAGGCTTTTTGTAATTTGTCGATATTTTGGAAATTTACGTAAGGTCCCTTCCTATGATATTTCAACGAAATTGCGAGTTTTTAGTTTTCATCGTAACTTTCTTAATAATCAAAGGATTTTCACGCGGAATGACATTTGCTTATGTTTTGAGTACCAGAGTGAATCTACATTAAAACAATAGCATAACAGGCCTTTTGTAATTTTGTCGATATTTTGGAAATTTACGTAAGGTCCCTTCCTATGATATTTCCAACGAAATTGCGAGTTTTTAGTTTTCATCGTAACTTTCTTAATAATCAAGGTTTTCACGCGGAATGACATTTTGCTTATGTTTTGAGAACCTGAGTGAATCTACATTAAAACAATAGCATAATAGGCCTTTTGTAATTTGTCGATATTTTGGAAATTTACGTAAGGTCCTTCCTATGATATTTCAACGAAATTGCGAGTTTTTAGTTTTCATCGTAACTTTCTTAATAATCAAAGGATTTTCACGCGGAATGACATTTTGCTTATGTTTTGAGAACCCAATTGAATCTACATTAAAACAATAGCATAATAGGCCTTTTTGTAATTTGTCGATGTTTTGGAAATTTACGTAAGGTCCCTTCCTATGATATTTCAACGAAATTGCGAGTTTTAGTTTTCATCGTAACTTTCTTAATAATCAAAGGATTTTCACGCGGAATGACATTTTGCTTATGTTTTGAGAACCTAATTGAATCTACATTAAAACAATAGCATAATAGGCTTTTTGTAATTTGTCGATATTTTTGAAATTTACGTAAGGTCCCTTCCTATGATATTTCAACGAAATTGCGAGTTTTTAGTTTTCATCGTAACTTTCTTAATAATCAAAGGATTTTCACGCGGATCGGCATTTTACTTATGTTTTTGAGAACCTGAGTGAATCTACATTAAAACAATAGCATAACAGGCCTTTTGTAATTTGTCGATATTTTGGAAATTTACGTAAGGTCCCTTCCTATGATATTTCAACGAAATTGCGAGGTTTTAGTTTTCATCGTAACTTTCTTAATAATCAAAGGATTTTCACGCGGAATGACATTTTGCTTATGTTTTGAGAACCTGAGTGAATCTACATTAAAACAATAGCATAATAGGCTTTTTGTAATTTGTCGATATTTTGGAAATTTACGTAAGGTCCCTTCCTATGATATTTCAACGAAATTGCGAGTTTTTAGTTTTCATCGTAACTTTCTTAATAATCAAAGGATTTTCACACGGAATGACATTTTGCTTATGTTTTGAGAACCTGAGTGAATCTACATTAAAACAATAGCATAATAGGCTTTTTGTAATTTGTCGATATTTTGGAAATGTACGTAAGGTCCCTTCCTATGATATTTCAACGAAATTGCGAGTTTTTAGTTTTCATCGTAACTTTCTTAATAATCAAAGGATTTTCACGCGGAATGACATTTTGCTTATGTTTTGAGAACCTGAGTGAATCTACGGTAAAACAATAGCATAACGGGCCTTTTGTAATTTGTCGATATTTTGGGAAATTTACGTAAGGTCCCTTCCTATGATATTTCAACGAAATTACGAGTTTTTGGTTTTCATCGTAGGTTGCTTATTAATCCAAAGGATTTTCACGCGGAATGGCATTTTGCATATGTTTTGAGAATCCTAATTGAATCTACATTAAAACAATAGCATAATAGGCTTTTGTAATTTGTCGATATTTTGGAAATTTACGTAAGGTCCCTTCCTATGATATTTCAACGAAATTGCGAGTTTTAGTTTTCATCGTAACTTTCTTAATAATCAAAGGATTTTCACGCGGAATGACATTTTGCGTATGTTTTGAGAACCTAAGTGAATCTACATTAAAACAATAGCATAATAGGCTTTTTGTAATTTGTCGATATTTTGGAAATTTACGTAAGGTCCCTTCCTATGATGTTTCAACGAAATTGCGAGTTTTTAGTTTTCATCGTAGCTTTCTTAATAATCAAAGGATTTTCACGCGGAATGACATTTTGCGTATGTTTTGAGAACCTAAGTGAATCTACATTAAAACAATAGCATAATAGGCTTTTTGTAATTTGTCGATATTTTGGAAATTTACGTAAGGTCCCTTCCTATGATATTTCAACGAAATTGCGAGTTTTTAGTTTTCATCGTAACTTTCTTAATAATCAAAGGATTTTCACGCGGAATGACATTTTGCTTATGTTTTGAGAACCTGGTGGATCTACATTAAAAGCAATAGCTTCAACAGGCCTTTTGCCATTTGTCGATATTTTGGAAATTTACGTAAGGTCCCTTCCTATGATATTTCAACGAAATTGCGAGTTTTTAGTTTTCATCGTAACTTTGTTAATAATCAAAGGATTTTCACGCGGAATGACATTTTGCGTATGTTTTGAGAACCTAAGTGAATCTACATTAAAACAATAGCATAATAGGCTTTTTGTAATTTGTCGATATTTTGGAAATTTACGTAAGGTCCCTTCCTATGATATTTCAACGAAATTGCGAGTCTTTAGTTTTCATCGTAACTTTCTTAATAATCAAAGGATTTTCACGCGGAATGACAATTTGCTTATGTTTTGAGAACCTGAGTGAATCTACATTAAAACAATAGCATAATAGGCTTTTTGTAATTTGTCGATATTTTGGAAATTTACGTCAGGTCCCTTCCTATGATATTTCAACGAAATTGCGAGTTTTTAGTTTTCATCGTAACTTTCTTAATAATCAAAGGATTTTCACGCGGAATGACATTTTGCTTATGTTTTGAGAACCTGAGTGAATCTACATTAAAACAATAGCATAACAGGCCTTTTGTAATTTGTCGATATTTTGGAAACTTACGTAAGGTCCCTTCCTATGATATTTCAACGAAATTGCGAGTTTTTAGTTTTCATCGTAACTTTCTTAATAATCAAAGGATTTTCACGCGGAATGACATTTGCTTATGTTTTGAGAACCTGAGTGAATCTACATTAAAACAATAGCATAACAGGCCTTTTGTAATTTGTCGATATTTTGGAAACTTACGTAAGGTCCCTTCCTATGATATTTCAACGAAATTGCGGGTTTTTAGTTTTCATCGTAACTTTCTTAATAATCAAAGGATTTTCACGCGGAATGACATTTTGCTTATGTTTTGAGAATCTGAGTGAATCTACATTAAAACAAAGCATAATAGGCTTTTTGTAATTTGTCGATTTATTTTGGAAATTTACGTAAGGTTCCTTCCTATGATATTTCAACGAAATTGCAAGTTTTTAGTTTTTCATCGTAACTTTCTTAATAATCAAAGGATTTTCACGCGGAATGACATTTTGCTTATGTTTTGAGAACCTGAGTGAATCTACATTAAAACAATAGCATAATAGGCCTTTTGTAATTTGTCGATATTTTCGATATTTTTACGTAAGGTCCCTTCCTATGATATTTCAACGAAATTGCGAGTTTTTAGTTTTCATCGTAACTTTCTTAATAATCAAAGGATTTTCACGCGGAATGACATTTTGCTTATGTTTTGAGAACCTGAGTGAATCTACATTAAAACAATAGCATAATAGGCTTTTTGTAATTTGTCGATATTTTGGAAATTTACGTAAGGTCCCTTCCTATGATATTTCAACGAAATTGCGAGTTTTTAGTTTTCATCGTAACTTTGTTAATAATCAAAGGATTTTCACGCGGAATGACATTTTGCTTATGTTTTGAGAACCTGGTGAATCTACATTAAAACAATAGCATAATAGGCCTTTTGTAATTTGTCGATATTTTGAAATTTACGTAAGGTCCCTTCCTATGATATTTCAACGAAATTGCGAGTTTTTAGTTTTCATCGTAACTTTGTTAATAATCAAAGGATTTTCACGCGGAATGACATTTTGCGTATGTTTTGAGAACCTAAGTGAATCTACATTAAAACAATAGCATAATAGGCTTTTTTGTAATTTGTCGATATTTTGGAAATTTACGTAAGGTCCCTTCCTATGATATTTCAACGAAATTGCGAGTTTTTAGTTTTCATCGTAACTTTCTTAATAATCAAAGGATTTTCACGCGGAATGACATTTTGCTTATGTTTTGAGAACCTGAGTGAATCTACATTAAAACAATAGCATAATAGGCTTTTTGTAATTTGTCGATATTTTGGAAATTTACGTAAGGTCCCTTCCTATGATATTTCAACGAAATTGCGAGTTTTTAGTTTTCATCGTAACTTTCTTAATAATCAAAGGATTTTCACGCGGAATGACATTTGCTTATGTTTTGAGAACCTGAGTGAATCTACATTAAAACAATAGCATAATAGGCTTTTGTAATTTGTCGATATTTTGGAAATTTACGTAAGGTCCCTTCCTATGATATTTCAACGAAATTGCGAGTTTTTAGTTTTCATCGTAACTTTCTTAATAATCAAAGGATTTTCACGCGGAATGACATTTTGCGTATGTTTTGAGAACCTGAGTGAATCTACATTAAAACAATAGCATAATAGGCTTTTTGTAATTTGTCGATATTTTGGAAATTTACGTAAGGTCCCTTCCTATGATATTTCAACGAAATTGCGAGTTTTTAGTTTTCATCGTAACTTTCTTAATAATCAAAGGATTTTCACGCGGAATGACATTTTGCTTATGTTTTGAGAACCTGAGTGAATCTACATTAAAACAATAGCATAATAGGCTTTTTGTAATTTGTCGATATTTTGGAAATTTACGTAAGGTCCCTTCCTATGATATTTCAACGAAATTGCGAGTTTTTAGTTTTCATCGTAACTTTCTTAATAATCAAAGGATTTTCACGCGGAATGACATTTTGCTTATGTTTTGAGAACCTGAGTGAATCTACATTAAAACAATAGCATAATAGGCTTTTTGTAATTTGTCGATATTTTGGAAATTTACGTAAGGTCCCTTCCTATGATATTTCAACGAAATTGCGAGTTTTTAGTTTTCATCGTAACTTTCTTAATAATCAAAGGATTTTCACGCGGAATGACATTTTGCTTATGTTTTGAGAACCTGAGTGAATCTACATTAAAACAATAGCATAATAGGCTTTTTGTAATTTGTCGATATTTTGGAAATTTACGTAAGGTCCCTTCCTATGATATTTCAACGAAATTGTGAGTTTTTAGTTTTCATCGTAACTTTCTTAATAATCAAAGGATTTTCACGCGGAATGACATTTTGCTTATGTTTTGAGAACCTGAGTGAATCTACATTAAAACAATAGCATAATAGGCTTTTTTGTAATTTGTCGATATTTTGGAAATTTACGTAAGGTCCCTTCCTATGATATTTCAACGAAATTGCGAGTTTTTAGTTTTCATCGTAACTTTCTTAATAATCAAAGGATTTTCACGCGGAATGACATTTTGCTTATGTTTTGAGAACCTGAGTGAATCTACATTAAAACAATAGCATAATAGGCTTTTTGTAATTTGTCGATATTTTGGAAATTTACGTAAGGTCCCTTCCTATGATATTTCAACGAAATTGCGAGTTTTTAGTTTTCATCGTAACTTTCTTAATAATCAAAGGATTTTCACGCGGAATGACATTTTGCTTATGTTTTGAGAACCTGAGTGAATCTACATTAAAACAATAGCATAATAGGCTTTTTGTAATTTGTCGATATTTTGGAAATTTACGTAAGGTCCCTTCCTATGATATTTCAACGAAATTGCGAGTTTTTAGTTTTCATCGTAACTTTCTTAATAATCAAAGGATTTTCACGCGGAATGACATTTTGCTTATGTTTTGAGAACCTGAGTGAATCTACATTAAAACAATAGCATAATAGGCTTTTGTAATTTGTCGATATTTTGGAAATTTACGTAAGGTCCCTTCCTATGATATTTCAACGAAATTGCGAGTTTTTAGTTTTCATCGTAACTTTCTTAATAATCAAAGGATTTTCACGCGGAATGACATTTTGCTTATGTTTTGAGAACCTGAGTGAATCTACATTAAAACAATAGCATAATAGGCTTTTTGTAATTTGTCGATATTTTGGAAATTTACGTAAGGTCCCTTCCTATGATATTTCAACGAAATTGCGAGTTTTTAGTTTTCATCGTAACTTTGTTAATAATCAAAGGATTTTCACGCTGAATGACATTTTGCTTATGTTTTGAGAACCTGAGTGAATCTACATTAAAACAATAGCATAATAGGCTT
This sequence comes from Zaprionus kolodkinae, assembly GCA_018901885.1. Classification (NCBI taxonomy): domain Eukaryota; kingdom Metazoa; phylum Arthropoda; class Insecta; order Diptera; family Drosophilidae; genus Zaprionus; species Zaprionus kolodkinae. Next base: position 6,012,348 of record JAEIFM010000508.1, read on the forward strand.
TTTGTAATTTGTCGATATTTTGGAAATTTACGTAAGGTCCCTTCCTATGATATTTCAACGAAATTGCGAGTTTTTAGTTTTCATCGTAACTTTCTTAATAATCAAAGGATTTTCACGCGGAATGACATTTTGCTTATGTTTTGAGAACCTGAGTGAATCTACATTAAAACAATAGCATAATAGGCTTTTTGTAATTTGTCGATATTTTGGAAATTTACGTAAGGTCCCTTCCTATGATATTTCAACGAAATTGCGAGTTTTTAGTTTTCATCGTAACTTTCTTAATAATCAAAGGATTTTCACGCGGAATGACATTTTGCTTATGTTTTGAGAACCTGAGTGAATCTACATTAAAACAATAGCATAACAGGCCTTTTGTAATTTGTCGATATTTTGGAAATTTACGTAAGGTCCTTCCTATGATATTTCAACGAAATTGCGAGTTTTTAGTTTTCATCGTAACTTTGTTAATAATCAAAGGATTTTCACGCGGAATGACATTTTGCTTATGTTTTGAGAACCTGAGTGAATCTACATTAAAACAATAGCATAATAGGCTTTTTGTAATTTGTCGATATTTTGGAAATTTACGTAAGGTCCCTTCCTATGATATTTCAACGAAATTGCGAGTTTTTAGTTTTCATCGTAACTTTCTTAATAATCAAAGGATTTTCACGCGGAATGACATTTTGCTTATGTTTTGAGAACCTGAGTGAATCTACATTAAAACAATAGCATAATAGGCTTTTTGTAATTTGTCGATATTTTGGAAATTTACGTAAGGTCCCTTCCTATGATATTTCAACGAAATTGCGAGTTTTTAGTTTTCATCGTAACTTTCTTAATAATCAAAGGATTTTCACGCGGAATGACATTTTGCTTATGTTTTGAGAACCTGAGTGAATCTACATTAAAACAATAGCATAACAGGCTTTTTGTAATTTGTCGATATTTTGGAAATTTACGTAAGGTCCCTTCCTATGATATTTCAACGAAATTGCGAGTTTTTAGTTTTCATCGTAACTTTCTTAATAATCAAAGGATTTTCACGCGGAATGACATTTTGCTTATGTTTTGAGAACCTGAGTGAATCTACATTAAAACAATAGCATAATAGGCTTTTTGTAATTTGTCGATATTTTGGAAATTTACGTAAGGTCCCTTCCTATGATATTTCAACGAAATTGCGAGTTTTTAGTTTTCATCGTAACTTTCTTAATAATCAAAGGATTTTCACGCGGAATGACATTTTGCTTATGTTTTGAGAACCTGAGTGAATCTACATTAAAACAATAGCATAATAGGCTTTTTGTAATTTGTCGATATTTTGGAAATTTACGTAAGGTCCCTTCCTATGATATTTCAACGAAATTGCGAGTTTTTAGTTTTCATCGTAACTTTCTTAATAATCAAAGGATTTTCACGCGGAATGACATTTTGCTTATGTTTTGAGAACCTGAGTGAATCTACATTAAAACAATAGCATAATAGGCTTTTTGTAATTTGTCGATATTTTGGAAATTTACGTAAGGTCCCTTCCTATGATATTTCAACGAAATTGCGAGTTTTTAGTTTTCATCGTAACTTTCTTAATAATCAAAGGATTTTCACGCGGAATGACATTTTGCTTATGTTTTGAGAACCTGAGTGAATCTACATTAAAACAATAGCATAATAGGCTTTTTGTAATTTGTCGATATTTTGGAAATTTACGTAAGGTCCCTTCCTATGATATTTCAACGAAATTGCGAGTTTTTAGTTTTCATCGTAACTTTCTTAATAATCAAAGGATTTTCACGCGGAATGACATTTTGCTTATGTTTTGAGAACCTGAGTGAATCTACATTAAAACAATAGCATAATAGGCTTTTTGTAATTTGTCGATATTTTGGAAATTTACGTAAGGTCCCTTCCTATGATATTTCAACGAAATTGCGAGTTTTTAGTTTTCATCGTAACTTTCTTAATAATCAAAGGATTTTCACGCGGAATGACATTTTGCTTATGTTTTGAGAACCTGAGTGAATCTACATTAAAACAATAGCATAATAGGCTTTTTGTAATTTGTCGATATTTTGGAAATTTACGTAAGGTCCCTTCCTATGATATTTCAACGAAATTGCGAGTTTTTTAGTTTTCATCGTAACTTTTTTAATAATCAAAGGATTTTCACGCGGAATGACATTTTGCTTATGTTTTGAGAACCTGAGTGAATCTACATTAAAACAATAACATAATAGGCTTTTTTGTAATTTGTGATTTTTTGAAATTTAAGGTCCCTTCCTATGATATTTCAACGAAATTGCGAGTTTTTAGTTTTCATCGTAACTTTCTTAATAATCAAAGGATTTTCACGCGGAATGACATTTTGCTTATGTTTTGAGAACCTGAGTGAATCTACATTAAAACAATAGCATAATAGGCTTTTTGTAATTTGTCGATATTTTGGAAATTTACGTAAGGTCCTTCCTATGATATTTCAACGAAATTGCGAGTTTTTAGTTTTCATCGTAACTTTCTTAATAATCAAAGGATTTTCACGCGGAATGACATTTTGCTTATGTTTTGAGAACCTGAGTGAATCTACATTAAAACAATAGCATAATAGGCTTTTTTGTAATTTGTCGATATTTTGGAAATTTACGTAAGGTCCCTTCCTATGATATTTCAACGAAATTGCGAGTTTTTAGTTTTCATCGTAACTTTCTTAATAATCAAAGGATTTTCACGCGGAATGACATTTTGCTTATGTTTTGAGAACCTGAGTGAATCTACATTAAAACAATAGCATAATAGGCTTTTTGTAATTTGTCGATATTTTGGAAATTTACGTAAGGTCCCTTCCTATGATATTTCAACGAAATTGCGAGTTTTTAGTTTTCATCGTAACTTTCTTAATAATCAAAGGATTTTCACGCGGAATGACATTTTGCTTATGTTTTGAGAACCTGAGTGAATCTACATTAAAACAATAGCATAATAGGCTTTTTGTAATTTGTCGATATTTTGGAAATTTACGTAAGGTCCCTTCCTATGATATTTCAACGAAATTGCGAGTTTTTAGTTTTCATCGTAACTTTCTTAATAATCAAAGGATTTTCACGCGGAATGACATTTTGCTTATGTTTTGAGAACCTGAGTGAATCTACATTAAAACAATAGCATAATAGGCTTTTTGTAATTTGTCGATATTTTGGAAATTTACGTAAGGTCCCTTCCTATGATATTTCAACGAAATTGCGAGTTTTTAGTTTTCATCGTAACTTTCTTAATAATCAAAGGATTTTCACGCGGAATGACATTTTGCTTATGTTTTGAGAACCTGAGTGAATCTACATTAAAACAATAGCATAATAGGCTTTTTGTAATTTGTCGATATTTTGGAAATTTACGTAAGGTCCCTTCCTATGATATTTCAACGAAATTGCGAGTTTTTAGTTTTCATCGTAACTTTCTTAATAATCAAAGGATTTTCACGCGGAATGACATTTTGCTTATGTTTTGAGAACCTGAGTGAATCTACATTAAAACAATAGCATAATAGGCTTTTTGTAATTTGTCGATATTTTGGAAATTTACGTAAGGTCCCTTCCTATGATATTTCAACGAAATTGCGAGTTTTTAGTTTTCATCGTAACTTTCTTAATAATCAAAGGATTTTCACGCGGAATGACATTTTGCTTATGTTTTGAGAACCTGAGTGAATCTACATTAAAACAATAGCATAATAGGCTTTTTGTAATTTGTCGATATTTTGGAAATTTACGTAAGGTCCCTTCCTATGATATTTCAACGAAATTGCGAGTTTTTAGTTTTCATCGTAACTTTCTTAATAATCAAAGGATTTTCACGCGGAATGACATTTTGCTTATGTTTTGAGAACCTGAGTGAATCTACATTAAAACAATAGCATAATAGGCTTTTTGTAATTTGTCGATATTTTGGAAATTTACGTAAGGTCCCTTCCTATGATATTTCAACGAAATTGCGAGTTTTTAGTTTTCATCGTAACTTTCTTAATAATCAAAGGATTTTCACGCGGAATGACATTTTGCTTATGTTTTGAGAACCTGAGTGAATCTACATTAAAACAATAGCATAACAGGCTTTTTGTAATTTGTCGATATTTTGGAAATTTACGTAAGGTCCCTTCCTATGATATTTCAACGAAATTGCGAGTTTTTAGTTTTCATCGTAACTTTCTTAATAATCAAAGGATTTTCACGCGGAATGACATTTTGCTTATGTTTTGAGAACCTGAGTGAATCTACATTAAAACAATAGCATAATAGGCTTTTTTGTAATTTGTCGATATTTTGGAAATTTACGTAAGGTCCCTTCCTATGATATTTCAACGAAATTGCGAGTTTTTAGTTTTCATCGTAACTTTCTTAATAATCAAAGGATTTTCACGCGGAATGACATTTTGCTTATGTTTTGAGAACCTGAGTGAATCTACATTAAAACAATAGCATAATAGGCTTTTTGTAATTTGTCGATATTTTGGAAATTTACGTAAGGTCCCTTCCTATGATATTTCAACGAAATTGCGAGTTTTTAGTTTTCATCGTAACTTTCTTAATAATCAAAGGATTTTCACGCGGAATGACATTTTGCTTATGTTTTGAGAACCTGAGTGAATCTACATTAAAACAATAGCATAATAGGCTTTTGTAATTTGTCGATATTTTGGAAATTTACGTAAGGTCCCTTCCTATGATATTTCAACGAAATTGCGAGTTTTTAGTTTTCATCGTAACTTTCTTAATAATCAAAGGATTTTCACGCGGAATGACATTTTGCTTATGTTTTGAGAACCTGAGTGAATCTACATTAAAACAATAGCATAATAGGCTTTTTGTAATTTGTCGATATTTTGGAAATTTACGTAAGGTCCCTTCCTATGATATTTCAACGAAATTGCGAGTTTTTAGTTTTCATCGTAACTTTCTTAATAATCAAAGGATTTTCACGCGGAATGACATTTTGCTTATGTTTTGAGAACCTGAGTGAATCTACATTAAAACAATAGCATAATAGGCCTTTTGTAATTTGTCGATATTTTGGAAATTTACGTAAGGTCCCTTCCTATGATATTTCAACGAAATTGCGAGTTTTTAGTTTTCATCGTAACTTTGTTAATAATCAAAGGATTTTCACGCGGAATGACATTTTGCTTATGTTTTGAGAACCTGAGTGAATCTACATTAAAACAATAGCATAATAGGCTTTTTGTAATTTGTCGATATTTTGGAAATTTACGTAAGGTCCCTTCCTATGATATTTCAACGAAATTGCGAGTTTTTAGTTTTCATCGTAACTTTCTTAATAATCAAAGGATTTTCACGCGGAATGACATTTTGCTTATGTTTTGAGAACCTGAGTGAATCTACATTAAAACAATAGCATAATAGGCTTTTTGTAATTTGTCGATATTTTGGAAATTTACGTAAGGTCCCTTCCTATGATATTTCAACGAAATTGCGAGTTTTTAGTTTTCATCGTAACTTTCTTAATAATCAAAGGATTTTCACGCGGAATGACATTTTGCTTATGTTTTGAGAACCTGAGTGAATCTACATTAAAACAATAGCATAATAGGCTTTTTGTAATTTGTCGATATTTTGGAAATTTACGTAAGGTCCCTTCCTATGATATTTCAACGAAATTGCGAGTTTTTAGTTTTCATCGTAACTTTCTTAATAATCAAAGGATTTTCACGCGGAATGACATTTTGCTTATGTTTTGAGAACCTGAGTGAATCTACATTAAAACAATAGCATAATAGGCTTTTTGTAATTTGTCGATATTTTGGAAATTTACGTAAGGTCCCTTCCTATGATATTTCAACGAAATTGCGAGTTTTTAGTTTTCATCGTAACTTTCTTAATAATCAAAGGATTTTCACGCGGAATGACATTTTGCTTATGTTTTGAGAACCTGAGTGAATCTACATTAAAACAATAGCATAATAGGCTTTTTTGTAATTTGTCGATATTTTGGAAATTTACGTAAGGTCCCTTCCTATGATATTTCAACGAAATTGCGAGTTTTTAGTTTTCATCGTAACTTTCTTAATAATCAAAGGATTTTCACGCGGAATGACATTTTGCTTATGTTTTGAGAACCTGAGTGAATCTACATTAAAACAATAGCATAATAGGCTTTTGTAATTTGTCGATATTTTGGAAATTTACGTAAGGTCCCTTCCTATGATATTTCAACGAAATTGCGAGTTTTTAGTTTTCATCGTAACTTTCTTAATAATCAAAGGATTTTCACGCGGAATGACATTTTGCTTATGTTTTGAGAACCTGAGTGAATCTACATTAAAACAATAGCATAATAGGCTTTTTGTAATTTGTCGATATTTTGGAAATTTACGTAAGGTCCCTTCCTATGATATTTCAACGAAATTGCGAGTTTTTAGTTTTTCATCGTAACTTTCTTAATAATCAAAGGATTTTCACGCGGAATGACATTTTGCTTATGTTTTGAGAACCTGAGTGAATCTACATTAAAACAATAGCATAATAGGCTTTTTGTAATTTGTCGATATTTTGGAAATTTACGTAAGGTCCCTTCCTATGATATTTCAACGAAATTGCGAGTTTTTAGTTTTCATCGTAACTTTCTTAATAATCAAAGGATTTTCACGCGGAATGACATTTTGCTTATGTTTTGAGAACCTGAGTGAATCTACATTAAAACAATAGCATAATAGGCCTTTTTGTAATTTGTCGATATTTTGGAAATTTACGTAAGGTCCCTTCCTATGATATTTCAACGAAATTGCGAGTTTTTAGTTTTCATCGTAACTTTCTTAATAATCAAAGGATTTTCACGCGGAATGACATTTTGCTTATGTTTTGAGAACCTGAGTGAATCTACATTAAAACAATAGCATAATAGGCTTTTTGTAATTTGTCGATATTTTGGAAATTTACGTAAGGTCCCTTCCTATGATATTTCAACGAAATTGCGAGTTTTTAGTTTTCATCGTAACTTTCTTAATAATCAAAGGATTTTCACGCGGAATGACATTTTGCTTATGTTTTGAGAACCTGAGTGAATCTACATTAAAACAATAGCATAATAGGCCTTTTTGTAATTTGTCGATATTTTGGAAATTTACGTAAGGTCCCTTCCTATGATATTTCAACGAAATTGCGAGTTTTTAGTTTTCATCGTAACTTTCTTAATAATCAAAGGATTTTCACGCGGAATGACATTTTGCTTATGTTTTGAGAACCTGAGTGAATCTACATTAAAACAATAGCATAATAGGCCTTTTGTAATTTGTCGATATTTTGGAAATTTACGTAAGGTCCCTTCCTATGATATTTCAACGAAATTGCGAGTTTTTAGTTTTCATCGTAACTTTCTTAATAATCAAAGGATTTTCACGCGGAATGACATTTTGCTTATGTTTTGAGAACCTGAGTGAATCTACATTAAAACAATAGCATAATAGGCCTTTTGTAATTTGTCGATATTTTGGAAATTTACGTAAGGTCCCTTCCTATGATATTTCAACGAAATTGCGAGTTTTTAGTTTTCATCGTAACTTTCTTTTTAATAATCAAAGGATTTTCACGCGGAATGACATTTTGCTTATGTTTTGAGAACCTGAGTGAATCTACATTAAAACAATAGCATAATAGGCTTTTTGTAATTTGTCGATATTTTGGAAATTTACGTAAGGTCCCTTCCTATGATATTTCAACGAAATTGCGAGTTTTTAGTTTTCATCGTAACTTTCTTAATAATCAAAGGATTTTCACGCGGAATGACATTTTGCTTATGTTTTGAGAACCTGAGTGAATCTACATTAAAACAATAGCATAATAGGCTTTTTGTAATTTGTCGATATTTTGGAAATTTACGTAAGGTCCCTTCCTATGATATTTCAACGAAATTGCGAGTTTTTAGTTTTCATCGTAACTTTCTTAATAATCAAAGGATTTTCACGCGGAATGACATTTTGCTTATGTTTTGAGAACCTGAGTGAATCTACATTAAAACAATAGCATAATAGGCCTTTTGTAATTTGTCGATATTTTGGAAATTTACGTAAGGTCCCTTCCTATGATATTTCAACGAAATTGCGAGTTTTTAGTTTTCATCGTAACTTTCTTAATAATCAAAGGATTTTCACGCGGAATGACATTTTGCTTATGTTTTGAGAACCTGAGTGAATCTACATTAAAACAATAGCATAATAGGCTTTTTGTAATTTGTCGATATTTTGGAAATTTACGTAAGGTCCCTTCCTATGATATTTCAACGAAATTGCGAGTTTTTAGTTTTCATCGTAACTTTCTTAATAATCAAAGGATTTTCACGCGGAATGACATTTTGCTTATGTTTTGAGAACCTGAGTGAATCTACATTAAAACAATAGCATAATAGGCTTTTGTAATTTGTCGATATTTTGGAAATTTACGTAAGGTCCCTTCCTATGATATTTCAACGAAATTGCGAGTTTTTAGTTTTCATCGTAACTTTCTTAATAATCAAAGGATTTTCACGCGGAATGACATTTTGCTTATGTTTTGAGAACCTGAGTGAATCTACATTAAAACAATAGCATAATAGGCTTTTTGTAATTTGTCGATATTTTGGAAATTTACGTAAGGTCCCTTCCTATGATATTTCAACGAAATTGCGAGTTTTTAGTTTTCATCGTAACTTTCTTAATAATCAAAGGATTTTCACGCGGAATGACATTTTGCTTATGTTTTGAGAACCTGAGTGAATCTACATTAAAACAATAGCATAATAGGCTTTTTGTAATTTGTCGATATTTTGGAAATTTACGTAAGGTCCCTTCCTATGATATTTCAACGAAATTGCGAGTTTTTAGTTTTCATCGTAACTTTCTTAATAATCAAAGGATTTTCACGCGGAATGACATTTTGCTTATGTTTTGAGAACCTGAGTGAATCTACATTAAAACAATAGCATAATAGGCCTTTTGTAATTTGTCGATATTTTGGAAATTTACGTAAGGTCCCTTCCTATGATATTTCAACGAAATTGCGAGTTTTTAGTTTTCATCGTAACTTTCTTAATAATCAAAGGATTTTCACGCGGAATGACATTTTGCTTATGTTTTGAGAACCTGAGTGAATCTACATTAAAACAATAGCATAACAGGCTTTTTTGTAATTTGTCGATATTTTGGAAATTTACGTAAGGTCCCTTCCTATGATATTTCAACGAAATTGCGAGTTTTTAGTTTTCATCGTAACTTTCTTAATAATCAAAGGATTTTCACGCGGAATGACATTTTGCTTATGTTTTGAGAACCTGAGTGAATCTACATTAAAACAATAGCATAATAGGCTTTTTGTAATTTGTCGATATTTTGGAAATTTACGTAAGGTCCCTTCCTATGATATTTCAACGAAATTGCGAGTTTTTAGTTTTCATCGTAACTTTCTTAATAATCAAAGGATTTTCACGCGGAATGACATTTTGCTTATGTTTTGAGAACCTGAGTGAATCTACATTAAAACAATAGCATAATAGGCTTTTTGTAATTTGTCGATATTTTGGAAATTTACGTAAGGTCCCTTCCTATGATATTTCAACGAAATTGCGAGTTTTTAGTTTTCATCGTAACTTTCTTAATAATCAAAGGATTTTCACGCGGAATGACATTTTGCTTATGTTTTGAGAACCTGAGTGAATCTACATTAAAACAATAGCATAATAGGCTTTTTGTAATTTGTCGATATTTTGGAAATTTACGTAAGGTCCCTTCCTATGATATTTCAACGAAATTGCGAGTTTTTAGTTTTCATCGTAACTTTCTTAATAATCAAAGGATTTTCACGCGGAATGACATTTTGCTTATGTTTTGAGAACCTGAGTGAATCTACATTAAAACAATAGCATAATAGGCTTTTGTAATTTGTCGATATTTTGGAAATTTACGTAAGGTCCCTTCCTATGATATTTCAACGAAATTGCGAGTTTTTAGTTTTCATCGTAACTTTCTTAATAATCAAAGGATTTTCACGCGGAATGACATTTTGCTTATGTTTTGAGAACCTGAGTGAATCTACATTAAAACAATAGCATAATAGGCTTTTTGTAATTTGTCGATATTTTGGAAATTTACGTAAGGTCCCTTCCTATGATATTTCAACGAAATTGCGAGTTTTTAGTTTTCATCGTAACTTTCTTAATAATCAAAGGATTTTCACGCGGAATGACATTTTGCTTATGTTTTGAGAACCTGAGTGAATCTACATTAAAACAATAGCATAATAGGCTTTTTGTAATTTGTCGATATTTTGGAAATTTACGTAAGGTCCCTTCCTATGATATTTCAACGAAATTGCGAGTTTTTAGTTTTCATCGTAACTTTCTTAATAATCAAAGGATTTTCACGCGGAATGACATTTTGCTTATGTTTTGAGAACCTGAGTGAATCTACATTAAAACAATAGCATAATAGGCTTTTTGTAATTTGTCGATATTTTGGAAATTTACGTAAGGTCCCTTCCTATGATATTTCAACGAAATTGCGAGTTTTTAGTTTTCATCGTAACTTTCTTAATAATCAAAGGATTTTCACGCGGAATGACATTTTGCTTATGTTTTGAGAACCTGAGTGAATCTACATTAAAACAATAGCATAATAGGCTTTTTGTAATTTGTCGATATTTTGGAAATTTACGTAAGGTCCCTTCCTATGATATTTCAACGAAATTGCGAGTTTTTAGTTTTCATCGTAACTTTCTTAATAATCAAAGGATTTTCACGCGGAATGACATTTTGCTTATGTTTTGAGAACCTGAGTGAATCTACATTAAAACAATAGCATAATAGGCCTTTTTGTAATTTGTCGATATTTTGGAAATTTACGTAAGGTCCCTTCCTATGATATTTCAACGAAATTGCGAGTTTTTAGTTTTCATCGTAACTTTCTTAATAATCAAAGGATTTTCACGCGGAATGACATTTTGCTTATGTTTTGAGAACCTGAGTGAATCTACATTAAAACAATAGCATAATAGGCTTTTTGTAATTTGTCGATATTTTGGAAATTTACGTAAGGTCCCTTCCTATGATATTTCAACGAAATTGCGAGTTTTTAGTTTTCATCGTAACTTTCTTAATAATCAAAGGATTTTCACGCGGAATGACATTTTGCTTATGTTTTGAGAACCTGAGTGAATCTACATTAAAACAATAGCATAATAGGCTTTTTGTAATTTGTCGATATTTTGGAAATTTACGTAAGGTCCCTTCCTATGATATTTCAACGAAATTGCGAGTTTTTAGTTTTCATCGTAACTTTCTTAATAATCAAAGGATTTTCACGCGGAATGACATTTTGCTTATGTTTTGAGAACCTGAGTGAATCTACATTAAAACAATAGCATAATAGGCTTTTTGTAATTTGTCGATATTTTGGAAATTTACGTAAGGTCCCTTCCTATGATATTTCAACGAAATTGCGAGTTTTTAGTTTTCATCGTAACTTTCTTAATAATCAAAGGATTTTCACGCGGAATGACATTTTGCTTATGTTTTGAGAACCTGAGTGAATCTACATTAAAACAATAGCATAATAGGCTTTTTGTAATTTGTCGATATTTTGGAAATTTACGTAAGGTCCCTTCCTATGATATTTCAACGAAATTGCGAGTTTTTAGTTTTCATCGTAACTTTCTTAATAATCAAAGGATTTTCACGCGGAATGACATTTTGCTTATGTTTTGAGAACCTGAGTGAATCTACATTAAAACAATAGCATAATAGGCTTTTTGTAATTTGTCGATATTTTGGAAATTTACGTAAGGTCCCTTCCTATGATATTTCAACGAAATTGCGAGTTTTTAGTTTTCATCGTAACTTTCTTAATAATCAAAGGATTTTCACGCGGAATGACATTTTGCTTATGTTTTGAGAACCTGAGTGAATCTACATTAAAACAATAGCATAATAGGCTTTTTGTAATTTGTCGATATTTTGGAAATTTACGTAAGGTCCCTTCCTATGATATTTCAACGAAATTGCGAGTTTTTAGTTTTCATCGTAACTTTCTTAATAATCAAAGGATTTTTCACGCGGAATGACATTTTGCTTATGTTTTGAGAACCTGTAGTGAATCTACATTAAAACAATAGCATAATAGGCTTTTTGTAATTTGTCGATATTTTGGAAATTTACGTAAGGTCCCTTCCTATGATATTTCAACGAAATTGCGAGTTTTTAGTTTTCATCGTAACTTTCTTAATAATCAAAGGATTTTCACGCGGAATGACATTTTGCTTATGTTTTGAGAACCTGAGTGAATCTACATTAAAACAATAGCATAATAGGCTTTTTGTAATTTGTCGATATTTTGAAAATTTACGTAAGGTCCCTTCCTATGATATTTCAACGAAATTGCGAGTTTTTAGTTTTCATCGTTGTAAAGAAAATTACGATGAAGCAAAAGCACAATTTCGTTGAAAGGAACCTTATTTCCAAAATATCGACAAGGCCTGTTATGTGGTTCACTCGGGTTTCTCAAACACTGGCAAAATGATAGATTCCACGATGAATCATTGATTATTAAAAGTTACGATGAAGCAAAACTCACAATTTGGCTACGTATTTCAAGTGCGACAGAGTACAAAAATTATGCTGACCCAGGAACACAATGTGAGATTCACTCAGGTTCTCAAAACATAAGCGAAATGTCATTCTGTCACTTTGGTCCAGAAGTTACGATGAAGCAAAATCGCAACAGGAAAGGCCTTGCATGGGATTTCAAATGCGATGGAGCTCAAGCCTATTATGCTATTGTTTTGTGGCAGATTCACTCGGGGCTGTAAGCCTGTCATTCCGTGAAATCTTTGATGTTAAAGAAGTTACGATGAAAACTCTTATTTCAGTTGAATATCTGGGAAGGACACCACGCTCCAAAATATCGACAAAATTTCAAAAGCTGTATGTATTGAATGTGTTCAATTCTTTAAGCTGCAAGCCAAAGGGCATTCCGCGTGAAATCACTTTGATCCAAGAAGTTACGATGAAACTAAAGCTCTGTTTCGTTGAAGCTGGACCTGCGTAAATTTCCAAAATTACAAAAGCCTGTTATGCTATTGTTTTAATGGACCACTCAGGTTCTCAAACTCCAAAAGCGAAAATCACTTTGATGTTAAGAAAATTACGATCCAAACAAAAACTACTATTTCATTAAAATATCATAAATTTCCAAAATATCGACAAATTTCAAAAAGCCTATTATGCTATTGTTTTAATGTAGATTCACTCAGGTTCTCAAAACATAAACAAGATAAAATTTCGCGTGAAAATCCTTTGATTATTAAGAAAAGTTACGATGAAAACTAAAGCTGGCAATTTCGTTGAAATATCATAGGAAGGGACCTTACGTAAATTTCCAAAATATCGACAAATTTCAAAAAGCCTATTATGCTATTGTTTTAATGTATATTCAGCGGGTTCTCAAACCATAAACGAAATGTCATTCCGCGTGAAAATCCTTTTGATTATTAAGAAAGTTACGATGAAAACTAAAAACTCGCAATTTCGTTGAATATCATGGAAGGGACCTTACGTAAATTTCCAAAATATCGACAAATTTCAAAAAGCCTATTATGCTATTGTTTAATGTAGATTCACTCAGGTTCTCAAAACATAAGCAAAATGTCATTCCGCGTGAAAATCCTTTGATTATTAAAGAAAGTTACGATGAAAACTAAAAGCTGCCAATTTCGTTGAAATATCATAGGAAGGGACCTTACGTAAATTTCCAAAACTCTCAAACAAATTACAAAAGGCCTGTTATGCTATTGTTTTAATGTAGATTCACTCAGGTTCTCAAAACATAAGCAAAATGTCATTCCGCGTGAAAATCCTTTTGATTATTAAAGAAGGTACGATGAAAACTAAAAAACTCGCAATTTCGTTGAAATATCATAGGAAGAGGACCTTACGTAAATTTCAAAAATATCGGCAAATTTCAAAAAGCCTATTATGCTATTGTTTTAATGTAGATTCACTCAGGTTCTCAAAAGCATAAGCAAAATGTCATTCCGCGTGAAAATTCTTTGATTATTAAGAAAGTTACGATGAAAACTAAAAACGCGCAATTTCGTTGAAATATCATAGGAAGGCCCTTACGTAAATTTCCAAAATATCGACAAATTCAAAAAGCCTATTATGCTATTGTTTTAATGTAGATTCACTCAGGTTCTCAAAACATAAACAAAAATGTCATTCCGCGTGAAAATCCTTTGATTATTAAGAAAGTTACGATGAAAACTAAAAACTCGCAATTTCGTTGAAATATCGAAGGGACCTTACGTAAATTTCCAAAATATCGACAAATTTCAAAAAGCCTATTATGCTTATTGTTTTAATGTAGATTCACTCAGGTTCTCAAAACATAAGCAAAATGTCATTCCGCGTGAAAATCCTTTGATTATTAAGAAAGTTACGATGAAAACTCGAAACTCGCAATTTGAAATATCATAGGAAGGGACCTTAAGTAAATTTCCAAAATATCGACAAATTGTTATGCTATTGTTTTAATGTAGATTCACGCAGGTTCTCAAAACATAAACAAAATGGCATTCCGCGTGAAAATCCTTTGATAAGAAAGTGCGATGAAAACTAAAAACTCGCAATTTCGTTGAAATATCATAGGAAGGGATCTTACGTAAATTTCCAAAATATCGACAAATTTCAAAAGCCTATTATGCTATTACCCCAATGTAGATTCACTCAGGTTCTCAAAACATAAGCAAAATGTCATTCCCGCGTGAAAATCCTTTGATTATTAAGAAAGTTACGATGAAAACTAAAATCGCAATTTCGTTGAAATATCATAGGAAGGGACATACGTAAATTTCCAAAATATCGACAAATTTCAAAAAGCCTATTATGCTATTGTTTTAATGTAGATTCACTCAAGGTTCTCAAAACATCAAAGTGTCATTCCGCGTGAAAATCCTTTGATTATTAAGAAAGTTACGATGAAAACTAAAAACTCGCAATTTCGTTGAAATATCATAGGAAGGGACCTTACGTAAATTTCCAAAATATCGACAAATTTCAAAAAGCCTATTATGCTATTGTTTTAATGTAGATTCACTCAGGTTCTCAAAACATAAGCAAATGTCGTCCGCGTGGGAATCCTTTGATTATTAAGAAAGTTACGATGAAAACTAAAGCTCGCAATTTCGTTGAAATATCATAGGAGGACCTTACGTAAATTTCCAAAATATCGACAAATTGCAAAAGGCCTGTTATGCTATTGTTTTAATGTAGATTCACTCAGGTTCTCAAAACATAAGCAAAATGTCATTCCGCGTGAAAATCCTTTGATTATTAAGAAAGTTACGATGAAAACTAAAAACTCGCAATTTCGTTGAAATATCATAGGAAGGGACCTTACGTAAATTTCCAAAATATCGACAAATTACAAAAGGCCTGTTATGCTATTGTTTTAATGTAGATTCACTCAGGTTCTCAAAACATAAGCAAAATGTCATTCCGCGTGAAAATCGCTGTGATTATTAAGAAAGTTACGATGAAAACTAAAAACTCGCAATTTCGTTGAAATATCCATTCAAAAAGCCTATTATGCCTATTGTTTAATGTAGATTCTATTATTAAGAAAGTTACGATGAAAACTAAAAACTCGCAATTTCGTTGAAATATCATAGGAAGGGACCTTACGTAAATTTCCAAAATATCGACAAATTTCAAAAAGCCTATTATGCTATTGTTTTAATGTAGATTCACTCAGGTTCTCAAAACATAAGCAAAATGTCATTCCGCGTGAAAATCGTTTGATTATTAAGAAAGTTACGATGAAAACTAAAAACTCGCAATTTCGTTGAAATATCATAGGAAGGGACCTTACGTAAATTTCCAAAATATCGACAAATTACAAAAGGGTTGTTATGCTATTGTTTCTGTAGATTCACTCAGGTTCTCAAAACATAAGCAAATGTCATTCGCGAGAAAATCACTACAAATTATTAAGAAAGTGCGATGAAAGCTAAAAACTCGCAATTTCGTTGAAATATCATAGGAAGGGACCTTACGTAAATTTCAAAAATATCGACAAACCAAGACTATTATGCTATTGTTTTAATGTAGATTCACTCAGGTTCTCAAAACATAAGCAAAATGTCATTCCGCGTGAAAATCCTTTGATTATTCAGAAAGTTACGATGAAAACTAAAAACTCGCAATTTCGTTGAAATATCATAGGAAGGGACCTTACGTAAATTTCCAAAATATCGACAAATTTCAAAAAGCCTATTATGCTATTGTTTTAATGTAGATTCACTCAGGTTCTCAAAACATAAACAAAATGTCATTCCGCGTGAAAATCCTTTGATTATTAAGAAAGTTACGATGAAAACTAAAAACTCGCAATTTGAAATATCATAGGAAGGGACGCTACGTAAATTTCCCTAACAAATTTCAAAAAGCCTATTATGCTATTGTTTTAATGTAGATTCACTCAGGTTCTCAAAACATAAGCAAAATGTCATTCCGCGTGAAAATCCTTTGATTATTAAGAAAAAAAGTTACGATGAAAACTAAAAACTCGCAATTTCGTTGAAAATAGGAAGGGACCTTACGTAAATTTCCAAAATATCGACAAATTACAAAAAGGCCTGTTATGCTATTGTTTTAATGTAGATTCACTCAGGTTCTCAAAACATAAGCAAAATGTCATTCCGCGTGAAAATCCTTTGATTATTAAGAAAGTTACGATGAAAACTAAAAACTCGCAATTTCGTTGAAATATCATAGGAAGGGACCTTACGTAAATTTCCAAAATATCGACAAATTACAAAAAGCCTATTATGCTATTGTTTTAATGTAGATTCACTCAGGTTCTCAAAACATAAGCAAAATGTCATTCCGCGTGAAAATCCTTTGATTATTAAAGAAAGTTACGATGAAAACTAAAAACTCGCAATTTCGTTGAAATATCATAGGAAGGGACCCGACGTAAATTTCCAAAATATCGACAAATTACAAAAGGCCTGTTATGCTATTGTTTTAATGTAGATTCACTCCCAGGTTCTCAAAACATAAGCAAAATGTCAATTCGCGTGAAAATCCTTTGATTATTTAAGAAAGTTACGATGAAAACTTAAAACTCGCAATTTCGTTGAAATATCATAGGAAGGGACCTTACGTAAATTTCCAAAATATCGACAAATTACAAAAGGCCT